>OX392529.1:8750000-10000000 GCA_947623455.1 Mimachlamys varia
GATGGATTGGTAGAGATGTAGGTGGTCTGGTAACTGGTATGTATTGGTAGAGATGTTGGTGGTTTGGTAACGGGAATGGATTGGTAGAGATGTTGGTGGTCTGGTAACGGGGATGTATTGGTAGAGATGTAGGTGGTCTGGTAATGGGGATGTATTGGTAGAGATGTAGGTGGTCTGGTAACGGGGATGTATTGGTAGAGATGTAGGTGGTCTGGTAACGGGGATGTATTGGTAGAGATGTATTGCAAATTTCAGACTATGTGTTATTCCAGTTTTTGTTTGCAAACGATAAGAAACGCTTATCAAGAACGGGTTTGATTTAATTACATGTGAAGTGTATGTAAGACTCTTATAAGACGTTCGCTTTGCCGTATTTACTCAAATGCCCCATAGTGCTCTGAACGAAGGACCAGATTCTGCAAAAGTTGTCTCCATTATTTAGAGTAAATACAGAGATTACCGCTATAATGTAGGTGTCTAAAACCTCATGACTCCGCTTTTACCCAATCCATATATATATGCATGGCGTACAATGCTTTCATAAAAAAGCATGATTCGAATCATTTCACTTTCGCGCTCCTAGGAAAGTTCATTAAAATAACATTTAAGATGTTAAGTAGATCTATTAAGTCCAAGTTCAGTAAAATCATACAACTGTACGTATTGATATTGACCAGTGTGATAACAGGTCATTTTTTAAAACTACAAATGACCCATAGTCGAACAATTTTTATGACGTGTCATTTGAATGTGTATCTTAGCAAACGGTCATTTTCATGTAAAATTAAATTAGTTGTATGTGTATGTGTATGTCACACGCACCTGTACAGATATCCGTAAGGTTCTAAACCTCTGTAATAAACTCGGAAACGACTTATTATCATATAATGATCATACAACAGAATCGCAAGTAATCGACAGTATAATCACTAGTTCTCATACAGTCAATTCCATCACATCAAACAAGTAATCAACAGTATAATCACTAGTTCTCATACAGTCAATTCTATCACATCAAACAAGTAATCGACAGTATAATCACTAGTTCTCATACAGTCAATTCTATCACAATAAACAAGTAATCGACAGTATAATCACTAGTTCTCATACAGTCAATTCTATTACATCAAACAAGTAATCGACAGTATACTCACTAGTTCTCATACAGTCAATTCCATCACATCAAACAAGTAATCAACAGTATAATCACTAGTTCTCATACAGTCAATTCTATCACATCAAACAAGTAATCGACAGTATACTCACTAGTTCTCATACAGTCAATTCCATCACAACAAACAAGTAATCGACAGTATAATATCTAGTTCTCATACAGTCAATTCCATCACAACAAACAAGTAATCGACAGTATAATAACTAGTTCTCATACAGTCAATTCTATCACAATAAACAAATTATCGACAGTACAATCACTAGTTCTCATACAGTCAATTCTATCACATCAAACAAGTAATCAACAGTACAATCACTAGTTCTCATACAGTCAATTCCATCACAACAAACAAGTAATCGACAGTACAATCACTAGTTCTCATACAGTCAATTCCATCACAACAAACAAGTAATCGACAGTACAATCACTAGTTCTCATACAGTCAATTCCATCACAACAAACAGGTAATCGACAGTACAATCACTAGTTATCATACAGTCAATTCCATCACATCAAACAAGTAATCGACAGTATAATCACTAGTTCTCATACAGTCAATTCCATCACAACAAACAAGTAATCGACTGTATAATCACTAGTTCTCATACAGTCAATTCTATCACAACAAACAAGTAATCATACAGTATAATCACTAGTTCTCATACAGTCAATTCTATCACATCAAACAAGTAATCGACAGTATAATCACTAGTTCTCATACAGTCAATTCCATCACAACAAACAAGTAATCGACAGTATAATCACTAGTTCTCATACAGTCAATTCTATCACAACAAACAAGTAATCATACAGTATAATCACTAGTTCTCATACAGTCAATTCTATCACATCAAACAAGTAATCGACAGTACAATCACTAGTTCTCATACAGTCAATTCCATCACAACAAACAGGTAATCGACAGTATAATCACTAGTTCTCATATAGTCAATTCTATCACAACAAACAAGTAATCATACAGTATAATCACTAGTTCTCATACAGTCAATTCTATCATAACAAACAAGTAATCGACAGTACAATCACTAGTTCTCATACAGTCAATTCTATCACATCAAACAAGTAATCAACAGTATAATCACTAGTTCTCATACAGTCAATTATATCACAAGCAATCATACAGTAGACTTGGATTAATCCAATCCCAGGCACTGTCTTTGTTTTGAATGTCTCTTTATACGCTCTTTATTCATTATCGTCTTTGAATTTTATCCAAATTTAACAAATTTGTTTTTACAATTGTAGGGATAAAATCGACTCGGAGGTTAGCGCTTGTGATTGATGAGCAAATATATAAGATTATGTGTGTGTTACCTCATCTTGAACATTAATGCAGCCGGGCTATGTCGTTTGTTCAGTTGCCCCCTGTAAGTCTTGAGTTTATAGCTACACATGAATTTGTACTGCCATGTGACAAATTTGTTTTTGTGTATGAGAAAAATAGCACTAAACCACTTTTATTCAACCGAGTACTTCACCACTTCCCAATGGCTAATTGCGGTTATATACAGCCGTTGAACATCACCATGGTACTTATGAATTTGTATTGTAATTTTGTTCTATTTCGCCACATGAAATGGGGTTGTGTAGTGTAAGGTGTCAATGCAAATTCGAACTTTATAATTGACATGTGATCGAACGGTTGATTACCGTCTAAAGCCTTGTGGCGTTGCTATCTATGTTGAATAATAGTGACTGCTGATTTAGTACGCAGCTCTCAGTTGAGCATTCAAGATGCTATCTGGGATATCAGGTAAACTTATTTGCATTTCATCAGAGTATGGCTACTAAAAGTTTTACGTATATCGAGGTCTGGAGATGAAATAAACATTTTTTAACAAATATCCTGTTGCATTATGGGATCACATTCCGGTTGACTCATGATACGTAACATTGTACAAAAGTAGATCAGCAATAACATTATGACCCGCAAGGACACTTTGACTCAACTTTATTGTTGTGTATAGACCGGACAGAAATAAAAGGTTTGAAAATGGCGACAACTTCATCCAATAGAATCAGACCAAATATACCTTTATGTTTGTACTACATGTACGGAGTTAATATGTGACAAATGTGTGACGATATCTGAGCACGAGGATCATACTGTGATCGACTTGGACGAAGCTAGCGTCGACAAGATGGTGGAAGTAACAGACATTGATGTTTTACAGGAACGAAGGGCCACTGTTCGACGTCAGGTAAAAGATAATGAGGAATTACACTGCGAATTAGCAGACCGGATACAACAAACCGGAAGTAGGTTGAAACTTGAAATTGACAAACAGGTAAAAACACTCCTTGTAAACAGTAAACAGTTTAAAAATTTAAACAGGGATAGACTTTCAGTGTTTGAAAACGAATCTTACATCACTGAACGAAAGACATCATCGTCTTAATGAAAGTAGTGACGTCATAGCTCCTGATGACAAAGCCAATATGTACAATACACAGACCTCGAAGTCGACTAGAGAATTACCTGTTCGCCCTCCTAGATTGATCCTGGTTTAATACGAAGAACCGGGCATGATTGAAACTCTGGTGTCAAAAGCTCTTGGTGAACTTTCGTTCCAGGATTATATCAGAACAGAATCGGAGTCGTACAGTACACAGTTCTAACAAGGGATGCTTACTTCAATAAATTACAATCGCCCGTTTGCAATGAATTTTAGCTCGTCCTACATTCCTGATGTCTCGACCAATGAGGACAAAGTACAACTGGCAAATTCTGTGCCACATCGTATTTCACATGGTCTTTGATGCGACTCACATATTCTTGACGTAGGCTTACCATTTTAGCTGCGGTCACTGATGACCAAACTTCCATTTATATTCATCCTCTGCCCATTTTGTGACAACAGAAAATGTGATATAGACAACACCATTCTCTCAAAGTATGGTTGTCATGTCACGTTTTGGTGGTGATGGTTTCTGACTCGTACCTAATTCACCGTTGTGTCAGCCAATCGGATGTGCCAAGGCTATTGTACATCATGTCGGACCTCCGTGGAACTCGTTGTAGTCAGAGGTCACTGTGATCTGTATGGAAAACAAAACCTACTTTACCCTACCGTCGTATTGGTGCTTATATGCCTATGAGTTTGGTGATTTGGCCTTGATCGTATCAATATTTTTGGAGGAGATGATTGAAAATGATCGCAATGTTTTTTTGTTTCAAAATGTCGTATATTGTTTTATAAAACACATACACAATATGATTATACAATAATAAAACAAACATTTATTCAGAAAAAAAAAGATTATGAAGTGTCTGATTGATAGGGTTGATCGTTAGATACTACATGGAATCGGTTTGATATTACTTCATTTCTTCCAGTCCGCATGTGATTATATCCACAGGGACCTGAGAATATGTTATAGCTAGTTTTGGAGCCGAAATAGGATGTTTAGAGTAATTTTACACATTTGGGGGGGGGGGGGGGGGGGGGGGTTAATCTCAATTTCCGATAAAAATACCCCCCCCCCCTCAATGGTCATTAAAGCTGAAGGGTGGAAAGCTTTCCAGGTCGAAAAATCGACCTCACCACCTTTCTTGCATCAACAATCAGATTTCTAGTTTAGGTACGATAAAACGCTTGGTACCGTTGGAAAGATGGATAATTTTTATTTTACAAACATCCTGAATCCAAGTCAAATGTATCCTCTTTCCGCAGAAGCAATCTCCATTTCCCCCAAACACACGCAAACATTCCGTGTCTCAAAGTTTTCGTCGGCATGCCGGCCAGTTTTACATATTCATTGAGTTTGACGTTATCCCGCGTGCTGGTCTTTTACTGTCATTGGATGCTTAAATTTAAAGGAAGACCGCCATCCAATGACAGCGTAAGGCCTCCTCGTGCAGTGACGTCAAAACGCAATGAATATGGAACGAGTGGCTCTAAACACCCTATTTTGGGTCCAAAACTAGCTGTAACAAATTCTCAGGTCCCTGTGCTTATATCTATAAAAGAGATTGGTTAAATCGGTAAACAATTATAACTATCGCTAGTCCGAAACCTGAACGACTATTGGACTATGATGATTAGATGACCGACTTTTACCTGTTTAGGATAGGGATGGAAACGTTGGTTAAAGGGAAATAACCTTTACTTCTTCAGATCATTAATGTTTCTGATGGGCGACCACACGTACTGTATTTATATTACTTAATCAAAACGGCCGCTCAGTCTACAGTTATATCGTTATATTATTGTCCAGCCAAGTCCAATATCGGCGTTAATTTGCTTTCATCGAAAACAACAACATAAGGACATCGGTGAATCTGTACTTTCGTTAGCGTTAATGATACATTGTGTTTAAGGGTTGTTTGTAAAAGATAAGGTTCAAGACAAGTCAGTACATCCCGAACAATTGTTGATAAAAAGAAGTAAAATTAATGTTTTCTTTCAATTCCATTGCATTCACAATTGATTAAGAGCTACGGCTCTGATTGTTGTTGTTTCATGTAATTACGAGATTGAATTTGTTTAGGATCGATTTATAAGGTAATGCCACGTTTGGTTTCCATCTCGGACAATTCTCCTATCAAAGGGTGTCAGTATCGATATTCAAATTACAACTATTTCTATGGGGTTTCCTAATGAGAACTAATGGATTATTTTCCTTTAGTTAATTACATAATGATGCACACATCATTTCTACGGAGTAACAATGAATCAAGAGAGAGAGAGAGGGAGAGGACAAATTGACGTTAAACAATAGAATGCATTTTGTCTTGAGTTTTTGGGCCACTTTTGTACTTCACCGGGTTGGTAATTTTAGCAAGAGTACTTTAATTGATTTCCATTCAATATGATTCTTGCGAATTAAATATTGGAGAATTATAAACTTTTTATTTGTCTCTGGAACGTGTTGTTCAATAGAAACACATTTGATATCGGTTATATCTCTTGACAGTGAATTTATACATCAGAACAGAACGGAAAAAACAAAACACATAATTGTATGACACATGCTTCGGAGTGATAATTTATAGTCGACATCAGTGATAATATACAGACAGATGTTTCTGTGTGATATTTTATAGACGACATCAGTGATTATATACAGACAGATGTTTCCGTGTGACATTTTATAGACGACATCAGTGATTATATACAGACAGATGTTTCCGTGTGACATTTTATAGTCGACATCAGTGATTATATACACACAGATTTTTCCGTGTGACATTTTATAGACGACATCAGTGATTATATACAGACAGATGTTTCCGTGTGATATTTTATAGACGACATTAGTGATTATATACACACAGATGTTTCTGTGTGACATTTTATAGACGACATTAGTGATTATATACAGACAAATGTTTCCGTTTGATATTTTATAGACGACATCAGTGATTATATACAGACAGATGTTTCTGTGTGACATTTTATAGTCGACATCAGTGATTATATACAGACAGATGTTTCTGTGTGACATTTTATAGTCGACATCAGTGATTATATACCGACAGATGTTTCTGTGTGATATTTTATAGACGACATCAGTGATTATATACAGACATATATTTCTGTGTGATATTTTATAGACGACATCAGTGATTATATACAGACAGATGTTTCTGTGTGATATTTTATAGACGACATCAGTGATTATATACAGACATATATTTCTGTGTGATATTTTATGGACGACATCAGTGATTATATACACACAGATGTTTCTGTGTGACATTTTATAGACGACATCAGTGATTATATACAGACAGATGTTTCTGTGTGATATTTTATAGACGACATCAGTGATTATATACAGACAGATGTTTCTGTGCGACATTTAATAGACGACATCAGTGATTATATACAGACATATGTTTCCGTGTGATATTTTATAGACGACATCAGTGATTATATACAGACATATATTTCTGTGTGATATTTTATAGACGACATCAGTGATTATATACAGACAGATGTTTCTGTGTGACATTTAATAGTCGACATCAGTGATTATATACAGACAGATGTTTCCGTGTGATATTTTATAGACGACATCAGTGATTATATACAGACAGATGTTTCTGTGTGACATTTTATAGTCGACATCAGTGATTATATACAGACAGATGTTTCTGTGTGATATTTTATAGACGACATCAGTGATTATATAGAGACAGATGTTTCTGTGTGACATTTTATAGTTGACATCAGTGATTATATACAGACAGATGTTTCTGTGTGACATTTTATAGTTGACATCAGTGATTATATACAGACAGATGTTTCTGTGTGACATTTTATAGACGACATCAGTGATTATATACAGACAGATGTTTCCGTGTGATATTTTATAGACGACATTAGTGATTATATACACACAGATGTTTCTGTGTGACATTTTATAGACGACATTAGTGATTATATACAGACAGATGTTTCCGTGTGATATTTTATAGACGACATCAGTGATTATATACAGACAGATGTTTCTGTGTGACATTTTATAGTCGACATCAGTGATTATATACAGACAGATGTTTCCGTGTGATATTTTATAGACGACATCAGTGATTATATACAGACAGATGTTTCTGTGTGACATTTTATAGACGACATCAGTGATTATATACAGACAGATGTTTCTGTGTGATATTTTATAGACGACATTAGTGATTATATACAGACAGATGTTTCTGTGTGACATTTTATAGACGACATCAGTGATTATATACAGACAGATGTTTCTGTGTGACATTTTATAGACGACATCAGTGATTATATACAGACAGATGTTTCTGTGTGATATTTTATAGACGACATCAGTGATTATATACACACATATGTTTCCGTGTGATATTTTATAGACGACATCAGTGATTATATACACAGATGTTTCTGTGTGACATTTTATAGACGACATCAGTGATTATATACAGACAGATGTTTCTGTGTGACATTTTATAGACGACATCAGTGATTATATACAGACAGATGTTTCCGTGTGATATTTTATAGACGACATCAGTGATTATATACAGACAGATGTTTCTGTGTGACATTTTATAGACGACATCAGTGGTTATATACAGACAGATGTTTCTGTGTGACATTTTATAGTCGACATCAGTGATTATATACAGACAGATGTTTCTGTGTGATATTTTATAGACGACATCAGTGATTATATACAGACAGATGTTTCTGTGTGACATTTTATAGTCGACATCAGTGATTATATACAGACAGATGTTTCTGTGTGACATTTTATAGTCGACATCAGTGATTATATACACACATATATTTCTGTGTGATATTTTATAGACGACATCAGTGATTATATACACACATATGTTTCCGTGTGATATTTTATAGACGACATCAGTGATTATATACAGACAGATGTTTCTGTGTGATATTTTATAGACGACATCAGTGATTATATACAGACAGATGTTTCTGTGTAATATTTTATAGACGACAACAGTGATTATATACCGACAGATGTTTCTGTGTGATATTTTATAGACGACATCAGTGATTATATACAGACAGATGTTTCCGTGTGATATTTTATAGACGACATCAGTGATTATATACAGACAGATGTTTCTGTGTGACATTTTATAGTCGACATCAGTGATTATATACAGACAGATGTTTCTGTGTGATATTTTATAGACGACATCAGTGGTTATATACAGACAGATGTTTCTGTGTGACATTTTATAGTCGACATCAGTGATTATATACAGACAGATGTTTCTGTGTGATATTTTATAGACGACATCAGTGATTATATACAGACAGATGTTTCTGTGTGACATTTTATAGTCGACATCAGTGATTATATACAGACAGATGTTTCTGTGTGACATTTTATAGTCGACATCAGTGATTATATACAGACAGATGTTTCCGTGTGATATTTTATAGACGACATCAGTGATTATATACAGACAGATGTTTCTGTGTGACATTTTATAGACGACATCAGTGATTATATACAGACAGATGTTTCTGTGTAATATTTTATAGACAACATCAGTGATTATATACAGACATATATTTCTGTGTGACATTTTATAGACGACATCAGTGATTATATACAGACATATATTTCTGTGTGACATTTTATAGACGACATTAGTGATTATATACAGACAGATGTTTCCGTGTGATATTTTATAGACGACATCAGTGATTATATACCGACAGATGTTTCTGTGTGACATTTTATAGACGACATCAGTGATTATATACAGACAGATGTTTCTGTGTGACTTTGTATAGACGACATCAGTGATTATATACAGACATATATTTCTGTGTGACATTTTATAGACGACATCAGTGATTATATACACACAGATGTTTCTGTGTGACATTTTATAGACGACATCAGTGATTATATACAGAATGATGTTTCTGTGTGACATTTTATAGTCGACATCAGTGATTATATACAGACAGATGTTTCTGTGTGACATTTTATAGACGACATCAGTGATTATATACACACATATGTTTCCGTGTGATATTTTATAGTCGACATCAGTGATTATATACAGACAGATGTTTCTGTGTGACATTTTATAGTCGACATCAGTGATTATATACAGACAGATGTTTCTGTGTGATATTTTATAGACGACATCAGTGATTATATACAGACATATATTTCTGTGTGATATTTTATAGACGACATCAGTGATTATATACAGACAGATGTTTCTGTGTGATATTTTATAGACGACATCAGTGATTATATACAGACATATATTTCTGTGTGATATTTTATAGACGACATCAGTGATTATATACACACAGATGTTTCTGTGTGACATTTTATAGACGACATCAGTGATTATATAAAGACAGATGTTTCTGTGTGATATTTTATAGACGACATCAGTGATTATATACAGACAGATGTTTCTGTGCGACATTTAATAGACGACATCAGTGATTATATACAGACATATGTTTCCGTGTGATATTTTATAGAGGACATCAGTGATTATATACAGACATATATTTCTGTGTGATATTTTGTAGACGACATCAGTGATTATATACAGATAGATGTTTCTGTGTGACATTTTATAGTCGACATCAGTGATTATATACAGACAGATGTTTCCGTGTGATATTTTATAGACGACATCAGTGATTATATACAGACAGATGTTTCTGTGTGACATTTTATAGTCGACATCAGTGATTATATACAGACAGATGTTTCTGTGTGATATTTTATAGACGACATCAGTGATTATATACAGACAGATGTTTCTGTGTGACATTTTATAGTTGACATCAGTGATTATATACAGACAGATGTTTCTGTGTGACATTTTATAGTTGACATCAGTGATTATATACAGACAGATGTTTCTGTGTGACATTGTATAGACGACATCAGTGATTATATACAGACAGATGTTTCTGTGTGACATTGTATAGACGACATCAGTGATTATATACAGACAGATGTTTCTGTGTGACATTTTATAGACGACATCAGTGGTTATATACACACAGATGTTTCTGTGTGACATTTTATAGACGACATCAGTGATTATATACAGACAGATGTTTCTGTGTAATATTTTATAGACAACATCAGTGATTATATACAGACATATATTTCTGTGTGACATTTTATAGACGACATCAGTGATTATATACAGACATATATTTCCTTGTGACATTTTATAGACGACATTAGTGATTATATACAGACAGATGTTTCTGTGTGACATTTTATAGTCGACATCAGTGATTATATACAGACAGATGTTTCTGTGTGACATTTTATAGTCGACATCAGTGATTATATACAGACAGATGTTTCCGTGTGATATTTTATAGACGACATCAGTGATTATATACAGACAGATGTTTCTGTGTGACATTTTATAGACGACATCAGTGATTATATACAGACAGATGTTTCTGTGTAATATTTTATAGACAACATCAGTGATTATATACAGACATATATTTCTGTGTGACATTTTATAGACGACATCAGTGATTATATACAGACATATATTTCTGTGTGACATTTTATAGACGACATTAGTGATTATATACAGACAGATGTTTCCGTGTGATATTTTATAGACGACATCAGTGATTATATACCGACAGATGTTTCTGTGTGACATTTTATAGACGACATCAGTGATTATATACAGACAGATGTTTCTGTGTGACTTTGTATAGACGACATCAGTGATTATATACAGACATATATTTCTGTGTGACATTTTATAGACGACATCAGTGATTATATACACACAGATGTTTCTGTGTGACATTTTATAGACGACATCAGTGATTATATACAGAATGATGTTTCTGTGTGACATTTTATAGTCGACATCAGTGATTATATACAGACAGATGTTTCTGTGTGACATTTTATAGACGACATCAGTGATTATATACACACATATGTTTCCGTGTGATATTTTATAGTCGACATCAGTGATTATATACAGACAGATGTTTCTGTGTGACATTTTATAGTCGACATCAGTGATTATATACAGACAGATGTTTCTGTGTGATATTTTATAGACGACATCAGTGATTATATACAGACATATATTTCTGTGTGATATTTTATAGACGACATCAGTGATTATATACAGACAGATGTTTCTGTGTGATATTTTATAGACGACATCAGTGATTATATACAGACATATATTTCTGTGTGATATTTTATAGACGACATCAGTGATTATATACACACAGATGTTTCTGTGTGACATTTTATAGACGACATCAGTGATTATATACAGACAGATGTTTCTGTGTGATATTTTATAGACGACATCAGTGATTATATACAGACAGATGTTTCTGTGCGACATTTAATAGACGACATCAGTGATTATATACAGACATATGTTTCCGTGTGATATTTTATAGAGGACATCAGTGATTATATACAGACATATATTTCTGTGTGATATTTTGTAGACGACATCAGTGATTATATACAGATAGATGTTTCTGTGTGACATTTTATAGTCGACATCAGTGATTATATACAGACAGATGTTTCCGTGTGATATTTTATATACGACATCAGTGATTATATACAGACAGATGTTTCTGTGTGACATTTTATAGTCGACATCAGTGATTATATACAGACAGATGTTTCTGTGTGATATTTTATAGACGACATCAGTGATTATATACAGACAGATGTTTCTGTGTGACATTTTATAGTTGACATCAGTGATTATATACAGACAGATGTTTCTGTGTGACATTTTATAGTTGACATCAGTGATTATATACAGACAGATGTTTCTGTGTGACATTGTATAGACGACATCAGTGATTATATACAGACAGATGTTTCTGTGTGACATTGTATAGACGACATCAGTGATTATATACAGACAGATGTTTCTGTGTGACATTTTATAGACGACATCAGTGGTTATATACACACAGATGTTTCTGTGTGACATTTTATAGACGACATCAGTGGTTATATACAGACAGATGTTTCTGTGTGATATTTTATAGACGACATCAGTGGTTATATACACACAGATGTTTCTGTGTGACATTTTATAGACGACATCAGTGGTTATATACAGACAGATGTTTCTGTGTGATATTTTATAGACGACATCAGTCATTATGTACAGACAGATGTTTCTGTGTGATATTTTATAGACGACATCAGTGATTATATACAGACAGATGTTTCTGTGTGACATTTTATAGACGACATCAGTGATTATATACAGACAGATGTTTCTGTGTGATATTTTATAGTTGACATCAGTGATTATATACAGAATGATGTTTCTGTGTGACATTTTATAGACGACATCAGTGATTATATACAGACAGATGTTTCCGTGTGATATTTTGTAGACGACATCAGTGATTATATACAGACAGATGTTTCTGAGTGACATTTTATAGACGACATCAGTGATTATATACAGACAGATGTTTCTGTGTGACATTTTATAGACGACATCAGTGATTATATACAGACAGATGTTTCTGTGTGACATTTTATAGACGACATCAGTGATTATATACAGACAGATGTTTCCGTGTGATATTTTATAGACGACATCAGTGATTATATACAGACAGATGTTTCTGTGTGACATTTAATAGATGACATCAGTGGTTATATACAGACAGATGTTTCTGTGTGACATTTTATAGTCGACATCAGTGATTATATACAGACAGATGTTTCTGTGTGATATTTTATAGACGACATCAGTGATTATATACAGACAGATGTTTCTGTGTGACATTTTATAGTCGACATCAGTGATTATATACAGACAGATATTTCTGTGTGATATTTTATAGACGACATCAGTGGTTATATACAGACAGATGTTTCTGTGTGACATTTTATAGACGACATCAGTGATTATATACAGACAGATGTTTCTGTGTGATATTTTATAGACGACATCAGTGATTATATACAGACAGATGTTTCTGTGTGACATTTTATAGACGACATCAGTGATTATATACAGACAGATGTTTCTGTGTAATATTTTATAGACGACATCAGTGATTATATACAGACATATATTTCTGTGTGACATTTTATAGACGACATCAGTGATTATATACAGACATATATTTCTGTGTGACATTTTATAGACGACATCAGTGATTACATACAGACAGATGTTTCCGTGTGATATTTTATAGACGACATCAGTGATTATATACAGACAGATGTTTCTGTGTGACATTTTATAGACGACATCAGTGATTATATACAGACAGATGTTTCTGTGTGACATTGTATAGACGACATCAGTGATTATATACAGACAGATGTTTCTGTGTGACATTTTATAGACGACATCAGTGATTATATACACACAGATGTTTCTGTGTGACATTTTATAGACGACATCAGTGATTATATACAGACAGATGTTTCTGTGTGACATTTTATAGTCGACATCAGTGATTATATACAGACAGATATTTCTGTGTGATATTTTATAGACGACATCAGTGATTATATACAGACAGATGTTTCCGTGTGATATTTTATAGACGACATCAGTGATTATATACAGACAGATGTTTCTGTGTGATATTTTATAGACGACATCAATGATTATATACAGACAGATGTTTCTGTGTGACATTTTATAGACGACATCAGTGGTTATATACACACAGATGTTTCTGTGTGACATTTTATAGACGACATCAGTGATTATATACACACATATGTTTCTGTGTGACATTTTATAGACGACATCAGTGATTATATACACACAGATGTGTCTGTGTGACATTTTATAGTCGACATGAGTGATTATATACACACGGATGTTTCCGTGTGATATTTTATAGACGACATCAGTGATTATATACAGACAGATGTTTCTGTGTGATATTTTATAGACGACATCAGTGATTATATACAGATAGATGTTTCTGTGTGATATTTTGTAGATGACATCAGTTTTTGAAGAATGTTAATTCGCTTTTTATTAATTGTCAGAACTTAATGACTTCTCAAAAGCTACTTACGACGACTACGGCCATAAACGATGGGAACACTTTGCATCTGAGGCCATACGTCGTTGGTATCGTCCAGCGATGACCGGGACACTTTAGGACTTTCAAAGTTCCCTTTTACTGAAATCTCATAAGCTGAGCAAGATAGCATGGCACCAGGTGTGAAACAGCCATAAACGTACGCGTAATAGAATCAGCACTTTACTGCTCCGAAGAGGTGTCGAGGGACATACTCAAAGAAAGGATCTGTTGAGGCCCAGAGGAGGAACCACGACGTTCACAGTGCCATATCTGACAACACATATACATGCACTTGCCTTTTCCCAAGGTCAATTCGATTCAGGTTCGATTCCCCGACCGGACGTTCAAATGTATGGGGTTACATTATATCTGCCCGACCCCGTGGGTTTTCTCCGGGTTCTCCACAATAAGACCCCTCATGCGCTATCATAAGCTGGGTTACTTGTTTTATGATTGTTCATATGTTGTATAGATAATTTTACTTCAGCGAAAATGTATCTAATATCATACATAAATGTTATATAAATTGTCAGTTTGGACAATTAAGAATTGTATCTTAACTTCATCCTCGATGTTAAAATACAAATCATAACACCAACAGTAAACATAATCCTGTCCTGCAGCTATGCAAACTCCATCTTTTAAATTGAAGTGCATTTCCTGATTTGAGATGACGAATTTTTCTGACAGCAGCAGATTATCTCATTCCTCGGAGGTAATTACTTGTCTCTTTGTTACCAAGTAATTCCGTTGTTACAGTTCCAATGCTGGATCGGAAAGCATTGTTGACATACATCCACCTCCGCTACAGTTCGCGATGTACTTTACACACGTCACATAAGTAACACGTAGATATAGGCTAGCAGGCAAAATTTAATTACTTCAAATTATATATAAATATTCTTCAGACAAATATTTTCCTTTGCTTGAAATATATTGGTTGTCGTGCAAATCAACAGGATTATAGCTTTTTCTGGGGTTACTTATTTTTTTGTAAAAAGCATATCGTTATTGAATCTGATCTTTTATATCTTTTATATACATATAAATACCATGGATACTTTAAGTGACTGGCAATTAAACAAATTAGAAGTCTAAAATCGTACAGGTGATTCTGTGTATACAATAGTACAGGATATTCTGTGTATAAAATCGTACAGGATATTCTGTGTATAAAATCGTACAGGATATTCTGTGTATACAATAGTACAGGATATTCTGTGTATAAAATCGTACAGGTGATTCTGTGTATACAATAGTACGGGTGATTCTGTGTATAAAATCGTACAGGATATTCTGTGTATACAATAGTACAGGTGATTCTGCGTATACAATAGTACAGGATATTCTGTGTATACAATCGTACAGGTGATTCTGTGTATAAAATCGTACAGGATATTCTGTGTATAAAATCGTACAGGTGATTCTGTGTATAAAATCGTACAGGATATTCTGTGTATAAAATCGTACAGGATATTCTGTGTATACAATCGTACAGGATATTCTGTGTATACAATAGTACAGGTGATTCTGTGTATAAAATCGTACAGGATATTCTGTGTATACAATAGTACAGGATATTCTGTGTATACATTCGTACAGGTGATTCTGTGTATAAAATCGTACAGGTGATTCTGTGTATACAATAGTACAGGATATTCTGTGTATACAATAGTACAGGATATTCTGTGTATACAATAGTACAGGATATTCTGTGTATAAAATCGTACAGGTGATTCTGTGTATACAATCGTACAGGTGATTCTGTGTATACAATCGTACAGGATATTCTGTGTATACAATAGTACAGGATATTCTGTGTATACATTCGTACAGGTGATTCTGTGTATAAAATCGTACAGGTGATTCTGTGTATACAATCGTACAGGATATTCTGTGTATAAAATCGTACAGGTGATTCTGTGTATACAATAGTACAGGATATTCTGTGTATACAATAGTACAGGATATTCTGTGTATACAATAGTACAGGTGATTCTGTGTATACAATAGTACAGGATATTCTGTGTATACAATAGTACAGGTGATTCTGTGTATACAATAGTACAGGATATTCTGTGTATACAATAGTACAGGATATTCTGTGTATACAATAGTACAGGTGATTCTGTGTATACAATAGTACAGGTGATTCTGTGTATACAATCGTACAGGATATTCTGTGTATACAATCGTACAGGTGATTCTGTGTATACAATCGTACAGGTGATTCTGTGTATAAAATCGTACAGGTGATGCTGTGTATACAATCGTACAGGTGATTCTGTGTATACAATCGTACGGGTGATTCTGTGTATACAATCGTACAGGTGATTCTGTGTATACAATCGTACAGGTGATTCTGTGTATACAATAGTACAGGTGATTCTGTGTATACAATAGTACAGGTGATTCTGTGTATACAATAGTACAGGTGATTCTGTGTATACAATCGTACAGGTGATTCTGTGTATAAAATCGTACAGGTGATTCTGTGTATAAAATCGTACAGGTGATTCTGTGTATAAAATCGTACAGGATATTCTGTGTATACAATCGTACAGGTGATTCTGTGTATACAATCAAGATTGCAGACAAAGATACCTTAACACAAAAGAAAGAAAGAACTACCGACCTTATTGATTCATTTAAATTCTTAGAGCTAAAAACAAGGTTATAACAATTAACAATCGGGAAGGATGACCGAAAATCGTTAACACTCCAAACACAGTATAGGCCTACTAAAAGGCCGAGAAATTATAGACTGGAAATCGTTAACACTCCAAACACAGTATAGGCCTACTAAAAGGCCGAGAAATTAATATAGAATGGAAATCGTTAACACTCCAAACACATTATAGGCCTACTAAAAGGCCGAGAAATTATAGACCGGAAATCGTTAACACTCCAAACACAGTATAGGCCTACTAAAAGGTCTAGAAATTATAGACTGGAAATCGTTAACACTCCAAACACAGTATAGTCCTTCTAAAAGTTCGAGAAATTATGGACTGGAAATCGTTAACACTCTAAACACAGTATAGGCCTACTAAAAGGCCGAGAAATTATAGACCAGAAATCGTTAACACTCCAAACACAGTATAGGCCTACTAAAAGGTCGAGAAATTATAGACTTGAAATCGTTAACACTCCAAACACAGTATAGGCCTTCTAAAAGGCCGAGCAATTATAGACTGGAAATCGTTAACACTCCAAACACAGTATAGGCCTACTTAAAAGCCGAGAAATTATAGACTGGAATTCGTTAACACTCCAAACACAGTATAGGCCTTCTAAAAGGCCGAGAAATAATGGACTGGAAATCGTTAACACTCCAAACACAGTATAGGCCTACTCAAAGGCCGAGAAATTATAAACTAGAAATCGTTAACACTCCAAACACAGTATAGGCCTACTAAAAGGTCGAGAAATTATAAACTGGAAATCGTTAACACTCCAAACACAGTATAGGCCTACTAAAAGGCCGAGAAATTATAGACCGGAAATCGTTAACACTCCAAACACAGTATAGGCCTACTAAAAGGTCTAGAAATTATAGACTGGAAATCGTTAACACTCCAAACACAGAATAGTCCTTCTAAAGGTTCGAGAAATTATGGACTGGAAATCGTTAACACTCTAAACACAGTATAGGCCTACTAAAAGGTCGAGAAATTATAGACTGGAAATCGTTAACACTCCAAACACAGTATAGGCCTATTAAAGGCCGAGAAATTATAGACTGGAAATCGTTAACACTCCAAACACAGTATAGGCCTACTAAAAGGTCGAAAAATTATAGACTGGAAATCGTTAACACTCCAAACACAGTATAGGCCTTCTAAAAGGTCGAGAAATTATAGACTGGAAATCGTTAACACTCCAAACACAGTATAGGCCTACTAAAAGGTCGAGAAATTATAGACTGGAAATCGTTAACACTCCAAACACAGTATAGGCCTACTAAAAGGTCGAGAAATTATAGACTGGAAATCGTTAACACTCCAAACACAGTATAGACCTACTAAAATGCCGAGAAATTATATACTAGAAATCGTTAACACTCCAAACATAGTATAGGCCTTCTAAAAGGCCGGGAAATTATAGACTGGAAATCGTTAACACTCCAAACACAGTATAGGCCTTGTAAAAGGCCGAGAAATTATAGACTGGAAATCGTTAACACTCCAAACATAGTATAGGCCTACTAAAAGGTCGAGAAATTATAGACTGGAAATCGTTAACACTCCAAACATAGTATAGGCCTTCTAAAAGGCCGGGAAATTATAGACTGGAAATCGTTAACACTCCAAACACAGTATAGGCCTTGTAAAAGGCCGAGAAATTATAGACTGGAAATCGTTAACACTCCAAACACAGTATAGGACTATTAAAGGCCGAGAAATTAATATAGATTGGAAATCGTTAACACTCCAAACACAGTAAAGGCCTACTCAAAGGCCGAGAAATTATAGATTGGAAATCGTTAACACTCCAAACAGAGTATAGGCCTACTGAAAGGCCGAGAAATTAATATAGACTGGAAATCGTTAACACTCCAAACACAGTATAGGCCTACTAAAAGGCCGAGAAATTATAGACTGGAAATCGTTAACACTCCAAACACAGTATAGGCCTACTAAAATACCGAGAAATTATAGACTGGATATCGTTAACACTCGAAACACAGTATAGACCTACTAAAATACCGAGAAATTATAGACTTGAACTCGTTAACACTCCAAACACAGTATAGGCCTTCTAAAAGGCCGAGAAATTATAAACAAGAAATCGTTAACACTCCAAACACAGTATAGGCCTTCTAAAAGGCCGAGAAATTATAGACCGGAAATCTTTAACACTCCAAACACAGTATAGGCCTATTAAAGGCCGAGAAATTATAGACTGGAAATCGTTAACACTCCAAACACAGTATAGGCCTACTAAAAGGTCGAGAAATTATAGACTGGAAATCGTTAACACTCCAAACACAGTATAGGCCTACTAAAAGGTCGAGAAATTATAGACTTGAAATCGTTAACATTCCAAACACAGTATAGGCCTACTAAGATGCCGAGAAATTATAGACTGGAAATCGTTAACACTCCAAACACAGTATAGGCCTACCAAAAGGTCGAGAATTTATAAACTGGAAATCATTAACACTCCAAACACAGTATAGGCCTACCAAAAGGTCGAGAAATTATAAACTGGAAATCGTTAACACTCCAAACACAGTATAGGCCTTCTAAAAGGCCGAGAAATTATAAACTGGAAATCGTTAACACTCCAAACACAGTATAGGCCTACCAAAAGGTCGAGAAATTATAGACTGGAAATCGTTAACACTCCAAACACAGTATAGACCTACTAAAATGCCGAGAAATTATATACTAGAAATCGTTAACACTCCAAACATAGTATAGGCCTTCTAAAAGGCCGGGAAATTATAGACTGGAAATCGTTAACACTCCAAACACAGTATAGACCTACTAAAATGCCGAGAAATTATAAACAAGAAATCGTTAACACTCCAAACACAGTATAGGCCTTGTAAAAGGCCGAGAAATTATAGACTGGAAATCGTTTACACTCCAAACACAGTATAGGCCTACTAAAAGGTCGAGAAATTATAGACTTGAAATCGTTAACACTCTAAACACAGTATAGGCCTACTAAGATGCCGAGAAATTATAGACTGGAAATCGTTAACACTCCAAACACAGTATAGGCCTACCAAAAGGTCGAGAAATTATAAACTGGAAATCATTAACACTCCAAACACAGTATAGGCCTACCAAAAGGTCGAGAAATTATAAACTGGAAATCGTTAACACTCCAAACACAGTATAGACCTACTAAAATGCCGAGAAATTATATACTAGAAATCGTTAACACTCCAAACATAGTATAGGCCTTCTAAAAGGCCGGGAAATTATAGACTGGAAATCGTTAACACTCCAAACACAGTATAGTCCTTCTAAAAGGCCAAGAAATTATAGACTGGAAATCGTTAACACTCCAAACACAGTATAGGCCTATTAAAATGCCGAGAAATTATAAACAAGAAATCGTTAACACTCCAAACACAGTATAGGCCTATTAAAATGCCGAGAAATTATAAACAAGAAATCGTTAACACTCCAAACACAGTATAGACCTACTAAAATGCCGAGAAATTATAAACTAGAAATCGTTAACACTCCAAACACAGTATAGGCCTTCTAAAAGGCCGAGAAATTATAGACTGGAAATCGTTAACACTCCAAACACAGTATAGGCCTACTCAAAGGCCGAGAAATTAATATAGACTGGAAATCGTTAACACTCCAAACACAGTATAGGCCTACTAAAAGGTCGAGAAATTATAGACTGGAAATCGTTAACACTCCAAACACAGTATAGGCCTACTAAAATACCGAGAAATTATAGACTGGAAATCGTTAACACTCCAAACACAGTATAGACCTACTAAAATACCGAGAAATTATAGACTGGAAATCGTTAACACTCCAAACACAGTATAGACCTACTAAAATACCGAGAAATTATAGACTGGAAATCGTTAACACTCCAAACACAGTATAGGCCTTCTAAAAGGTCGAGAAATTATAAACCAGAAATCGTTAACACTCCAAACACAGTATAGGCCTTCTAAAAGGTCGAGAAATTATAAACTAGAAATCGTTAACACTCCAAACACAGTATAGTCCTTCTAAAAGGTCGAGAAATTATAGACTGGAAATCGTTAACACTCTAAACACAGTATAGGCCTACTAAGATGCCGAGAAATTATAGACTGGAAATCGTTAACACTCCAAACACAGTATAGGCCTACTAAAAGGTCGAGAAATTATAGACTGGAAATCGTTAACACTCCAAACACAGTATAGGCCTTCTAAAAGGTCGAGAAATTATAGACTGGAAATCGTTAACACTCCAAACACAGTATAATCCTTCTAAAAGGTCGAGAAATTATAGACTGGAAATCGTTAACACTCCAAACACAGTATAGGCCTTCTAAAAGGTCGAGAAATTATAGACTGGAAATCGTTAACACTCCAAACACAGTATAGGCCTTCTAAAAGGTCGAGAAATTATAGACTGGAAATCGTTAACACTCCAAACACAGTATAGGCCTACTAAAAGGTCGAGAAATTATAGACCGGAAATCGTTAACACTCTAAACACAGTATAGGCCTACTAAGATGCCGAGAAATTATAGACTGGAAATCGTTAACACTCCAAACACAGTATAGGCCTACTAAAAGGTCGAGAAATTATAGACTTGAAATCGTTAACACTCCAAACACAGTATAGGCCTACTAAAAGGTCGAGAAATTATAGACTTGAAATCGTTAACACTCCAAACACAGTATAGGCCTACTAAAAGGTCGAGAAATTATAGACTTGAAATCGTTAACACTCCAAACACAGTATAGGCCTTCTAAAAGGCCGAGAAATTATAGACTGGAAATCGTTAACACTCCAAACACAGTATAGGCCTACTAAAATACCGAGAAATTATAGACTGGATATCGTTAACACTCGAAACACAGTATAGACCTACTAAAATACCGAGAAATTATAGACTTGAACTCGTTAACACTCCAAACACAGTATAGGCCTTCTAAAAGGCCGAGAAATTATAAACAAGAAATCGTTAACACTCCAAACACAGTATAGGCCTTCTAAAAGGCCGAGAAATTATAGACCGGAAATCTTTAACACTCCAAACACAGTATAGGCCTATTAAAGGCCGAGAAATTATAGACTGGAAATCGTTAACACTCCAAACACAGTATAGGCCTACTAAAAGGTCGAGAAATTATAGACTGGAAATCGTTAACACTCCAAACACAGTATAGGCCTACTAAAAGGTCGAGAAATTATAGACTTGAAATCGTTAACATTCCAAACACAGTATAGGCCTACTAAGATGCCGAGAAATTATAGACTGGAAATCGTTAACACTCCAAACACAGTATAGGCCTACCAAAAGGTCGAGAATTTATAAACTGGAAATCATTAACACTCCAAACACAGTATAGGCCTACCAAAAGGTCGAGAAATTATAAACTGGAAATCGTTAACACTCCAAACACAGTATAGGCCTTCTAAAAGGCCGAGAAATTATAAACTGGAAATCGTTAACACTCCAAACACAGTATAGGCCTACCAAAAGGTCGAGAAATTATAGACTGGAAATCGTTAACACTCCAAACACAGTATAGACCTACTAAAATGCCGAGAAATTATATACTAGAAATCGTTAACACTCCAAACATAGTATAGGCCTTCTAAAAGGCCGGGAAATTATAGACTGGAAATCGTTAACACTCCAAACACAGTATAGACCTACTAAAATGCCGAGAAATTATAAACAAGAAATCGTTAACACTCCAAACACAGTATAGGCCTTGTAAAAGGCCGAGAAATTATAGACTGGAAATCGTTTACACTCCAAACACAGTATAGGCCTACTAAAAGGTCGAGAAATTATAGACTTGAAATCGTTAACACTCCAAACACAGTA
This sequence comes from Mimachlamys varia, assembly GCA_947623455.1. Lineage (NCBI taxonomy): Eukaryota > Metazoa > Mollusca > Bivalvia > Pectinida > Pectinidae > Mimachlamys > Mimachlamys varia. The sequence goes on from OX392529.1 coordinate 8,773,279, forward strand.
TAGGCCTACTAAGATGCCGAGAAATTATAGACTGGAAATCGTTAACACTCCAAACACAGTATAGGCCTACCAAAAGGTCGAGAAATTATAAACTGGAAATCATTAACACTCCAAACACAGTATAGGCCTACCAAAAGGTCGAGAAATTATAAACTGGAAATCGTTAACACTCCAAACACAGTATAGACCTACTAAAATGCCGAGAAATTATATACTAGAAATCGTTAACACTCCAAACATAGTATAGGCCTTCTAAAAGGCCGGGAAATTATAGACTGGAAATCGTTAACACTCCAAACACAGTATAGTCCTTCTAAAAGGCCGAGAAATTATAGACTGGAAATCGTTAACACTCCAAACACAGTATAGGCCTATTAAAATGCCGAGAAATTATAAACAAGAAATCGTTAACACTCCAAACACAGTATAGGCCTATTAAAATGCCGAGAAATTATAAACAAGAAATCGTTAACACTCCAAACACAGTATAGACCTACTAAAATGCCGAGAAATTATAAACTAGAAATCGTTAACACTCCAAACACAGTATAGGCCTTCTAAAAGGCCGAGAAATTATAGACTGGAAATCGTTAACACTCCAAACACAGTATAGGCCTACTCAAAGGCCGAGAAATTAATATAGACTGGAAATCGTTAACACTCCAAACACAGTATAGGCCTACTAAAAGGTCGAGAAATTATAGACTGGAAATCGTTAACACTCCAAACACAGTATAGGCCTACTAAAATACCGAGAAATTATAGACTGGAAATCGTTAACACTCCAAACACAGTATAGACCTACTAAAATACCGAGAAATTATAGACTGGAAATCGTTAACACTCCAAACACAGTATAGACCTACTAAAATACCGAGAAATTATAGACTGGAAATCGTTAACACTCCAAACACAGTATAGGCCTTCTAAAAGGTCGAGAAATTATAAACCAGAAATCGTTAACACTCCAAACACAGTATAGGCCTTCTAAAAGGTCGAGAAATTATAAACTAGAAATCGTTAACACTCCAAACACAGTATAGTCCTTCTAAAAGGTCGAGAAATTATAGACTGGAAATCGTTAACACTCTAAACACAGTATAGGCCTACTAAGATGCCGAGAAATTATAGACTGGAAATCGTTAACACTCCAAACACAGTATAGGCCTACTAAAAGGTCGAGAAATTATAGACTGGAAATCGTTAACACTCCAAACACAGTATAGGCCTTCTAAAAGGTCGAGAAATTATAGACTGGAAATCGTTAACACTCCAAACACAGTATAATCCTTCTAAAAGGTCGAGAAATTATAGACTGGAAATCGTTAACACTCCAAACACAGTATAGGCCTTCTAAAAGGTCGAGAAATTATAGACTGGAAATCGTTAACACTCCAAACACAGTATAGGCCTTCTAAAAGGTCGAGAAATTATAGACTGGAAATCGTTAACACTCCAAACACAGTATAGGCCTACTAAAAGGTCGAGAAATTATAGACCGGAAATCGTTAACACTCTAAACACAGTATAGGCCTACTAAGATGCCGAGAAATTATAGACTGGAAATCGTTAACACTCCAAACACAGTATAGGCCTACTAAAAGGTCGAGAAATTATAGACTTGAAATCGTTAACACTCCAAACACAGTATAGGCCTACTAAAAGGTCGAGAAATTATAGACTTGAAATCGTTAACACTCCAAACACAGTATAGGCCTTCTAAAAGGCCGAGAAATTATAGACCGGAAATCGTTAACACTCCAAACACAGTATAGGCCTATTAAAGGCCGAGAAATTATAAACTAGAAATCGTTAACACTCCAAACACAGTATAGGCCTACTAAGATGCCGAGAAATTATAAACTAGAAATCGTTAACACTCCAAACACAGTATAGGCCTTCTAAAAGGCCGAGAAATTATAGACTGGAAATCGTTAACACTCCAAACACAGTATAAGCCTACTAAAATACCGAGAAATTATAAACTAGAAATCGTTAACACTCCAAACACAGTATAGGCCTACTAAAAGGTCGAGAAATTATAGACTGGAAATCGTTAACACTCCAAACACAGTATAGACCTACTAAAATGCCGAGAAATTATAGACTAGAAATCGTTAACACTCCAAACACAGTATAGGCCTACTAAAAGGTCGAGAAATTATAGACTGGAAATCGTTAACACTCCAAACACAGTATAGGCCTACTAAAAGGTCGAGAAATTATAGACTGGAAATCGTTAACACTCCAAACACAGTATAGGCCTACTAAAAGGTCGAGAAATTATAGACTTGAAATCGTTAACATTCCAAACACAGTATAGGCCTACTAAGATGCCGAGAAATTATAGACTGGAAATCGTTAACACTCCAAACACAGTATAGGCCTTCTAAAAGGTCGAGAAATTATAAACCAGAAATCGTTAACACTCCAAACACAGTATAGGCCTTCTAAAAGGTCGAGAAATTATAAACTAGAAATCGTTAACACTCCAAACACAGTATAGTCCTTCTAAAAGGTCGAGAAATTATAGACTGGAAATCGTTAACACTCTAAACACAGTATAGGCCTACTAAGATGCCGAGAAATTATAGACTGGAAATCGTTAACACTCCAAACACAGTATAGGCCTACTAAAAGGTCGAGAAATTATAGACTGGAAATCGTTAACACTCCAAACACAGTATAGGCCTTCTAAAAGGTCGAGAAATTATAGACTGGAAATCGTTAACACTCCAAACACAGTATAATCCTTCTAAAAGGTCGAGAAATTATAGACTGGAAATCGTTAACACTCCAAACACAGTATAGGCCTTCTAAAAGGTCGAGAAATTATAGACTGGAAATCGTTAACACTCCAAACACAGTATAGGCCTTCTAAAAGGTCGAGAAATTATAGACTGGAAATCGTTAACACTCCAAACACAGTATAGGCCTACTAAAAGGTCGAGAAATTATAGACCGGAAATCGTTAACACTCTAAACACAGTATAGGCCTACTAAGATGCCGAGAAATTATAGACTGGAAATCGTTAACACTCCAAACACAGTATAGGCCTACTAAAAGGTCGAGAAATTATAGACTTGAAATCGTTAACACTCCAAACACAGTATAGGCCTACTAAAAGGTCGAGAAATTATAGACTTGAAATCGTTAACACTCCAAACACAGTATAGGCCTTCTAAAAGGCCGAGAAATTATAGACCGGAAATCGTTAACACTCCAAACACAGTATAGGCCTATTAAAGGCCGAGAAATTATAAACTAGAAATCGTTAACACTCCAAACACAGTATAGGCCTACTAAGATGCCGAGAAATTATAAACTAGAAATCGTTAACACTCCAAACACAGTATAGGCCTTCTAAAAGGCCGAGAAATTATAGACTGGAAATCGTTAACACTCCAAACACAGTATAAGCCTACTAAAATACCGAGAAATTATAAACTAGAAATCGTTAACACTCCAAACACAGTATAGGCCTACTAAAAGGTCGAGAAATTATAGACTGGAAATCGTTAACACTCCAAACACAGTATAGACCTACTAAAATGCCGAGAAATTATAGACTAGAAATCGTTAACACTCCAAACACAGTATAGGCCTACTAAAAGGTCGAGAAATTATAGACTGGAAATCGTTAACACTCCAAACACAGTATAGGCCTACTAAAAGGTCGAGAAATTATAGACTGGAAATCGTTAACACTCCAAACACAGTATAGGCCTACTAAAAGGTCGAGAAATTATAGACTTGAAATCGTTAACATTCCAAACACAGTATAGGCCTACTAAGATGCCGAGAAATTATAGACTGGAAATCGTTAACACTCCAAACACAGTATAGGCCTACCAAAAGGTCGAGAATTTATAAACTGGAAATCATTAACACTCCAAACACAGTATAGGCCTACTAAAAGGTCGAGAAATTATAGACTGGAAATCGTTAACACTCCAAACACAGTATAGACCTACTAAAATGCCGAGAAATTATATACTAGAAATCGTTAACACTCCAAACATAGTATAGGCCTTCTAAAAGGCCGGGAAATTATAGACTGGAAATCGTTAACACTCCAAACACAGTATAGGCCTTGTAAAAGGCCGAGAAATTATAGACTGGAAATCGTTAACACTCCAAACACAGTATAGGCCTACTAAAAGGTCGAGAAATTATAGACTGGAAATCGTTAACACTCCAAACACAGTATAGGCCTTGTAAAAGGCCGAGAAATTATAGACTGGAAATCGTTAACACTCCAAACACAGTATAGACCTACTAAAATGCCGAGAAATTATAAACAAGAAATCGTTAACACTCCAAACACAGTATAGGCCTACTAAAAGGTCGAGAAATTATAGACTTGAAATCGTTAACACTCCAAACACAGTATAGGCCTACTAAGATGCCGAGAAATTATAGACTGGAAATCGTTAACACTCCAAACACAGTATAGGCCTACCAAAAGGCCGAGAAATTATAGACTGGAAATCGTTAACACTCCAAACACAGTATAGGCCTTCTAAAAGGCCGGGAAATTATAGACTAGAAATCGTTAACACTCCAAACATAGTATAGGCCTTCTAAAAGGCCGGGAAATTATAGACTGGAAATCGTTAACACTCCAAACACAGTATAGGCCTTCTAAAAGGCCGGGAAATTATAGACTGGAAATCGTTAACACTCCAAACACAGTATAGTCCTTCTAAAAGGCCGAGAAATTATAGACTGGAAATCGTTAACACTCCAAACACAGTATAGGCCTATTAAAATGCCGAGAAATTATAAACAAGAAATCGTTAACACTCCAAACACAGTATAGGCCTATTAAAATGCCGAGAAATTATAAACAAGAAATCGTTAACACCCCAAACACAGTATAGACCTACTAAAATGCCGAGAAATTATAAACTAGAAATCGTTAACACTCCAAACACAGTATAGGCCTTGTAAAAGGCCGAGAAATTATAGACTGGAAATCGTTAACACTCCAAACACAGTATAGGCCTACTCAAAGGCCGAGAAATTAATATAGACTGGAAATCGTTAACACTCCAAACACAGTATAGGCCTACTAAAAGGTCGAGAAATTATAGACTGGAAATCGTTAACACTCCAAACACAGTATAGGCCTACTAAAATACCGAGAAATTATAGACTGGAAATCGTTAACACTCCAAACACAGTATAGACCTACTAAAATACCGAGAAATTATAGACTGGAAATCATTAACACTCCAAACACAGTATAGACCTACTAAAATACCGAGAAATTATAGACTGGAAATCGTTAACACTCCAAACACAGTATAGGCCTTCTAAAAGGTCGAGAAATTATAAACCAGAAATCGTTAACACTCCAAACACAGTATAGGCCTTCTAAAAGGTCGAGAAATTATAAACTAGAAATCGTTAACACTCCAAACACAGTATAGTCCTTCTAAAAGGTCGAGAAATTATAGACTGGAAATCGTTAACACTCTAAACACAGTATAGGCCTACTAAGATGCCGAGAAATTATAGACTGGAAATCGTTAACACTCCAAACACAGTATAGGCCTACTAAAAGGTCGAGAAATTATAGACTGGAAATCGTTAACACTCCAAACACAGTATAGGCCTTCTAAAAGGTCGAGAAATTATAGACTGGAAATCGTTAACACTCCAAACACAGTATAATCCTTCTAAAAGGTCGAGAAATTATAGACTGGAAATCGTTAACACTCCAAACACAGTATAGGCCTTCTAAAAGGTCGAGAAATTATAGACTGGAAATCGTTAACACTCCAAACACAGTATAGGCCTTCTAAAAGGTCGAGAAATTATAGACTGGAAATCGTTAACACTCCAAACACAGTATAGGCCTACTAAAAGATCGAGAAATTATAGACCGGAAATCGTTAACACTCTAAACACAGTATAGGCCTACTAAGATGCCGAGAAATTATAGACTGGAAATCGTTAACACTCCAAACACAGTATAGGCCTACTAAAAGGTCGAGAAATTATAGACTTGAAATCGTTAACACTCCAAACACAGTATAGGCTTACTAAAAGGTCGAGAAATTATAGACTTGAAATCGTTAACACTCCAAACACAGTATAGGCCTACTAAAAGGTCGAGAAATTATAGACTTGAAATCGTTAACACTCCAAACACAGTATAGGCCTTCTAAAAGGCCGAGAAATTATAGACCGGAAATCGTTAACACTCCAAACACAGTATAGGCCTATTAAAGGCCGAGAAATTATAAACTAGAAATCGTTAACACTCCAAACACAGTATAGGCCTACTAAGATGCCGAGAAATTATAAACTAGAAATCGTTAACACTCCAAACACAGTATAGGCCTTCTAAAAGGCCGAGAAATTATAGACTGGAAATCGTTAACACTCCAAACACAGTATAAGCCTACTAAAATACCGAGAAATTATAAACTAGAAATCGTTAACACTCCAAACACAGTATAGGCCTACTAAAAGGTCGAGAAATTATAGACTGGAAATCGTTAACACTCCAAACACAGTATAGACCTACTAAAATGCCGAGAAATTATAGACTAGAAATCGTTAACACTCCAAACACAGTATAGGCCTACTAAAAGGTCGAGAAATTATAGACTGGAAATCGTTAACACTCCAAACACAGTATAGGCCTACTAAAAGGTCGAGAAATTATAGACTGGAAATCGTTAACACTCCAAACACAGTATAGGCCTACTAAAAGGTCGAGAAATTATAGACTTGAAATCGTTAACATTCCAAACACAGTATAGGCCTACTAAGATGCCGAGAAATTATAGACTGGAAATCGTTAACACTCCAAACACAGTATAGGCCTACCAAAAGGTCGAGAATTTATAAACTGGAAATCATTAACACTCCAAACACAGTATAGGCCTACTAAAAGGTCGAGAAATTATAGACTGGAAATCGTTAACACTCCAAACACAGTATAGACCTACTAAAATGCCGAGAAATTATATACTAGAAATCGTTAACACTCCAAACATAGTATAGGCCTTCTAAAAGGCCGGGAAATTATAGACTGGAAATCGTTAACACTCCAAACACAGTATAGGCCTTGTAAAAGGCCGAGAAATTATAGACTGGAAATCGTTAACACTCCAAACACAGTATAGGCCTACTAAAAGGTCGAGAAATTATAGACTGGAAATCGTTAACACTCCAAACATAGTATAGGCCTTCTAAAAGGCCGGGAAATTATAGACTGGAAATCGTTAACACTCCAAACACAGTATAGGCCTTGTAAAAGTCCGAGAAATTATAGACTGGAAATCGTTAACACTCCAAACACAGTATAGGCCTATTAAAGGCCGAGAAATTAATATAGATTGGAAATCGTTAACACTCCAAACACAGTAAAGGCCTACTCAAAGGCCGAGAAATTATAGATTGGAAATCGTTAACACTCCAAACACAGTATAGGCCTACTGAAAGGCCGAGAAATTAATATAGACTGGAAATCGTTAACACTCCAAACACAGTATAGGCCTACTAAAAGGTCGAGAAATTATAGACTGGAAATCGTTAACACTCCAAACACAGTATAGGCCTTCTAAAATACCGAGAAATTATCAACTGGAAATCATTAACACTCCAAACACAGTAGAGGCCTACTAAAAGGCCGAGAAATTATAGACTGGAAATCGTTAACACTCCAAACACAGTATAGGCCTACTAAAATACCGAGAAATTATAGACTGGATATCGTTAACACTCCAAACACAGTATAGACCTACTAAAATACCGAGAAATTATAGACTTGAACTCGTTAACACTCCAAACACAGTATAGGCCTTCTAAAAGGCCGAGAAATTATAAACAAGAAATCGTTAACACTCCAAACACAGTATAGGCCTTCTAAAAGGCCGAGAAATTATAGACCGGAAATCGTTAACACTCCAAACACAGTATAGGCCTATTAAAGGCCGAGAAATTATAAACTAGAAATCGTTAACACTCCAAACACAGTATAGGCCTACTAAGATCCCGAGAAATTATAAACTAGAAATCGTTAACACTCCAAACACAGTATAGGCCTACTAAGATGCCGAGAAATTATAAACTAGAAATCGTTAACACTCCAAACACAGTATAGGCCTACTAAGATGCCGAGAAATTATAAACTAGAAATCGTTAACACTCCAAACACAGTATAGGCCTTCTAAAAGGTCGAGAAATTATGGACTGGAAATCGTTAACACTCCAAACACAGTATAGGCCTTCTAAAAGGCCGAGAAATTATAGACTGGAAATCGTTAATACCCCAAACACAGTATAGGCCTACTAAAAGGCCGAGAAATTATAGACTGGATATCGTTAACACTCCAAACACAGTATAGGCCTACTAAGATGCCGAGAAATTATAAACTAGAAATCGTTAACACTCCAAACACAGTATAGGCCTTCTAAAAGGTCGAGAAATTATGGACTGGAAATCGTTAACACTCCAAATACAGTATAGGCCTTCTAAAAGGTCGAGAAATTATAGACTGGAAATCGTTAACACTCCAAACACAGTATAGGCCTACTAAGATGCCGAGAAATTATAAACTAGAAATCGTTAACACTCCAAACACAGTATAGGCCTTCTAAAAGGTCGAGAAATTATGGACTGGCAATCGTTAACACTCCAAAACACAGTATAGGCCTTGTAAAAGGCCGAGAAATTATAGACTGGAAATCGTTAACACTCCAAACACAGTATAGGCCTATTAAAGGCCGAGAAATTAATATAGATTGGAAATCGTTAACACTCCAAACACAGTATAGGCCTTGTAAAAGGCCGAGAAATTATAGACTGGAAATCGTTAACACTCCAAACACAGTATAGGCCTTGTAAAAGGCCGAGAAATTATAGACTGGAAATCGTTAACACTCCAAACACAGTATAGGCCTACTCAAAGGCCGCGAAATTATAGATTGGAAATCGTTAACACTCCAAACACAGTATAGGCCTATTAAAGGCCGAGAAATTATAAACTAGAAATCGTTAACACTCCAAACACAGTATAGGCCTACTAAGATGCCGAGAAATTATAAACTAGAAATCGTTAACACTCCAAACACAGTATAGGTCTACTAAGATGCCGAGAAATTATAAACTAGAAATCGTTAACACTCCAAACACAGTATAGGCCTTCTAAAAGGTCGAGAAATTATGGACTGGAAATCGTTAACACTCCAAACACAGTATAGGCCTACTAAAAGGCCGAGAAATTATAGACTGGAAATCGTTAATACCCCAAACACAGTATAGGCCTACTAAAAGGCCGAGAAATTATAGACTGGATATCGTTAACACTCCAAACACAGTATAGGCCTACTAAGATGCCGAGAAATTATAAACTAGAAATCGTTAAGACTCCAAACACAGTATAGGCCTACTAAGATGCCGAGAAATTATAAACTAGAAATCGTTAACACTCCAAACACAGTATAGGCCTTCTAAAAGGTCGAGAAATTATGGACTGGAAATCGTTAACACTCCAAACACAGTATAGGCCTTCTAAAAGGTCGAGAAATTATAGACTGGAAATCGTTAACACTCCAAACACAGTATAGGCCTACTAAGATGCCGAGAAATTATAAACTAGAAATCGTTAACACTCCAAACACAGTATAGGCCTTCTAAAAGGTCGAGAAATTATGGACTGGAAATCGTTAACACTCCAAAACACAGTATAGGCCTTGTAAAAGGCCGAGAAATTATAGACTGGAAATCGTTAACACTCCAAACACAGTATAGGCCTATTAAAGGCCGAGAAATTAATATAGATTGGAAATCGTTAACACTCCAAACACAGTATAGGCCTTGTAAAAGGCCGAGAAATTATAGACTGGAAATCGTTAACACTCCAAACACAGTATAGGCCTTGTAAAAGGCCGAGAAATTATAGACTGGAAATCGTTAACACTCCAAACACAGTATAGGCCTACTAAAAGGCCGCGAAATTATAGATTGGAAATCGTTAACACTCCAAACACAGTATAGGCCTACTCAAAGGCCGAGAAATTAATATAGACTGGAAATCGTTAACACTCCAAACACAGTAAAGGCCTACTCAAAGGCCGAGAAATCATAGATTGGAAATCGTTAACACTCCAAACACAGTATAGGCCTACTCAAAGGCCGAGAAATTAATATAGACTGGAAATCGTTAACACTCCAAACACAGTATAGGCCTACTAAAAGGTCGAGAAATTATAGACTGGAAATCGTTAACACTCCAAACACAGTATAGGCCTACTCAAAGGCCGAGAAATTAATATAGACTGGAAATCGTTAACACTCCAAACACAGTAAAGGCCTACTAAAAGGTCGAGAAATTATAGACTGGAAATCGTTAACACTCCAAACACAGTATAGGCCTACTAAGATGCCGAGAAATTATAAACTACAAATCGTTAACACTCCAAACACATAATAGGCCTTCTAAAAGGCCGAGAAATTATAAACTAGAAATCGTTAACACTCCAAACACAGTATAGGCCTTCTAAAATACCGAGAAATTATAAACTGGAAATCGTTAACACTCCAAACACAGTAAAGGCCTACTAAGATTCCGAGAAATTATAGACTGGAAATCGTTAACACCCCAAACACAGTATAGGCCTTCTAAAAGGCCGAGAAATTATAGACTTGAAATCGTTAACACTCCAAACACAGTATAGGCCTTCTAAAAGGCCGAGAAATTATAGACTTGAAATCGTTAACACTCCTAACACAGTATAGGCCTTCTAAAAGGCCGAGAAATTATAGACTTGAAATCGTTAACACTCCTAACACAGTATAGGCCTTCTAAAAGGCCGAGAAATTATAGACTGGAAATCGTTAATACCCCAAACACAGTATAGGCCTACTAAAAGGCCGAGAAATTATAGACTGGAAATCGTTAACACTCCAAACACAGTATAGGCCTTCTAAAAGGCCGAGAAATTATAGACTGGAAATCGTTAACACTCCAAACACAGTATAGGCCTACTAAAAGGCCGAGAAATTAATATAGACTGGAAATCGTTAACACTCCAAACACAGTATAGGCCTTGTAAAAGGCCGAGAAATTATAGACTGGAAATCGTTAACACTCCAAACACAGTATAGTCCTTCTAAAAGGTCGAGAAATTATAGACTTGAAATCGTTAACACTCCAAACACAGTATAGGCCTTCTAAAAGGCCGAGCAATTATAGACTGGAAATCGTTAACACCCCAAACACAGTATAGGCCTTCTAAAAGGCCGGAAAATTATAGACTGGAAATCGTTAACACCCCAAACACAGTATAGGCCTTCTAAAAGGCCGGAAAATTAAAGACTGGAAATCGTTAACACTCCAAACACAGTATAGGCCTACTAAAAGGCTGAGAAATTATATACTAGAAATCGTTAACACTCCAAACACAGTATAGGCCTTCTAAAAGGTCGAGAAATTATGGACTGGAAATCGTTAACACTCCAAACACAGTATAGGCCTACTAAAAGGCCGAGAACTTATAGACTGGAAATCGTTAACACTCCAAACACAGTATAGGCCTACTAAAAGGCCGAGAACTTATAGACTGGAAATCGTTAACACTCCAAACACAGTATAAGCCTTCTAAAAGGCCGAGAAATTATAAACTAGAAATCGTTAACACTCCAAACACAGTATAGGCCTACTAAAAGGCCGGGAAATTATAAACTAGAAATCGTTAACACTCCAAACACAGTATAGGCCTTCTAAAAGGCCGAGAAATTATAAACTAGAAATCGTTAACACTCCAAACACAGTATAGGCCTACTAAAAGGCCGAGGAATTATAAACTAGAAATCGTTAACACTCCAAACACAGTATAGGCCTACTAAAAGGCCGAGAAATTAATATAGACTGGAAATCGTTAACACTCCAAACACAGTATAGGCCTACTAAAAGGCCGAGAAATTAATATAGACTGGAAATCGTTAATACCCCAAACACAGTATAGGCCTACTAAAAGGCCGAGAAATTATAGACTGGATATCGTTAACACTCCAAACACAGTATAGGCCTACTAAGATGCCGAGAAATTATAAACTAGAAATCGTTAACACTCCAAACACAGTATAGGCCTTCTAAAAGGTCGAGAAATTATTGACTGGAAATCGTTAACACTCCAAACACAGTATAGGCCTTCTAAAAGGTCGAGAAATTATAGACTGGAAATCGTTAACACTCCAAACACAGTATAGGCCTACTAAGATGCCGAGAAATTATAAACTAGAAATCGTTAACACTCCAAACACAGTATAGGCCTTCTAAAAGGTCGAGAAATTATGGATTGGCAATCGTTAACACTCCAAAACACAGTATAGGCCTTGTAAAAGGCCGAGAAATTATAGACTGGAAATCGTTAACACTCCAAACACAGTATAGGCCTATTAAAGGCCGAGAAATTAATATAGATTGGAAATCGTTAACACTCCAAACACAGTATAGGCCTACTCAAAGGCCGCGAAATTATAGATTGGAAATCGTTAACACTCCAAACACAGTATAGGCCTATTAAAGGCCGAGAAATTATAAACTAGAAATCGTTAACACTCCAAACACAGTATAGGCCTACTAAGATGCCGAGAAATTATAAACTAGAAATCGTTAACACTCCAAACACAGTATAGGCCTTCTAAAAGGCCGAGAAATTATAAACTAGAAATCGTTAACACTCCAAACACAGTATAGGTCTACTAAGATGCCGAGAAATTATAAACTAGAAATCGTTAACACTCCAAACACAGTATAGGCCTTCTAAAAGGTCGAGAAATTATGGACTGGAAATCGTTAACACTCCAAACACAGTATAGGCCTTCTAAAAGGCCGAGAAATTATAGACTGGAAATCGTTAATACCCCAAACACAGTATAGGCCTACTAAAAGGCCGAGAAATTATAGACTGGATATCGTTAACACTCCAAACACAGTATAGGCCTACTAAGATGCCGAGAAATTATAAACTAGAAATCGTTAACACTCCAAACACAGTATAGGCCTACTAAGATGCCGAGAAATTATAAACTAGAAATCGTTAACACTCCAAACACAGTATAGGCCTTCTAAAAGGTCGAGAAATTATGGACTGGAAATCGTTAACACTCCAAACACAGTATAGGCCTTCTAAAAGGTCGAGAAATTATAGACTGGAAATCGTTAATACCCCAAACACAGTATAGGCCTACTAAAAGGCCGAGAAATTATAGACTGGATATCGTTAACACTCCAAACACAGTATAGGCCTACTAAGATGCCGAGAAATTATAAACTAGAAATCGTTAACACTCCAAACACAGTATAGGCCTACTAAGATGCCGAGAAATTATAAACTAGAAATCGTTAACACTCCAAACACAGTATAGGCCTTCTAAAAGGTCGAGAAATTATGGACTGGAAATCGTTAACACTCCAAACACAGTATAGGCCTTCTAAAAGGTCGAGAAATTATAGACTGGAAATCGTTAACACTCCAAACACAGTATAGGCCTACTAAGATGCCGAGAAATTATAAACTAGAAATCGTTAACACTCCAAACACAGTATAGGCCTTCTAAAAGGTCGAGAAATTATGGACTGGAAATCGTTAACACTCCAAAACACAGTATAGGCCTTGTAAAAGGCCGAGAAATTATAGACTGGAAATCGTTAACACTCCAAACACAGTATAGGCCTTGTAAAAGGCCGAGAAATTATAGACTGGAAATCGTTAACACTCCAAACACAGTATAGGCCTACTAAAAGGCCGCGAAATTATAGATTGGAAATCGTTAACACTCCAAACACAGTATAGGCCTACTCAAAGGCCGAGAAATTAATATAGACTGGAAATCGTTAACACTCCAAACACAGTAAAGGCCTACTCAAAGGCCGAGAAATTATAGATTGGAAATCGTTAACACTCCAAACACAGTATAGGCCTACTCAAAGGCCGAGAAATTAATATAGACTGGAAATCGTTAACACTCCAAACACAGTATAGGCCTACTAAAAGGTCGAGAAATTATAGACTGGAAATCGTTAACACTCCAAACACAGTATAGGCCTACTCAAAGGCCGAGAAATTAATATAGACTGGAAATCGTTAACACTCCAAACACAGGAAAGGCCTACTAAAAGGTCGAGAAATTATAGACTGGAAATCGTTAACACTCCAAACACAGTATAGGCCTACTAAGATGCCGAGAAATTATAAACTAGAAATCGTTAACACTCCAAACACATAATAGGCCTTCTAAAAGGCCGAGAAATTATAAACTAGAAATCGTTAACACTCCAAACACAGTATAGGCCTTCTAAAATACCGAGAAATTATAAACTGGAAATCGTTAACACTCCAAACACAGTATAGGCCTTCTAAAAGGCCGAGAAATTATAGACTTGAAATCGTTAACACTCCAAACACAGTATAGGCCTTCTAAAAGGCCGAGAAATTATAGACTTGAAATCGTTAACACTCCTAACACAGTATAGGCCTTCTAAAAGGCCGAGAAATTATAGACTTGAAATCGTTAACACTCCTAACACAGTATAGGCCTTGTAAAAGGCCGAGAAATTATAGACTGGAAATCGTTAATACCCCAAACACAGTATAGGCCTACTAAAAGGCCGAGAAATTATAGACTGGAAATCGTTAACACTCCAAACACAGTATAGGCCTTCTAAAAGGCCGAGAAATTATAGACTGGAAATCGTTAACACTCCAAACACAGTATAGGCCTACTAAAAGGCCGAGAAATTAATATAGACTGGAAATCGTTAACACTCCAAACACAGTATAGGCCTTGTAAAAGGCCGAGAAATTATAGACTGGAAATCGTTAACACTCCAAACACAGTATAGTCCTTCTAAAAGGTCGAGAAATTAAAGACTTGAAATCGTTAACACTCCAAACACAGTATAGGCCTTCTAAAAGGCCGAGCAATTATAGACTGGAAATCGTTAACACCCCAAACACAGTATAGGCCTTCTAAAAGGCCGGAAAATTATAGACTGGAAATCGTTAACACCCCAAACACAGTATAGGCCTTCTAAAAGGCCGGAAAATTATAGACTGGAAATCGTTAACACTCCAAACACAGTATAGGCCTACTAAAAGGCTGAGAAATTATATACTAGAAATCGTTAACACTCCAAACACAGTATAGGCCTTCTAAAAGGTCGAGAAATTATGGACTGGAAATCGTTAACACTCCAAACACAGTATAGGCCTACTAAAAGGCCGAGAACTTATAGACTGGAAATCGTTAACACTCCAAACACAGTATAGGCCTACTAAAAGGCCGAGAACTTATAGACTGGAAATCGTTAACACTCCAAACACAGTATAAGCCTTCTAAAAGGCCGAGAAATTATAAACTAGAAATCGTTAACACTCCAAACACAGTATAGGCCTACTAAAAGGCCGAGAAATTATAAACTAGAAATCGTTAACACTCCAAACACAGTATAGGCCTTCTAAAAGGCCGAGAAATTATAAACTAGAAATCGTTAACACTCCAAACACAGTATAGGCCTACTAAAAGGCCGAGAAATTATAAACTGGAAATCGTTAACACTCCAAACACAGTATAGGCCTACTAAAAGGCCGAGAAATTAATATAGACTGGAAATCGTTAACACTCCAAACACAGTATAGGCCTACTAAAAGGCCGAGAAATTATAAACTAGAAATCGTTAACACTCCAAACACAGTATAGGCCTACTAAAAGGTCGAGAAATTATAGACTCGTGGCAAACATACTGTAGTAAGATAATATATTATGACAGGAATATTGACTCAATTGTCAAGAAAGAACGTTTTAAATAAACAATAAGTCACATGTCACAACTTAACTAATTTAGATGGCGGGTAGCAGCTTATTTTGATGACAGGGGGTACAAGTAGGTGAACTGCATGACCTATGTTTCGACGTTCGGTGAACTGCATGACCTATGTTTCGACGTTCGGTGAACGTGACCTATGTTTTGACGTTCGGTGAACTGCATGACCTGTGTTTCGACGTTCGGCGAACTGCATGACCTGTGTTTCGACGTTCGGCGAACTGCATGACCTGTGTTTCGACGTTCGGCGAACTGCATGACCTATGTTTCGACGTTCGGCGAACTGCATGACCTGTGTTTCGACGTTCGGCGAACTGCATGACCTATGTTTCGACGTTCGGTGAACTGTATGAAATATGTTTCGACGCTAGGCATAAGTGAACTGCATGACTTATGTTTCGACGTTCAGTGAACTGTATGAAGAATGTCCATAAGCGAGCTGTACTTAAATATGTGAATACAGAGGTCGCATCACATAGTTTTGACGAATCTAGTATTTATATTACAAAATACAAAAGTTAAGCAATTAACACATTCCCGTGTAGTGCAAATGAACGCGTTATACCAGAAATCTTCAACAACATCTACTCTCAACTCTGGCTTTTGTGTTCACGTTTGATTCCATGTTTATTTGAACTATGGGACCTGTTTTCCGTCTGAACTAGACAACCAGCAGATTAGATTGCAATGCTACATTACTTTTTGTTTTTCAAATGCTTATTATGAGAACGTTTTATTGGTATTTTTTCGTCTCACTACTGTGGGAACAATGTGGTATAAAGTTGATGCTGTGTCAGGCATTTCTCACCAATATGACCTGCTACGTTTGTCTGATGTTACCCGCTGGACTAATTAAAAATAACCAATTGAACTCTGTCTAAAGTATGGCCCTAATTGGTTTTCATTTGAACATGCACAGCTTGCTGTTGAGCTAGACGCATTAGGAAATTGAAAATAAAACCCTCGGTAACATTTTAGGTTTGTTAAAAGTGAATCTAACTTTTCTGTAGTGTTGCCAGTCCAGTGCTGAACTACAATCGTACTGGACTGGTGTCGGCCATGACATGTCACCTGTATAGAAAGATTACACACTGACAAACAGAGTTAGTATTCCAGAACGGAACCAGCTGCTACTCAGATTAACTCATTCCGAACATGTATCGGGGCATTTCCCGTCCGCGCGGGGCACATTTTAAATACAAGCTTTTATATTTAATACCCAGTGAATGTGGAGCCAGTTCTGTTCCGTGTATACCTAAGTACAGTGATTATCAATTAATGTGTCGTCAACGGAATAACTGCGACCATGGTAGTTATGGGGATGCGTTATAATGGAAACAGTATGGCTAATTTCCCCGTGGTATTCTTCTGTATTGTTCTAAGTTTATGTAATGTTCAACTACAGGAAATTATACAGCGAAACTGTCATAATACTGTTTTAGTGAGAAAATACTCAATTAGTTCATTAACCAAAACTTCTACTTAAAGAGTGATATGGTGTCACTGTGGCGGTGCTAGTTTGGTTACATTTATAGAATGGTATGGTGTGGCAGGACTGGATAGGTTACACTTATAGAATGGTATGGTGTGGCCGTACTACATAATGTAGTTTGGTTACACTTATAGAGTGTTATGGTGTGGTGGGACTAGTTTGTTACACTTACAGTGGTATGGTGTGGCGGGACTAGCTTGGTTACAATTATAGAGTGGTATAGTGGGGCGGGACTAGTTTGGTTACACTTATAGAGTGTTATGGTGTGGCGGGACTAGTTTGTTACACTTACAGTGGTTTGGTGTGGCGGGACTAGCTTGGTTACAATTATAGAGTGGTATAGTGGGGCGGGACTAGTTTGGTTACACTTATAGAGTGGTATGGTGTGGCGGGACTAGCTTGGTTACAATTATAGAGTGGTATGGTGGGGCGGGACTAGTTTGGTTACACTTATAGAGTGGTATGGTGTGGCCGTACTACATAATGTAGTTTGGTTACACTTATAGAGTGTTATGGTGTTGCGGGACTAGATTGGTTACACTTATAGAGTGGTATGGTGTGGCGGTACTAGTTTGGTTACACTTATAGAGTGTTATGGTGTGGCGGGACTAGTTTGGTTACACTTATAGAGTGGTATAGTGGGGCGGGACTAGTTTGGTTGCAATTATTGAGTGGTATGGTGTGGCCGTACTAGTTTGGTTACACTTATAGAGTGTTATGGTGTGGTGGTACTAGTTTGGTTACACTTATAGAGTGTTATGGTGTGGCCCTACTACATAATGTAGTTTAATTACACTTATAAAGTGGTATGGTGTGGCAGGACTGGATAGGTTACATTTATAGAGTGGTATGGTGTGGCCGTACTACATAATGTAGTTTGGTTACACTTATAGAGTGTTATGGTGTGGCGGGACTAGTTTGTTACACTTACAGTGGTATGGTGTGGCGGGACTAGCTTGGTTACAATTATAGAGTGGTATAGTGGGGCGGGACTAGTTTGGTTACACTTATAGAGTGTTATGGTGTGGCGGGACTAGTTTGGTTACAATTATAGAGTGGTATGGTGGGGCGGGACTAGTTTGGTTACACTTATAGAGTGGTATGGTGTGGCCGTACTACATAATATAGTTTGGTTACACTTATAGAGTGTTATGGTGTTGCGGGACTAGATTGGTTACACTTATAGAGTGGTTTGGTGTGGCGGTACTAGTTTGGTTACACTTATAGAGTGGTATGGTGTGGCCGTACTACATAATATAGTTTGGTTACACTTATAGAGTGTTATGGTGTTGCGGGACTAGATTGATTATATTTATAGAGTGGTATGGTGTGGCGGTACTAGTTTGGTTACACTTATAGAGTGTTATGGTGTGGCGGGACTAGTTTGGTTACACTTATAGAGTGGTATAGTGGGGGTACTAGTTTGGTTACACTTATAGAGTGTTATGCTGTGGTGGTACTAGTTTGGTTACACTTATAGAGTGTTATGGTGTGGCCGTACTACATAATGTAGTTTGGTTACACTTATAGAGTGGTATGGTGTGGCAGGACTGGATAGGTTACATTTATAGAGTGGTATGGTGTGGCCGTACTACATAATGTAGTTTGGTTACACTTATAGAGTGTTATGGTGTTGCGGGACTAGATTGGTTACACTTATAGAGTTGTATGGTGTGGCGGTACTAGTTTGGTTACACTTATAGAGTGGTATGGTGTGGCGGTACTAGTTTGGTTACACTTATAGAGTGTTATGGTGTGGGGTTACTAGTTTGGTTACACTTATAGAGTGTTATGGTGTGGCAGGACTATGTTGGTTACAATTATAGAGTGGTATTGTGTGGCGGGACTATGTTGGTTACAATTATAGAGTGGTATTGTGTGGCGGGACTATGTTGGTTACAATTATAGAGTGGTATTGTGTGGCGGGACTATGTTGGTTACAATTATAGAGTGGTATTGTGTGGCGGGACTATGTTGGTTACAATTATAGAGTGGTATTGTGTGGCAGGACTAGTTTGGTTACACTTATATAGTGGTATGGTGTGGCAGGACTAGATTGGTTACACTAATATAGTGGTATGGTGTGGCCGTACTAATTTGGTTACACTTTTAGAGTGGTATGATGTGGCTGTACTAGATTGGTTATATTTATTGTCTGGTTTGGTGTGGCGACTCTAGTTTGGTTACACTTATAGAGTGGTTTGGGGTGGCGAAACTAGTTTGGTTACAATTATAAAGATGTATGGTGTGGCGGTACTAGTTTGGTTACACTTATAGAGTGGTATGGTGTAACGGGACTAGATTGGTTACACTTACAGAGTGGTATGGTGTAACGGGACTAGATTGGTTACACTTACAGTGGTATTGTGTGGCGGTACTAGTTTGGTTACAATTATAGAGATGTATGGTGTGGCGGTACTAGTTTGGTTACACTTATAGAGTGTTATGGTGTGGCAGGACTAATTTGTTACACTTACAGTGGTATGGTGTGGCGGGACCAATTTGATGACTTTGTGTTCCTTCACGACAGTGTGATGACTTTGTGTTATTTTGTGTTACGTCACGACTGTGTGATGACTTTGTGTTACTTCACGACAGTGTGATGACTTTGTGTTACGTCACGACAGTGTGATGACTTTGTGTTACGTCACGACAGTGTGATGACTTTGTGTTACTTTGTGTTACGTCACGACTGTGTGATGACTTTGTGTTACTTCACGACAGTGTGATGACTTTGTGTTACGTCACGACAGTTTGATGACTTTGTGTTACTTTGTGTTACGTCATGACTGTGTGATGACTTTGTGTTACGTCACGACAGTGTGATGACTTTGTGTTACTTCACGACAGTGTGATGACTTTGTGTTACTTCACGATACTTCACGACAGTGTGACGACTTTGTGTTACTTCACGACAGTGTGACGACCTTGTGTTACTTCACGACAGTGTGATGACTTTGTGTTACTTCTCGACAGTGTGACGACTTTGTGTTACTTTGTGTTACTTCACGACAGTGTGATTGCTTTGTGTTACTTCACGACAGTGTGACGACCTTGTGTTACTTCACGACAGTGTGACGAATTTGTGTTACTTCACGACAGTGTGACGACTTTGTGTTACTTCACGACAGTGTGACGACTTTGTGTTACTTCTCGATAGTGTGACGACTTTTTGTTACTTCACGACAGTGTGACGACTTTGTGTAACTTCACGATAGTGTGACGACTTTGTGTTACTTCACGACAGTGTGACGACTTTGTGTTACTTCACGACAGTGTGATGACTTGGTGTTACTTCACGACAGTGTGACGACCTTGTGTTACTTCACGACAGTGTGATGACTCTGTGTTACTTCACGACTGTGTGATGACTTTGTGTTACTTCACGACTGTGTGATGACTTTGTGTTACTTCTCGACAGTGTGACGACTTTGTGTTACTTTGTGTTACTTCACGACAGTGTGATGGCTTTGTTTTACTTCACAACAGTGTAACGACTTTGTGTTACTTCACGCTTGTGTGACGACTTTGTGTTACTTCACGACAGTGTGACGACTTTGTGTTACTTCACGATAGTATGATGACTTTGTGTTACTTCACGACAGTGTGACGACTTTGTGTTACTTCACGACAGTGTGACGACTTTGTGTTACTTCACGACAGTGTGACGACTTTGTGTTACTTCACGACAGTGTGACGACTTTGTGTTACTTCACGACAGTGTGATGACTTGGTGTTACTTCACGACAGTGTGACGACCTTGTGTTACTTCACGACAGTGTGACGACTTTGTGTTACGTCACAACAGTGTGATGACTTGGTGTTACTTCACGATAGTGTGACGACTTTGTGTTACTTCTCGATAGTGTGACGACTTTGTGTTACTTCACGACAGTGTGATGACTTTGTGTAACTTCACGATAGTGTGACGACTTTGTGTTACTTCACGACAGTGTGACGACTTTGTGTTACTTCACGACAGTGTGATGACTTGGTGTTACTTCACGACAGTGTGACGACCTTGTGTTACTGCACGACAGTGTGATGACTTTGTGTTACTTCACGACTGTGTGATGACTTTGTGTTACTTCACGACTGTGTGATGACTTTGTGTTACTTCTCGACAGTGTGACGACTTTGTGTTACTTTGTGTTACTTCACGACTGTGTGATGGCTTTGTTTTACTTCACGACAGTGTGACGACTTTGTGTTACTTCACGCTAGTGTGACGACTTTGTGTTACTTCACGACAGTGTGACGACTTTGTGTTACTTCACGACAGTATGATGACTTTGTGTTACTTCACGACATTGTGACGACTTTGTGTTACTTCACGACAGTGTGACGACCTTGTGTTACTTCACGACAGTGTGATGACTTTGTGTTACTTCACGACAGTGTGACGACCTTGTTTAAATTCACGACAGTGTGACGACTTTGTGTTACTTCACGACAGTGTGACGACCTTGTTTAAATTCACGACAGTGTGACGACTTTGTGTTACTTCACGACAGTGTGACGACCTTGTTTAAATTCACCACAGTGTGATGACTTTGTGTTACGTCACGACAGTGTGATGGCTTTGTGTTATGTGTTACTGGTATGACGCAGTTTGAGGACGATTGTGGGGACTACAGACAAATCTTCTCCCACGGGGCCGTCATTAACCGTGGTGCATCAGCATTTATCATGGTGATTTGTTGAAATATTTGGATAATATTTGCATTACAAATACCTCGCAGAACAAAGCAATGTGTTGGAGGAATTGTTTGAACTGATAATGAACAGTTGATGAGTTAATCAGCCTCGGACTGCAAACAAGATAGCCTGCAGCGGAGTGATATTGACGTCCATCGCTTACATCCAACTTCTGGGTTCTGATTCCATATCATTCTTATATCATCAATATGTACAAATCTAAAAAAAAAACCAAAGATACATTAGCATTATAATATTGGGTATTGTACATGTTCCCACCAAAAAATGGAGAATATTGAAACTAATAAAAACTAAATAAAACAATGCAAAAAGGAGCACGTAGATGGAAATACAATGTGCGTGTGGAAATATGACAGTGTGTTATCACTGCATGGCACACATACGAGGGTTGTTCCATAAATAATGTCATCTGTGCTTTATTTCGCGGAAATCGTGCAATTTATGCACAAAACCACCTCGTGTCGATTGAGTGATCACTGGCTCGTGACACAGGTAAATATCTCGTCCACACGTTCACTGGCCTCGGTACAGTATACATCGTTTCATAGCCTATTCGTTAGACTAGACACAAAATGACAGGAAAACGAGCTGAAAATGTTCTTGAAATAAGGGCCTATATAAAAGGTAGGTCATTACTCGGCATGTCGGCTGTAGATATTCACCGCGAGGTGTGTGACATTTACTGGGAGGGCCAAATATCTCACAGGACTGTTTGTAGGTGGGTAGGTAAATTTAGTGCTGAGCAGCAGCAACTGAAAGATGCTGCTCACCCAGGTCGTCCTGCAACAACTACGACCAAAGGTAACATAGAAAAAATCCAAAATAACCTCCAAACTGATACTCGATTTACCGTAAGACAATTGGCTCGAATGAAAAACTTGTCGTTAGCAAGAGTTCATGCAATTTTGAAGAAACACCTAAAAGTTAGAAAGATAAATGCAAGATGGATACCCCATTTGTTAACGGATGAGCAAAAGAAGAGACAAAAACACTTCTCAAAATGTACCCAAAATATAGTAAAAAGGCTTTTGATGATATAGTCCCTGGTGATGAGACCTGGGTGTATTATTTTGAACCAAAGCGGAAGGTTGCCAACCGAATATAGTAGGTAAACCGGTAAAGAAGGTTTTGTATGCTATTTTTTCACTAATAAGCGTCCAGCTATTCAAATCCCGGTGCCAAAAGGCAGAACGGTTACAGGCAAGTTCTAAAAAAACGTTGTTCTGAGAAAGTTGAAGAACTACTACAAAAGTCGCCGTCCCAAAACAGGACTTACGTATGTCCGACTTTTGCATGATAATGCACCCGCTCACAAGGCACGTATTGTGACTGACTTTTTGGAGTCAGAGAAAGTTACCGTCCTTCCGCACCCTCCGTATTCGCCAGACTTGGCCCCCTGCGACTATTTTCTCTTTCCAAAACTTACATATCACTTCCTGGAAGGAGATACAATTCGAGAAATGCCCTTGGATCTGCTGTTTATCAGTGTCTGATGGGTGTACCCATTGAAGAGTATGAAAAATGCTTCCAAAAATGGATTGACCGGCTAAAAAGGTGTGTTCTGGCTGGCGGAGAGTATTTTGAAGGGCAGAGCAAATTAAAATTAACAACAGCATTTCCGCTATATGAGCACCGATGCAAGTGACATTATTTTTGGAACACCCCTCGTAACATAGCGCAACAAACTAGAGCAGCTCAACTAGACAAACTACAGGTAGGTCCATATTTCTCTTCCTATAGATCCACTTTTCCTTTTGGCGATGTTTTTCTCTTTATATATTTGTTGATGCCAGCAGGTAAATCCCCCGAAAAGGTAATCAAATAAAAGATAAAAGATAAGATGAATAATAATAGAAATCTTTCCACCAGAACGAGATAATCGCAGGGTAAATTCCAACTGTCTAGATCAAGTACTTGCAATTGGAGCGTTGCCGAGTTTAAATGCTTGCTTTGTACTGATGCCATCTTTCAGAATGATGTATTATACAGTAGTTATATAAGTTTTCCAAAAAGAATCCATAAACGCAAAAATTACCAAAAAAGTGTTACATTGCTCATTTCAAACTTAATTTATGATAATAAATTGAATTTGTTGATAATTAAATTCCATATTGCCATATGTAGTAATTATCGTGGTTTTAGTCTTTGCCAGGTTGTGACAGTATAAGGTAAATACATAGAGTCACGTAATGGGTACATATTGATAATGACGTAATGAGCTGGTCTGATCATTTGGGGGTTTATAGTAATATTTCACTTTCGGGGTTTAGATCAATTTTCGGCTCTATGATCAATGAGGGAGTGGGGATTTTTATCGAAAATTGATCTTAACCCACCAAAAGTGTAAAATTACTCTAAACACTTAGTTTAGGTCCAAAACTAGCTGTAACAAATGATCAGCTCTCTGTGCTGCACGGGTCAGGGACTGAGAATTTGTGTCTATTTCAAGGGCGTAGCTGGAGGTATTTTGATATGCAAGCCCGCGACGTTTTCAATTCAATTTTTGGGGGGGGGGCCCTTCTTTTATTACTCTTAGTATGATAAAAGGGTAATTTTTGCATATTAAATCTAATACAGATTTACTAAAAAAAAAAGAACAGAGAGTACCAAAGCGTCAACAAAACCATAATCCGAACTCAAAATCGATTAAACTAGAAGCAAAATATGAAAAAGGAAAGATGTACATGGAGACCCTTGTAAAAGCACAAGAGAATAAGACCAGGTGTTCCGGAAGAGTAAGCGTCTTTTACCTCATCGACAACTGCCATGTTAATATTGTAAACCAAGTAAACATCAGGTTCTCAAAATGACAACCGAGTCCTCATTGTCAATAAGAACAAGGGAGAACACTTATGAGCATACTCAAAAACGCCCATCTTCATATCACTTAAAGATACAGAACATGTTCCATGAAACCAAGATGGCGACCATAACAATTGCCCAGTCTTCATCAACTAGCACCTCTCCTTTCCCTGTGCCATAAGTTTGTTCGTCAGCAGCTGATATCTATCACTAAAACCTAATTTGACATGATTTTATAAAAAAAAAAGTCGGTCTAAGTGAAGGTAGTTTCAAACTGATGCTTATGTTTGGATGTTGTTCGGTATTCATTTGTATACGAATTTTTGTCGTAGTGAGCTGTATTATAAATATTATTTAAATTGTGTTGGCCGCGGTCTCCGACATCTTGCACAATTAATATATATGATTGAATATGTATGTGTATTGTAATCCTAAATGCTATTGCATTCGGAAAGAAATAAAATTGAATTTGAAGTATTTATAGAAAACAAATTTTCTGCAGCCTTATATGTTAATCTGACCAGTCGAAAAAAAAACAGTAACAATATCAGCGGACTTTTAATAATATCAGTTGAATTATGAAATTTCTCGACTTTAATACATATACTTTGGAAAATGATGTGCAAGCACGGGCTTATGTGCTTACATGGCAGCTACGCCCCTGTATTTAAATTCTATAGGGGATCTGGATACTCTTTATCTACTCACATCAGTATACGTAGTGTCTATCCTCATAACACGTAGGCTAGTAGTGGTGTGATGTAAGTATTATCCTATGCCTAATGTGTACCCTTTTGGCAAGTTATCCGGTAAATATATTCGTAGCCGTAAGAGATAATCAGAGATGCCACGATCTCGTATCAAGAACAAATAAAACAGTTTCAGATATTTCTATAAACCGTCAATATTACAGCAATTACATGTTGTAAGTAGACCGATATCCGACCGTCCGAGCAATCGCCACTAAGCCGGGTACACGTGGCTAGGTGCTATTTCAGTTTTTCAGGAAATTACAGAAGGCACTCGGTGCTCGCACAAAAAATGTTGGCGTTCGGAGAACACACCGCACAAAGATGGGTGCGTCTGATAGATAACGGTTTGGCCTACCTGTCCGTACACTAGGTGAAATCTCATTTATTATCATTGTAATGATTATTACGGCGTTTATGGACTAAACCTGGCATTTTATTAACAGTACTGACATTAATGAACAGTTATCATCTTTAGAAAGTGCATCCTGTTCTAGGATTTGTCAGAAAATCGTCTGCTAACAAAACAACGGAGGATTTTATAGCGCCCCTCCTGATACACCGTAAAAAGTTTACTTTCTATTTCGATATGCGTATCCATGTATGTTTATATTCCTTTTGGTGTTGCCTTATGTAACATCGCCAGTGCTCCGATTCTTACTCTTGCGGAACATCTGGTCTGATTATTTTTGTTTCTTTTCTAAGATTTTAATGATATTTTTGTTTTTCTTTTGTTTCAATTCTGTTTAGTTTCAAAGAACTTGAGGTTACATATTGGTGCTGTGCACTCGTTTTATGATTTCTGAATATATATCTCTTTACGTCTCATTTATGAAAAACCTTGTTGGGGTTAGATACCTTAATCGTAATTTGAAGCGATTGCTAATTTCAACATAATTAGGAGGCCCTCCACTACCGATCAATGGTGCTAAAAAAAAAAAAAAAAATAGAGAATACCGTAGCGTCAACAAAACCATAATCTGAACTCAAATTCGATTAAACTAGGGGCAAAATACGAAAAAGTGAAAGATCTACATGGAGACTCTTTGAAGTACAAGAGAATAAGACCAGGTGTTCCGTAAGAATAAGCGTCTTCTACTTCATCTCTTATACTTGATCACGTATACTAGATCACGTATACTAGATCACATATACTGGATCACTTATACTAGATCATGTATACTGGATCACATATACTAGATCACGTATACTAGATCACATATACTGGATCACTTATACTAGATCATGTATACTGGATCACATATACTAGATCACGTATACTAGATCACATATACTAGATCAGGTATACTAGATCACGTATACTAGATCACGTATACGAGATCACATATACTAGATCACGTATACTAGATCACATATACTGGATCACTTATACTAGATCATGTATACTAGATCATGTATACTAGATCACATATACTAGATCATGTATACTAGATCACATATACTAGATCATGTATACTAGATCACGTATATTAGATCACGTATACTAGAGCATGTATACTAGATCACATATACTGGATCACATATACTAGATCACGTATACTAAATAACGTATACTAGATCACATATACTAGAGCATGTATACTAGATCACATACACTAGATCACGTATACTAGATCACATATACTAGATCACATATACTAGATCACATATACTGGATCACTTATACTAGATCACATATACTAGATCACGTATACTGGATCACATATACTAGATCATGTATACTAGATCACGTATACTGGATCACATATACTAGATCATGTATACTAGATCACGTATACTGGATCACATATACTAGATCACGTAAACTAGATCACGTATACTAGATCATGTATACTACAAAATGTAAATCACGTACACTAGATCACGTATACTAGATCATGTATACTAGATCAGGTATACTAGATCATGTATACTAGATCATGCATACTAGATCACATATACTGGATCACATATACTAGATCACGTATACTAGATCATGTATACTATATCATGTATACTATATCATATATACTAGATCACATATACTAGATCACATATACTAGATCATGCATACTAGATCATGTATACTAGATCATGTATACTATATCACATATACTGGATCACGTATACTAGATCATGTATACTATATCATGTATACTAGATCACGTATACTAGATCACATATACTAGAGCATGCATACTAGATCACATATACTGGATCATATATACTAGATCACGTATATTAGATCACGTATACTAGATCACGTATACTAGATCACATATACTAGAGCATGTATACTAGATCAAATATACTGGATCACATATACTAGATCACGTATAATAAATAACGTATACTAGATCACATATACTAGAGCATGTATACTAGATCACATACACTAGATCACGTATACTAGATCACATATACTAGATCACATATACTAGATCACGTATACTGGATCACATATACTAGATCATGTATACTAGATCACGTATACTAGATCACGTATACTAGATCATATATACTAGATCACGTATACTAGATCATGTATACTAGATCATATATACTGGATCACTTATACTAGAATATATATACTACATCACATATACTAGATCACATACACTAGATCACGTATACTAGATAACGTATACTAGATCATGTATACTGGATCACTTATACTAGAATATATATACTGGATCACATATACTAGATCACGTATACTAGATTACGTACACTAGATCACGTATACTGGATCACATACACTAGATTACGTACACTAGATCACATATACTAGATCACATACACTAGATTACGTACACTAGATCACGTATACTGGATCACATACACTAGATCACATACACTAGATCACGTATACTAGATCACGTATACTAGATCACGTATACTAGATCACGTATACTGGATCACATATACTAGATCACGTACACTAGATCACGTATACTGGATCACATACACTAGATCACGTATACTAGATCACGTATACTAGATCACTTATACTGGATTACATATACTAGATCACGTACACTAGATCACGTATACTGGATCACATACACTAGATCACGTATACTAGATCACGTATACTAGATCACGTATACTGGATCACATATACTAGATCACGTATACTAGATCACGTATACTAGATCACGTATACTGGATCACATACACTAGATCACGTATACTAGATCACGTATACTAGATCATGTATTACAAGTTCACGTATACTAGATCACGTATACTAGATCACGTATACTAGATCACGTATACTAGATCACGTATACTAGATCACGTATACTAGATCACGTATACTAGATCACGTATACTGGATCACATATACTAGATCATGTATACTAGATCACGTATACTGAATCACATATACTAGATCAGGTATACTAGATTACGTAAACTAGATCACGTATACTAGATCACGTATACTAGATCACATTTACTAGATCACGTAAACTAGATCACGTATACTAGATCACATATAATAGATCACATATACTAGATCATGTATACTAGATCACGTATACTGAATCACATATACTAGATCAGGTATACTAGATCATGTATACTAGATCACATATACTATATCACGCATACTGGATCACATATACTGAATCACATATACTAGATCAGGTAAACTAGATCATGTATACTAGATCACATATACTGGATCACATATACTAGATCACGTATACTAGATCATGTATACTAGATCACATATACTGGATCACATATACTAGATCACGTATACTAGATCATGTATACTAGATCACATATACTAGATCATGTATACTAGATCACGTATACTAGATCACATATACTAGATCACGTATACTGGATCACTTATACTAGATCATGTATACTAGATCATATATACTATATCACGCATACTGGATCACATATACTGAATCAGATATACTAGATCAGGCATACTAGATCAGTGATACTAGATCATGTATACTAGATCACATATACTAGATCACATATACTGGATCACATATACTAGATCATGTATACTAGATCACTTATACTAGATCACGTATACTAGATCACTTATACTAGATCACTTATACTAGATCACGTATACTAGATCACGTACACTAGATCACATATACTATATCACATATACTAGAGCATGTATACTAGATCACGTATACTAGACCACGTATACTAGATCATGTATACTAGATCACATATACTATACTAGATCACATATACTAGATCACATATACTAGAGTATGTATACTAGATCACGTATACTGGATCACTTATACTAGATCATGTTTACTAGATCATATATACTATATCACGCATACTGGATCACATATGCTGAATCACATATACTAGATCAGGTATACTAGATCATGTATACTAGATCACATATACTGGATCACATATACTAGATCACGTATACTAGATCATGTATACTAGATCACATATACTGGATCACATATACTAGATCACGTATACTAGATCATGTATACTAGATCACATATACTAGATCACGTATACTAGATCATGTATACTAGATCATGTATACTAGATCATGTATACTAGATCATGTATACTAGATCATGTATACTGGATCACATATATTATATCACTTATACTAGATCACGTATATATAATGTATACTAGATCACTTATACTATATCATATATACTAGATCATGTATACATATAAGGTACTAGATCACGTAGCTATGTGAATTATTGTATCAAACACATGGTAACTATATGAATTATTGTATCCGACACACGGTAGTTATGTGTATTATTGTATCAAACACACGGTAGTTATGTGTATTATTGTATCCGACACACGGTAGCTATGTGTATTATTGTATCAAACACACGGTAGCTATGTGTATTGTTGTATCAGACACACGGTAGTTATATGTATTATTGTATCAGACACACGGTAGTTATGTGTATTATTGTATCAGACACACGGTAGTTATGTGTATTATTGTATCAGACACACGGTAGTTATATGTATTATTGTATCAGACACACGGTAGCTATATGTATTATTGTATCAGACACACGGTAGTTATATGTATTATTGTATCAGACACACGGTAGCTATATGTATTATTGTATCATACACACGGTAGCTATGTGTATTATTGTATCAGACACACGGTAGCTATGGGTATTATTGTATCAGACACACGGTAGCTATGGGTATTATTGTATCAGACACACGGTAGCTATGTGTGTTATTGTATCAGACACACGGTAGTTATATGTATTATTGTATCAGACACACGATAGTTATATGTATTATTGTATCAGACACACGGTAGCTATATGTATGATTGTAAAAGACACACGGTAGCTATTTGTATTATTGTATCAAACACATGGTAGTTATATGTATTATTGTATCATACACACGGTAGTTATATGTATTGTTTTATCAGACACACGGTAGCTATGTGTATTATTGTATCATACACACGGTAGCTATGTGTATTATTGCATCAGACACACGGTAGTTATATGTATCGTTGTATCAGACACACGGTAGCTATGTGTATTATTGTATCAGACACAAGGTAACTATGTGTATTGTTGTATCAGACACACGGTAGCTATATGTATTGTTGTATCAGACACAAGGTAGATACATGTATTATTGTATCAGACACACGGTAGCTATGTGTATTATTGTATCAGACACACGGTAGCTATATGCATTATTATATCAGACAACCGGTAGCTATGGGTATTATTGTATCAGACACACGGTAGCTATGTATATTATTGTATCAGACACACGGTAGTTATATGTATTATTGTATCAGACACACGGTAGTTATATGTATTATTGTATCAGACACACGGTAGTTATATGTATTATTGTAACAGACACAAGGTAGCTATGTGTATCATTGTATCAGACACACGGTAGCTATATGTATTATTGTATCAGACACACGGTAGCTATATGTATTATTGTATCGGACACACGGTAGTTATATGTACAGTTGTGGTATCGCACAACGCACCAAAAACTGCGTGCGTGCATCGTGCATACATCGTGCACACATCGTTCGCCCATGGTGCGCACAACCGGGCGATCTAAAGATCGTGCGTTTATGTGTGCGATTAAATCGCACACACGCACGATTTTGTACAATTGGTTGATACATATTACGGAATGAAAAACATATGGAACCCTCTTGTCCAAAAACTATTTAAATTCGCATCATATTTATTAGGATTATGTCAATTTAACAATATACAGTAAACAGTATTACAGTGATCATAAGACAGTCAAGTGCGGGTTAAGCTACCAGGTATCAGAATATGTAAATAACATGCCAGAGTTTTACCTGTCCCGTGTGCGGCGATACGCTACGACAGCCATTACCGAGCGACCGTTATGAAAACAAACTGGACTCTTATAATCAGTTATTTGAAAAACCCTCCCCTCCCCAACACTTTACCTGTGTTTTCACACCTAGGCGAGTGTTGTAAGTGCCCCGGGCCAGAGATATCTACATATATTGGCCATGTACAGGTACAGTTTATAACTTGGTAAAACTGGCAATATTTACTTGAATGAGAACTTGTCAATATGAGTTGAAAGTTTACATACATGTGTCTATTTGGTTTG
The DNA here is from genome assembly GCA_947623455.1 of Mimachlamys varia. Taxonomy (NCBI): domain Eukaryota; kingdom Metazoa; phylum Mollusca; class Bivalvia; order Pectinida; family Pectinidae; genus Mimachlamys; species Mimachlamys varia. The sequence goes on from OX392529.1 coordinate 8,805,535, forward strand.
TTTCTAAAACTACAGAAAGACTATTATTAATTTTTAGAAATATATAAATAGAACTATCAGCTAATGTAAATAGTTAAAATATAGAAATATGTTTAAAACAACTAGCGCGAAACCGTATATATTGTTAAACCATTTCTAAATTTACATCAACCACAATTGTCATCGCACAATGTTAGTCTATCGTGCGCCCACATGTGCGTTAGAAATAATCGCCCAGGATCGCATCGTTCGCACATCGTGCATACACCGTTCGCCCATCGTGCGCCCACCGCACATCGTGTAACGTTGTGCGATCCCACAACTGTATTATTGTAACAGACACACGGTAGTTATATGTATTATTGTATCAGACACATGGTAGTAATATGTATTATTGTAACAGACACAAGGTAGCTATGTGTATTATTGTATCAGACACACGGTAGTTATATGTATTATTGTATCAGACACACGGTAGTTATGTGTATTTTGTATCAGACAACCGATAGCTATATGTATTATTGTATCAGACAACCGTTAGCTATATGCATTATTATATCAGACAACCGGTAGCTATGGGTATTATTGTATCAGACACACGGTAGCTATGTATATTATTGTATCAGACACACGGTAGTTATATGTATTATTGTATCAGACACACGGTAGTTATATGTATTATTGTATCAGACACACGGTAGTTATATGTATTATTGTATCAGACACACGGTAGTTATATGTATTATTGTAACAGACACAAGGTAGCTATGTGTATCATTGTATCAGACACACGGTAGCTATATGTATTATTGTATCAGACACACGGTAGCTATATATATTATTGTATCGGACACACGGTAGTTATATGTATTATTGTAACAGACACACGGTAGTTATATGTATTATTGTATCAGACACATGGTAGTAATATGTATTATTGTAACAGACACAAGGTAGCTATGTGTATTGTTGTATCAGACACACGGTAGTTATATGTATTATTGTATCAGACACACGGTAGTTATATGTATATTTGTATCAGGCACACGGTAGTTATATGTATTATTGTATCAGACACACGGTAGTTATATGTATTGTTGTATCAGACACACGGTATATATATGTATTGTTTTATCAGACACACGGTAGCAATATGTATTATTGTATCAGACACATGGTAGCTATATGTATTGTTTTATCAGACACACGGTAGCTATGTGTATTATTGTATCAGACACACGGTAGCTATGTGTGTTATTGTATCAGACACAAGGTAGCTATGTGTATTGTTGTATCAGACAACCGGTAGCTATGGATATTATTGTATCAGACACATGGTAGCTATATGTATTGTTTTATCAGACACACGGTAGCAATATGTATTATTGTATCAGACACACGGTAGCTATGTGTATTATTGTATCAGACACACGGTAGCTATATGTATTATTGTATCAGACACACGGTAGTTATATGTATTATTGTAACAGACACAAAGTAGCTATGTGTATAATTGTATCAGACACACGGTAGTTATATGTATTATTGTAACAGACACAAAGTAGCTATGTGTATAATTGTATCAGACACACGGTAGCTATATGTATTATTGTATCAGACACACGGTAGTTATATGTATTATTGTAACAGACACAAAGTAGCTATGTGTATAATTGTATCAGACACATGGTAGCTATATGTATTATTGTATCATACACACGGTAGTTATATGTATTGTTTTATCAGACACACGGTAGCTATGTGTATTATTGTATCAGACACACGGTAGTTATATGTATTATTGTAACAGACACAAAGTAGCTATGTGTATAATTGTATCAGACACATGGTAGCTATATGTATTATTGTATCATACACACGGTAGTTATATGTATTGTTTTATCAGACACACGGTAGCTATGTGTATTATTGTATCATACACACGGTAGCTATATGTATTATTGTATCAGACACACGGTAGCTATATGTATAATTGTATCAGACACAAGGTAGATACATGTATTATTGTATCAGACACGGTAGCTATGTGTATTATTGTATCAGACACACGGTAGCTATGTGTATTATTGTTTCAGACACACGGTAGCTATGTGTATTATTGTTTCAGACACACGGTAGCTATGTGTATTATTGTATCAGACACACGGTAGCTATGCGTATTATTGTATCAGACATACGGTAGCTATATGTATTATTGTATCAGACACACGGTAGTTATATGTATTATTGTATCAGACACAAGGTTGATATATGTATTATTGTATCAAACACACGGTAGCTATGTGTATTATTGTATCAGACACACGGTAGCTATATGTATTATTGTATCAGACACAAGGTAGTTATATGTATTATTGTATCAAACACACGGTAGTTATATGCATTATTGTATCAGACACACGGTAAATATATGAATTATTGTATCAGACACACGGTAGTTATATGTATTATTGTATCAGACACACGGTAGTTTTATGTATTATTGTATCAGACACACGGTAGCTATATGAATTATTGTATCAGACACACGGTAGCTATGTGTATTATTGTATCAGACACACGGTAGCTATGTGTGTTATTGTATCAGACACACGGTAGCTATATGTATTATTGTATCAGACACACGGTAGCTATGTGTATTATTGTATCAGACACACGGTAACTATGGGTATTATTTTATCAGACAACCGGTAGCTATGTGTATTGTTGTATCAGACACACTGTAGCTATGCTTATTATGGTATCAGACAACCGGTAGCTATATGTATTATTGTATCAGACACACGGTACAACGTAGCTATGTGTATTATTGTATCAGACACACGGTAGCTATGTGTATTATTGTAACAGACGCCTGGTGTAATAGCTAATTATATAAGTGCATTACTGACTCTGAAATCTATTCAAACATTGACCTCCCTATATGTCAGCAGTGTAGGTTCATGACGTGTATGAGTAGGCCTTGACATTAGTTAAGCTCGGACTATTCCTCAATTCATTTTGATTTTCTGTTGGTTCAGTTGACAAACGCATTAGATGAAAAAGGAAATCAAATTAGTGAAACAACGAAAATGATTCTATGACATTTTACACTTTAAAAAAGGGTAATAAATTACAAGCACTGCATGAAAATAGATTCTCCTGATGTGTTGATAAAATGAGGTTCTTTGTTAACTTGTAATCTATAGTAATTGGCCACTGTCAACAAACATATATCTGGTGATAAATCTGTCAATAAAACTGGCATCGGTTTCTTAATACCAAACGGAACAGAGGGTTAAGTGCTGCTAGCACCATACGGACAACTTTGTATACCGTCATTTCCTGCGTATTGCCCGCGGGCTTTACGATTGTTTACATCAGAAAATGCCTAGTGCAGGCTATTTGCCGTCGCGGATTATCTATGCATTTTGTTACCAAATTATCTTAAAATGCGGGCTATAAGTTGATAAATGTTTCCAACATTTAGATCTACGCTTTTTGTAAACAAAATATATCATTGATAAGTTTATATATAGCTTTAATTATACCACAGTTGCTTGCGTTTCTCTCAGTAAAAAATAAATACATATGTGTGAAATGAGCCTCCCATTACAGTTATGTAATGGACTTCCATTGCATTCTGTAATGGGCCGCGTCTCCAAATATATAAATATTTTTTTTATATACTGACCGAAACTCAAGGAAATGTATTTATACACATGGACATATGTATTTACAAAATAAACACAATACTTATATCATATGTCTCTGATTTCCAACATTCAAAAACAATAAATCACAAAGTCACATACGAAGTACACTTGTACTCACTAGGTATACATTGTACGTGTAACCCGCGGGCAATCTGCCAGTGCGGGCTATCTGGAGTTTAATTTACAAAATCCTAAAAATGCCTTAGTTTACTTCCCGCGGACTATACCCCGTTGCGGGTAATACACATGCAGGAAATTACGGTAATACATATTCGTTAACAGGATATAACAGGACATATAATGGACGCCGGTACAGAGTGTCTCTATGTCCATATCATGAAATAATATATATATACAATATTGTAATACAATTTAATAGACACTTCTGGTTGTTGAATAACAATTAGCCAGATGGTTAAATTTTAGTTCAAGATGTTTCCAATGAATTGTCCAAATTAATTTCAAAGTCTTTAATTGTTGACGCCTGGATTACAGCTTCTGGAAGACTGTTCCAGATGTCAATAGTTTTGAATCTAAATGAGTATTTCCGAATGTCCAATCTGCAAAATGTCTTTTTTCAGTTTGTGTGTGTGACCTCTCGTTCTGGAATCTGTATCCCGATCAAACATGCCTGTCGTGACTTTATCATCGTGAAAATTGTTCATAATTTTGAATACATTTATAATGTCTCCTCTCAATCTTCGATATGCCAATGTTGGAATTCCTAGTCTCCTAAGTCTATCGCTATATGATAATTCCTTCAGTCCTGGTTTGAGCTTTGTTGCCCCTCTCTGGACCCTCTCAATCGCTTCAATATCCTTAACTTTGTATGGGTTCCAGATGCTTACAGCATACTCCAAGTGTGGACAGACTAATGCCTTAAACACTTGTTTGAATATTATTCATCCAAATATACAAATAATCTTCTTATAAGCCCAGCAATACTGTTGGCTCTGTTTACTGCTTGTTGTATGGCCAAGAGAAGTTCAGATCTTTATCAACCATTATCCCAATGTCTTTTCCGGCCTTTTATTATCCAGAACCACGTTGTCCGTTGCACCTGGCGTATGGTAACTCCATTTTGTTTTATTGTTAATATTTTACATTTCAGGGGATGAAATTTTAGCAGCCATGATTTCGACCAATCTTGCAAATTATCCTAGTCTTGTTGCATTGCCTTCCTATCCTCATCATTGTTTGTTTCTCTGTTTAATTTTGTATCCTCCCCAAACAGGAAGGTGTTCGAAGTAGAATAGTCCGGCAGATCGTTTATACAGATTACAGATAAAATAGCGCTGCCCTGAGGGATTCCACTTAATACGGGGTGGTGTTTGGAGGAGTTTCCATTTACTGTTACTCTGCTTTATTTTATGAAGAAAGCTTTCTACCCAGTCTACGATGTAGGACATGTGGGATGTTATCAAAGACCTTCATTAAATTCATATATATACATCTATTCCCATCCGTGGTCTAGTTTATCTGTCCAATCATCAAGCACCAGGAGAATTTGGAGGACTGTTGACCGTTTGGCGTTAAATCCAAACTGCTTGTCTCTAAAAAGATTTCCTGGGTCTGATTTTGATTTTTGGATCTGATCAATATATTACGTCATAAGTAATTCACGTGAATGAATGTATTCACACTGCATTCATGATGTATTCATAGTCTAGTGTTTTTTGTTTTCAGTCGGTATATTCATATAGAGAAGAAACAATCAGAATGTAAATATTACTTAATGGTTTGTTTATGGATCGGTTTAGCCCCTTCATAACCTTAGGGTGCATTTGATCAGGTCCTTGGGAGTTGTTGTCATCAAGCTTTGAAAGGAGTTTCCTTCTGTGCAAACAATGTCCTCAAATGGATGTTTTATATCTTTTCATGTTCTGGCTGACTTTCTTTTGGCAGTGTATCTCCTGGAGGTTCCTCTGTGAATACCCTGCCCCCAAAAAAGTCAGCAAGCCAGAACATCAGCTTTATCCTTGCTATTGTTGCGATTTTTGACTTGTTTCCATGTAATCCTATTAAGTCCGAAATTCCTTGTTTAACTTTTCGTTTTGAATTTATGTATTTCCAAAATTGTTTAGATTTACTCTGGCAATCCCTGTAATTCCTTTTTTGCTTCTTCTTTCAGTAATTTTCCCGTTCGGCTGTCTTAATGGATTATTTATAAGGAGAAGTGAATTCATTCCTGTTTCTATCTTTTAAAACATAGTATGATCTGTATTTTACGTAAAATAGTGTCTCAAAGGTCAACTTGGCCGGATTTTAAATCAATAAATTTTGTCTTAATCTGTTAACTTTTAAGTTGTGAATTAATTTATGACACTCCAATGAAATAACGTTTTGTCATTATTATCATTATACAAAATGTCACAAAAGGGCTTAAATAAATTAGAGAATACCGACGCGTTAACAAAATCATAATCAGAACTCAAAATCGATTAAACCAGGGGCAAAGTATGAACAAAGGAAAGACTTACACGGATACCTTTGTAAAAATACAAGAGAATAAGACCTGGGCCCAGTTGTTCAAAAGGTGATTAGCTTAATCAGTGATTAGCGCAAATTTTAATCATCCAGTAACTTTAAAAGTAAACCATTGATTTAGTTACAACTTTGCAGGTATTAAATATCCAACTGTGTCAATTAACATGCAAAATATTAAGATTTTACCTTGTATATTGACAGAATTATTAAAGTTTGAAAAATGTTGTTAAATAGTGATTAAGCTGATCACCCTTTGTACAACTAGGCCCAGGTGTTCCGGAAGAGTAAGCGTCTGCTGCTTCATCGACGACACCCGACATGCAAATGTTTGTCACATCCAAGTAAACATCAAGTTCTCAAAATGAGAACCGAGTATCATTGTCAACTACAACACGTAAGCACACTAATGAGCATACTCAAAAACGTCCATCTTCACATCACTTAAATGAGACTCTATGAGACAAAGATTGCGACCATAAAACTTCTGATCAGCCTGCATTTCTCGAATCCTTGTTTTATAGTTTGATTGCAAGCAGTTGACATCGATCACGAAATTCACGATATGTAGAGCAAGCCCTAGAATATCGAATCAACTGCGACATGTAAACACCATAGGTTTGAAAAGCAGGGATGTTACTATCAATAAATGGAGAGTTTACGATTGGAAAATTGAAATCATCACGTTTATTGTATAGCTTAGTAGTCAGCTGTCCATGTTGGTCGTAGTTTAAGTAGAGATCGAGGCAAGCAGCTGATGTAGAAGAGTCTGTTGTCTCCTTTATTTCAAGTTCAGAAGGGTATATATGATCGACGTGGTCAGCACACTTCTTGCCGTTTATAAACAGCACATCGTCGATATATCTGAAAGTGAAATTAGAAGATTTGGCAAGGTTTTTGTAACCTGTCCTGATTAGCTCTTCCACAAATTCAGCCTCGTATGAAAACAAAAACAAGTTAGCTAAGAGTAAACTATATAGAAGTGGTACTGAGTATGCTGTATTGAAATCAATTTAACAGGATGAATTAAGTCATAGAAACATTAAGACGTATTGAGGTATTAACGATTTATATTGTCCGCTACAAGTTATTCACTCACATTCACCGTGAAACCCCTAAGGATTCTGGTACTGTTAGGAGTAGTTTTATAGGATGTTTTATTGTCCCTTTGGTCCGAAAAAAACCACAACTGTTACACCAACAGGTCATGCCCATTCCTCTCGTCCCCGGAATTTGTTTAGCCAAACTGACATACGGCTGTTTAAATCTGACCGTTCCTCTAATATGTTATAGCAAGCCTGAAGCTGTTTAACTCTGACCGTCCCTTGAATATGTTATAGCAAGCCTGAAGCTGTTTAAATCTTACCGTCCCTTGAATATGTTATAGCAAGCCTGAAGCTGTTTAACTCTGACCGTCCCTTGAATATGTTATAGCAAGCCTGAAGCTGTTTAAATCTTACCGTCCCTTGAATATGTTATAGCAAGCCTGAAGCTGTTTAAATCTGACCGTCCCTTGAATATGTTATAGCAAGCCTGAAGCTGTTTAACTCTGACCGTCCCTTGAATATGTTATAGCAAGCCTGAAGCTGTTTAACTCTGACCGTCCCTTGAATATGTTATAGCAAGCCTGAAGCTATTTAACTCTGACCGTCCCTTGAATATGTTATAGCAAGCCTGAAGCTGTTTAACTCTGACCGTCCCTTGAATATGTTATAGCAAGCCTGAAGCTGTTTAACTTTGCCATTTTCTGTTGTCCTACATGACAGACTTTTACACCGATTTTGATAAAACAATGGCAATTGAAATTCGATATGTAGTACGCCTGTTCATTTACTTTTGTTAAAGTAATACGGCGTCTGTGGTCATCACAAAAGTAATGTAGAAATCATACGATATGTGTAATACATATGTGATAGAAGAGGTTTCGTCAAATAAACCGAACGAAGCTTTTGTTTTGTCGTGTATTGTTTTTGTAACGTAGAACAATATTTGTATCTCGAACATGCATAGTGATACTTGTGTAACATTTACTTATCTATGCATGTGTCCATTTAATGCTGATGCGAATGGGGTTTTTACCTCTGTTCTATCTTTGAGCACGTGACATTTACTTGGATGTGACCTATATTTACATTGCTGGTGTCGTCGATGAAGCAGAAAATGCTTTCCTTATGGAATATCTGGTCTTATTCTCTGCAACATTTTCAAAGTATGCATGTTAATATTTCCTTTTTTATTTAACCCTTGTTAATTGATTGTGAGATCAGATTATGGTTTTGTTGACGCTTCGATATTCTCTGTTTTTTTTACATCTTTCTGACTTCAGATAAAAGACTTCACACCGATGTAATTGACACTGCCAAGTGTTTATCTGACAATGTTGAGCCGTATTGATGTTAGAAAATGTGAGTGAACGAGGGATGGCCATCGCTGTTCGATCAGACGGTAACCACACTGCATGTAGCACTTAACGAAATGTAGTTCTCTTTTATTAGAATCATTTATTTGTGCGCCAGTTTTTCATAAGTAAAAAAATATATTTAATTGCAAACATGTAGCAGACGGATGTGCGTTTAAATATAAGCGTGATCTCCTTGATTTTCCTCAATGACATCGTTTATCAACAGAAAGGGTCTCCCCTCAGTCCTCGATTCCAGCACAGATCAGACACAGGATGTGTCGTACGGAGATGAAAGATTTGTCCTTCACGTCAGGAGTCCGTATGTCGGGTGCCATTTGTTGTGAACACGTAACACGGCCATCAACTCGACTTGACTTTTAAGTCCCGGATGATCCCGGTACGTCCCGTTCCTGTTTTAACGTTTATATGAGCAGGTCACTGCTGTGGACGAGTTTTGTTTGTATAGAGAAACAGTGTCACTTTCTTTGTCGGATCATAGCACATTAGCCTGGTGACAAATATTTAGTGTTGGGGGAAATTATCGAAGAGAAAGCGATAACGATTTCATCGAAAGACCAAGCCATATCCGCACGCTTATTGCTAGACAATGTTTCTTCAAATATAAGTGCACCTTTTTAGAAATTATTGATTGTTTTTGTCATATTCCGATTCACCGACTATCGTCAGGTGTCTTTTTTCACTTTTTTTTTCCGCATTGACAACTGGAATGGACCCCTTTTGTGTTCCTTTTAGATGACCAAGCACTGTCAATGTATCTATGTCTTAACATGCTGTCGTCAATTACAGCGTATATTTGTTACAATAGGACATCCAGTATGCATGACTACTGTATCGTGAATTAGCGCCATGTCCTTTCTCAATATCCTTATCACAAATTGTCGACGTGCTTCGTATTTAGGTCAGTATCCCTCACCTTAGTTAACAAAACCATAATCAGAACTACAAATCAATTAAACCAGTGGCAGATTATGGACAGAGCAAAGGTTTACACGGAGACTGTTGAAAAAGTCCAAGAAAATAAGACCAGGTATTCGACAAGAGTAAGCGCCTGCTGCTTCATCGACGACACCTACCATGTAAATCTAGGTTTGATTCAAGTAGATGCCATTACCTCAAAGTTAAACCGAGGAATGATTCTCAATCACAACAAACAGGCATACTAGTTAGCAAGTTCAAAAACGTCTATCATCACATCATACAAGAATATAGAATATTTATCCATGAGACCAAGATGACGACCATAAAACTTGTTCAAAGCTTTCATCAACCTGCATCTCTAGAATCTCTGTGCCGTAAGTATATTCGTCAGATGGCGATCCTTTATACAATGTGTACAAATGATGATCTAGAAGACGATCCTCTGTACAATGTGTACAAAGGGTGATCTAGAAGACGATCATTTATACAAAGTGTACAAAGGCAGATCTAGAGGACGATCATTTATACAAAGTGTACAAAGGTAGATCTAGAGGACGATCATTTATGTATTGTATACAAAGGGTGATCTAGAGGACGACCCGCTATACTATGTGTACAAAGGGTGATCTAGAGGACGATTCGCTATACAATGTGTACAATGGGTGATCTAGAGGACGACCCGCTATGTAATGTGTACAAAGGGTGATCTAGAGGACGATTCGCTAAACAATGTGTACAAAGGGTGATCTAGAGGACGACCCGCTATACAATGTGTACAAAGGGTGATCTAGAGGACGATTCGCTATACAATGTGTACAATGGGTGATCTAGAGGACGACCCGCTATGTAATGTGTACAAAGGGTGATCTAGAGGACGACCCGCTATACAATGTGTACAAAGGGTGATCTAGAGGACGACCCGCTATACAATGTGTACAAAGGGTGATCTAGAGGACGACCCGCTATACTATGTGTACAAAGGGTGATCTAGAGGACGATTCGCTATACAATGTGTACAATGGGTGATCTAGAGGACGACCCGCTATGTAATGTGTACAAAGGGTGATCTAGAGGACGATTCGCTAAACAATGTGTACAAAGGGTGATCTAGAGGACGACCCGCTATACAATGTGTACAAAGGGTGATCTAGAGGACGATTCGCTATACAATGTGTACAATGGGTGATCTAGAGGACGACCCGCTATGTAATGTGTACAAAGGGTGATCTAGAGGACGACCCGCTATACAATGTGTACAAAGGGTGATCTAGAGGACGACCCGCTATACAATGTGTACAAAGGGTGATCTAGAGGACGACCCGCTATATAATGTGTACGAAGGGTGATCTAGAGGATAATCCGCTGTACGGTGTGTACAAAGGGTGATCTAGAGGACGATTCGCTAAACAATGTGTACAAAGGGTGATCTAGAGGACGACCCGCTATACAATGTGTACAAAGGGTGATCTAGAGGACGATTCGTTATGCTATGTGTACAAAGGAAGATCTAGAGGATAATCCGCCGTACGATGTGTACAAAGGGTGATCTAGAGGACGACCCGCTATACAATATGTACAAAGGGTGATCTAGAGGATGATTCGCTATACAATGTGTACAAAGGGTGATCTAGAGGACGATCATTTATGCATTGTATACAAAGGGTGATCTAGAGGACGACCCGCTATACAATGTGTACAAAGGGTGATCTAGAGGACGACCCGCTATACAATGTGTACAAAGGGTGATCTAGAGGACGATTCGCTAAACAATGTGTACAAAGGGTGATCTAGAGGACGACCCGCTATACAATGTGTACAAAGGGTGATCTAGAGGACGACCCGCTGTATAATGTGTACAAAGGGTGATCTAGAGGATAATCCGCTGTACGATGTGTACAAAGGGTGATCTAGAGGACGATTCGCTAAACAATGTGTACAAAGGGTGATCTAGAGGACGAACCGCTATACAATGTGTACAAAGGGTGATCTAGAGGACGATTCGCTATACAATGTGTACAATGGGTGATCTAGAGGACGACCCGCTATGTAATGTGTACAAAGGGTGATCTAGAGGACGACCCGCTATACAATGTGTACAAAGGGTGATCTAGAGGACGACCCGCTATATAATGTGTACAAAGGGTGATCTAGAGGATGATCCGCTATACAATGTGTACAAAGCGTGATCTAGAGGACGATTCGTTATGCTATGTGTACAAAGGGTGATCTAGAGGATAATCCGCCGTACGATGTGTACAAAGGGTGATCTAGAGGACGACCCGCTATACAATGTGTACAAAGGGTGATCTAGAGGACGACCCGCTATACAATGTGTACAAAGGGTGATCTAGAGGATGATCCGCTATACAATGTGTACAAAGGGTGATCTAGAGGACGATTCGCTATACAATGTGTACAAAGGGTGTTCTAGAGGATGATCCACTATACAATGCGTACAAAGGGTGATCTAGAAGATGATCCGCTATAGAATGTGTACAAAGGGTGATCTAGATGATGATCCGTTATGCTATGTGTACAACGGGTGATCTAGAGGATGATCCGCTATACAATACGTACAAAGGGTGATCTAGAAGATGATCCGCTATACAATGTGTACAAAGGGTGATCTAGAGGACGATCATTTATACAATGTGTACAAAGGGTGATCTAGAGGATGTTATTCTGTCAAAATAAACATGACTTTTCTAAATCCATTGATTTGTATATTTTTCGTTTAAAATGTCACGTGGTGTGTCAAATGTTGGTGTCACTCCGAATGCGCGGAGACAACTAAACAAATACAACACAGAGTACTTCAATAGAAGTATTGAGGCTACACCCGAACTATAGTATATGTTCATATTAACGTGTTTCCTGAACAATAATGAACCGTAAGTCTGTATTGATATTTGGCACATGACAATTATTAGATACTTATTAAGTTAATATAAAATACAGGGACATTGTATAGTTGATATATACGCATGCTTTAGTACATATCAGCTAACTTGGCCAATATGGGCAATTCTTCGCTAAGCGGGCCGACTACACTGTAATAGCCCGCTCCCGAAATTGCCTTGCCGTCATATGACCTCCATGCCGTTACACCAATCGAAAATGAATAGGAGGACAGATGTTGACGTTGACATTGGCAAGAAAACTATGGAGTCTATCGTATCAAGAATACTAGAGCTTGATGAATTAATAGAAGAAAAAAGACATAAACGAAGAGGCCGATGTAGAGGAACAGGTAAATAATTCCGAATCCAGTGCCAATGGTATGAATTATTACCTTAATCAACGCCCAGACGATGGCAAGACAATGAATAATAAAGAGACATCATCAAAAACAGAATCATCATTTACCGTCACAAATATGATAACTAGAATATGACATGGCCATTTCCATATCAGGCCCTGTATCAACCCTCGACACAATAATCGACCATTTAGCCTTCGGCCCTCGGGCCGATATGGGAAGCTATGTTAATACAAAGCCTGGTATGGAAATGGCTATGTATTATATGGATACGGAGTTATTGTGTGAGCGCTAATTGTGTATCTAATTACCTGTTACACCTGTTGAGTTATAATTACAATACGTGTTAAGGTAGTTTCATTAGAATCTCAGCCGGCATGTAATTACTAGTGTGTCTTCTGTTGCTTTTTGTTCGTTATGGAAAGACGATACAAATGGCATACGCATTTCCCGTAAAAGGTGAAATAATGAAGATGCCTTGTTTAACTTGGTTAATGTGTATATTTTGTATATTCTACCTGAAGTACCACACAAAGCCCAGTGTCAGAGCTGTAAGCAATTATAATGGACCTTCCATAGAAATGTACCACTCTATTAGGCTAATATGACAAAGGTGTGGCCTAGTTTTTAATCCATAGGTATTTATCGGAAAACTATTACAAAGTAGCCACACTTATCCTATAGATATATAAACCATGCTCTGACCCGATATCACTGATCAATCTGTTTTGTAGAAATATCCAAAATGTTCTGGATATAACAAAACACAAATATGCAGTGAGAAGTTTTTAGCAATTGTTTTCCTATAGGTAAACACTGACACACATTTCCCAGTATGTTCTTTTACAAATGTTTACATATATTATTTACTACAAAGTACCAAGGCAGACAACTGTCAAGTGCTTTTGTTGTCATTATGATGTCGTAGGGTAAAATGCTATTTATTTGTGTGATATGATAGACACAATTTTGATTAGGCTATTAGTTTGCTTAACTAGCTAAATAAGTGACCCTAAAGCTCTCTAAAGTACATAGATATACAATCGATACAATGCTCATAAACATGTACAATTAGGAGGAAAAACACAGGAGCTGCCTTATCAGGCGCCAACTACTAAACATATATGCAACATGGCATCCTCGATATCCAGGGGTTACGATCACCTATGTAATCTACACCCCTGGAATATATCATGGCAAAATTGAAAGCTCCCGGGTCTGCAACCTAGCGATCAGTGTGCGTTGTTTCCCTTTGAATCACGTAATCACCGACCAATCAAAATGCGTGCAACAAAACGGCTTCTACAATGAATGTAAACAAGGAAGAACATCTCATTCGGTTGATCTGTGAAAAATTCAAGCTTGATCAAATTAGACAGCATCAGGAACTGGCGATCCACGCACTGAGTCCTTACCGTAAATGTGTCGTTGAAGATTACTCTTTTTCTGTCCCATAAGAAAAGCGCGTGATCAAATGTTAGGTGCGCTCTTATTGGACGCAGCCAGACCTAGCTGCATCCAATGAAAATTCTCGTCGCGGGATTTACGAAATGTGGTCTATATATGCCAAGGGTGAAGATGAGTGTGCGGATCGTAACCTTTGGCTAGCGGAGATGGCAACATGGCTATTATGTCTCTCCCTATACTTGTACCTTGTATGTCTGTGTGTGCGTGCTCAGAGATATTGTGTTCTATTGGTAGTAGGACTGTGCTTCCAACGGTATCTTCATAGTGACACCTCACTTGAATGCTACAGGATTTAATATGTATGTGTATTGTAATCCTATATGCTGTTGCATACGGAATGAAATAAATTTGAAAAAATGAATACAGCACAAATACCGTAACACCCACCCCAGACCCACCTGGGTTATTGGAGTTGTGTGGACAGGAGAATCGAACTCTGGTCGCCGACGTTGAAGGCCACTCGACCAATCCGCCCACAGTACTCGGCTTCATTATATGTTGACCTATACCTGTATGTGTTTGGCACATTGTTTCTTTCTGTACGTGAGAGACGTGGGGTGTCCATAATTTGACGTACCAGTGCCAGTAATGATATATTCATATTTTACATTTGTTCTTGAATTTCATGAAAAACAACACAATTACAAATGTCATTTATATAACCTAATGTAGGCATACAAATCCAACAGATCCGTTACGACGTAACATTTGATCGGCTACCAGGGGCTGTAATGATATTTATATAAAAATGCCCCCTCAATGGTAGCTTTTATGACCATTGAGGGAGAATTTATATCGAAAATTGATCTTAACCCCCCAAATGTGTAAAATTACTCTAAATACCCTATTTTAGGTCCAAAACTAGCTGTACCAAATTCTCAGGTCCTTGTGGGTAGTATTAGAAATTGACATGCTAGCTATACGCGCCGAAATGGTAGCACGAATTTATGCTCTAAAGGGATTTGAGAACGATACTGGCTGGTTTCTACGGCCCTATAACCACGATTGATAATTTGTGACCCGCTTTGAGACGGCCTTTTAAGGTTGTGATAAATAGAGAATATTACATGGACATTTCCATATCAGGTCTTGTATCAACCCGAGATCCCAATATCGGCCCGAGGGCCGAAGGCCCAAGGGTCGATATTGGGTCGATGGTTGATACAAGGCCTGATATGGAAATGACCATATCATATTCTATTTATTATATACTTTGAATTTTGTGACGGTTCATGATTATCTGTTTCTGATGATGTCTCTTTTTTGTTCCTTGTTTTGTCATCGTCTGGACGTTGATTAAGATAATAATTCATACCATAAGCAATAGATTCCAAATTATTTACCTGTTCCTCTACATCGGCGTCTTCGTTTATGTCCCTTTTGATCTATTAGTTCATTAAACTCTAGTATTCTTGATACGATAGACTCCATAACTTTCTCGCCAATTTCAACGTCAATATCTCTCCTTCTATCCATTTTCGATTGTCGTAACGTCATATGACGTCACAAGAATTCCGGCAGCGGGCTGATACAGTGTATTCGGCCCGCTTAGCGAAGAATTGCCCATATTGGCCCGGTGAGCTGATATGTTCTAAAAACATGCGTATTTATCAAGTATACAATTTCCCTGTATTTTATAGTAAGTATATAATAAAGCAGTATATAAGAACCTCGAACTATTATTATTACATGTTTTCTTCTGGAGATTCGGAATATATAGTTCGGTCTGTATTAACGTCCTCATACCTATGTTTGAAGCTTGTGACAAATCGCGTCCTTTTTTATTCTCAACATGTTTTGAATTCCTGTCTTGTCCTATTGATATTGAGTTGTATTTACATCGATTCTATCGTTAGACATTACGTGTGATATTGGGTTGTATTTTGTCCTTCTGCTTATACATCGATTCTATTGTTAGACATTACGTGTGATATTGAGTTGTATTTTGTTCTTCTCCTTATACATCGGTTCTATTGTTAGACATTACGTGTGATATTGAGTTGTATTTTGTCCCTCTGCTTATACATCGATTCTATCGTTAGACATTACGTGTGATATTGAGTTGTTTTTTGTCCCTCTGCTTTACATCGATTCTATCGTTAGACATTACGTGTGATATTGGGTTGTATTTTGTCCCTCTGCTTATACATCGATTATATCGTTAGACATTACGTGTGATATTGGGTTGTATTTGTCCTTCTGCTAATACATCGATTCTATTGTTAGACATTACGTGTGATAGTGAGTTGTATTTTGTCCCTCTGCTTATACATCGATTCTATCGTTTGACATTACGTGTGATATTGGGTTGTATTTTGTCCCTCTGCTTATACATCGATTCTATCGTTAGACATTACGTGTGATATTGAGTTGTTTTTTGTCCCTCTGCTTTACATCGATTCTATCGTTAGACATTACGTGTGATATTGAGTTGTTTTTTGTCCCTCTGCTTTACACCGATTCAATCGTTAGACATTACGTGTGATATTGAGTTGTATTTTGTCCCTCTGCTTATACATCGATTCTATTGTTAGACATTACATTGTACGTGTGATATTGGGTTGTATTTTGTCCCTCTGCTTATGCATCGATTCTATCGTTAGACATTACGTGTGATATTGAGTTGTTTTTTGTCCCTCTGCTTTACATCGATTCTATCGTTAGACATTACGTGTGATATTGAGTTGTTTTTTGTCCCTCTTCTTTACACCGATTCAATCGTTAGACATTACGTGTGATATTGAGTTGTATTTTGTCCCTCTGCTTATACATCGATTCTATTGTTAGACATTACGTGTGATATTGGGTTGTATTTTGTCCCTCTGCTTATGCATCGATTCTATCGTTAGACATTACGTGTGATATTGAGTTGTTTTTTGTCCCTCTGCTTTACATCGATTCTATCGTTAGACATTACGTGTGATATTGAGTTGTTTTTTGTCCCTCTGCTTTACATCGATTCTATTGTTAGACATTACGTGTGATATTGAGTTGTATTTTGTCCCTCTGCTTATACATCGATTCTATCGTTAGACGTTACGTGTGATATTGAGTTGTATTTTGTCCCTCTGCTTATACATCGATTCTATTGTTAGACATTACGTGTGATATTGAGTTGTTTTTTGTCCCTCTGCTTTACATCGATTCTATCGTTAGACATTACGTGTGATATTGAGTTGTATTTTGTCCCTCTGCTTATGCATCGATTCTATCGTTAGACATTACGTGTGATATTGGGTTGTATTTTGTCCCTCTGCTTATACATCGATTCTATCGTTAGACATTACGTGTGATATTGGGTTGTATTTTGTCCCTCTGCTTATACATCGATTCTATTGTTAGACATTACGTGTGATATTGAGTTGTATTTTGTCCCTCTGCTTATACATCGATTCTATTGATAGACATTACGTGTGATATTGAGTTGTATTTTGTCCCTCTGCTTATACATCGATTCTATCGTTAGACATTACGTGTGATATTGGGTTGTATTTTGTCCCTCTGCTTATACATCGATTCAATCGTTAGACATTACGTGTGATATTGGGTTGTATTTTGTCCCTCTGCTTTACATCGATTCTATTGTTAGACATTACGTGTGATATTGAGTTGTATTTTGTCCCTCTGCTTATACATCGATTCTATCGTTAGACATCACGTGTGATATTGAGTTGTATTTTGTCCCTCTGCTTTACATCGATTCTATCGTTAGACATTACGTGTGATATTGAGTTGTATTTTGTCCCTCTGCTTATACATCGATTCTATCGTTAGACATTACGTGTGATATTGAGTTGTATTTTGTCCCTCTGTTTTACATCGATTCTATCGTTAGACATTACGTGTGATATTGAGTTGTATTTTGTCCCTCTGCTGATACATCGATTCTATTGTTAGACATTACGTGTGATATTGGGTTGTATTTTGTCCTTCGGCTTATACATCGATTTTATCGTTAGACATTACGTGTGATATTGGGTTGTATTTTGTCCTTCTGCTTATACATCGATTCTATTGTTAGACATTACGTGTGCTATTGAGTTGTATTTTGTCCTTCTCCTTATACATCGGTTCTATTGTTAGACATTACGTGTGATATTGAGTTGTATTTTGTCCCTCTGCTTATACATCGATTCTATCGTTAGACATTACGTGTGATATTGGGTTGAATTTGGCCCTCTGCTTATACATCGATTCTATCGTTGGACATTACGTGTGATATTGAGTTGTATATTGTCCCTCTGCTTATACATCGATTCTATTGTTAGACATTACGTGTGATATTGAGTTGTTTTTTGTCCCTCTGCTTTACATCGATTCTATCGTTAGACATTACGTGTGATATTGGGTTGTATTTTGTCCCTCTGCTTATACATCGATTCTATCGTTAGACATTACGTGTGATATTGGGTTGTATTTTGTCCCTCTGCTTATACATCGATTCTATTGTTAGACATTAAGTGTGCTATTGAGTTGTTTTTTGTCCCTCTGCTTTACATCGATTCTATCGTTAGACATTACGTGTGATATTGGGTTGTATTTTGTCCCTCTGCTTATACATCGATTCTATCGTTAGACATCACGTGTGATATTGAGTTGTATTTTGTCCCTCTGCTTATACATCGATTCTATTGTTAGACATTACGTGTGATATTGAGTTGTTTTTTGTCCCTCTGCTTTACATCGATTCTATCGTTAGACATTACGTGTGATATTGAGTTGTATTTTGTCCCTCTGCTTATACATCGATTCTATCGTTAGACATTACGTGTGATATTGAGTTGTATTTTGTCCCTCTGCTTATACATCGATTCTATCGTTAGACATTACGTGTGATATTGGGTTGTATTTTGTCCCTCTGCTTATACACCGATTCAATCGTTAGACATTACGTGTGATATTGGGTTGTATTTTGTCCCTCTGCTTTACATCGATTCTATTGTTAGACATTACGTGTGATATTGAGTTGTATTTTGTCCCTCTGCTTATACATCGATTCTATCGTTAGACATTACGTGTGATTTGTCCCTGTGCTTATACATCGATTCTATCGTTAGACATTACGTGTGATATTGAGTTGTATTTTGTCCCTCTGCTTTACATCGATTCTATCGTTAGACATTACGTGTGATATTGGGTTGTATTTTGGGCCTCTGCTTATACATCGATTCTATTGATAGACATCACGTGTGATATTGGGTTGTTTTTTGTCCCTCTGCTTATACATCGATCCTATCGTTAGACATTACGTGTGATATTGAGTTGTATTTTGTCCCTCTGCTTATACATCGATTCTATCGTTAGACATTACGTGTGATATTGAGTTGTATTTTGTCCCTCTGCTAATACATCGATTCTTTCGTTAGACATTACGTGTGCTATTGGGTTGTTTTTTGTCCCATCTGCTGATACATCGATTCTATCGTTAGACATTACGTGTGATATTGAGTTGTATTTTGTCCCTCTGCTGATACATCGATTCTATCGTTAGACATTACGTGTGATATTGAGTTGTATTTTGTCCCTCTGCTTATACATCGATTCTATTGTTAGACATTACGTGTGATATTGAGTTGTATTTTGTCCCTTTGCTTATACATCGATTCTATCTTAGACATTACGTGTGATATTGGGTTGTATTTTGTCCCTCTGCTTATACACCGATCATTAGACATTACGTGAATTGATTTACCACCGGGTGCATGTTGTAAGCTATTCCGAGCTTAAGATGAACGCTCTGGTCCAATAAAGCAAGGCTATTCTGACTAGTTAAAACTGCACTGCCGCAATATATATGTACTGAAAAAACAGTTTAAAGGATGGACATAGGAGTGTTGAAGCGCGATATTTATATTGGATATTCCAAATTAGAAACAAGAAATATAAGTCAGGATGTATTATAAATGCAGTATTTCTTAAAACAATGTGTATGTCAATTATGTATTTCTGTGCTCTATGGGAGGAATAGTACTATTGATGTTATGACCAGGTTCTCAGTATAAAATATAATCAATTAATTTGACTACCGGGATAGTTTGATGGCTGACCCAATGCATTTTATACACAGCCAGGAATAATGTAAACTATTTGCCCGGTGATTTTCACGAACTAGTACACTTTTCCTTAGAAACGCAATCGCAAGCGCATTTATGTGATCTTTGTTACATGTACACGACATTTATTTGACTTTGTTACATGTACACGACAGTTATGTGATCTATGTTACATATACACGACATTTATGTAACAAAGATCACATAAATGTCGTGTACATGTAACAAAGATCACATAAATGTCGTGTATATGTAACAAAGATCACATAAATGTCGTGTACATGTAACAAAGATCACATAAATGTCGTGTACATGTAACAAAGATCACATAAATGTCGTGTACATGTAACATAGTCACATGCATGTCGTGTACATGTAACAAAGATCACATAACTGTCGTGTACATGTAACAAACTGTCAGAACTCAAAGATGACGTAACACACACGTGTGCTGCACCTTTTAAATTTAGTAGTAAATACGGTATGCTGAAAAAAATGAATTAAACTGCACCATACAGCTGTTTCGTCCTCCTAGGACTCTTCAGTGATGCTAGGGGCCAAAAGGTGGGAACCCAAAATTTCTAAACTAATGTAGAAGCAGAAGGCTCAGGTGCATGAAACCCCTTTAATTTATGAATTTAGAAGTAAAATTAAACAAGTTCTGTTTAATATAGATAGCTGTTTCGAAAGATTCAAACGATACACTGTTAGGAAACATTCACGTAACACAAAGAACATTATAATTCAATAGAAATAATGTAACATAATTAGGAGTGAATCTTGCGTTGGTCGATTTCATGGGGTGATGGATTGAGGTGGTCTTGAAACAAATTTAATCAAATCGACCAAAGCTAGATTCAAACCTTATGTTTCAATAAATGTGCATTTTCAAATCTTTCAAAATGAAAAGTCCATCCGATAGTTTGTTCAACGTTCTGGAGCTTGTGTAAGTCTACGTAGTGTCGTAATGTAAAACATATAGTGCGTCATTCCATGACAAGCATTCCATGACAATCAAACACCGCTATGGTGTACATTGATAGTTAAATTCAGTTTAATTCTGTAGAAACATAACATTATTTAACCACGGATATACGTTGCCGCTGACAAAAGAGACGGACTGGGCAGGCCTAGGCCGTAGTTGAAGGGAGAATATTTCTCGGACAGTACGATAGGCCTAATCTTTAGTACTGCAAGCAACCATGAACTGATAATAAATTGCTGATTGATCGATTTTTGTTGTTTAAATTTGATTTCTTGCACAGCTTGAGTAAAAAATATCAAATTGCTTTCAAGTGGTGTCTTCATTTTTTTCAGCTTATCACTCAAGTTATCTCCCTTTGTATAATCATGCGCCCAGCCAATGCTTACCTGGTCAAATTCATCGGCAAATTAAACAGGTTTCATGGAGTCCAACTTGAGTAAGAATTGAAATACAAGGATTTACTATGATCGAATAAGAAATGAGTGATGAACTCCATACAAATCTTCCGACATTTTACTGACAGTTGATGGTAACAAAATAGTTAGTTCATGCCCTTTCAGTCAATAGTCATGACAGTTTCCCCTCCATTTGTAATCAGTAGAGAATTTTTTTTCTTGGTGCAGTACATTCAATGGAACAGAAGTGAAAAGGGAAAAGCTTCCGTCAAAATTAGTGAGCATATGTTATTTGTATTATTTTTGTTTTCTTTAATCTAAAATCCATAAATATGAAATACTGATTCTTTACATGTATTATGGGAAAAACGCATATTCTTACCTCGTAATTACATTGCTTACTTTATGGATATGTTAACAGAGAAATACATATTGTTACGACAAATGTATTATTCATAGTATATGCGCCAAGGTTATATAGTTTTATGTCTCGATTTTCGAAACCTAGCATACAACACTTTCTCTGAATTTATACCATGCTCCTAATGACACTTATACCGTGACAAGTGTCCCGTTATATTTTCCCGGAGTGAGCTTTATTTCCCCCGGGGTGAGCTTTATGACTGTGTTTTACGCAAAACAAAGGAGTCTTAATGGCGAATCAAACGGCGTCAGTAAAATTCAAAGTATGGTATTACAAACTAAGCTTGACAACGAAGGAACGTTGAAGTTAACCGTCCACAACATGTGTATTATTCAACCGACAATGTAGTAGATACTATTTTACTTTCAGCGATACCAAGCACTATGGGTTGTTTTGTCAGTTTTGCTTTCTACGCCATCTATATGCAGCCTTTTCATGCGTCAAAACCAAACTCTAGGACACAATGTCTTTATTGTGTGACTGAATACCCATCGTTTTTATAAATATTGATATTCGTAAAAAATCGTTGTATCCATGCTAACTTGCATACCAGTCGCGCAACTTCCGGTTGATAATTCCAATATAAAATTCACGTAATCGATAATGAGATACGAAAGACCCTTACGTAAGTTTTGTCGAATTATAAAATTATTTTGCGAAGTATCTTTTGTAATGTCTTTTTATGAAATAGGCAGTTGAAAACTTTTATTCAAACATTCGGTGAATTTCGTGAATCTCCGACTTCTAAAAATACCCAAGATGCAACCGGTTGTTTACTTTCATCGCCATTACTGATCGATTGCTGTTTCCTCGAAAGCCTCCAACATATCCATTATCAAGATGATAATGTCGAGTTAATACCATCGGAAATAACGAGTGCAAGTATGCGTTTCTTGAATGTTTCATCTATCATTGTTTGTCCATTGTAATGATTTGTTGTCTTGCATGAAAAAACAGTGGTTTTCATTATAAGTCATGTTAGCATCCGTATCTTCCGCCGTGACACTTTCTGTATCTGTATCACTATAATCAATACGTCGAATAGACCAATTCTGACTCTTTGATCGACGAAATAACGAAAAGTACACTTCGCTTTGTTTAAAATTAGGTTTTATGTATTCGCAATGTATTTTTTTCATAATATTTTGCTGTATTTTAAACGAATAATTAAGACGGTTTGGGTATTTACCGAAATGGACCGGACTGGACTTGAATTACCGAAAAGGACGTAAATGGACTTCAAAATGGCATTTTTTTTAAGAGAATGCACCTAAATATGCATTCTTTATCATTACATTAGGGTTTATGCAAAAGGTGAAAGGTGTATTTAAGCCAGAACTATTTTTAATTCATTTTTCAAAATTACGCAATTCGCGGCACGACTTTCGTTACCGAAATGGAGTGCGAACGCATCTTTATTGACATTATTTCAAGAGAACACTGATGTTTCCTTTCACATCAGTTTGATTTTATTCTATTTGGAAGAAATACTGTCTCTTTCATTTCAATTACATAAAGATGGATATATGTACACATGTTTACTGTTTTTACATGTGTATTTTGTCACAGAGCACACTATAAAAGTTATAAACAAAATATGTCCATTTAAAAATTACATGTTTCTTGCATTTTAGGATAGCACAAATCCCACTGTTTTTATGTAAAATTGCTCACTCACATTTTTTAAATGATTTGTCATGTTTACAGCACATAAATGCTTGTTTGTGAAACCTGTGGGGGACTATAATTTCCTCGTTGTCTGTCCACTGAAGTCTGTCAGCACGATCTAGAGTTATAAAGTTTGTAACCAAATCATGTAGCCTAATACTGAAGAAGTTTTTAGTTTTTGAAATGTTTAATTTCTTGTTTTAAGGTTAATAAGGAAATTACATCAACCAAGATTGTGTGACAGTTATGTCGCATGATGTAAACCATCGTTATATTACTAACCAGTAAATCTACATGAAATTAAATCAAAATCATTTAATTTACAGGTGACAACAGCCATGGAACTACATTGAGAAGGAGCGACAACTAAATGTTATAGAGAAATGCTAAATGGGCAGTTTAAAAAATCCCCAACCTGCCATGTAACTACATTGAGAAAGAGAGCTGCAACAAAATGTAATACAGAAATGCTACATGGACAGTTTATAAAATCCACAACGGTGTATAAATCTTTCAACAAACTTCATGATATAACATTCTACTATACTTTCAATCCAGGAAAGTGTTAAATAATGTGCCAATTTCATACTTGAACAAATTAACAGATAATGAAAGATACATGCATTCTTGAGATGATCTTGAGAAAATGACAGATTTTGACCTGAAAAGAAAGCTCTAATTTTAACGGTTAGTATAATTGTTAATTGATGTATTGGTGGTATTTATTGCTGAATTTGAAAATATAGTGTATGGTTCATCATGTATTGATATATGTTGTTTTGTTTTCAAAGTAACAGCCATTCATCTGAAAATTTGAATTCTAAATCTAGGCCATTATACGTCTTAATTAAAAATAATGATTATGTAAAATTTGAACTATTTGCTGTTGAATGTTGCAATTCAGACTCCATAGCATTTGGAGGGATGACGAGCCGGGGTTGAATGGTTGCTGTGAAAGAACACTACTGATAAAAATTAGTGGCTACTGAAAATCACAATTGGCTTTTTTTTAGCCCACCATCATCATATGGTGGGCTTATCAAATCACCCTGCGTCCGTCGTCCGTCCTTAAACGATTCTTGTTATCGCTTTTTTGGGGAAAGTACTGGATGGATCATTCTCAAATTCCATTTGTAGGTTCCCATATTCCATTTTTGAACACATATGATAAACAATATGGCCGCCATGTGGCCATCCTGGATTTGTGAGTCAAAGTTTGTTATCACTATTTCTTGAGAAGAACTATATGGATCATTCTCAAATTTCATTTGTAGGTTCCCCTTGCTGCCTTGTTTTGCATATTCCATTTTTGGACAAATACGATAACAATATGGCCGTCAGGTGGCCATCTTGGATTTGGGAGTAAAAGTTTGTTAATCCTTTTTTCTTGAGAAGTACTGGATGGATCTTTCTCTAATTTCATTTGTAGGTCCCCTTGATGCTTTGTTTAACTATATATACAATTGCTGAGCACAAAGAGACGGTCTCAAATATGATTGTACATTTGACCCCAGGGTCTGCCACACCCTTGCAGACTTGACTCTTTAGTCATTACTTTTAAACTGCTGAGATTCACACCCAAAACTATATATACAATCGCTGAGCATAAAGAGACGATCACAAATATGATTTTAGATCCATCTTTCTATTAATGAATGAAAAATCATCGATGATGGGCACCAAGATCCCTCTGGGATTCCGGATCTCTTGGGTTTTTTAGGGTTCAGGGTGAGCCCTGTATCAGTAACATGAAGATTCATACAAACCTTACATTGACTAGCTGCACAAATGAATTTGTTAAATGAACTATCATATTCTCTTTCGGTAAGTTCTGATTGTTTGATTTATAATGCCGTGAAACTGGCAACTATAAAACTTAATTTCTTTGGGAGTGCTGACTTTTCAATGACCACTGAGTTTTGACCGACCATGCTGACTTTTTACCGCCAACTCTCGACTTTTCCATTGTGGTCGATGAAAAGTCAACTTTTGTTAATCTTGAATACCATTTTATTTATTTTTTTTGTATACAGTGTAGTCCATCCAAAATATCATATTAATACTGTTTTTTCGCCTTAGCTTCCAGTACTTTCAGTACTTTGATTGTTTTCATACGAGGCTGAATTTGTGGAAGAGCTAATCAGGACTGGTAACAAAAACCTTGCCAAATCTTTTAATTTCAATTTCAGATATATCGACGATGTGTTACCTGTAAACAACAAGAAGTTTGATGACCACGTCGGTCGTATATACCCTTCTGAACTTGAAATAAAGGACACAACAGAGCTGCTTACCTGGATCTCTACTTAAACTACGACCAACATGGACAGCTTACTACTAAGCTATACGATAAACGTGATGATTTCAATGTTCCGATCATGAACTTCCCATTTCTTGATGGTGTTTACATGTCGCAGTTGATTCGATATCCTAGGGCTTGCTCTAAATACCGGGATTTTCGTAATCGATGTCGGCTGCTGACAAACTATCTAACAACACAAGGATTCGAGAAGTTTTATGGTCGCCATCTTTGTCTCGTTGAGAAATATTCTGTATCTTTAAGTGATATGAAGATGGACGTTTTTGAGTATGCTCATTAGTGAGCTTACTTGTTGTGATGGACAATGATACTCGGTTCTCATTTTGATAACTTGATGTTTACATGGATGTGGCAAAGATTTACATGGCGGGTGTCGTCGATGAAGCAGAATACGCTTACTTTTCCGGAACACCTTTTCGTATTCTCATGTTCTTTTACAAGAGTCTCCATGTAAATCTTTCCATTGTTCATATTTTGCCCCTGGTTTAATCGATTTTGAGTTTGGATTATGATTTTGTGAACGCTTCAGTATTCTCTTATTTATTTTAGATGGGTAACCTAGTAAAAGTACAAGAAAATAAGAGCAGGTGTTCCGGAAGAGTAAGCGTTCTTTTCCTTCATCGACAATACCCGTCATGTAAATCCCGGTCACATCCAAAGTGAGAACTGAGACATCATTCTCAATCGCAACAAATAAGCACACTGAAGACCATATTCAGAAACGTCTATCTTCATAGTATGGAAGGATATGCATTAGATATAATGCAAGATATAATGTGAACATACACTTATTTTGAAATGTTAGATAAGTACTTGAATTAACATGACGTGTACGTTAAAACAAGTTATTTTTTCTAGATGATCCCATCAACTTTATACTACTAACTCTTAGTTAATTTAGGATTAACTTGAATCTATTTTTATGTTATGGGGATATAGCACAAAAACGGAGTGTACTCTAAATAAACCGCGAAGCAGTGTATGATAAGAGTACACTTCGTTTTTTTTGTGTTATAACCATATAACATAAAAAATAGATTCAAGTTAATCCTTATAATTTAATCTATACCCTGCGAAAATAAATTCACTTTATTGCTCGACTCTTTTCTCTTACAAAACATTACGCTGCTGCATCAGCAAATCAAAAGCGACGTCATAAACGGTGACGTCATTTTTTACGTTATGGGCTGATAACATACTTTTTTAAGCCAAAGAAAATTCTTGTTTCAAACAAGATAAAATGACTGGACTTTTATCAGTATTCCGTTCCTGCTAGTTAATTATATGCTATGTTCCAATGTCCTGTTTCCAAAAAAATATAAATGTAGATACTTGTTTTAATTACTATAACTTTGTAACGAATATGCAACATAAGCGACCACCGATAAGGCTTCCTATAACGATGCGCCGACAGACAGTTGAGTTTCGACATCATGTATAAATGAAAACAAAGTTGTTCGTCTTATAGTACTGCATGATCATATAGGTCAACTGCACCGTTGATGCAAGTACCTAAAGTAACGGGAGAACACAGCTGAAGGTATTGGTGTTACTGGCTTAATCAGTGGGTTGTTAGCCTGATTATTTGACAACTTAGAGCGAGCAGGGTAAGTGTTTGGTAGACTGTGAGTCTGAGCAGCCATACACCGCCTGTCTAGTCCCTATATTTACTAACAATTAACAAACAAGACAATGCCTCTCTGAAGCTTTACAATCGTTCTAATCGTCCTCACAGGACCTACGTACGGTGAACTTAATGTCGTTTACCCACATTTTAATCTGATAACAAAATTTACAAAAAATGCTAATGCCGACGCCATCAGATTGGATTTAATTCTGAAATCTCCCGAGAAATGTACCAGCCTTGATTGGGTTCCTATCGCCGTTTACAGTGTATTGTATCGGAATCATAGGGGGAATCGTCCCGTTACTATTTGTATAACAATTACACGGTTCGCGTTATTACAGACACAACGATGACAGTAATTACGTATCCCGCGTGCTCTAACCACCGCCATAATCGACACAACCGAAAACGTGTCGTGGAAGAGAGTTACATATCGTTCAATTCATTTAGTGATACAGACAACAGAAAATGATATCTCAACGGAGTTTCTGAGTTTGATTAGTAATAATTTGTTTACTTCTTCGTTAATACCCCTAACAAATAAAGCCAATAAAGGTAAATGAAAATATATCATCTACTTGGTTGACTAACAGAAATCAGATGTGTCACAACAGAACGACGTCACAGGTTGTTACGTTTGGAGACACACAGATGGCAGTAGTTTCTACATTCAGACGCCCACGTGGCAGATTCGCGTGTATCGAAAGGCATCCACGTGACAAGCGATCGTACATTCTGAATGAGGTTTGAATGTGGACAAATCTTATTATTTTATAATGTGAATTCGTATTATATACAGGGATAACAAATCAAAGGTAAGAAAACAACATACGTATATATTCTATTGCGCCAACATATAACGACCTATTCCAGACTCAAAGCAGGAGCGGAAACAAAACACGAGGAATGGAGGACACAGGACAGCAATATCACGCGATGTCATAAAACTACAGTCAAAATAGAAAGCTCTGGAGGAGAAAGCATTTCCTCTGTTGTTTGTTGAGGCCGACTTGGTGTCTCCCGTCAAAATGTTGGTCACCAAGACTGGAAATGGTTTAAAGACCACACTTATCATTAACATTACTTTTTATTAAGGTTTTATAAAACTTCATCATTGCAGTATAACTGCATTAATATATCAAAAAAGAGCTTAGAATGTTCAAGATTATTGCATGTCAAATACATAGTCTATACAAATGTTATTACCAAACACAATTTTAATATAAAATACAAACACAGGCATACTAATGATGGATGTAATACATCACCCTCTTTGTGAGAAGGTAGGGAATCTCAACCTGAATGTATGGAAACTAAGGGGTATTTCCCCGAGAGTTGATATTCCCTTTCTCACTCTCAATGAGTGATTGATTCTTTTCCTCTTACACTGTATCGTACCCAAAATATGTTCCTGATGTTAAATGCGGTAGTCTATAGTACGATAAGGGTATTTAGCAAATGCAATATTGTGTTAGAAAATTTCTATTTCAGTTGATTTCTAAGTAATGCTGCAACAGCGCTATAAAACGATAACAATATATATATATCAATCAGAGAACCAAAACAGCAGTACGATTGAAGAATTAGTTATAACTATTGTACATCATATAGAGTTTGGAGATTTTAGGATAACCTATTATGAAGCTCACTAATGATATCATCTTCATACGGTTGTTAAAAATATCTCAATTAAGTAGTTGCATAAGGATAGGTTAGTTTTCTCTTAATTGTGTGACAATAATGTATAGTTTTGTCATATTATCTAACTCGTCGGATTTAAAAATATCTCCAATTGTGGAAAAAGATTGGAAGAAATGACGGACAAGACGTACGAAAGTTCCCTTAATTAATAAGAATATTCTACCAAAAGCTTTGAACCCTTCGATTGTCAAACATCTAATGTTGTGTACGGTATTGAGTGTTCTTTGTAGTTTGATTTATGCTTGCTGTAAACCGGAACAAGAATCAATGTTTATATCAACATTTCAACCCCCACCTGACAATTCAATTCTTTGTATGACTTTCCTTTTTTGGAAAAATATCACCCTACAACTAATTCAAATTTAATGTTGACTTCTAGATACATGTACTTATGGACTCTGTTGAAGTTTATACCAGAAATCGGTCTTCTATCCAGAAAAGAATATGTAATTTTCTGAGTTGGATAGAACAGAATAAGCTGAAAATTGTTTTCCCTTCAGTGTCATACCTTCTGATAGGGGACGTTGAAGTCGGGTGTTGCACTTGCTGGTGGTGCGTACGTGACTGTCGGGTCATTCAGCGATAGTCGCACCAACAGTTCAAATGTTTCTTTCTTATTTTTTAACTGAACATATTTGTGTCAAAATGAGAATCTGTTGTAAATTGTTTAAATACATGTATGTCAATATTGATGTGGATTTACAGAGTATGTACGGGTATACGAGAGTTATGAGTTGGTTCTGTTTTGTACAATTCTGTCGGTTATTATGCACTCCATACAATAAATAATTATGTCCCCCAAACGAAGTGGGGGGACATATTGTTTTTGCTCGGTTTCTTCTTATTATTATTATTCTTGTTTCTTCCACTTTCTTCCGCCGCGGAGGTTTCCGACCGTTTTCTCAAAACTACTGGACGGATCTTCACGAAACTTCACACACATACTCATTAGGGGCGGGGTGTGTGAAAACGGGTTGTTTTTTCGCGACCGGAAGTCCAAGATGGCCGCCGGAGCTAATTTCCGGTTTTCAAAATTCAGTCTCCGATTTCAGTAAAAATTGGTACATGGGTGTTTTAAGGGATGCTGAATAACATGGTAACATTTTCGTAAAGTTTGGTTGCCACCGAAACGAAAATGGAGGCCTCTGATTGGTCGAAATTTATATATTGTCCGATTTCAATGAAATTTAATATTATGTGTAGTATTACACCAACAACATTGTCGTCACATCCGTTTCATGATTCGTCAACATGGCCGCTATTTCCTGGCTTCTGATTGGTCGAAATTTATATATTGTCCGATTTCAATGAAATTTAATATATATGTGTAGTATTACACCAACAACATTGTCGTAACCTCCGTTTCGTGATTCGTCAACATGGCCGCTATTTCCTGGCTTCTGATTGGTCGAAATTTATATATTATTTTTTAACTCAACATATTTGTGTCAAAATGAGAATTTGTCGTAAATTGTTTAAATATATATATGTCAATACAGAGTATGTACGGGTATACGAGAGTTATGAGTTGGTTCTGTTTTGTACAATTCTGTCGGTTATTATGCACTCCATACAATAAATAAATACATGTATTCTGTAGAAGAGAAATTCATGGGATGTGGATCTTGAAAATATCTTCTAATCAATCTTGAACATCCCTTCCTCAAAATTGTTTCGTCTATCAAAACATTTTATTATTTTCACCCCGAACACTATCATACGGCATTTTACACTGAAAAAAGTCTTCGATCTGGCGTTATGAGATTTTTCTTTTCTCAGAAATGCGGACGACGATACCAATATATGGTAATGAGCTTCATGTATATTGGAACATACCACATAACTAAGATGAAATGTACACAGAAATGATTAATTCCTGTTTAACAATACATTTGTTAAGTTGGGAGGATAAACTTAACACATATGTGTGCTGCACATTTTAAATCTAGTAATAGATACAGAATAAGAAAACAAATAAAATGGAATATGGTGTTCACTTCACAGTATTAGTTATGTTTGGGGGAAGGATTGCCAATGAATTCAACAAGCAACATTTCGTCAATCGGCTACCGGAATGACTCATAGTCAGTTAAACTATCACTGAAAAAGAAGGAAACCAATCAATCAAATATTTCATTTCAGTGTCACACATTTGACAAATCATCACATTTTGTACAATTAAAATTTCCTACCCTTTCCTGCTTATGATATACTATATTTATTTATTCATTGTAAGAATGTCTACGCATGATGTTTATCCAAATCGACTTCAAATTAACTTAAAACATACTATACACAACACTAAAACAGATGTATGTATATGGCCTTGATTCGGTTAGAAAACAAGGCCACCTTGATATAGTGAAAACATCAATGTAAAAGACAGTCGCGGTAAGTCTTATCTATTTGATTTTCATCCTAGGGATAGGTTAACCCTAACCCTAACCCTACCTGTCCATCCTTGTATTCACATATGGCAAAGATATTTCATTAAAGCAACTTAGACAATAACAATGATTTACTCGCATATGTTTTCCTCCTAAACTTAACCCCGTTAACATCTAACATTATCTTGATACTAATTATAAAGCTGAGCTTCCTGTTACGTAAGTACTTCTGTGTATGACAAATAAATCAACATAAACATAATCAAATAAGACATCAATTACGAGTAGTGTTCAATGTTGGAACAAGCGTAGGATATTAGTTTCTCATTAGGCTTCCCAGGCCAGGCGAGAAATAGCCATTTAGCGGCGTAATAGACAGTCCATTAGTTACTCCGAGGTTCGACCATTGGCTCCGACACAGGTCGTGTCCACACCGATGATTTCTGTTTACAGTGCTGTAAATCTACCAAGCCTTGTGCGTCTGATGCTCGGTTGATAAATAGGTCCAATATCAGTCACGTTAGTTTCCTTGTTTTTCTTTAAAACACTAACCCTTAGGATAAACAATTTAATAGTGATGTTGAGATTTAAATACTAGAATAGTAATAACTTCATCGGTAAGTCACATCATCAAGGACCGGCTTGTTAACCTGTTATCATCCCCGGCATGGAGCACTGTACTATATCGACAAAGCAACAGGACCTGCTGTAATGCATGATTTACGAATTAATAAATAATTAGGGAGGGGTGGTAATGAGGTGGTATTTTCTCACACATAACGGACGCCTTAGGCACAGCAGACAAACAATATTGATGTATTAGCGTATTAAAATCTGGCCGAACATTGTCAGGTATTGTTTGATATCTTAATCAATAAGATTTCCGCGTGCTTGACGAGGGGCCAGCACACTTCGTCTAACTGGCATGAAAATAGATAAATACTCACAAAAATTGTTGTAGATTTTCAATAACAGTCTATGTAGACGGAACTCACTTAAACACACGCAAACATTTGTATTTATATAATTAGGTTTGATTTAATTACGTCGAGATATTGACTAACTTACGTACGGTTAATATATATATTACAAAACCACACATTCAGCATGCAAATAGCAAAAGTAAAATCATGACGTGGACACAACTATGAAAACAACATTGGTTGGATCTAAATGTTAACATCTACTTTATATATATATATATATATTTTTTTTTGTATTTTAAAACCATAATCTGAACTCCAAATCCATTAAACAAGAGTCAAAACATGAACAAAGGAAATATTTACAAGGAGCCCCTCGTAAAAGTACAACAGAATAAGACCAGGTGTTCCGGAAGAGTAAGCGTATTCTTCCTCAGTGACGACACACGCCATGTAAATCTTGGTAACATCCAATTTTCATGACAGTTTTAGATAGAGAAACCATTTTCCTTTTGATTTGCCAGATATTCAAAGAACTTTGTCACCGGAATTGTTTTTATAAAGCATAAAATCTTCAGAAATGCACAAAAGGAAAAAGTTACTCATCAGCATAGTTTGACATTTCACAAGAGCAGATCCTTAATTCGAAATTTATCGAAACATATACATGAAACTCACCAATATCTATGTACAAAATAAAAAAACAAACTAAAGTGAATTAGACATGAATCGAAATGTTTTCGTGATTTTTTTAGCTGTGCTAAAGATAGTACAAAGGATTGAATTTCAGTGCAAAACTAACATGACACTTGACACATAGCATTCACTATTAACAAAGTACAACACAGGAGAAAACCTACCTCATAGTAATTAACATTTTACCTTCAATCTTAACTCCTATAGATCTAGAACCATAAATACCTGACTTAAAGATTAAACACAAGCCAGTTCTTTACCATAATTGCCTTCCAACAAGGAGGATATCACATAAAACAGTAAGGATTGCAACATTATGGAAATTGAGCAATAAAACCATTGAGAGTGAAATATTGGTTGATAGCCAACAATCATGTTTGATCTATTGTAACAAACTATAAAAAAATAACAATATATATGTATGATATTTATGAATGGCAGGAAATGAAAAAAAGGTAAGAATAACATGGTTGGCAATGGAAGTTGGAAAGAAATAGAAGGTAATGAAGAAAATATATATGATAAAACAAATTAAAGCAATGGGAAATGAACTTGAAGTATTAAACGGAAGTAACTTGAAAGATAAATCAACTGTTGACAGGATGAATATTCTGAAATTAAACTTAAACCATTTCATAACAATGGAGCATATGCTACAGGAATACGACCGAGAAAACAAGTCTCTGATGAGAATGGAAACAAGCAACATACTATTTTGTAATCGCAGGAAAAACGCCGGAATTAAGCAATAGCTTTATAAAATAAATACACACATGAATAAAATAAAATAAATGAATAAACATAATTTACCGATATATTAAATTAACAGAATGACGAAATACTATTATAAACTTCCTAGAACTGCATACTGAGAGGAAAATATAAGCAAAACAGTAAAAGTAGGAAGTAGTTGAATAGATAGACCAATAACTGATTCAGAAATATCTAAGCCGTACATTACGTAAATTAAAAACTTATGAATCACCGGGGGGATATCGTTTTAATGCAACTTTTTTTGTACAACGTTCTTGCGTGATATCATGAAACCAGTAAATATTATATTTAACAACAATAAACTCAGCGACAAGGGGGGAAATATACAAATAGGAAAACCAGTGAAAACTTTTGGCGACCAGTAACACTACTGGACACTGATTTCAACATACGTGTCATCATGTAAGTTAGCAGGCTTTAAAATACTATGTAAATTGATATATATACAGATCAAAAAGGCTTTGTTGTTGGGCGTAACATTATGGGTGCAGATAGACGACATCAATATATGAAAGACTACTATAAGTAAGTAACCCAGGAAGGATGTAACATATCTTGGTCAAAAAGAAAGCTTTCAATGGAGTGGAATAAGGTTTCGAAAAAGATTCGGAAAAAAATTTTGTGATTGTGTGAATATGCTTCTAAATTAAAAGTAATCATAAATATAATAAGAGCAAGTTCTGACATTAATGGAATTAACAGAATGCTTGCCAAATAGGGACAAAACGTTTCAGACAGCACACAATCATCTAATATAACAGAAGCGTCAATAACTAAGCCCTCACAATTTAAGAAAAAAGTAGGATGCTATTGAAATTACTGGACAAAATCAGTATTTTTTCAAAGCTGTCTAAGTTCATCATGACTGCATGGTTGATAATTGAAAAATATAGCGGGAAAATATGAAAGAGAAACTAAAATTCAGCTTGCAAATATGGAAGGCATTAATTCTGACAATCAGTTGAAGACGTTATATTATGAAATATAATAAAATCACTAGTCTTATAAATAGTACGATTTGAAATAGAAGCCAGGGTAATGTCATTTAAGCACAGGAAAACATAATAGTCTTTATATTGGCTAACAAAAGGGAGGGAAGTACATGTATTAGTCTACAATGCTTCGAACATTGAAGGAATGAAGACGGTAAACTTTAAAATCTATAATTGCAAAATACACAAAACATCCAGTATTTCAGATAACCAAGAACGCTCTTTATGATACAAATACAACTAAGCAGCACTGGGCTACCAAGGAGGCTTTGATAATCTCAGACACTCGATCTGGAGGCTCTTATACAATAAACATCATCATGGCAGAAAACAGGGAAATAAAACAAAACAAGGCAACATTGGTTAATCTTGCATGTTCTTTTCAGCAATTCAAGCTGGTCACGCGGTATTCAATTGGTGGAGGGGGGGGGGGAGACGTCACGTGTGTACTTTTTGTTTTATATAATTTTGTATAGTATATTGTGTCATCGAAGGCCTAACACTGCCTTATTTTACCACACTCCTCCCCATCTTAATTTTGAGTTCCTTTTTGATGTCCCCGAGATCATAACTGTTTCGACTTAGGGTAGCTATCATACGTCATACGAAATGACGGTGATCCATGCATAGGGCAAGAACAGTCATCACAAGATGGGGCTAAAAATTGCTCGTGTAATAATTAGAATGTTACTGAAAATGATGTTTCAATTGCTGACTCTGTGAGTGGGAATATAAGCCAATATGTATGCTAGAAAAAGTGCGAGGTGTTGTTGGTGGTATAGCGGTTGGACACCCTCCTTCGGTGGGGACATTCGTTTTTTTAGGATTAAAACCAAGGCCCCTTCAACTATGGCTATACCTGACTATGCCTTTGAGCGACTTCAACAAATGAAACACTATAAGAATGAAATTAAACTGGACTCTTCAATTTTTTAAAGATCTTATTAATAAGGGGTTTTATGACCTCCAAATCTATATGGAACGTGGAATAGAAAAAAATTGTGTTTCCACCTTTTATGTCAAGGAACATTGAGTCCTAGAGAGACGAAACAGCTATGAACAAGGTAATACCTGGCTGGCATGCAGTATCGATTGCTCAATTTTATAGGTAACATGATGTGTTCTACGATATGCCATTCAACATACGTCCCAATACGTATGTTCTCCATCTCTGTTAACATTTGACGGACATCTGAACGTGATACATTATAACAATCTATTAATCAATATTCTTTCGTAAGTATTTCATTATACCATTACAATGTAAGCCACTGTTGCTGTCAGCCTTCAGACAGGTACAGGCAAGGTAACGCCTCCATTATATCTAACGAATTGCAATAGCTTGATGGTGCTACAAGTTAAATACGACACTAATGGATTAAATACATTTTCAAACCAGTAATGTTACTGGGAACCAATAAAAAAAAACATTTTAAAATCATCCTTTGAGATATTTGGATGGTAAACAGCTTGGGTATTCCGACATCAGGCCTAGTTGAGCTGTTGACGGACGTAGACGGGACAAACTGGCGATCGAAATCAGTACAGTAACGCTGAGGTTGCTCATAGTTTTGTCATACTTATAATTCTCAGCGTTCATCTGACGTCGTAACAATACCAGTGTACGTGTATTGATATTACTACATGTATAGGTATATGATAAAGTCTTACTTCGTGTGAAGCTCGTTTAAGAAAATTCAATAAAACGTTATATGAAATCCGTAGCTTCTATTCGTTTATATTTACACAAACTGTTGACTCCAAAGTAAGCCAATAACGTCATAGTACCACGTGACTGTTATTCTCCTTAAGCGTTCGTCAATACTAGGAGCGGATACCTTCGATTGCCTGTAACTAATCGATGCTGTACGTACTGATAGCAACCAATATGCGTCTATTGGTCAGTATAACAGTTTTCACAATCCTCTTCTACTTCTTTTTATTTATATGTTGGTTGTTGTTTGTTAGCTTTGACCCCGATTTTATTATTTATTGTCATGATTTGAAGTCAGTACGTTATTGTAAGACAAGACTAATGTATTAAAAGCAGTATTATGCGGAGAAAGGGCAGTGTTTTGACGTTAGCGTAAGACAGGACTAATGTATTAAAAAATACAGTATAGTACGGAGAAGGGGCAGTGTTTGTATGAAAAGCAGTATTATACGGAGAAAGGGCAGTGTTTTGACATTAGTGTAAGACAGGACTAATGTATTAAAAGCAGTATTATACGGAGAAAGGGCAGTGTTTTGACATGAGTGTAAGACAGGACTAATGTATTAAAAGCAGTATTATACGGAGAAAGGGTAGTGTTTTGACATGAGTGTAAGACAGGACTAATGTATGAAAAGCAGTATTATACGGAGAAAGGGCAGTGTTTTGACATTAGTGTAAGACAGGACTAATGTATTAAAAGCAGTATTATGCGGAGAAAGGGCAGTGTTTTGACATGAGTGTAAGACAGGACTAATGTATGAAAAGCAGTATTATGCGGAGAAAGGGCAGTGTTTTGACATGAGTGTAAGACAGGACTAATGCATGAAAAGCAGTATTATACGGAGAAAGGGCAGTGTTTTGACATTAGTGTAAGACAGGACTAATGTATTAAAAGTAGTATTTTACGGAGAAAGGGCAGTGTTTTGACATGAGTGTAAGACAGGACTAATGTATGAAAAGCAGTATTATACGGAGAAAGGGCAGTGTTTTGACATGAGTGTAAGACAGGACTAATGTATGAAAAGCAGTATTATACGGAGAAAGGGCAGTGTTTGGACACAACGTTGCTTGGATGTTTTTCCAATCCTTCTCAGGCTAAATTGATATCTTTTCTCATTCATCTTTGAGGGCATTTGGAGAAATACATCTTATCTTCTTATAGGAAACGTCAGAGTTATTGATTTGCATATTGCAATTATGTTTTCTCGTGCTAGTAATTGTCAGTTTGGTTAAGGCATGGCTACCTAAAATGTTTATTAGATGGTTCATAACATAAAATCTCCATATTAAACACAATACCACCAGCAGGAGCAGCATTTTTGTTTTTGATGGTGACCTTACAATGGATGTCTCCTCCCGCTTGTCTGTCATTCCTGTTAGTACGTAGTGTATCATTGCTTACGTCAACAAGCTAAACTTATCCGCATAGCCTCCTCGTTACATAGTACTTATGATGGGCCCTGTCATATCGATAAAGCATTTTGAAATCACTTCTCGTACTGTCTTTGCGGCAGGTGATGACGCTGTCGGTGGTGATGGTCTGTGATTGGATACCTGGGCGTGTAAACTCGCCCACCACCCGTTAACGCCGCGAAGGTCTGCCTACAGCGGGGATGGTGACAAGTATTTAAAAGAGGATACGATAGGAATCGGTCTTTCAGTAACAACCCTGTGCACGTGGGTCTATTACACTATCTAGGATCTCATTGGGGAACTTTCTTTTGGCCTCCACTCTGTTACATCGCTCTCCGTACACGTGAGTAGTTGAATCTTATCTAGTTGATGTTGATGTTAAATGATAAACAATAATACTTAAGTATTTAAGTATATCTTTTAAAAAGCATGTTTGAACAGACAACTTATCATTGTTACAGTTTATAAATAGTCATAATGCATACATGTGTCAGTGAAATGCCCAAGTAAAGACACGGCGATATAACTTTTTATTAGGTATATTTACGTAGAATTACAAAACTAGATATCAGTCAAATTATAAAATATAGACAATGCTGTTTCACTTAAGGGGAATAATAGTAGAAAGTAATTGCAATCGAACAAAATTAAAATGTGATCGAAAGTACTGTCAAACCACCACAGCCATTAAAACAAGGTTCTGTAAAAGAATGGCTGTCTTTTTAAAGAGGAAGGATTATATATATAGTTGATAGAACGACATATGTCACATACACGGTGACTCTGGTGAGAGGGATCAGTATGTATGTAATATTTATAATTATCTTTAATCTAGTGTCAGTAACATTTCCCCACATCATAATGGTAGATACGGTCCTGAAACTCTAAAACAATAACAATATTATGATATTAACATTGCAATACATAGTGACGTTTTGGTAATACCGGTTGCATTACTTTTTTAAACATATGAAAAATAAGATATTGTTAAGGCAGCACACATATTAGCTCAGCAGTGCCCATGGAGTCACGGTTGCAATTGTTTAATATCGCTATTACTTATAGAGATTACTGTAGGACAGTAAGTGGAGATCAGTATTAGTGTTAACAAGGATTACATCTATAACATGAAGCCACTGTACTTTAACACTGAAATACAATAGTCAGCTTAACGCAACCATAAACTTAAATGATAACCCTGATTATAGCACGTATCAGAGTCTAAAGACAACCGATTAGTGCTAGTGTACCGAGTCACTGTAATACAATAGTCAGCTTAACTCAAACATCAAATCATAAACTGTCTAAAACAAATACCAAGTACTATAAGGTAACCTATTAGTTTTAGTGTACCGAGTCGCTGAAACACAATAGTCAGCAATCACCAATCTACAATACTAGCTGAATCAAATATAGGGTACAATATGGTTACCGTTTAATTTCCCCATGTTCACTGTATCTTAAAAGGTAAATTGCTGCGACACACGGAAATGAACTGCGTAATAAACGGTATACCACTTATAAGTACACAAACAGAACCTCGTAATAAACGGTATACCACTTATAAGTACACAAACAGAACCTCGTAATAAACGGTATACCACTTATAGGTACACAAACTGAACCTCGTTATAAACGGTATACCACTTATAAGTACACAAACAGAACCTCGTAATAAACGGTATACCACTTATAAGTACACAAACTGAACCTCGTAATAAACGGTATACCGCCTTAGTGCACACATTGAACCTCGTAATGATGGGAAACCGCTATTGTACACTAACTGCACCTTTAAATAACGGTATACTTCTACAGTGCATAAACTAAACTTAATGCAAAGGTATAGCGTTAAAGTGGACCTCAAAATATAATTATAACGCCACAGAAAATAATCTTAACCTCGTAATAAGTGTACATCATCTTATATACAAACTGAACTTCGCTATAATGGTTTACCATCTTGTACTGTATACAAAATAAAATCATACCGCCATAGAATATAATCTAAACCTGGTAATGATAGTATGCCATCTTATATACAAACTGAACTTCGCTATAATGGCTTATCATCTTGTATACAAAATAAAATGATTTACCGCTATGTTACACCAAATGAACTTCACAATACATAACGGGTTACCGCTATACCACACACTAAACTTCGCTATAATGGTTTACCATCTTGTCTATAAGTAAATAGAGGCTATTCAATGGTTTCCCGTTAAATATCAAATATATTTCACGAGGATGGCAGATTTTGTTTTATATTTTCCTGAGTGCGAAGCACTCTTGAAAATATATTTGAAATCTGCCATACGAGTGATTTATTTTTGATATTTTACGGGCAACCATTGAAATTTCTTTTTATTTCATTTCGAAAATCCCCAAAAAGTCGTATTTCATTTTTGAAATTTGCGGTTACAACTGATCGGGACGGAGTTCATAAAACTTATAAAATATTTATACGCCACAGGATGAAGTTACACTAATAAAATCCAGTAGATATCTATTAATTCCCAAAATACTATAAAAGTTTATAATTTCCTTACTTTATTCTGTATTTATTATTATGATTTGATTCTAGAAAAAACGAAAAAATAGTACACAATTAGTGCGCAATGATATCGGACCAAAACTTATATAATCACTAGTGCTTATATAAGCGATGATGATATAAGTTTTATCAAGATGATATTTTCTGACATTTCACAGTTCAAAATGTAATAAAATGATTTACCGCTATGTTACACCAATTGAACTACGCAATAAAATGTTACCGGTATAACACACACTGAACGTTTTGAAAACGGTTAACAGCTCTAATAAATAAGCTGAAATATGTAACAAAAATATAGGACACTACCTGGACCTCCTAATAAAGGTATACTGCTTTAGTACACAAAATACATTTTGTGATAAACTGACGTTGTAGATGCTACCCACTTTGATGATTTTAATTAAAGAATAATTTGTGTGAGTTGAGATTCAAACTGTTAACTAATTTATATCGTGATGTCTAAGCCACTTTTAATATCGATGGTACTACTTTACACAATAGAGCCTGTCAAACTTTATTTAAACTTTATTTATTGAGGATAAAAACCTGTTTAGCAAAGCTAATATTCCACAGGGTCCTCTGTTAGTAAAATACGTTAGTTGCACATAAATATTACAGTTATAATGTACATATAATCATGATCAAACATATAAAGGACTGAACTTGTTTAAGAGAGCATTATATCATATAACATGAATAATATTACAATACTATAAAAATTATTACATAATGCATACATAGTATTGCTATAAAACCGCCCTAGTAAAATGAATAACACTTACAAGGTTAAATATTGTTCATCTGAAAATATCACAGACAGTATGAAATAAAATTATCACAGAAGCAAAGATATCAACATCCAAGCTTAACCAGAAGGTAATCAGTAAAAGACATTATGTCCAATATACATAAATGCTAATATAGCAAACTGATAAGATTTGACAGAATACACGCTAATATAGCGTAAATAAAACAGTATATATAACCAACCATTAAAAGATCATTTATGAAAATAAAATCAACTTTTTTTCTTAATGGTTTGAATCATGTTCTGTTTAAAACTATGTAGTGAAGAGGATAGTCTGACTTCCACAGGTAAGCTGTTCCAAATCTTACAACCGTCTATCAAAAAATGTTTGGAAAAGAAAGTAGATTTGTGTTTGGGTATCTGAATATAATTTTGTGACCCAGATCTTGTACGTGTGTTGTTAGAAACTTGAAATTTGTTACCCAGATAATGAGGTACAAGGTCATTTACACATTTGTACACCATGACACCTCTTTTAAAATTCAAATATTCATTGATTGGTAACCATCCTAATAATGAAAACATGTCTTTGGATGGTGTATCAAATGGGGCATCTAGAAGTAGTCTAGCTGCCTGTTTTTGAGCCTTTGACAGCTTTTGCATAAGGTTAAGGGAACATCCACTCCAGACAGTACTACTATATGTAAAATGAGGAAAAATACAGGCATGGAAAAATTTGATTCTTGCTGAGAGTGGAAGGTATTGACGTATACGTCTGAGAAGGCCTAATCCACGATTTATTTTGGAAATAGTATATACAATATGATCGGACCAGGATAGGGAATTGTCAATTTTCACACCGAGAAGTTTTTCAGAAGTTACCTGTTCAATATGTTCTTGATCCAAAGTGAGGTTAAGGTTATCTGAAATTCTGTTTGCTTTTTGTTTAGATGCAACTAGCATACATTTTGTTTTAGATTTATTTAAAATCATTCTATTTTCATGACACCAATCCTGTACTTTGGTCATGTCTGATTGTAACTGTGTGCGTACATCAGAAACACAGCTACTAGAAACACTTAACGTGGAATCATCTGCGTACATATCTGTACTGGACTTCAGTCCTAGAGGCAAATCATTGATAAAAATCAAAAACATCAGGGGACCTAATATGGATCCCTGAGGTACACCATGTGTGATTGGTTTACTGTTTGAAATATGACCGCCAATTGAAACTTTTTGGTATCGATTTGAGAGATAAGATTTAAACCAGTTTAAAGATTGAATATCGCATTGATACAATGTTAACTTCTGAATCAATACATCATGGTCAACCATATCAAAAGCTTTACGAAAGTCTATAAAAATGACACCATTTACATTACCTTTATCAATCTCTTTAGCCCAATTATTAACAATGCTGAGGAGGGCAGTTTCACAAGAATGATTTTTGCGAAAACCTGATTGTGAGGATAGAAGGAGATTATTTTCATTAAT
The DNA here is from genome assembly GCA_947623455.1 of Mimachlamys varia. NCBI lineage: Eukaryota > Metazoa > Mollusca > Bivalvia > Pectinida > Pectinidae > Mimachlamys > Mimachlamys varia. The sequence goes on from OX392529.1 coordinate 8,848,657, forward strand.
ATATGAATAAAAACTGTTGTGAATATGCCTTTCCAAACTTTTTGACAAAATAGGCAAAACCGACACTGGTCGGTAATTAGAAATGTCAGTTATAGATCCACCTTTGTGTAGTGGGATTACCTTGGATATTTTCCACTGGTCAGGAAATTGACCAGTTGATATACTCAAATTTAAAATATATGTCAATGAATGAGAAATATGAGAACTCGCTGCTTTTAGCAACTTACAGCTTATATCATCAAGGCCTGTAGCTTTATGTACATCAAGAGAATTGAGGAAATTTTCAGTGAATTTCTCTGTAACTTTAGGAATAGAATATGTACAATTTTCGGAAATATTCAACCGAATGAAGTTGCGTTAATTCTCAAATGAAGAAGATACATTGTTTAGAGTCGTACTTAGACTGCTAGCAATTGACGAAAAATATGTGTTAAAATATTCAGACATCTCTGATTTTTCAAAAACAGATTTATCATCAACCTGTATCAAGCTAGGATAGGGAGTGGACTGTTTAGGGGCCACCTCCCGAATATATTTCCATAGTTTTTTAGGATTATCAAGATTGCTCTCAATCAGATTTTTAAAATATATAGACTTAGCCTCTTTGATAAGCTTCGTCACAAGATTTCTTTTGAGACGATAATTTTCAATATCACCATTACGTTTGTAATCGTCTCTCATGCGAATATGTTCAAGGATGTTGTCATCCATCCACTCAGGTTGAGTTGACTTTTTAACCCTTCGCTGTAACTTTGGTGCGTGTTCATCAACAACGCTAAGAAAAAGTTCCATCCACGTATGCAGGGCATCGTCCACTTCTGAGAAACACTCAATTATGGACCATGGAACAAGCTACAAGTCATGCAGGAAGGACTGTACATTAAAATTTTTAAATGACCTGTAAAATATCGTCGTGTGTGAGAATTTTGTTCCAAATTTGTGTTTTCTAACGAAACATACAGGGTAATGATCACTCAGACCATTTTCAATCACCTTAATAACCCGTATGTATTCTGGAGAAGAGACATATACATGATCTATCATGGTTTCAGTCTCTTGCACGCGTGTAGGTGCACGTACGATCTGGTGTAAGTGAACACTTGAGGTAATGTCTGTCAATGTACACCGTTGAGATAAAAGTAGATCAATGTTAAAATCACCCGTGATTACCATTTCCAGGTTATTTTCTTGACATTTGTCAAGAAAAAGTTCAAAGCTTTGCATCCAACTTGTATCTGAAGATGGTGGTCTATAGACATTAGCCACTAAAATTGATGATGTATGATCAAATTTCAGTTCAACACATACAAGTTCTAATTCCTTATGTTCCAAATCAAATCGTCTTACATAGGGAATATGGTCTTTCAAATAAATAGCAACACCTCCATGTCTTTGGCCATCATGTCTGTCGAGGCGCTCAATTCGATCAAATGTTCTCGTACAATCGTTCACACTAGTAGTGGTGTTGGTAGATGGCTCTCAGGTGTATATATTTCCGGTAAAAACAATGGCGGGTGTCGTCGATGAAGCAGAAGACGCTTACTCTTCCGGAACACCTGGTTTTATTCTCTTGTGCTTTTACGAGAGTCTCCACGTAAATCTTTCCTTTGTTTCTTTTTTGCCCCTAGTTTAATCGATTTTGAGTTCGGATTATGGTTTTGTTAACGCTTTGGTATTCTCTGATTTTTTTGGTATCACACTCCCCGTAAGCTACTTCTTTAATGAAGGTACACGGAACACCTTACATTTGATGGGATTTCGACATGTTTGCTAGTTAGACAGATATGAGTGATGGACGAGTAAGGCATAGTAGATTAGAAAACGCTAACTATGTGTTATAACTATGTGTTATAGTTTTTGGAGAGTCTTCATAACTATGAAACACGCCACTAGATATATGAAGAAGTGAACTATTCATTGAAATATTCACAATGTTAATCTGTACAACCTAATCAGTAGAACCGACGATACAATACTGATATAGTCATATCCTATTGCGAACATAGTTGTTATACAGCGACAAGGGGAGCCGTCACAAAGATCGCTGGTACTGTACAGTGTACTAATTGACAGCTTTGAATACAATACCTATACATACTTAAAATATCAATTCATGTAAACCAAAGACACAAGATTGCATCAGCACAGCCGTTTGGTTAAATATTTAGTTGGACCATGTGCATTGTAACATGAGCGTAACATACCCACCAACCTACCTTAATCATACCTCGAAAGTTAGGGAATCGATTCAGTAAAACATAACAGCACATTGAACAGCGATTCAAGGATGCACAGATGATGCTCGAGGCCAAAACTTTTGGAGTCAAAATATTTCTAACGTATTGCTAAAACAGAAGAGGATGGACAAGGGGTTTTAAGTTAAAGTAAAGGGCACTTGTTAATTACAAAGTTTGAGATAACTGGAAAAACCTGGGAAACTAACAAAACATTTCAACAGAAAAGTCGATCACTTTGTTTCATGATAGATGAGCGTAATACAATGACGGATGTTTGCGCTCTATAAGTAATCGTTACATTTTGCCATAAACGACATGCACTTCATCATGTATTTGTTTTGTCAATCTTGTACAGTTATGTGACAATCTTGTACAGTAATGCGACAATTTTTATAGTTATGTGAAATCTTGTACAGTAATGCGACAATTTTTACAGTTATGTGAAATCTTGTACAGTAATGTGACAATCTTGTACAGTTATGTGACAATCTTGTACAGCAATGTGACAATATTGTACAGCAATGTGACAATATTGTACAGTAATGTGACAATCTTGTACAGTAATGTGACAACCTTGTACAGCAATGTGACAATATTGTACAGTAATGTGACAATATTGTACAGTAATGTGACAATCTTGTACGGTAATGTGACAATCTTGTACGGTAATGTGACAACCTTGTACAGTAATGTGACAATCTTGTACAGCAATGTGACAATATTGTACAGTAATGTGACAATCTTGTACAGTAATGTGGCAGTCTTATACAGTTATGTGACAATCTTGTACAGTAATGTGACAGTTTTGTACAGTCATGTGACAATCTTGTACAGTTATGTGAAATCTTGTACAGTAAAGTGACAATCTTGTACAGTCATGTGACAATCTTGTACAGTCATGTGACAATCCTGTACAGTAATGTGACAATCTTATACAGTAATGTGACAGTATTGTACAGTAATGTGACAGTATTGTACAGTAATGTGACAATCTTATACAGTAATGTGACAGTATTGTACAGTAATGTGACAGTATTGTACAGTAATGTGACAGTATTGTACAGTAATGTGACAATCTTATACAGTAATGTGACAATCTTATACAGTAATGTGACAGTTTTGTACAGTAAGTTGACAATATTGTACGGTAATGTGACAATCCTGTACAGTAATGTGACAATCTTGTACAGTAATGTGACAGTTTTGTACAGTAAGTTGACAATCTTGTACAGTCATGTGACAATCCTGTACAGTCATGTGACAATCTTGTACAGTCATATGACAATCCTGTACAGTAATGTGACAATCTTGTACAGTAATGTGACAATCCTGTACAGTAATGTGTCAATCTTGTACAGTAATGTGACAGTTTTGTACAGTAAGTTGACAATCCTGTACAGTCATGTGACAATCTTGTACAGTAATGTGACAATCCTGTACAGTAATGTGACAATCCTGTACAGTAATGTGACAATCTTGTACAGTAATTCGACAATCTAAGAGGACACACTTAACAAACAACATTACAGACACTGTATTAATATCTAAGTTTTCGCAGGGAAAATAATAATACACATATATCGATTGAGAAAATATTGGAAACAATTGTTTCGTTGATGTAAATGATCATAGTTTACGTATTTAAAACAAATAATGTATTGACATCTGAGAAGCAAGCGTTTTTAACGGTCGCCCATACTGTAACGTTATGGCCGCTGTCGTCAGTGTCTTCGTCATTACTATCAGCCGTTATAGACAAATAGTTACAAGGTACATTTGTATGCATATTGTCATCTAGAATCAGTGTCATCTAGTATCGGGCTTTATAGACAAATAGGTACATTGTACGTATATTGTCATCTGGTCTCGGCCTTTATAGACAAATAGGTACATTGTATATATAGTGTCATCTGATATCAACCTTTATTGTTTGCATATTGTCACCTAGGAAAAAGGCCGGGTTCCAATAACACTCAGCCGGAAGTATGACTGAACCACAAATTAATACTAACGTCCCGGACTCAATGAACGTCCCCCGATGGTGCTTAATCACCTAATCAGTTGATTAATTACGCTGAGTTGTGATGGTCTTCCCTTATTACGCTAGTACACGTAGCATTGGTCTTGGTGGTATGAATGTCACAAGCACGTGTAGTACTCTTTATGTGGGAGCATCGTTACAACAAATTAATGTAAACGTTTACATTCATTGTTATCTAAATAATAATTCTAATATTTTAATCATATATTCACCTCTTCTGCATCAAGTACCATTCTCATATTACAATAATATATTCACCTGTTCTGCATCAAGTACCATTCGAATACCGTTGTTTATTATAAAGCTTCGGTATAGCAGCACTAGAGGTAGCCTTTCTGTGAGGTTTATGTTGTATATCTTGTTGCTGTGTTATAAAGCTCTGGTTTAGCAGCACTAGAGGTAGCCTTTCTGTGAGGTTTATGTTGTATATCTTGTTGCTGTGTTATAAAGCTCTGGTTTAGCAGCACTAGATGTAGCCTTTCTGTGAGGTTTATGTTGTATATCCTAATGCTGTGTTATAAAGCTCTGGTTTAGCAGCACTAGATGTAGCCTTTCTGTGAGGTTTATGTTGTATATCCTAATGTTGTGTTATAAAGCTCTGGTTTAGCAGTACTAGAGGTAGCCTTTCTGTGAGGTTTATGTTGTATATCCTAATGTTGTGTTATAAAGCTCTGGTTTAGCAGCACTAGAGGTAGCCTTTCTGTGAGGTTTATGTTGTATATCCTAATGTTGTGTTATAAAGCTCTGGTTTAGCAGCACTAGAGGTAGCCTTTCTGTGAGGTTTATGTTGTATATCTTGTTGCTGTGTTATAAAGCTCTGGTTTAGCAGCACTAGATGTAGCCTTTCTGTGAGGTTTATGTTGTATATCCTAATGTTGTGTTATAAAGCTCTGGTTTAGCAGCACTAGAGGTAGCCTTTCTGTGAGGTTTATGTTGTATATCTTGTTGCTGTGTTATAAAGCCCTGGTTTAGCAGCACTAGAGGTAGCCTTTCTGTGTGGTTTATGTTGTATATCCTAATGTTGTGTTATAAAGCTCTGGTTTAGCAGTACTAGAGGTAGCCTTTCTGTGAGGTTTATGTTGTATATCTTGTTGCTGTGTTATAAAGCCCTGGTTTAGCAGCACTAGAGGTAGCCTTTCTGTGAGGTTTATGTTGTATATCCTAATGTTGTGTTATGAAGCTCTGGTTTAGCAGCACTGGAGGTAGCCTTTCTGTGAGGTTTATGTTGTATATCTTGTTGCTGTGTTATAAAGCTCTGGTTTAGCAGCACTAGAGGTAGCCTTTCTGTGAGGTTTATGTTGTATATCCAAATGTTGTGTTATAAAGCTCTGGTTTAGCAGCACTAGAGGTAGCCTTTCTGTGAGGTTTATGTTGTATATCTTGCTGCTGTGTTATAAAGCTCTGGTTTAGCATCACTAGATGTAGCCTTTCTGTGAGGTTTATGTTGCATATACTAATGTTTTGTTATACAGCTCTGGTTTAGCAGCACTAGAGGTAGCCTTTCTGTGAGGTTTATGTTGTATATCTTGTTGCTGTGTTATAAAGCCCTGGTTTAGCAGCACTAGAGGTAGCCTTTCTGTGTGGTTTATGTTGTATATCCTAATGTTGTGTTATAAAGCTCTGGTTTAGCAGTACTAGAGGTAGCCTTTCTGTGAGGTTTATGTTGTATATCTTGTTGCTGTGTTATAAAGCTCTGGTTTAGCATCACTAGATGTAGCCTTTCTGTGAGGTTTATGTTGCATATACTAATGTTTTGTTATACAGCTCTGGTTTAGCAGCACTAGAGGTAGCCTTTCTGTGAGGTTTGTGTTGTATATACTGTTGTGTTGTAAAGCTCTGGTTTATCAACACTAGAGGTAGCCTTTCTGCGAGGTTTTTGTTGCATATCCTGTTGTTGTGTTATACAGCTCTGCTTTAGTACCACTAGAGGTAGCCGTTTGTGAGTTTTATGCATGCATGCTATATTCCCTAACATCTCAAGAATATAAACATCCGGTCAGAAAAGCAATCCATGAACATTGAAAACTGCAATTGAAACCAAACCTTGTTTAATGATACAATGCATTACCAAATTGGCATATGAGGTTATATTAAACAGGTTGTCTTTGTCAGAGAACTATTAACACATACAGAGTCTTTGTCAGAGAATTATTAACACATACAGGGTCTTTGTCAGAGAATTATTAACACATACTGGGTCTTTGTCAGAGACTGAATAACACATACTGGGTCTTTGTCAGAGAATTATTAACACATACAAGGTCTTTGTCAGAGAATTATTAACACATACAAGGTCTTTGTCAGAGAACTATTAACACATACAGGGTCTTTGTTAGATAAATATTAACACATACAGGGTTTTTGTCAGAGAATTATTAACACATACAAGGTCTTTGTCAGAGAATAATTAACACATACTGGGTCTGTGTCAGAGAACTATTAACACATACTGGGTCTTTGTCAGAGATTTGTAAACACAAATATATATCTCAAGTTGTCTGAAAGTGGCAAAAGTAAACAAATATGTCTGTGAAGGCTTGACGTGTACTGTTTATAAATACAATACAAAGCATTGTGACACCTCGATACAGTTACCATCAACTGGTGCAAATCAAGTATTTGACACTATTTTCTCGTTTGTTATATTAGCTAAATTATTAAAAACAAAACTGACACATTAATCAGTCTAGCATGTGAAAGCGTATGTAAAACATACCGAGGTACAGAAACGGCACTAATAGAAACATTAGCCCTACCGGTATAAACTGGCTTAAAACAAGGAATATCACTGTGGCAAGACGTATTTTAATATAATTTAATTGTATTGCTATGTGTTAAAGTTAATTATTACTTTGTGTCAATTAACATGATTAACCCAATTCTGCGATGAATTACAAGTACAATATATATTGTATTGTCCCTTCCTTTACATATACCATTCTAGGAGCTCGCAGTGATGGCATTTTCAACATCTACCAGAGCGATCATTCGATTCAAAGTCGATTTAACTCCTTGATTCTATTATCCGAGTTGAATGTACGATTGCACTAATTATCCAGAAGTGTGAGGAAGCCCCGGGGACAGTGCAGTCAGATTGAATTTCGTGTTACATGAGATCATGGCACGTGTGGGAAATGACCCAATAAGGTCGGAACTGTCGAAGTCCATCGTGTTAAACTCTCCCCTGCTATCACATACATCCTCATCAGTGCCAGGTGACATAGCCCGCGATTAGTCTCAGTAACATTGCTGTTTTGTACATCGTAGATGTAGTACCTACATGTAATACAAATCCTGATAAATATCATTAGTTTTTCCTACAAAATAATCTTTTCTTTTGATAGCGCCTCTTGATATGTGAACTACTGTTCTTGTTATTTTCTTGTTATGCACAAGGTTAGAATTTCAGATTTTAAAGATCATTTAAGGTTTGGTTCATTGGTATGTAATCTACATAGAGCATATTGAATATGTAGGTAAGCCAGTGTATGTTACATAGGGATTGAACGGCGTTTTTTTAATGTTCATGTCGGTATGAATGCAAATCGTTAACGTCCATATTGACCACGAAGCCCTTAAAACGCCTTTTAATTCATATATTCTCTTTTGATAGCATAACGAATCAACTGCAACATATGAATACCATAGTTTGGAGATGCAGGGATGTTACTATCAAGAAAGGAAAAGTTCATGCTCGGAAAATTAACCTGCATCTCTAGAACTACACATCACCATACAGCTTCATTGTAATATGTTCACAACAGATCATATTAGCTAGGGGAAAATAGGTAGAAATCCAAATGAGGCTGAACTGAAACAAAAACGAGAGTTCCGTTAAACTCCTTATCAGATTGAAAGTCCAGGTGGAATTCGAAGGGGTATATATAAAGTTTATAGTATGTCATTTTATGTTCATAAATGCGTAGATAATTTCAAAGGTTTCCAATTATCATGGAAGCAGATGAAATCGCCGCTTCCTTTCTCAAGCTATATGTCTCAAAAGTAGACTGTTCTTGGTTTGAAATACATGTTAGGGATTCTGTGTACAATCACTCAGTAACCATGACTGTTGAGTGTGAACCACTAGCTCTTGTCAGATCACACAGTAACCATGACTGTTGAGTGTGGACGACTTACTCTTGTCCGATCACACAGTAACCATGACTGTTGAGTGTGAACCACTAGCTCTTGTCAGATCACACAGTAACCATGACTGTTGAGTGTGGACGACTTGCTCTTGTTCGATCACACAGTAACCATGACTGTTGAGTGTGGACGACTTGCTCTTGTCAGATCACACAGTAACCATGACTGTTGAGTGTGGACGACTTGCTCTTGTCAGATCACACAGTAACCATGACTGTTGAGTGTGGACGACTTGCTCTTGTTCGATCACACAGTAACCATGACTGATGAGTGTGGACGACTTGCTCTTGTCAGATCACACAGTAACCATGACTGTTGAGTGTGGACGACTTACTCTTGTCCGATCACACAGTAACCATGACTGTTGAGTGTGGACGACTTGCTCTTGTCCGATCACACAGTAACCATGACTGTTGAGTGTGAACGACTTGCTCTTGTCCGATCACACAGTAACCATGACTGTTGAGTGTGGACGACTTGCTCTTGTCCGATCACACAGTAACCATGACTGTTGAGTGTGGACCACTAGCTCTTGTCCGATCACACAGTAACCATGACTGTTGAGTGTGAACGACTTGCTATTGTCCGATCACACAGTAACCATGACTGTTGAGTGTGGACATCTTGCTATTGTCCGATCACACAGTACCATGACTGTTGAGTGTGAACGACTTGCTCTTGTCAGATCACACAGTAACCATGACTGTTGAGTGTGAACGACTTGCTCTTGTCAGATCACACAGTAATCATGACTGATGAGTGTGAACGACTTGCTCTTGTTCGATCACACAGTACCATGACTGTTGAGTGTGGACGACTTGCTCTTGTCAGATCACACAGTAACCATGACTGTTGAGTGTGGACGACTTGCTCTTGTTCGATCACACAGTAACCATGACTGATGAGTGTGGACGACTTGCTCTTGTCAGATCACACAGTAACCATGACTGTTGAGTGTGGACGACTTACTCTTGTTCGATCACACAGTAACCATGACTGATGAGTGTGAACGACTTGCTCTTGTCCGATCACACAGTACCATGACTGTTGAGTGTGGACGACTTGATCGTGTCCGATCACACAGTAACCATGACTGTTGAGTGTGGACGACTTGCTCTTGTCAGATCACACAGTAACCATGACTGATGAGTGTGGACGACTTGCTCTTGTCCGATCACACAGTAACCATGACTGTTGAGTGTGGACGACTTTCTCTTGTCAGATCACACAGTAACCATGACTGTTGAGTGTGGACGACTTGCTCTTGTCCGATCACACAGTAACCATGACTGTTGAGTGTGGACGACTTGCTCTTGTCCGATCACACAGTAACCATGACTGTTGAGTGTGGACGACTTGCTTTCGTGAGTTCTAGCAGCATTTAGTGCTTTAGTTGGGAAATAGTAAGAATGTAGTGACGTAGTACAGGTAACGAAACCAACAAATAGAACGCTGATGTTACGTTTCTCCCTGTCGAGGACGGGTAACGAATATGTGTTCTATAATCATATTCGTATGGAATAAAGGTTTTACACATCACATTTCGTCTTTGCTGTTTAATTCACTATTAACAACAAGACAAAAACTGAACCAGCCGCAGCTAGAGTTACGCCATTTCTACTGTCCCATTCTACACAAAACCGTTATACATTGACTTGTTTGACAATTCATTATTTGTGTGAAGGTAAAGGATTTTTGGTTCGCAATTATCTTTGAAGGAATTAATAAGATGATTATGGACAGAACCATTCCCATATGTTATTTAATTGAATGCAACATGATTAGTAAGGTTTGCATTGGAATGCTGAGAAACCGGTCATGTAATTTATCTTTAAGGCTGTAGTTACCTGTATGACATTTCCACCGTTTAGTACAACTAATGTATATCCTAACGCTTCCATTGTCCAATATGGCGATTCGTTTACCTATAAAGCATTTCAGATACGGTATACCTCCTACAAATCTAATCCACTGTCTTACGGTTTGAGTCAAACATAGTTTTAAAGAAGAAAACTTTAAAGAAAATGTGCCGCGTACTCGTTTTATGTCTAAATGTACATAACACGTTATATCTGTTGAAGTTTCATCAATCTTATCATATCCAGCAAAAAAATCTGATATTTGGGTCCAATGGTGACTTCCCAATTATATTACATTCACGGGAACTCACTGTAGTCCATTACAGTGTGTCTATCCCTCATTTAATAGTAATCCTTGTAACGTTCAGAGGCATGTTTATCAACATTTCCATGTGTCCCTTGTTTAACTTCAGATATGATCACTAACGTGGACTGACTATTGCAATATAAAGTGAAAGGTGAAATGGACAATAGTGGTGACATTACCCGTATAATCTCAGCTGATCGAGAATATCCATAGCGATAAAGCAATGTTGATGGGGGATTATTATCGGGCCACTTCCGGCTACATCAGCTGATTGGACGCCGAAATGTGATTCATTCACATCTGTTGAAGTCTATAGGAGAACGTATAAAACACATCGTTGTCGACAAATAGTATATTATTATTTATCCTGATTTTTATGCATTTTTATATTATCACATGTGAGCTTAGATTGCAATAACTTATTTATTTATGCATCGTTAGTATCAAATTATTATCCACATGTTGTGAAGCGCTTAAGAGTAATTTTACAAATTATATAGAGCGTTATAAAAAATTGAATATTGTTATTGGTTTACTTCTCCGGTAAAGTAAACTGTCTTCCAAGTCAGTACTGCAAGGCTTCCTATATCTACCATGTCTTAGCTAACGGAAAGTATTGTCGAGTTTTTGTCACAAATACCTGGATAAAGTTCAGGTGACATGAATCAATCGACATTTTCAGGACTAAGTGAACATTTTAATTGTAATGGTTTGTGTGGGTGAGATAAGTTGTGGTAATGTGACGGTAAGCATGTTGGTTCACTACCTTTATAATCACCTGCCTCTCTCTTTTCTATTTGCTTTATCTTTCTTTGTGTTTAGTTTTGTTGTTGGAGCTTTTAGATAAACATTGTTGTCACCAAATGGTAGCGCATCACGTTTTGACGGAACAAGTTCTTGTTTTATAAGGTTACTTTATCCATTTGGGGTAAAGACATCAACTGGACACTACTTAAGGATAAACTTTCTATTTTGTTTAGGTTATCGAGGGATAACTACAATGGAAACGGGTAAATTATACATAACTGGCGAAGAAGCCGGTTATGTATAATTTACCCGTTTCCATTGTAGTTATCCCCCGATAACCTAAACAAAATAGAAAGTTTATCCTTATATTTACAGTATCTTTCTGTGAAATGTTCGTAACTTTTTTGTTCATTATAGTCAAATCTTCGGACACAGATTTCATTTTAAAACTAATAAACGTGGGAATGTTTCAATAAATGTAACAGCATGAAATTTGCAAGCTCCGCCTACGTTAATTGTTGGTGACGTCACACAATTGTGTTTCAAACTGTAGGATTTGCATAGCTCCGCCCACATGAATTGTTGTCGACGTCATAGAAATTTGTCACGTGTTTGACTACAGTTATGCAGTGATAATGATAGTCTGTTGAGTAATGGTTATCGAGTGAATGTCAGTGTAGACTGTTAATATTTGCAAATAACCTTTCATAAAATCAGAGAATACAAAAGCGCCAACAAAACTATAATTCAAACTAATAATCGATTAAACTAGAGGCAAAACATAAACAAAGGAAAGATATACATGGAGACCCTCGTAAAAGTACAACCGAATAAGACCAGGGTTTTCGGAAGCGAAATCTTCCTCTGAATCATCGACGACACTCGCCATGTAAATCTTGGTCACATCCAAGTAAATAGCAATCCTCAAAATGAGAACCGAGTCATTATTGTCAATCACAACAAGTAGGCACACTAATAAGCAAATTCAAAAACGTCCAAAATGTTGTTTTAACTATTTGGTAGCTTACCCAGCTGTGTCTAGCTTGCGGTTATCGTTATCAATATATACCGCTATAGTGGTGATCAAATGTCATTAGTAATTACTTTTGTCGTTATAAAATCTCTTGGTACCCAAAGGTGAACAGAGTATACAAATATGGGCGGTTGTCGAATTTTTCATCCTGCTTTGTTACTGCTTATGCTACAGGGCAGGTCTTTAACGAGGGTCTCACGTGGACTAAACGTGCAGGGACGAGCAGTTAAAACCGGATTCCCTTCAGCTAACACTGGTCGTATTCCCAAGTCTATCATGTATACCATTTAATCTAGCAACTCGAGAAGGCAAACGGACGCTCAGTTCATGCTTCAAAACGGAAGCACGGTGTATAGCATTTCATCCCCGTAGCAGATGATATGTTTATAGACGCAAGTTAGGGATGGTTGCTCAGATAGACTTCTGAACATCGATTCTTATACCTTGAATCATTCGTAAGAAAGTATTACTCATGCAGCTTATGCGCCATGTACACATTTTAAAAACAGAAATATTTTATTACATACTTACCTTCTAGAGAAAATTAATAATGACAACCTATTGAATCTTTCAGCTAAAGATTCGAAACAAACTGGATTTTCTCTGGTGTGTTGCCTGTATCCCTGGTTCAGTTTTTATGCTAAGTCAAATAGATGTTATCATTCAACACTTATAGACAGATGTTTTTATACCCCCGTCATGAAATGGGGGCATATACAGATGTAGTGTTACCCCATGTCCGTCCCGTCCTGTCGCGTTGCGTTCCGTCCCACCCCATGGTAATGTAACCAACTTATTTAAATAACTACTGATCCGATTGTCATCAAACATCGCATACATAATAAGCATGAAGAACTAATTTCATATGGGGGAAGGGGGAATTTATGTTTCACAGACATTTTGTAATTTATTTTACGACACGTACGATGCTATACTTGGTGTAATGTTGGACAGCATTAGTTTAATGCAGTGAAATACTTTAACCATGGAACACTACGAAACACATGCATACAAGTGTATTGATATATCATAACATTTGAACTCTCTGTTTTTACTCTACAATTCATCATTACAATGTTATTTGCTATATAGGGCCTATCAGGCTTCCCTCGATTGCGAATGGAACTGAGTTTGGGAGTTTTATAGTTGCTACGATTATGTAATTGTTTTCTTGATTTCTGTTTTTCATTTCCTTTTTGTATTATTTTTGGTTTCTATTCATGATTTTATCGATTTTTTCAGAATCTATCATTCAGTTGTCATATATCATCAAATGTTTCAAAGAGAAAGCAATTCTAAGGGGAAGGAATAACAAAAAACATGTATATAACTAACGCATCCTCCAGATTAGTCTATGGTTATTAACAGTCTTAATCGTCGTTGTATTGTTCGCATGTCCAGCTGAACGTGATGACGCAGATATATCATATCTACCTCAAAATGTACAGACCATTTCTAGATGTCTGTCTCTGAAGCTAATGATACGGCATCAATATTAAAGTAAGCTAGATAATTGATTTAAATATTTAAAATCTAATCGCCTCCGTAAGTCCCATAGGTCATGTAACGACGACTTAATACCATGTAAGTAATACAATCACTTGCTTTACTTACCTCTCAAGCTGTACTTAATGTAGCCGGCAAGGTCAGGACAGTTTTGTCTACAACAGCTGATTATATGAAAAACAATCCCCACTATACACTGTATACTATATCTTATACGAGTTATTGAAGTATTTTCTATCATTTATATCAAGGTAATGTACATAATAATTGTTTTCTATTGCTCGTTACTCAAAACCCTTCATGTAGATAACTTGTCAGGGTATGTGATTTTGGTTAGACTAGATAATGCGAGTAATGCACAACGAAAAGGAGCAATTGCTGACATTTTAAAGAAAACCTATGTATCAGTCTGTTTCGTTCATTACAAAGAAATATTGATTTGTTGTCACTCAATGTGGCTGCATTTTCCAGTTTAAGTATAATTAGTTGGATATAAAAAACATTTATAATGTTGTGTTGCGATAAAGCCAACCAACCTATATGGCAATACTATTAACCTCGTGTATTATATATGTCTGGCAGTTTATCTTACCTTCAGATGGATTGCTTATCAACTAACACAAAATGACGGCGATATTTAGGTTGTTATTTCTTCATTAATTCATTAATTGAGGCGGTGAGCAGACGCCATATTTTTGGAAAGTCATAATATGGCGGCGGCATTTTGATTTTTTTTAAATTTCTTTTGCAGTGATTGTGTAGGATAATTTATATAAGAACGCAATGATGTGACCATTTACAGAGCTGTACCATAAGTTTAACCTTTGCCAGTATATTTTTCAAGTTTACAAGTTGAACTACGCACATAGTGATGGGAAAGCTGAATATAACTGTATTGTAGTTTTTGTGTTTCAGCTAAGTTTCAGATATTGGGTTAATATTCTTATGTTTAAGTTGTCTAATTGTCAGGTGTTGGGTTGATATTGTTGTGTTTAAGCCAAGTGTCAAATGTTGTGTTTGCTTTGTTGTGTTTAAGCCAAGTGTCAAATGTTGTGTTTGCTTTGTTGTGTTTAAGCTAAGTGTCAAATGTTGTGTTTGCTTTGTTGTGTTTAAGCTAAGTGTCAGGTGGTGGGTTGATATTGTTGTGTTTAAGCTAAGTGTCAGGTGGTGGGTTGATATTGTTGTGTTTAAGCCAAGTGTCAGGTGGTGGGTTGATATTGTTGTGTTTAAGCCAAGTGTCAGGTGGTGGGTTGATATTGTTGTGTTTAAGCTAAGTGTCAAATGTTGTGTTTGCTTTGTTGTGTTTAAGCCAAGTGTCAAATGTTGTGTTTGCTTTGTTGTGTTTAAGCTAAGTGTCAAATGTTGTGTTTGCCTTGTTGTGTTTAAGCCAAGTGTCAGGTGGTGGGTTGATATTGTTGTGTTTAAGCTAAGTGTCAGGTGGTGGGTTGATATTGTTGTGTTTAAGCTAAATGTCAAATGTTGTGTTTGCTTTGTTGTGTTTAAGCTAAGTGTCAGGTGATGGGTTGATATTGTTGTGTTTAAGCTAAGTGTCAGGTGGTGGGTTGATATTGTTGTGTTTAAGCTAAGTGTCAGGTGGTGAGTTGATATTGTTGTGTTTAAGCTAAGTGTCAGGTGTTGGGGTGATTTTGTTGTGTTTAAGCTACATATATGAAAGTGTCAGGTGGTGGGTTGATATTGTTGTGTTTAAGCTAAGTGTCAAATGTTGTGTTTGCTTTGTTGTGTTTAAGCTAAGAGTCAGATGTTGAGCTGATTTCATTGTGCTTAAGCTAAGTGTCAGGAGTTTGATTGCTATTTTTGTCAATTACCTGGCATCTGATAACAGGGAGATATTGTTGTTATATGTTCATGGTTTAATCCACCATTTTAGTATAAAATCAGCATGTACTTAAGAGATATATGTAATTTCGAATTGATTAAGTCACGCCAGCCACTCGTGCTGCCAGGAGGGTTCCAATATTTTCGTGTAGGAGACAATGGACGCTAAATGAGTGGCTACTTCGCTAGTCAGTGCCCAACATCTCAACAACACACTTACACCGACGCCCGCTCTTACAGAGTATATCGTTTATGTACCCTTAAACGGCTACTCTCACAGAACGGCACGTAAACATTTACATAACCGGGACTGATTCGGGGTCTTATAAAAACTTCTTTGACAGCCAAGCACGTGGCACGTTTGACCGGACATCCGTGGATATACTAAATCGGAATATATCGGCTAATTTGTTTAGCGGATCACGCATTGACAGCGAGAGTCATTCAGATGATCCGCCATTTATAAAGCTAATTTGTGATTTGGACACTTACATAAGCGACACTTTCGATCAAGTAGATAATGGTGTTTTGATGTAAGCACCATATCAAATGTCTAACTGTTTGTGACTGGTAACAAAACAGATGACATAGAAGATGTGTAAAAAAGAGACGATGTCCATTACAAATCAACACAATTCTTATTTATCAGTTAAAGGAAGAAAAACGAATAGCGTGGCCCGTGTCTGTCTAATAGTGTACAGCTTTTTCGCGGGAACGAAATAACGACAAGAGCTTTTTGTTTCATTAGTTCAGACCTTATACACTGACGGATGTTTCACATAAAAGTCACTCAACCAATCAGTTATAATCGCCGCACAATGGCTAATAGATACGTCTGGTGTTTGTCCGGCACCCATTTAGTCTACAGATATACGTGATTGGCTAAACGCTTTACTCAGTCATGCTTGTAATATTAGCATTTGTTTTGTAACCTTGCATTAACATACAAACGACTAATTATATAAGTAATTAAAGTTTTGTTTGTCATACCTGTTAAACTAGTACCCAGGGAAATCTCAGCTGCTATATACATTTCACCCAATCAATTAGCCGAATAGCTTAATTGTACTATAAAACAATTCAATGATTACACCAACACCCCAATGACTATATTAAACGGTGTTTAAAAGCTGACTGTTCTTTTATTGATATTGTGTGACGGTCAATAGGCGTGAAACGGACTTGAGCACGCGCGCACCGTCTCTGTGCCTTACCGATGCGAAACACAGGTAAAATGTGTGGACATAGCTGTGTTGTTTTGCACGTGTAAGCGGCTACATGAATACAGGAACTACAGCGTATGGTGATAGGTACTCGCCAGTATTTCAATGAATAAATATAATAATATGTTTTGTAGTGAAGCCCAAATGACCTGAAATTAAAAATATATATATATTCTTTTTCTTTTATCTTACTGGAATCAGTCTTTTCAGTCTTTGGAGCTTTTACAGGGCATTTACAGGGTGAATACATGTACAGTTTAGAGAGTCAGTCATTTTTCTCTACAGGATTTTACAATACATGGCTGTGCTTCGTTCACCTATATGATGAGTCAGTGAATTTCACTATGTTCTATGAAAACATGAACAGCGAGTTAATGGCACTGTTTGTTCCAGTGTAAGGGTGATTATTACATATTTTATATCAGTCCAAAGAGAAAAAAAAATTGTAGTAACAATGATTATCCAAAGTTTGTGTACATGTTTTCGCATAATGATATAACAGGGTGTACCAATGTGGATCACACATATATAGGGAAATGGTTGCATTATATCATCATTATTTCAGTCAGGGTCGGGATGTTTGAAATAATTTTAAATATAGAACGTCGGAGAATCCTCAGGCTCCTTATATTTGGAATATAAGGAGAATGCCTGAAAGGGAAGTTTTTCTTTGGGAACCGGGGAATGGGGAATTTTCATTTTTTGTTTCAAAAGGTTCATTCATGATATCAATTAAATCAAAGGTTTATTTGTTGAAAATACATTATATTGTCATGATCCCAGTAACAGTTGGAAATGGGTAATCAACGAATCGGAAGTTTGAACTTCCGTGGTCTTGCTAGTGATTTTGTCAAGAGACGGGATATGTTCCATAGATGTCGATCAAAAAATGATATTACAATATTAAGGATGTACTCTTGTGAGGTTTCAGTCACGTTCAAGTCTCGTTTATGTCTCATTTAAAGATTTTATGTTATATTGAAAAAAACTATGATCAATTTTAATAGCATAAATGCATCTGAAAATTGTGTCAAAAATATAAGTGTCTGTTGCTTGTAGAACGTTTTAACCTGAATTTTAAAAAATTACCAATTTGGCGGCCATTTTGAATATGCGTATTTCTGTCTATTTTATGCACTTTCCGAATGGGCAAAATTTCACCATTTTGATGCTAGATCGATCTCTTAAAAACATCAACATTTAGCCATTTTTAATTATAGCAAGCTAAGTTTTGCTGTACATATAGAAATAGTATGCTACAAAGTGGATAATATACAATTTTTGTATTTTTTTATACATTAAAGGCCTAATATACGTAACTTCAGGAAATTTTTCGTGATTCTAAAAAATTCTGAAAAAAAAATCCAGTTGATAACCATGCAAAATTAAGCCTAAAATGAAATAAACCTGAGCGGTAACTAACAAGAGACTCATGACAGAAAAATCCGAAGAATTGAAAATGATTCAGGTGGGGCCCACTTCAACAACAAACCGAAGGTAGACGACAGTTCAAAATGGACGCGTGTTTACAAATACCGAGTTTCAACTACTGATCTACCAGTAACCGCGTAAGAATTCATCTTGAAATTTCTGATATCAGTTAATCTTAACTAAATCTATAATAATTAAAGGTTATAATGTTTGATTTTCGCTTCAAGTTTTGCTAAAAGTTACGTATATTGGGCCTTTAAGTGTAACTGGAGCAGTTGTTATTTTTGAACTTGAACCTGTAAAAAATAACACAAATAATAAAGGGACAAAAATTTAAGCACACTAACCCCCCATTTTTACGACGGTTTTAGAAAGAGAAACCCATTTTCTTTTCATCCGCCAGATATTAAAAAAAGTTTGATATCAGAACTTTTTTTATTAAGCATTATATCTGCAAAAAATGGTGAAAAAATGAGGATTTTTTTCATTTAAGGATTAACCTTTGACTTTGTTTAGTTTATTAGATCATAAAACCAATGGAGCAGTCGGTAAATTTAACGTAAACGCTTCGCGTTTACGCAATTTACCTCGTGCTAATTCTTATATTTACAGTATTTTCTTATAAATGGTTCATAAATTTTCTGTTCAATTTAGCCCTATCTGCAGACATTATTTCATTTCAAAACTTACAAACGTGCAAACAGTTCAATAAATGTAACAGCATGAAATTTGCATAATCGGTAGCTAGCTCCGCCCATGTCAATTGTTGATGACGTCATACAATTGTGATTCGAACGGGATGATTTGCATAGATCCGCCCTCATGTATTGTTGTCGACGTCATAGAAATTGTGCACGCTCTCAAGAATAGTTATTGGGAAAATAACACTAGTTTGCAGTACAATGGTTATCGAGTGAATATCAGTGTAGACTGTAAATATATTAGAATGAACCATTCATCTGATAATCTGTATGGAATGTATGTTTTCCATCAAGAACATTTATCTCACTTGTACTTAAATATGTGATTGACACAATAAAAAATATTAAAAATAAAAAATAAAAAATGTTAAACGCTGTTTGTGTCCTAAACTTTTTAACTAAAGGGAGGATCAAAATATTGAAATAGGTACGGCCATTGTGATTGTGTACATGTATTTTTTCTGTTCGAGCAATCGCCTGTTTGTTTAAATGGATTTTACAGAGTGATAGAGAGGGATCTAGGCATGTCTGCGGTATGAACGAGTCTTTACCAATCGAGTAGTCTAACACGCACCATTTCCTGAATATCATCCATGCTTTCTCGCGGACAACGTGGATGTCTTAGCAATATAATAAATGACTGGTCCTTTTAAACATTAGTTTTCTCAGAAGAAATTGATATATTGCGATCAATAATGATTCACATTTATATGAAACATCCAATAATGAAGATGAACGACTTCCTGCTGTCAATTGGACATCGTGTTGTCAAAATTGGTAACGTTAAACATTGTTTGATATCCTGGTAGCACAGTAGTAACTTATCTCTCTGCACTTAAAGTGTCGGCAGGATCCCCTCTGTTTTTTTCGTAAATGTAAACAACATAGCGCGGATGTAACCATGCTGCTTTCACAACTACCAACAGAATATAGTACCGAGCAGACAAACGGTACTGACCTGACACGACTCTAACTTCTATACTCTCACGTGGCATTCCCCTCATAGACCTCACTGGTAGAGGACCTCAGGTGTGGGAATTGCTACAATGTAAGACTTTGTTAACAGACCAAGTGACTTCTCTTCATAGTAACTTCCCCACTTGTCTAACCAATGCAGTTTACATGTCGCATTTAATTCTTTTTTTTTCTGTGAGCTGTTCAAAATATCAAATTTTCGTGTAATATGCTGACGAGAAACATACAATTTATGGATTAGAAATTTCATGGTCATCATCTTGGTCTAAAATATTTTGTATCCCTGTATTACAGGAAGTGGGCGTGTTCATTAGAATGCCGTATCGTTGTAATTGAAAATAGTATACATGAATAACATGGAATTTACTTGATAGGACTAGCATTTACATGGCGGGTGTTCTAGATGACGTAGAAAACGCTATCACTTCCGGGACATCTGGTCTTGTTTTCTTATTTTACTGTTCAAAACCTATTATTAAATCGGTTATCATTTATATATATTATTACGATTTGTCTTAGGTTAAAGAGTATTTTCAGACATCTGAAGTGTATATAATAATTATTATAAATAACCTCATACTAAAACTGCACGCAAGCGAATATATAGCACTCCTTATAAAAAAAATCCATTATCACTGGTCAACCCAAAACACACCCTCTCTTAAACTATTTGACCTATGACGGACAGTCTTATCGAAAACACATCAGATGTATCACGTTTTGTTGGGATATTTATGTACAATGTATCTGCTTATTAATAAATATAGAACTAAACACCGATTAACATGAATATTTTCATGAAGATAGATGAATCAATGGCGTTTTAGTCAATTTAGGATTGTTATCTTGTTTCTCTTTATATATATTTCTTTATTTCGGAAATTCATTAAAACCGATCTTTTTTTTTTAAATTCATCTTGCTCATATTATCTTAATATATCCTCACTATACTAGTTAAAACGACTAGCGCCAAAACTACAAGCGAGACACACACCTCTTTGAAAAATAATTCATTATCGTTTTTAAGAGGATTATGTTTTTTTGCTTATGATTTTTTTTTTCGTTTTAATTTTTTGTTTCCTATTTCTTCACGGTAGCATCTAATACTGTCGGTATGATTGTGTCGTCTTTGAAATACATTGATGCTATGATTGAGAATTCCGTTGGAGTGAGGCCTAAGACATGACTACAAGGGATTACACATGCTTGGTTAATACCAGTGTAAGGGAAACACTCTTTGTTTCCCCAAGCAGCTGTGATAACACAGCCAATTCGGAAGCCTTCAAACGCACATCATAATCATTTATATCATCTGAAATAGAACCGTATTTCTGTTGCTTTACGTGAGTTTATGGATCGATGTTCTGCGAGTCTATTAATTAACATCAAACGATCTTTAATACCACAAATCAACACCAAACCCCAGACAGGGAGGGACGCCATTTTAATCCTCCTACCAGATGTGGTCGTGTTCGGAGTGACATGATACATTAATGGTCCGTTCACAATCACTAGGTTATATCTTCGCTATATTTACTCTGCACGTGATAACACTAATTATACTCTTTAATTATTTTGGAAATGAATATATCAATATTGCTATATTCCAACAGCTGTCAAAATAGCAATTTGTGTCCTCTAGTATACCTTTCCTGATTGATATAGACAACTGAGGTGACAAAATAACATTTGTGAGGTTCCTGGTATATACTGCTGCTGTATTTATACACTTTGCTATACTCTCTCATACTCTATAAGTACCACTTAAATTACAGTACTATAATATGAGGCTTCCTATAATTAAAAAGGCTCAAGACAAATAAAAACATAATAAATATTGAGGTTTTTTAATATTTTATTTTATTGACAAGAATCTGTTGACATCTTGAGATTTTACAGACACAAATACGGCACCATCAGGATCTTAAAAATGGCGATTAAAATATCAAAAGGCAAAATAATTTTAGTTTTGAGATACCTATCACATTATATTGATATGTAACAAAACATGTTATTTAGCCGCAACACCAAATAAGTAGATTATATTGCGAAGTTGAGTATGTCGCAATACTATTAATACGATAAACAATACAAGATAATTTAAAATATTTTATTATTGGGATTGATAACGGACTTGTCAGCCACTACTAAGTTTATATAATTCGTGAACATATGGGAACTAGTCTGGTGTCACCTGTCAGTGTTTGAGAGATTTATACTGTAATACAGTTTGATATTGCAAATGTTTATTATGCTGTTAGTAAATGATGTCTTTGAGCAACCCTTTGTCCACGTACAATTTCGGCCTTGCTCTTTCAGTGTGAAGCTGTGGTACATGTAAATACTGTCCTTATGTGATACATTACCTTAGAATATATACATGTACTGTTTGGTTAAATGTGCAGCATGTGTGTGTGTTACGTCATCTTTTGTAACGGTGCCGTGTCACATGCTGTCCATGTTTTGCCACTAAGTCATATATGTTGTACATGCGTTGTACTCTGATACATATAGTTATACATCTTGTCCGTATTGCCACTGGGAGTAATGTTGTCTTGTTGTATTGCCACTGTGTATAATGTTGTCTTGTTGTGTTGACACTGTGTACCATGTTGTCTTGTTGTGTTGCCACTGTGTACTATTTTGTCTTGGTGTGTTGCCACTGTGTATAATGTTGTCTTGTTGTGTTTACACTGTGTACCATGTTGTCTTGTTGTGTTGCCACTGTGTACTATTTTGTCTTGGTATGTTGCCAATGTGTATAATATTGTCTTGTTGTGTTGACACTGTGTACTATTTTGTCTTGTTGTGTTGCCACTGTGTATAATATTGTCTTGTTGTGTTGCCACTGTGTACCATGTTGTCTTGTTGTGTTGCCACTGTGGACCATGTTGTCTTGATGTGTTGCCACTGTGTATAATATTGTCTTGTTGTGTTGCCACTGTGTATAATATTGTCTTGTTATGTTGCCACTGTGTACTATTTTGTCTTGGTGTGTTGCCACTGTGTATAATGTTGTCTTGTTGTGTTGACACTGTGTACCATGTTGTCTTGTTGTGTTGTCACTGTGTATAATATTGTCTTGTTTGGTTGCAACTGTGTATAATATTGTCTTGGTGTTGCCACTGTGTACAATAATGTCTTGTTGTGTTGACGCTGTGTACTATTTTGTCTTGTTGTGTTGCCACTGTGTATAATATTGTCTTGTTGTGTTGCCACTGTGTACCATGTTGTCTTGTTGTGTTGACACTGTGTACTATTTTGTCTTGGTGTGTTGCCACTGTGTATAATGTTGTCTTGTTGTGTTGACACTGTGTACTATTTTGTCTTGGTGTGTTTACACTGTGTACCATGTTGTCTTGTTGTGTTGACACTGTGTACTATTTTATAAAATAAGTATTAACGATAATTTTGTTGTTGTATATCATGATATATGGACACCAGTAAACGCAACTGTGACTTAAATTAATGTTATTTTCTTTGCTGTGTATCATAAAAAATAATTTCATCTGCTCTGGGTTTATTCACCATCTCGTATATCATGTTAACATCATGTTTATTTCAATAAGATGCTTCATTTCTTTAAACATAAGATAAAAAGTCAATCGTTAAAATATATCGACCAGATAAGAAATTTCGACTTTAATGTGAAAAAATAATTTGTCAGCTGGGAGGTCGACACTTTTGTCATTAAGTCATATAGCATGCAAGTGTTAGGTATTCCCAAGTCGGCAGACGTTGAGTGTGGACATATTGAATACATCACGGTTATTTGATTTGTCACCTGTCAAAACTATAGCAAGCGGCCATTTACATTATTAATGTCGGCATTTATATCGTCAGGTTAAAAATCAAATTATACCCGGGAGTATCACAGTCACAAAGTCAGGCATTCCGCGTTAAGGTGAACAGCGGTGCATGCACGAACGTCATTTCCGGTTCTACAAACCGTCAGCAATTTACGGTGTATTCAAGCGTCAATCAGTTGTCGATTAAGCGCATTTTGATTAGATTTTTATCAATAGTATTAGTAATCATAACTGAGAATTGTTAACGATTTGAGTGTTAGGAACTTGTCATAAATCTAGACAACAATCACACTCTCGATGCTGAAAAATCAGCGAACAGTTTTCAAATAAAAAGCTGCGAAATAGAGACATTGACAACCACCCTACATACACCATGCCTTTGGGAAAACAATAAGATAATACCGAGGCGTCAACAAAACCATAATCCGAACTCAAATTCGATTAAAATAGAGGCAAAATATACACATAGGGAATATTTATATGCAAATCCTTGTAGAATTACAAATAAACAGACCATGTGGTCAGGAAGAGTAAGCGTCTTTTTCTTCATCGACAACATCCTCAATGTAAATCTAAGTCAGATCCAATTGAATGTGATGTTCTCAATGCGAGAACTGATACATAATTACAATCACACCAAGCAGGCATGCTAATGAGCATATTTAGATAAACGTTCATCTGCATATCACACAAAGATACAGAATATTTTGTTCGTCAAAACACAGGATATAATCCAACTTCACTTCACTCTCAAGCTTGAGAGTGGGGTTCTGACTGAGACCTGCAACTGTACATGGAACGTTGCGACTTTGTTAATGGATCATTTTTAATGAAATTTTGTGTACTGATAGAAAATTGTTTCCTGTTTCATCTCATAATAGTTTCACTGTTTTCCGTCATGTATGAACAGAGAAATAATAATTTATTTACACCATCCAATTTTTGGGACGTCATTTTGGTAGCGTTATATAGAGAAATGGCGTCACACGGAAAACTATTAATGTAGATATTTCTGTATAAATCAATAAATATACAGCAGAAAATTAAATACATATTATAAGAAGAAATCTTGGATATTTCTGTTCCAAATGACAAAAAATTGTAAAATTCCATCCATAAACGAAGCCAAGAAAATTCATTGAATAGTGTTGGAAATACAAAGAATATATAGCTAAATAAAAAAATTGAGACACTAGTACGTCACTGTAAAAATAATCTTACTTTGTTTGTCTTGGAATCTCCATCGCTAAAACAATATCACTTACAATAATTTTATGTTCCTTTTTTAAACCTTTAGGCTACAGTCCTTAAGTGCGTGAATACTCAAATTAATGCAAAACAATCAAATAAATAATTTAATGTACTTCCCAGAGGCCTTGTAGGGTTGTTGTTGTTGATGTCTCCGTTTCACAGCATGTTTTACCCTCTTATATAAAATACCTAGAGCTTTTAATGTCCATTGATGAGTAATGTTGCCTTAGTATCCGTTAATGATTTCCGAAGTTGAGAACCCTTAGTTATAAATTATTTACATTCCTGATATATTTAGGCAGAAAGGATCGACACTATTATCGTATTTACTTATTTCTTTATACCGGAGTAACCGTAAACAGATACTATACTACTACTGTATTCTGCTAGCTCTGTAGAAATCTCCAATAGTGCTCCTTCTGATTGACTTTGTTCAGAGATTGCTCACCAACAGTATTTTCTGATTTACGAAGAAGAAGTTAATTGCTACCGTATTATATCAATACCGGTTTAAATGTTGCCAACAGATACGATAGGAAAGTATGAAACTATTGGCTTGTTCATCTCTTAAATCTTTTATCGCAATGGTTTTATTCTTTTATTTTGTGTTGTATGGAGACGATGAATTTGGGTTTAATTTCGGAAACAAATCTTTAAGGTGGGGATACTCAGAATAGCTTGATTTTATCTTTCCCTTCAGTATTTCCCGACCTTGGCTACATTGTTAAATGACATTCAGGGGTGAGCAACTTAAAAATTGAGGCCTACTATTCACTCCCCATACAACAATTACTCCAATCGTGGATTAGTCGTTTATCGCCACAGTCGATAACTTGATTGTTTTACGATAAGAAAACATGCCCTCCTAGGGAAAACAAGGATTAAAACAGCTTTAATGATCTTTTTCAATTGAACTTACGTATATTCCTGTTCTCCCATGTAAAGTCCTCGCCGGTTATTAATTGGCAGTAAGTAGAAATTGCCATTCGGTTGCTAATTGTCAGCAACAGTATGAACCTATATAGCAACGGCAACTTTCAGTCACTATCCCCTACGCTTGTGTAAGATACCACTCTTTCCTACATAGAAAAGTCTTATACACTAAATACATATATAAGAAAGGAATAGATTCCCCGTTTCAGTCGTCCCCTCCACCAATACTTTGATGTCTTACTCGTAGACATCAGTAAGGGAGGCAACATTACAGGTGTATGTCAGTTATTTGCCTGATTTTGTTTGTTCTTTAAAGGTTAACAATACTTCATTTTGTTGAGATGTGTCCTCGGCTCAATGGCCGTCTTTAGACATTGGTATTTTGGTGTTACGATATACACTTACCTTATCTTAATTTGATCTCGATTTATCACTTCATAATTATCAAAAACCTTTAAATTTGTCATGTAGGTTATGAAAGTATGCAGACACCGGGATTAACTTAACATACGCTGCTAAATCTCCACGAATACATTCTTTTACAAACATAACTCAAACAGATCACTCGAAAGGATATCTATTCGTTAAATGTCATGAAAGAACTATATTAACACCTTCTATATTCCAATAGTCTATCCTCTGGGGAATAGATATTAACATTTTTCTGACAATATGTTACTGGTTATAGACTAAAATATCTATTTACCACCATCTTCCGTAATCATAAAAGTGACTATCATTTATTAAATACATGATTACTGACATTTTATTGGATCAACAATATGGTGTTACTCTAATTTTGATTGAAAGAGGATTGAATTTGTAATGATATATTTATACGATGGTGTCAGAAAGTACAGAATTAACCTAGGTTGCCAAATTACACCATAATTGTTCGTAAAGACGAGCGTTCCGTTGTTCTACAGATAGCTACTGATAGCCAGATATAACAGCAGCCATCCCGTTGTTCTACAAATAGCTACTGACAGCCAGATATAACAGCAGCCGAGCGTCCCGTTGTTCTACAGATAACTACTGATAGCCAGATATAACAGCAGCCGAGCGTCCCGTTGTACTACATATAACTACTGACAGCCAGATATAAAAGCAGCCGAGCGTCACGTTGTAATACATATAACTACTGACAGCCAGATATAACAGTTACCGAGCGTCCCGTTGTACTACAGATAGCTACTGATAGCTAGATATAACAGCAGCCGAGCTGATAGCCAGATATAACAGTTACCGAGCGTCCCGTTGTACTACAGATAGCTACTGATAGCTAGATATAACAGCAGCCTATAGGCCTTTTGTTCTACAGATACTTACTGATAACCAGATATAACACCAGTTTCTTACCGCTGTACAGCGCGTGTCTCTCTAGAGAGCGCTTCTCTCCTAAACCAAAAAAAAACACTTGGTGAAATATATGTTTTCCTGCATGAGAGTAAATCAGAAGGTTTTCTATGAAATGTGAAAAATTGAAATTTATGAGATAACGTCACTACTTTAAATGAATTAGCTTTCATATCTTTGTAAAATTGTATACGACTATTTTGTAAATTAGATTGACGATGAAAAAAGCTTTACTATATTTAATGTGAAGACATTTATCTCACTTAATCATCTGTGTAACAAATCTTTATCATTGTTAAATGGGCATGACTCCGCCAGATTATTGCTTTCTATCTTTAAATCATTTTAAATCACATTGTATCTGTTACAGCACGGAATGGTGATTGCAACTAAGTCAAGGAGGAGAATTATTTTGTTATTCAAGGATTTCAAAATAATTAAATCCAAATCGACTTCTATGGCGGCGTTAACTTAATATTGTCAACTACCGTTACTTCATCATCATTTTCATGTCGGAATCGGCCAGAAAAGCAATGATTTTATTTTTGCAAAACTTAGAACGTAAAAGATACTTTTTTTATATTTTCTTTACATATCCTGTTTTGTGTCTAAAAGGCTAACGTATTGTTTGTTTTGTTTGTATGGTCCTTTTAAACGAATACATTATACGAGAATTAAACAAATATATTACAATTACAAAAAAGTAACTTTATGCAATGTTTATTTCTAAAAATAAAATAACCTTGAAATACAATATAATAAATAAATGACATGGGTGTTATATACAACTTTTATAAAACTGCTTTCAAGGACAGACGTCTTATTAAATGGCGGTTATCTAAATGAACGTGTCTGTTTTAGTGATGTTCGAAAGGTACCCCGCTATCATATCTACATTGTACTGAAAGGAGACCATTCCAATGACTACAGTTCTTAATAATTGTACACTTATGCTAACTGATATCACACTAATGCTAACTGATATTACACTAATGCTTAATGATATTACACTAATGCTAACTGATATTATACTAAAGCTTAATGATATTACACTAATGCTAACTGATATTATACTAATTCTTAATGATATTACACTAATGCTAAATGATATTACATTAATGCTTAATGATATTACACAAATGCTAAATGATATTACACTAATGCTAACTGATACTGCACTAATGCTAACTGATATTACACTAATGCTTAATGATATTACATTAATGCTAACTGATATTGCACTAATGCTAACTGATATTACACTAATGCTAAATGATATTACACTAATGCTAACTGATATTATACTAATGCTAACTGATATTACACTAATACTTTATGATTTTACACTAATGCTAAATGATATTACATTAATGCTTAATGATATTACACAAATGCTAACTGATATTACACTAATGCTAACTGATATTACACTAAGGCTTAATGATATTACACTAATGCTAACTGATATTACACTAATGCTTAATGATATTACACTAATGCTTGATGATATTACACTAATGCTTAATGTAATTACACTAATGCTTACTGATATTACACTAATGCTTAATGATATTACACTAATGCTTACTGATATAACACTAATGCTTACTGATATTACACTAATGCTTAATGATATTACACTAATGCTTAATGTAATTACACTAATGCTTACTGATATTACACTAAAGCTTAATGATATTACACTAATGCTTACTGATATAACACTAATGCTAACTGATATTACACTAATGCTTAATGATATTACACTACTGCTTACTGATATAACACTAATGCTAACTGATATTACACTAATGCTTAATGCTATTACACTAATGCTTAATGATATTACACTAATGCTAACTGATATTACACTAATGCTTACTGATATTACACTAATGCTTAATGATATTACATTGATGCTTAATGATATTACACTAATGCTAACTGATATTACACTAATGCTAACTGATATTACACTAATGCTTAATGATATTACACTAATGCTTACTGATATAACACTAATGCTTACTGATATTACACTAATGCTTAATGATATTACACTAATGCTTACTGATATTACACTAATGCTAACTGATATTACACTAATGCTTAATGATATTACACTAATGCTAACTGATATTACACTAATGCTTAATGATATTACACTAATGCTAACTGATATTAGACTAATGCTGACTGATATTACACTAATGCTTAATGATATTACACTAATGCTAACTGATATTATACTAATGCTAACTGATATTATACTAATGCTAACTGATATTATACTAATGCTAACTGATATTACACTAAGGCTTAATGATATTACATTGATGCTAAATCATATTATACTAATGCTAACGGATATTACACTAATGCTAACTGTATTACACTAAGGCTTAATGATATTACATTGATGCTAAATCATAGTTCACGAATGTGTCATGCTGTTACACCAACACTTAATGATAGTACACCTATACGTACTGCTAGTACACATGCAATGATGACAAACTAAAGCGTCGAATGTGAGTTAAATGCATCAGTTAGGCCTATTACGTTAATACTTTGAATATTACACTGTATGTACCAATGACGGTCCGGGGTCCATATCCATGAAACCGTTCTCATGCTCAACCATGGGTTTGTGCTCAGGCCTTATTTCTTATACCGACTACTATTTATTTCAAAAATTTACTGAGGTCAAAGTTTTGAAAACAAACTGAAGTGACATTGAGTCGAAAGCTGTTTTCAACATTTACAATGCTTTTTTGACTGTTTGACATGATTAAGGCTAGTTTCAAGTAAGCTGGCTTGAGCAAAGAATCCATGCTTGAGCATGATAGCGGTTTCATGAATACGGGCCCTGGTCACTGGTCGTTTCTTTGTTTCGAATGATTTCTGGTTACACTTGATGTTGACACCCAAAATGATTGTTGGGTAAGAAACTCATATCAAATCAGTGTTGTATTACCTTGCTAAATTTGCAAATGTCAAACATGTAAATTAGGGACATTTATAACATGTTAATCTGGTTCATTAATTAAATGGACAGTTTACTGTGTTAATAAACAGCTATCAGAAGCCTGTTAACTCAATGTAAAACACAATGTTAGCTATAACCTACAAACAAATCATATTACTATTGAGCAACTTATACCCGGGAGATATGATATATATCTACGTATATATGTATATGAAGCTATAGTAAATGTCATTCAGGTAAATGTACACTAATGAGGTTATAATGCGTATTATATAAGTTAATTGATCTTATTGAAGTTATGATATATATCATTTCTCTAATACCTTGCCATATTGAATAGAGTTTGCCCATGTAAGAAAGTTTATAAGAAAATTCTATCTAACATAGCATATCACGCGAGTGACGTCATAATGATCAAACAATGACGTAACGTCTGATGCCGAAAAGATAAAAGGGCGACGTGCTGAAATAAAAATACTTTTACAATATTTAACCCTCAACAATAGAAAGCAAAGGTTGTCTGTTTTGCGTAAACAAATGTTTGTAAATATAGGATATGCTTAATCTCGCTGACTGATTCGTTTTCGTCAAAAAGCTCAATGAAAAAATTGATAGTTTCAAAATGGAAGCCAGTCAAAACGTATTTTCATGGTTTTCTTGTTACTTATTTGGGTAGTTAAAAGGAGAGAAAATCAGCTCTCATGATCAAGGTTGTAAGATAGGGAAATTCCACCCTCGAAATTTTTAAATGATAAAACCTTCGGCGAAGCTTCGGGTTTTACCATATGCGAAACCTGGCTGGTGGATTTCCCCTATCTCACACCTATGCTAATGAAAGGGTCATAATATGTTTATACGTCTCATTAAGTATAATTGTCAATAAGTCTTTTTAACGTAATATCACCATATTATTTGAGTGTAACAATGTGATGTTAACTATTGGAACGTTAGGATATGGAACAGTACGACTTTAG
Organism: Mimachlamys varia; assembly: GCA_947623455.1. Classification (NCBI taxonomy): domain Eukaryota; kingdom Metazoa; phylum Mollusca; class Bivalvia; order Pectinida; family Pectinidae; genus Mimachlamys; species Mimachlamys varia. The sequence goes on from OX392529.1 coordinate 8,880,011, forward strand.
GTAACATCTGATCCCATGTATAATAGATACTGTCTGGCTGGTTTATCACGTGGATATTAAAATAGAGTGAACGTTATTACAGTTTAAGGTATGCAAAGATAATTGTATCGTACATTTATTCTCAGATATTAATTGTTACAATAACACTAACGGTAATATGCTTGCTGTTACAGAAGCCACGATGCACGGACAGATTATGCTCCCTGTGATAGTATGCCTGATCTCGATGCTCAGTTCCTTCACTGACGCGAAGGACGACTCTGGTGAAGTTCCAATTTCCAGTGGGAACCTCCTTCGCGAAATCTTGGAAAGTCGGGACTTTACAGATGTTGAAAAAGAAATATTGAAATATATAATATTTTCTGATGTCAAGGATTTTGTTGAAAGAAAGGCGGCTTCTGCAGAAAGCCGGGACGAATCAGACAGTGGAATTGAACGGAAACGCAGCCATCTTTGGGCTTACCGTCAAAACAACATTCCCATTCAGACGAGAGTGGCCTTTGGTCGCCAGTTGATGAGAAACTCGAATGGACATGGCTCCAATTCCAACCTTCTCAGATACGGAAAATAAATTCATGTGATCTCAGATCGAAAAAGTAGGAACATTCAGCAAAAAGGTGTTTTATTCGGACCAATCAACTGACTTTGGAACTCACATCTAACTCTGGTTTTGTTGGAAATTGTTTTGTTTTGTAACAATTAAATATTTACAGTTGTATTTCACTGGATAAGGGGTAATCATTCTGTTAGTGTAATTCTTCGGACTGTTTCGGACATCATCGACAATAATGCGTACGCTGTTGCGTTTTAGTGATATTATTTTTGTAGACACGAAAACTACTTCAGTTGATAATTATTCCTTCTCAACAGCTTTAGAAACTCTTTGCGTTTGGCACCATCAGATTGCATTATTATTAAAGTTTTATATTCCTATCTGATTGTGGTTCATCTGTTTGCTAATACAACAAACAACGACCGCTTGTTTACTGTAAAAGCCAGTCTTTTTCCGCTTTAAAGTTTTCGCTTAGTCAGTCTCCAAACAGTAAACGGTGGTGGAATGATCGCGCTGTCAGTCATGCTGTTTACTTACATTTCTATTATACACCGTATAGTTTAAATGGTGTCGAAAATGTGTGAGTGTGGATAATGCACGGTTTTTAATAAAAGTGAAATAAGCAAACGCACACATTTCCACTTTTACAGTATCTTAAGTTAAGTCAGAATATGTGGCACTTTCCTGTACACAATGAGTTGGATTGTTCTAGTCACAAGTGGTCCTTTCTATCAAATTAGATTTTTCAATGTTCGAGTAAAATATCACAAACTATCACACTTAAACATAAGATTCGCACAAGATTGTACCCGTATTGTTAAGTAACCGGTAAACATACTTAACATGAATTGTTTTGCAATCTGCAACTTAATGTAAGGGGCCAAACTAGGGGAGATCCTGATTGCTCTCAACGTCTATTGAAATGGAAGAGGCGGAGTGGGGTTCATACAAATGCATAAATCCCATATTGATACGATTTTAAAAAGATAAGCAGTACGGTTACTGATAACGAGCTAAGTGGGTATTTTAAGAACTGTTACACAACTCATTATAGATAATTGTGGCCATCAAGGCAACAGAAAACATAGGAGAAATAAGTTCGCAAGTAGATTCTACCACCTGCTATCTTGAAAGATGAACGTAAGAAACATAATATATGTGATTTCGTGTATACAATTTAAGGATCGATTTAGCATGCAAAATATAAATTGCACCACACCATACAGCTTGGTCGTCATTTCAGTACTCATATGTGACGCTTGAGGCAAAGGAAGAGGAATCCGGATAGGTTGAAAAATTAATCATAGCAAACAACCTTATAAAGAATATAGCAGCTTTTCTAATTTTTCTAATTCGTGAACAATCCATTCACATCCCTCAACCAGACTTGAAACCGTGAAACCTGGCTTACATTGCGATAATATACACCCTAGAAGTACAATTATCGAATTTTACTATGGAGGCTGCAGCAACCTCGGGGACTCAACAATCCAACAGCAGAGTGTACCATCCCCTATCATCAAAGCTGACGTAAAACACACATATGATGCACATTTAAATTTTGTTATAAATACAGTATCCTGAAAAAAAATGATTGTAACTGCATCATACAGCTGTCCTAGGACTCTTCAGTGATGCTAGGGGTGGTATCTATTTCTTGATTAAAATATACCGTTTCAACTTTTCCAAAGAGATGCCTTTCTCTGCACACATTGGCCACATACATTTTGTACGTCAGCACTTCGACTAGTGAGACGAAATAGTCGACTTTACATAAGTGTAAGATTTTATAATTTACAACAATTAACAATCGATAACCACACACTTGTTCCAGTATCACGATCTACTTGATAAAACATAACGTTTCAAGAGATGAACGGTGCAGAAAATACTGTGATAATTTTATTTTTGGCTCACTTATTAAAAAGTATGCTACTTTTCTGTTCGACATTGAACATGATATTACACAGATTTTAACAAAGTATACTTTCAATCGTCGTTGAGGATACAGAAAAGCCACGAATCAGTACACTTGGTCTGATCCTGCCCTATCCTCGAGTTCAGCATTCTCCCTATAGACTGAACTAAGACTTTTTGTCACGAACAAATCGAAATGCTTGTACATGTCATGTTGTGGACACTACACATAGAAACTCTACCGGATTCTTGACTACCTTTTGACCGCAGATTAATACTATAATTGAATCCGAATCATGAGCAAAAAAACCTGTGTAATTTGCAGTTTATTCTCACAGCTCTCCCTTGACAAGACGTGTGCGCCTGTCTGTCAGCTTTGCAGTGGATCACTATTGATGTTGTGAAAGAATTATATACTCTACTCCAAGTGATCTGTATTTTCACGAGAAATCCGGATCTGAGTGGCGTATCAAGCGCGTAATCCTTTAATTTCAAAGTTGGAGTCGCCGTGTGTTATTTCCTTCCGTTTAATTTGTTCCACGTGTCACCGATTGTGAGTTAAGTTCAGTCATGATAGCATAGAATAAAGGAACAATATTGACAAAACAGGCACGCGAAGGTAAGGAAACCCTACAACAACTTAACTTAAAGTAAATAAAAAACAGGAACCAAGGACACATACAAAATAACTGTTGAGGGAACGCTTAAACAATAAGAACAAGCGACAATAACAGAAAATGCGCGGAAACAACAATAAACAAAACTGCGACTGAGAGAGGGTTTCAATAAAACAATAGGAACAACTAATATACTAAAACAATAGGAACAACTGACATACTAAAACAAAAGTAACAACTGAGATACCAAAACAACAGGAATAACTGACATACTAAAGCAATAGGAATAACTGACATATTAAAGCAATAGGAACAGCTGATATACTTAAACGATAGGAACAAATGAGATACTAAAACAAAAGTAATAACTGAGATATCAAAACAATAGGAATAACTGATAAACTTAAACAATAGGAACAACTGAGATACTAAGACAATAGGAACAACTGAGATAATAGGAACAACTGAGATACTAAAACAATAGGAACAACTGAGACAATAGGAATAACTGAGATACCAAAACAATAGGAACAACTGAGACAATAGGAATAACTGAGATACCAAAACAATAGGAACAACTGACATACTAAGACAATAGGAATAACTGAGATACCAAAACAATAGGAACAACTGAAACAATAGGAACAACTGAGATACCAAAACAATAGCAACAACTGAGACAATAGGAATAACTGAGATACCAAAACAATAGGAAAAACTGAGACAATAGGAACAACTGAGATACCAAAACAACAGGAATAACTGACATACTAAAACAATAGGAATAACTGACATACTAAAACAATAGGAACAGCTGATATACTTAAACGATAGGAACAAATGAGATACTAAAACAAAAGTAATAACTGAGATATCAAAACAATAGGAATAACTGAAATATCAAAACAATAGGAATAACTGATATATTAATACAATAGGAATAACTGAGATATCAAAACAATAGGAATAGCTAAAATACTAAAACAATAGGAATAACTGATAAACTTAAACAATAGGAACAACTGAGATACTAAGACAATAGGAACAACTGAGATAATAGGAACAACTGAGATACCAAAACAATAGGAACAACTGAGACAATAGGAATAACTGAGATACCAAACAATAGGAACAACTGACATACTAAGACAATAGGAATAACTGAGATACCAAAACAATAGGAACAACTGAAACAATAGGAACAACTGAGATACCAAAAACAATGGCAACAACTGAGACAATAGGAATAACTGAGATACCAAAACAATAGGAAAAACTGAGACAATAGGAACAACTGAGATACCAAAACAATAGGAACAACTGAGACAATAGGAACAACTGAGATACCAAAACAATAGCAACAACTGAGACAATAGGAATAATTGAGATACCAAAACAATAGGAAAAACTGAGACAATAGGAACAACTGAGATACCAAGACAATAGCAACAACTTAGACAATAGGAACAACTGGATTACTGGAACAATTGGAACAAATGAGATACTAAAGCAAAAGGAACAAAGGGGATATTAAATAACAAAGATGCCAAAAAGAACAAAATAAGATGCCAAAAACAACACGAACAAAAATAGGATGCCGAAAACAAAATTAACAAAGAGGATACAAATACATGCAGGGGAAGTCTCGGTTTTTGGTTGGTAGATTGTTTTTATCATGCGTAATAGAACAAATTTATCCACAAAAATAATAAGAGAATACCGAAGGCTCAACATAACCATAATCCGAACTCAAAATTGATTAAGCAAGGGCAAAATATGAAACAGAAGGAAAAGTTTTACATGGAGACTCTCGTAAAAGAGAATAATACATGGTGTTCCGGAAGAGTAAGCGTCTTGCCTTCATCGACGAAACCCGCCATGTAAATCTCTGTCACATCCAAGTAAACATCAATTCTCAAAATTATAACGGAGTCATCAATTACAAGTAAGCACAGTAATACACATATTAAAAAGTGTCAATCTTCATATCTCACGAAGATACAGAATATTTCTCGATGAGATCAAGATGACGACCATAAGACTTGCCCATAGTCTATATCAACTAGCTGCATCTCTCGAATCCCAGTGCCCGTAGGTGTGTTCGAGAGTAAATAACTTCTATCTCGATATTCATAGCAAGCCCTAGAATAACTAACCAACTGCGACATGTTAACAGCATAGAATGTAGAAGCAGGGATGTTTCTTTCAAGAAAGGGAAAGTTCATGATCGGAAAATCGAAAGCGTCACGTTTATCATACAGCTTAGTAGTAAGTTGCCCGTGTTGGTCATAGTTTAAGTAAAGATCGAGGTAAGAAGCTGATGTAGGGGGGTCTGTTGTGTCTTTAATCTCAAGTTCAGTAGGGCATATACGATCGACTAGGTCAGCAAACGTCTCGTTGTTTATAGACAACACATCGTCGATAGAACTGAAAGTGAAATTGAAAGACACGATTTTGCAAGGTTTTTGTTACCTGTCCTAATTAGCCCCTCGGCAAATCAAGCCTCGTATGAAAACAAAAACAAGCCAGCAAAAGTGGGGAACAAGTAGATCCCACTGGAATGCAAACAATCTGTTGGAAAATTTTATGTATCTTATACAAATACCTTTATTCTTTTGTTTTTAATTGAATCAATAATATGCTAATATTTGTATTATAAACAAAGTAAGAAAACAATGTAGTTGTGTTGTTGTACATGATATGATTGCCGTTCTATGCCTGCAGTATTTTCTTTGGTGTTCTTACCACTATAGGTGATTTTCAAATTCTACATGCTAAATAGCTTAAACACTTGCTAGTGATCCTTATCTCATAATAAATCTGGTTAACCTTTTGTACATTGTACGGTCTTTAAAACTATGTTAATCGTATCCTGACAAAAATTAGCCAAATCAGACAAAGTGTCGACATTTTAAATTTTCAATTTTAACACAATTGTTGTTTAAATAAAAAACATGAAGAAAAGGATTACACCATTTTATAATTAGTTCTGTCACTAGCAAATGCCTCCACCGATTTACCAGCATAAAACTATCAGCGGAGATTTGAAGCACTGTCTAAAACAACGCTTCGTATTGCTATCATGCTGTGCATGTGATTGCAAGGAGTCGATATTTGCAGCCATTTTGTTAAATCTACAGATTTAGAGAGAAATACATCAAACCAAAAGCGTATCATCGAGTGATCATATTACAAAATAGGAAACGCCATATCTATCTATTTCTATGCTTGACGATTCTAATGGCTTTGTGCGTATTGATATATAGTGACGTACCAAAACATTTAGTTTTTTCCATTTTTACAAATTTTGATAAATATTCGATGTGTTTGAATTTGTGTAATGAATTATCCTGACTATGTAAGCTAATAAGCTTTGCAATGAACTGGACGATTTCAAAATTTGATTGGGAACGTTCCCTTTCCTGAGAGCAGCATCCATACTTCCCTTACGTACAGTGCTTACATGCACACTTGATACAAAATTCAAGAGCTCTCTAGCACGACTTCTCTAGTGAGGTCGACTACCAGTTGATTTCAAAAGATGCCTGTTATTAAGGATGGTGAAGACTTTTATATTGTCGCCTTCAGAAAATTACAAGGAGATGTGATACTTATTTATGTGATATGAAGGTCCATGTTTTTTCGGTTTTTTTTTTTTCATTTTGGTCGTTAGAGTGTCTTAGAAATGTGTTGTCCCTGTGATGACGTGACATTTCATTTTGTTCGACTCCGATTTACATGGATAGTGTCGTCGTTGAAGCACTACCGAGATCCGGTTTTGTAACATGCTCCGCCAGCATTCGATTCAAATTGTGTATCACGAATGTCAATTTTTTTCTGGTAAATTCGTGAGCTTTGAATGAATAATGATATGAAAATGCAGATAAGGAACAGGAATACAACTGACATGAAACGGAAACAAATCAGAGAATACCGAAGCGTCAACAAAATCATAATCTAGACTCAAAATCGATAATGGCTAGGGAGAAAAATTGTCTTTAGAGAAGTAAAGATAACAGTCTTATTCCCTGCCGACGGCACCTACCAGGTAAATGTAGGCTACTGGTATATCAAAGTAAATGCCATGTCCCCAAGTGAGAACTGGGGTATTTTGTTAAGCATAAAGTCAAGGTATACTACTGAGCCAATTCAATATCAAGTACAGCCTCTGTTTAGATTTTGTAGTAAGTCACCTCCTCTATCGGCAAAACAAAGTTCGGAAAAGCTGTTAATGTAGAAAAGTCATTGGAAGAGATTCGCAGTTTGTCTTGGAATTCACAGAAACCGTGTCGTCGATTTATCTCAATAAATAAATTGAAACAACAGCAAATATCTGTTGCTCATAACAATAGATTGTATCAATGATGGATCTGTAGAAAAGGAACTAAGTCGGACACTATCAGGACAATATCTGTCTCCAGGGGAGTGCCAGGTGTACAATCCTATCCGAACAAAGACCAAAGACAACATTTGTCGACAACATTTCTGTTGAGCTCGGAGGAAAGATTTTCCAGCAGACTGTTGGCATTCCCATGGGAACAAACTGTGCTCCACTCTTAGCTGACTTGTTTTTGTTTTCATACGAGGCTGAATTTGTGGAGGAGCTAGTCAGGACAGGTAACAAAAACCTTGCCAAATCTTTTAATTTCACTTTCAGATATATCGACGATGTGTTGTCTATAAACAACAAGAAGTTTGCTGACCACGTCGATCGTTTATACCCTTCTGAACTTGAAATAAAGGACACAACAGACTCTTCTACATCAGCTGCTTACTTCGATATCTACTTAAACTACGACCAACATCGACAGGTTACTACTAAGCTATACGATAAACGTGATGATTTCAATTTTCCGATCGTTAATTTTCCATTTCTTGATAGTAACATCCCTGCTTCTCCAACCTATGGTGTTTACATGTCGCAGTTGATTCGGTATTCCAGGGCTTGCTCTAAATATCGGGATTTTCGTGATCGATGTCGACTGCCGACAAACAAACTAACAACACAAGGATTCGAGAGATGCAGGTTGATTAGAACTATGGGCAAGTGTTATGGTCGCCATCTTTGTCTCATTGAGAAATATTCTGTATCTTTAAGTGATATAAAGATGGACTTTTTTGAATATGTTCATTAATGTGTTTGCTTGTTGTGATTGACAATAATACTCGGTTCTCATTTTGAGAACTTGATGTTTACTTGGATGTGACAAAGATTTACATGGCGGGTGTCGTCGACGAAGCAGAAGACACTTACTCTTCCGGAACACCTGGTCTTATTCTCTTGTACTTTTGCAAGGGTCTCCATGTGAATCTTTCCTTTGTTTATATTTTACCCCTGGTTTAATCGATTTTGAGTTTGGATTATGATTTTGTTAACGCTTCGGTATTCTCTTATTTATTTTAACAGGACTTCAGACAATAGCGACATCATCTTCAGTATACTTCATCGGTGACTTTATTGTATTTACTTTTTGGATTACTGTTCTTAATTTGTGAAATATGTAATTTGCGCTGTCTACAGAATCGAATCATGCACGGCAATAGAAACCTGCTGAGGAACGAATTGATTTAGGTAGGCATCCAAAATGGTCAGGTGCGTAAAACCCCTTTGATTAAAAAATTAAACTAGTTCTGTAAAATTTCAAATATAACACTACGAAAATGTGTATATTATGTACCGTGCCACCACTCAAATGAAATTAACCGTGGCCATGTAGACTCATGCAAACGTCGAGGACAACAAACTTCCACCAGCAGAGTATGCTATCCCCTTATCATTAAAGAGGTGTGGGTCAGCTGATCCTCCAGGCTTACACTGAAGATATTTTGTCCGGGTGTGTAGGTCAGCTGATCCTCCAGGCTTACACTGGAGATATTCTGTCCACATGTGTAGGTCAGCTGATCCTCCAGGCTTACACCGGCGATATTCTGTCCAGGTGTGTAGGTCAGCTGATCCTCCAGGCTTACACCGGAGATATTATGTCCACGTGTGTGGGTCAGCTGATCTTCCAGGCCTACACCGGATATATTCTGTCCATGTGTGTGGGTCAGCTGATCTTCCAGGCCTACACCGGATATATTCTGTCCATGTGTGTGGGTCAGCTGATCTTCCAGGCTTACACCGGAGATATTCTGTCCAGGTGTGTGGGTCAGCTGATCCTTTGATTTATAAAATGAATATATAATAAAAAAAGAAAACGCAAATCCGTCAAATGATCAATCATTGTCTTTTACAAACAACCGGATTGGTTTAAGTGGTGATTGACAAAATAAAAACTTAATCAATTATTTATGAGATTGATATTATATATACATTTTAAGAGAGATAAAATGTTAAGCGTGTATAGATTTTATTAAGGATAGCAATAATAAAAAGTTCGTTTGTTATTATATTAGGACGATGTTATCGTATCTGCTTCTTGGATGTGAATTTGATTCACATGGTGGGTGTGATCGAGGAAGCAAAAATACGCTTACTCTTCCGGAACACATGTTCTTATTCCTGAAGATCTGTCATTGATTTATATTCTGTCCCTAGTTTAGCCGATTTTGAGTTCCGAATGTGGTTTTGTTGACGCAGCAGAATTTTTAGATTTTTTTTTTATTTTTATTTTTTTTTTTGATAATATATTTTCTCAATAACTTTCCATTGAAGAGCATTGCTATATATCTGCATTGCTTGAAGATCAGTATAAACGTTATCACGTGACAACAAAGACTCTGGGCTCGAGATGATGGTTTGAAATACAGCACTTCCTAGTTCAGACTCCTGTTAGGTATATAAAGTGAAAATAAAGTGATGATTAAATCAGTGTATTTTGTTATCTTGCTCAACTGTTAACGTCATTTTTATATAAGCTTTTCTCGTTTTGTAGGAGACTGACATTGAATGTGTGCTGTAACATTGCGTGCCTTTCCTTTTGAGGATACAGTTATGGCAGTAGGGAAAGCATGTTACATACAATAGCTATAAGTAAGGTATCAATGACCTGACAACCAATCAGGGAGCAGCAACTTGTACGTACTGGAGGCCTGGAGGAGGCTCTCGTACTTACTGAAGTCAGAGAAAGAGGGCGCGTAACGGGTCGTCTCTTTCATCATTGTCATCTGTATCATACGTTAGTATACTGGGCGTGATATATTCATCATTGTCATCTGTATCATACGTTAGTATACAGGGCGTGATATGTTCATCATTGTCATCTGTATCATGCGTTAGTATACAGGGCGTGATATATTCATCATTGTCATCTGTATCATACGTTAGTATACAGGGCGTGATATATTCATCATTGTCATCTGTACCATACGTTAGTATACTGGGCGTGATATGTTCATCATTGTCATCTGTATCACACGTTAGTATACAGGGCGTGATATGTTCATCATTGTCATCTGTATCATACGTAAGTATACTGGGCGTGATATGTTCATCATTGTCATCTGTATCATACGTTAGTATACAGGGCGTGATATGTTCATCATTGTCATCTGTATCATACGTTAGTATACTGGGCGTGATATGTTCATCATTGTCATCTGTATCACACGTTAGTATACTGGGCGTGATATATTCATCATTGTCATCTGTATCATACGTTAGTATACTGGGCGTGATATGTTCATCATTGTCATCTGTATCATACGTTAGTATACAGGGCGTGATATGTTCATCATTGTCATCTGTATCACACGTTAGTATACAGGGCGTGATATATTCATCATTGTCATCTGTATCATACGTTAGTATACTGGGCGTGATATATTCATCATTGTCATCTGTATCATACGTTAGTATACAGGGCGTGATATATCCATCATTGTCATCTGTATCATACGTTAGTATACAGGGCGTGATATATTCATCATTGTCATCTGTATCATACGTTAGTATACTGGGCGTGATATATTCATCATTGTCATCTGTATCATACGTTAGTATACAGGGCGTGATATATTCATCATTGTCATCTGTATCATACGTTAGTATACAGGGCGTGATATATCCATCATTGTCATCTGTATCATACGTTAGTATACTGGGCGTGATATATTCATCATTGTCATCTGTATCATACGTTAGTATACAGGGCGTGATATGTCCATCATTGTCATCTGTATCATACGTTAGTATACTGGGCGTGATATATTCATCATTGTCATCTGTATCATACGTTAGTATACTGGGCGTGATATGTTCATCATTGTCATCTGTATCACACGTTAGTATACTGGGCGTGATATATCCATCATTGTCATCTGTATCATACGTTAGTATACTGGGCGTGATATGTTCATCATTGTCATCTGTATCATACGTTAGTATACTGGGCGTGATATATTCATCATTGTCATCTGTATCATACGTTAGTATACAGGGCGTGATATATTCATCATTGTCATCTGTATCATACGTTAGTATACTGGGCGTGATATATTCATCATTGTCATCTGTATCATACGTTAGTATACTGGGCGTGATATATTCATCATTGTCATCTGTATCATACGTTAGTATACAGGGCGTGATATATCCATCATTGTCATCTGTATCATACGTTAGTATACTGGGCGTGATATATCCATCATTGTCATCTGTATCATACGTTAGTATACTGGGCGTGATATATTCATCATTGTCATCTGTATCATACGTTAGTATACAGGGCGTGATATATCCATCATTGTCATCTGTATCATACGTTAGTATACTGGGCGTGATATATTCATCATTGTCATCTGTATCATACGTTAGTATACAGGGCGTGATATGTAGGAAATGTTTCAGGGATTATATATATATATAGAGGTTACACAACGAGTAGTTTGTTGAATATGGAATTGATTTCACTCGAATTAATTATTAAGCTCGTGTCTTTTGTTAATTAAAAAAAATTAACGAAAAAACAATCGATTACGACGTGAACAATCAGCAGGTGGCATTAAATCACGTGCTTTCCGGTCAAAGTTCAACTTCTCAACCTATCAAAAGTCCGGAAGGTCATATTCCACTAGTGGTTTATAACATATAACATTCATATTTATCCAACAGTCAGCGCGTTTATATAATGATCTGAGAGTGGATTAGCAAGGGATATTGTGGTAGAAAGTTATATATATATATATATATACGTTTCATTTATGTGTGTAGTAACCCTGGAATTTTGAAATATAGCACTTTCTTTTTATGATCGAAACAAAGGTAAAAAAGATTTCATCCTAAATACGATATAAATGTGGCAGATTAAAATAATACATATGATTGATTAAGATACATTGTACATTAACTTAAGATACAGGGTGTTCATTTTCCTTCTAACTCAGCGGTACATCATAAGGCTGTCCAAGAACCAAGATTTGCGGGTTCGAGCCCAGGCAACGGCACAATCAACACGACATTCTTTGTCCTATGATACTATATTATATGTTAGCATATGTAACACACATGTTAAACTAAAAAACAGCAACGGCGTTTAGACACAATAGCCCAGGGTAATAAATGTTATTCCAATGGGGTTTGCGATTGACACTTTAAGCCAGAGAACGGTTGATAGTAAGTCACTGTCAAAAGGAATATTAGTGAAAATCGCTGTAATTTTGACAAGATATATATGTGTGTGTGTGAACGATGCTTAAGTGACAGTAAGCTAACTTTTAGGTGAACGGGATAATTCTGAACGGCAGAATTATTAAATTACTTAAAAAAATATTATGATTATATCTAAGTGCCCAGTACGCTCTTTCGTATTTTTTAATTGTCAGTAAGTCATTTTCATAACCAAGAGTTTGTCTCCAGCAGCTTTGTTGCATTTTCTTGCTTTACAAATATATTCCTGCTGTTATAGCGCCGTGTGTTGATTTCCAATTTCCACTTTTTGATTGTGTGTTGCTTCTTTGGAATATTGTCATGCCCTTATTTGGCGTATAACCAAGTTTATTTAGTAAAATGATTCATAATGGATTTTTTTTTTACTTATATAGTCTATAATGTACAGGAGAAAGTGCATCACAAGGAAGTAGGATTGGGATCTGTCTGGTTCAGCTTCTACAGTACACAAGCCCGGGGCATAATACTTGGGTACAACGACCCTGGAGCCCGGGAGGTCGAAGTGTTAAGACAAAAATCAATCTAGAGGTCGGAATTCATGTCGCGCTTAAGTAGGATTAGCGGCTTAATGTTCATAACAAAATTATGTCTGAAAAAAACGTCAGAAATTAAAAATGCCAGAAATTTAAACAAAAATTCGTATACCGAATGTTCACATGTTCATATGTCAAAGGGTCATGTAATAAAGACGGTATATTTAAATCGGTCCGAAGAAACTAAATAAAGCACAATTATTCTATCAAAATATAAATATAAGTAATGAACAGTTTAGCAAATATCGTTACAGTCCTATTACAAACATTTCTATTGCTGACAAACTTACATAAAGCCCTACCGGGCTTTATTTAGCTTGTCATCAATGGCATTGTGTGTTATAGGACTATAACAACATTTGCTAAAACATTCATTTCTTAACTAACACATGTGTAATAATACTACTGTGACGTCATAAATAACTAACATCATATGATTGTCTCGGCAGTGAAAATTGTTCGTTCAAAGAAGGAATCACTCGCCTAAGAATTTAATTGACAGTAAATTGTTGAACTCGTTTGATAAATTCTATATCACATTGAAACTCATGGAAGGTTCTCTATTTATGTGATTTGAAGATCGATGTTGCTTTGATATGTTAAGCAGTGTGTCCCGAGTTTTGCTGCCAGTTCCCAAGATTTCGGTGTGATGATGTGATATAACTTGACCAGTATTTACACGACGGTCGTCATCGATAAAGCAAATGACGTGTACCTTTCCGAAAAACCCGGTCTTCTTCTTCTTTGACATTTTCATTGGCCATCGTGCAAATGTTACCTTCGTCAATGTTTATTGGTTCAAAGTTTAAATTATGGTAATGTTGAAATCCGGTATGCAGTTATTTTACTTTACAAAGTTACACTGAATGTGATTTAAACGGATATATCTAGCATGTACATGGCAATCATTTCCACTGAATGATATACAAGTAAACCGACCAGACAATGGATCAAATATCAATAGCTGGACACTATTTACATCAGGGATCGATTCACGCGTTATTATTCTGCAAAATACAGGCCCATTTTTCTTTATTAATATCATACTATATACAACATAGATGTATTGATACATAAAGGTATTTACGAATGTACTCTCAGCGCCCTGTGACTGTGTGACAATCATCAATTAGCATTTTATCTCAATGTGAGGTACCATTTTATCTCAATGTGAGGTACCATTTTATCTCAATGTGAGGTACCATTTTATCTCAATGTGAGGTACCATTTTATCTCAATGTGAGGTACCATTTTATCTCAATGTGAGGTACCATTTTATCTCAATGTGAGGTACCATTTTATCTCAATGTGAGGTACCATTTTATCTCAGTGTGAGGTACCATTTTATCTCAATGTGAGGTACCATTTTATCTCAATGTGAGGTACCATTTTATCTCAATGTGAGGTACCATTTTATCTCAATGTGAGGTACCATTTTATCTCAATGTGAGGTACCATTTTATCTCAATGTGAGGTACCATTTTATCTCAGTGTGAGGTACCATTTTATCTCAATGTGAGGTACCATTTTATCTCAGTGTGAGGTACCATTTTATCTCAGTGTGAGGTACCATTTTATCTCAGTGTGAGGTACCATTTTATCTCAATGTGAGGTACCATTTTATCTCAATGTGAGGTACCATTTTATCTCAATGTGAGGTACCATTTTATCTCAGTGTGAGGTATCATTTTATCTCAGTGTGAGGTACCATTTTATCTCAGTGTGAGGTACCACTTTATCTCAGTGTGAGGTACCATTTTATCTCAGTGTGAGGTACCATTTTATCTCAGTGTGAGGTACCATTTTATCTCAGTGTGAGGTACCATTTTATCTCAATGTGAGGTACCATTTTATCTCAATGTGAGGTACCATTTTATCTCAATGTGAGGTACCATTTTATCTCAATGTGAGGTACCACTTTATCTCAGTGTGAGGTACCATTTTATCTCAGTGTGAGGTACCACTTTATCTCAGTGTGAGGTACCATTTTATCTCAGTGTGAGGTACCATTTTATCTCAGTGTGAGGTACCATTTTATCTCAGTGTGAGGTACCACTTTATCTCAATGTGAGGTACCATTTTATCTCAGTGTGAGGTACCACTTTATCTCAATGTGAGGTACCATTTTATCTCAATGTGAGGTACCATTTTATCTCAATGTGAGGTACCATTTTATCTCAATGTGAGGTACCATTTTATCTCAATGTGAGGTACCATTTTATCTCAATGTGAGGTACCATTTTATCTCAATGTGAGGTACCATTTTATCTCAATGTGAGGTACCATTTTATCTCAATGTGAGGTACCATTTTATCTCAGTGTGAGGTACCATTTTATCTCAGTGTGAGATACCATTTTATCTCAGTGTGAGGTACCATTTTATCTCAGTGTGAGGTACCATTTTATCTCAGTGTGAGGTACCATTTTATCTCAATGTGAGGTACCATTTTATCTCAATGTGAGGTACCATTTTATCTCAATGTGAGGTACCATTTTATCTCAATGTGAGGTACCATTTTATCTCAATGTGAGGTACCATTTTATCTCAATGTGAGGTACCATTTTATCTCAATGTGAGGTACCATTTTATCTCAATGTGAGGTACCATTTTATCTCAATGTGAGGTACCATTTTATCTCAATGTGAGGTACCATTTTATCTCAATGTGAGGTACCATTTTATCTCAATGTGAGGTACCACTTTATCTCAGTGTGAGGTACCATTTTATCTCAATGTGAGGTACCATTTTATCTCAATGTGAGGTACCATTTTAAGGGCGTCCATGTCTACTTCTGCTTCACTCTAAGTTGGTAGCCAAGTCGGGTCACATCACGAGGTTAGATTACGACATGTAGTCTGTATATTTAACTTCGAGCAGCAAAGTTCTAAATGGCATGCAACGGCAACAAAAGATATATATATTCATAACGTCTAAGGTATTCTTAGGACGTCAAGCATTACTTGGTTTTGCAGTAAGCCAAAACAGGTCGAACGTCATTCGTAAGAGTGATGCTTTATGCCAACCTTTAATGTTACAACTAACCGTAGCAACATTTACAGCTTTATATGGCTTTTATAGCGTGCACTTTTACAAGACAGAATACTGTAATCGTTTTTACAGTTCAGGTCATATCAACATGTGTGTTTTTCAATGTCCGGTGATTGTTACTATCATGTTGACACTATTGAAAGACATATGCATGTAACGTTGTTGGAACATAAAAACAAGTGGATAGAAAATTCACGGAGCTCGAAAAGGAATTACTTGTAAGTTAAAACGAATTAATCAATAGAAGAAAGAACAAAGAAATAACCAACATGTCGAGGAAATTCATTTGAAAAGTGATCAATGACATTATGAACTCTCTGGAAAAAAATCAGAGAATATCAAGAAGAACAAAGGAAAGATGTACATGGATACCCCTGTACAAGTACAAGAGAATTAGACCAGATGTTCCGGAAGAGTAAGCGTCTTCTGCTTCATCGACGATATCCGCCATGTAATTCTAAGTCAAATCCATGTAATTGTTATGGCCTCAAAGTGAGAATAACAAGCAGACATACTAATGAGCATATTCAAAAACGTCAATGTTCAGATCATACAAGGATAAGGATAATATGGATTTCTCAATGAGACCAAGTTGACGACCGCTAAACTTGTCTTCATCAAACTGTATCTCTCGAATCCCTGTGTTGTAGTTTGTTCGTCGGTAGTTGACATCTATTACGAAAAAATCGATTTTCATAGCATCAACAAGGCTTAACCTATTTGTGTAATATAAGTATCTGACTTGCAATATATAGTAAGATCATTAAATACACACATATTTAAAAATTGTTCGTCCACCGTGTCCCCTTTTTATAAACCTATTTTAAATTTATCGTAAAACCCCTACCCGAAATAAATAGCACACACCTTCAGATACTGGGTGAGTATGTAAGTCTATATGTGTTGTATTGCCATAGGAACACTTTACGATAAGTTTATTACAGAAATTAACGTGTGTCGTTTTGATACTGGAAATATTTAAAAAGTATCATATTTCGCACGCAAACGTTTTACATTTCTTTTAAAGTGTTAAATTGGTTTTTGTAGCACCAAACATTGATCTGGATATTTATACCGCCTTCACGACATCAACCCATCTGTCTAAGCCTGTTCTGCATATGGATACTTTCTATGTACCACATACATACATATCATATATCTGTACTCGAAATAGTTGTCATGCAGAACGATGTCTCCGATACAAAATATTTGTTCCTATATAGTATTTCTGAACTGCTAAATAATTTTAACAAACACAATAACACGTTTCTGGTTCTTTTAAAGCTTCGACAAAACCTCTTTCTAACCATCCAAACAAAGAAGTCACCTCTACGAAGGCCGTATTTCAACCATAATGAGACACAATGATAATCTACAGCTGCATTAGCTACATTCAACAAAAATGGAATTTAAAAAAAAAACGCGAGACTTTCCAGAGTAGCTCGATTGATCTTCATCCTCGGAAATGAAGTCAAAACGACTATGTTAATCATTCTTGTTCTTGGCCTTGACGTACGGTTGTCAAACAAGAAGGTTAACATATCTAACGTGTATACTTTCCTGATTTTTTTAGTTTACATGTCACCGTCGACATGAAAGTTTTTACCCTGCTCTTAGTTTCACACAACCTATGGTGTTTACATGTCGCAGTCGATATTCTGGAGCTCGCTTTAAATATAGTGATTTTCGTGATCGATTTCGACTGCTGACAAACTAACAAAACAAGGATTCGAGAGATGCAAGTTGATCAGAACTATGGGGAAATTTTATGGTCACCATCTTTGTCTCATTGAGAAATATTCTGTATCTTTAAGTGATATGAAGATGGACGTTTTTGAGTATGCTCATCAGTGTGTTAACTTGTTGTGATTGACAATGATACTCGGTTCTCATTTTGAGAACTTGATGTTTACTTGGATGTGACAAAGATTTACATGGCGGTGTCGTCGATGAAGCAGAAGACGCTTACTCTTCCGGAACACATGGTCTTATTCTCTTGTACTTTTGCAAGGGTCTTCATGTGAATCTTTCCTTTGTTCAAATTTTGCCCCTGGTTTAATCGATTTTGAGTTTGGATTATGATTATGTTGACGCTTCGGTATTCTCTTATTTTATGTGATTCGTATTTGATATTGTATACTTTGGTTACGTGTACTGGATGTACTAGACAGCTCATGATATTACGTAATAAGTATGTGTTACCAGTGAAGCAATTTATCAACATGTAGTGTTACGGTCAGAAATAAACCGTGGTAAAGCCAACAAAATAAACAATTGAATCCTGTCTAAAATTTAACAATTTATTTTAACAATGACAAAATGACATTTACAGGTAAATACAATAATATCCTAAGTAATATAACAATAAATTGTACTCACAATATTCTCTGTGTAATAATAATTAGAATGTCCAATGACTCCTTTTTACACTGTTCACAGTATCCAGATCCAAGAATAAGAGATGAATTAATCCGTAAATCCAAGGTGAAATGATGGAATAAATCTGTGTCCGATTAATGAATGCAAGTGTACATATTATAATCCCCAGTGTTTGGTAGTGCTGACCCACCAAAGCAGAGCTGAGCTTTTATATACTTCTAAGTTTCTAGTTTATTCTAGACTTTTCCAAGTCTAGAACATATATGTCCACACACAGAGAACATTCAAATTAATTCTACATATCAATAAGTAAACACGTTCGGTTTCTAGAATATTCTCGACATTGTTTACACTACACAAGTTATGCAATATAGTAAACATGTTTACATCACACTAATTATGCTGTATAGTAACAGTAGGATAGCAAATGTCCCTTAAAAACGTCAGAATCGTACAGAGCTATTTTAAAGACAACCATCTGCCACGGCTGAATACAGGTAACCTCAATACATTTCAACTATACATTGTGTATATCTACACAGGTACTATGGTTTACTTCATAGTGGTATTGTCAAGTACCTGCACTGCAATGACACTCAAACATATTCTTGATAAAGAATTTCTTGCTGACAAACAAACGAAGACAAAGATGGCGACCATAAAATTTGCCCATATTTCTGATCAACCTGCATCTCTCGAATCCTTTTGTTGTTAGTTTGTTTGTCAGCAGTCGAAATCGATGACGAAAATCCCGATATTTAGAGCAAGCCCTAGAATATCGAATCAACTGCGACATGTAAACACCATAGGTTGGAGAAGCAGGGATGTTACTATCAAAAGTAATCGTATAGCTTAGTAGTAAGCTGTCCATGTTGGTCGTAGTTTAAGTAGAGATCGAGGTAAGCAGCTGATGTAGAAGAGTCTGTTGTGTCCTTTATTTAAAATTCAAATGGGTATTTACGATCGACGTGGTCATCAAACTTCTTGTTGTTTATAGACAACACTACTATCCTTTGATGTATATCCAATCCTGTAGATGAATTCAGTTTATTTTGGCTGGTACACACAATTCTCCGTGGACATTTTATCAGTGTAACTTGAAAAAAATCACTTAAAGTTTAGTGAGTAGAATTTGCTATTGTGTAACAGAGGTCATTATTTATTTCAATGCCTCCGCTAGGAGTCGAACCCGGAATATCCGGTTACTAGTCTTACGCTCAACCGATAGAGCTAAAGAGAAGATCTCTCTAGCCAAGCTGTATATTGCAGATAGTATTTACTAGATTTACAGTTATATATCACACACATGTACAAAATATGAAAAACGTCTGGCAGTGCAAGGACTGGATATGTTATCAGGCCAGGGCGGACCGAACAATCACGGTATATTACATCAGGCCAAGACGGACCCAACAATCTCGGTATATTACATCAGGCCAAGACGGACCCAACAATCTCAGTATATTACATCAGGCCAAGACGGACCGAACAATCTCGGTATATTACATCAGGCCAGGACGGACCCAACAATCTCGGTATATTACATCAGGCCAGGACGGACCCGACAGTCTCGGTACATTATATCAGGCCATGACTGACCGAACAATCTCGGTTTATTACATCAGGCCAGGATGGACCCAACAATCTCAGTATAGTACATCAGGCCAGGACGGACGGAACAATCTCGGTATATTACATCAGGCCAGGATGGACCCAACAATCTCAGTATATTGCATCAGGCCAAGACGGACCGAACAATCTCGGTATATTACATCAGGCCATGACTGACCAAACAATCTCAGTATATTACATCAGGCCAAGACGGACCCAACAGTCTCGGTATATTACATCAGGCCAAGACGGACCGAACAATCTCGGTATATTACATCAGGCCAAGACGGACCCGATAATCTCGGTACATTACATCAGGCCAGGACGGACCCGATAATCTCGGTACATTACATCAGGCCAGGACGGACCCGACAGTCTCGGTACATTACATTGGGCAATGACGGACCCAACAGTCTCGGTACATTACATCAGGCCAGGACGGACCCGACAGTCTCGGTACATTACATCAGGCCAGGACGGACCCGACAGTCTCGGTACATTACATTGGGCCAGGACGGACCCGACAGTCTCGGTACATTACATCAGGCCAGGACGGACCCGACAGTCTCGGTACATTACATCAGGCCAGGACGGACCCGACAGTCTCGGTACATTACATCAGGCCAGGACGGACCCGACAGTCTCGGTACATTACATTGGGCAATGACGGACCCGACAGTCTCGGTACATTACATCAGGCCAGGACGGACCCAACAGTCTCGGTACATTACATTGGGCCAGGACGGACCCGACAGTCTCGGTACATTACATTGGGCCAGGACGGACCCGACAGTCTCGGTACATTACATTGGGCCAGGACGGACCCGACAGTCTCGGTACATTACATCAGGCCAGGACGGACCCAACAGTCTCGGTACATTACATCAGGCCAGGACGGACCCAACAGTCTCGGTACATTACATCAGGCCAGGACGGACCCGATCATCTCGGTTTATTACATTGGATAACAAATGCAAAGCGGTATACAGACCTATCTTAGTGATCGACGGCACTGTATTGCAATCGGATCTTCTGTTTCACGTGACAGCATGCTGGATTTCGAGGTTCCTCAAGGGTCGTTGTTAGGACCCCGTAAATACTGCATGTATTCAAAACCAATCAGAGAGGTTTGTCATCGAGATAACCTTTGTTTACACTGTTGTGTTAAGTTCGTATTTATATGCATTTGTATATTATCACATTAGTTTAGATTGTAATAACTTCTTTATTTATGCATTGTAAGTATCAAATTATTATCTACAGGTTGTGAAGCGCTTTAGAGTAATTTTACAAATTGCATAGAACGCTATATAAATGGTATATTATTATTATTATTACATCGGGCCAGGACGGACCCGACAGTCTCGGTGTATTTCATTACAGGAGTATTTAAATAGAATGAAACCTGCGTTACAAAAGATAGCTTGAATAATGCAATCATAAGAAATTGGTAAAAAGACATTTAAAATGTAGTTCAAATCAAGCAATCAACTGTCTGTCAAATAGGCAGTTAACAAAATGTCGTGATGATGAAAATTGTTGCGTTTATAGAGGTTGCACAACCAGTGGCTGTTGGATATGGTAAAAGCTCGTGTCTTTTATAACTTTTGTAAATTAACTAACGAAAGTGATTTAGATTCCATATCCAATAACCAAGGGTCGTGTGTCCTGTTTCTGCCACAATTTCAGCCAAAACAGCAGCATTTCATTGCATTAAATTTAAATGAACAGCAGACAATATAGGCGTAAACATTTCGTATCGTATTTTCCCACCAATGATGACGACGTCAACAATCAGAAAGTGACGTGGTAGCAGTCAAAGGTCACCATGTCAACCGATCGATATACGACTAGAGCTTATTCCACGTGTGGTATAACAAGGATATTATTCAACAGCTGTAGTGATTATTTGATACCCTGTGAGTTGAATAACACCCACCTAGTGTAGTAGAAACATGAGTATCGATTGGTTCATGTTCCAATCAGTGGACAGTTAAATAATGTTTACTTTGATGTCTGAGCGATACGTAAACAAACGTCATCAGTGGTGGTTAGGGTTAGTTATCTCTGCGAGGCAATTGAGGGATTAGGCCCCAGTCATGTTTATGTCCGGCCTGTTTGATTACATGTGTTCAAATGATGCTGACACTGTGGTAAGGTGCCGCTATGCTCCTGCTGTAGACGTCGCAACCAATGTGTGTTTAATCTTCCTTAAATCGTCTCCTACAAGCTATCAGGGTTTATTTTTCTGGGTTAATCAGTAATTATGTTCAGAATCATCAATTACAGTTCATGGCTCATAATTTGATTTTTGCCAGACCATGAACGAAATTTCCGTCATATTTTCAGATTTCTGACAGCCTGTTTATAACATTTGAAAAGACAAATACATTTAGTTACTATTTAATTATGTCAAAATTAGAACAGACGAAAATATTTTTCCATCCAGTTAAAAAAAAGTTAGTTTGCAGTCGAGAGCTTTAGAAAAAAAATAGAGGATATTTCTTTAAGGTCGATTGAAGACGATCTTACAAGCTTCTTTCTAAAACACTTCTTTTTCTTCTTCTTCTTTTGCTTCTTTTAATAGTTTCCTGTAATGTCAAAACATTCCCTTTGTGTTCCTGAAAAAAAGATAATACCGAGGCGTCAACAAAACCAAAATCCAAACTCAATATAAGTTAAACTAGGGTCAAGTTATAAACATGTGACCTATTTACACCGAGACGATAAAAAGTATAATGGAATACTAGCAGGAGTCTTCTGATACATAATAGAACCATAAAGTAATCTAAAGGTCAAATTGATACCAATCATTTCGACCGAGGTTCTTGACAATTCGCGATATTAACTCAAGATATAGAACATGTAACCGGAAATATGGGGTAACTAAATCGAACTAACGCTAAAGTAGTGAAACAAATGATTGTTGTTATATAAAGGAACACACTGTGCAGACGTAGCCAGATGAGATGTGACATCGAATTGTAGGATGTGATATTGAAATGAGTGATGTAAAATATATAATGGGGAACAAAATACTCAGAACAACAAAAGCGTCAACAAAACCATAAGAAATCAAGTCAATGAAACAATTGGGAAAATACGAAAAGAGATCTAAATCGAGACCATTGAAAATACACAAGAGAATAAGACCGGGTGTTCTGGAAGAGTTAGCGTCTTCTACTTATCGACGACGACAGCCACGTAAAGCTATGTCACATCCAAGTAGATGTCATGGCCACAAAGTGAGAACTGAGGCATAATTCTCAATTACAAAAATCAGGTATACTAATGAGCAATTTAAAACAAACGTCCGTTGCCATATAAAACAAATATACAAAACATTTCCCAATGATCTCAATTAGGCGGCCATAACATTCATCAACATGTATCTCACGGATCCGTGTGCCTTAATTTTGTTCGTCAGCAGCTGACAGCTTTCACGAAAATTTCGATACCTAGAGCAAGCCCTAGAATAACGAATCAACTGCGACATGTTAATACCACATTATGGTGAAGCAGGGATGTTACTCTCAAGAAAGGGAAAGTCAACAATAGGAAAATTGAAATCGTCACATCCATCGTACAGCTTAGTAGTATGCTTCCCGTATTGGTCATTGTTTCAGTAAATGTCGAGGTAGGGAGCTAATGTAGAAAAGTCTGGTGTGTCCTTGATTTCAAGTTTAGAATGGTAAATACGATCGCCTAGGTCTTGTTGTTTATAGACATCATATCGTCGATATACTTGAAAGAGAAATTGAAAGAATCAGAAACGATTTAGTTACCTATCCTGATAAGCCCATCGACGAATTCAGCCTTTTATGAAATCAAAAACAGGCCTGTCAAGCTTTGAGCACAGTTTTACCCATTGTAATGCCAACAGTCTGTTGGAAAATCCTTCTTCAAACCTTAACAAAGATATTTTTAAACAGGAGTTCAATCATTCATACTTTATCTTCATCATTTAATTCAAAACGTATGCTCCAAGATAGCATAACCACATATTTATATCGTCGTCCAGCTTTCTTGGAAAATAAAAATATTCCACCAAGGGATCGAAGACGTTCTTTCAGCTTCATATGTGGTACGGTACTGTGTATGGTGTAAAAATAAAATGTTTTGATAGACGAAACATGTTTGAGAAGGAAGTGCTCAAGACTGATCAGAAGACCTTTCGAGTAGTTCAAACTCATCATTCCGTTAAGGCCATTCTAGGAGTATACAGTGTCACAATAAGTCTGAAGCTTTTATTTAATGGTTTTGTTTGGAAAGGGAAGAAGCAGCGATAAAACATTGCTTATAACGATCTGTGTGCAATACTGATGTATGTTGTATGGTGAAATATTCTTTAATCTTCCGAATAACCGGCCGAAGTGTAAGTAGGGTTACCTTGGATATTAAGTAGTCCTAGTTCTTTTTTGCAAACAAAACATGTTAAAGTGTTTGAAAACAATTATCAGATTCCAGACGCTTTATCAACCAAATACTTATCATATAGGTCGTTGAGTGCTGTTCGAACATCGGGGTCAACCAAATATCGACTTGTATGCATATTTCATTTTGTATCGTAAAAAGCCACTTATTCTTTTCTGATAGAGAATCTGATATATTTCACCCGCTCTGAAAGTGAATCCGATTCAGGATGTTCGCGCTTAGTCCGTTGTCTGCCATAGTGCTCTACATCTAGTCCAACGATATCTTGAAATTCACATTCCATTTGATGGACGGCGTTTCTCGATACTTAGGACCTTTCATAAAAAGCTCCCCCACAGCTTTGTGTGGGGGATGATATTCAGAGTGTAGAATGAAATGAGAATGCAGGATGTAATATTGTAATTATAGATGTAGTTTGTTATATTTAATTGAGAGATGCAGTAAATAAAATTGAATTAAGAACTACAGAATATAATATTTGAATGATAATATATGGTGAATAGCAATTGAAAAGAGTATTTATAGTTAAATGCAAGACAGTGATAGAAATAAAAACGTAAATGTGCTATATATCCGAAATTGCAATCTGAGCAAATAAAGAAACGATATTACATTTGTAAAAAAACGCTTGTGAGATCTAAACGCCCTCGATCGCATGTGAGCTGATGCTGACTACCATATCCATTTTTATTCACGTCTCTATGTTTATTGATAAAAACTATGTCAAAGTGCGCGAGGTTTGCTATTATGCGAGTAATCTCTCTGTCAACCGCACGTGCTAGCTGTGTATACACTAATAGCTTGTGTAATGTATGCACATCACCTGTGCTATCACGTATTGTTATTATGTTTTGTCATATCTACCTGTGCGTATATCCCACACTTGATGTTAAGAGCAGTGGTCTATCAGGCGCTCAACCCCGATATTTTGCTATTAATAAGTCACCTTATTATGCAGCACCAGCACCTCGGGATGCACAAGGTAGCAAGTTCATACAGACGTTTCAGGCCGTGGTAGAGAATTTAGAAAGAATCAACACAGGTAGGAGTTATTGCTAAGGCTTTATCTATTACAGATGTCTCACACGAGTGGTAGTTGTGTGGAGAATGCATGACCAAGCTACAGACAGTACTGTAGAGTTGTGCTTAGTTGTAGTATGTCTTGCTGACGAGGCTTTTCAATCATTGAGTAATTTCGGTTATCTTTTAAATTAGTGTTTTCATTTCACAAAGATTTTATTGAATACTATTCAATCGGATTGCGCAACAGGCAAAAGCCTATACAAGCCCTCTCCTTACAGACGGACATATGAATTTTACATATATACATGAATATAGTCTGACAATATTAGACAACACGTACACACCCTCGCACATACTCTCTCACACACAACATAACATATATATAACGTAACATAAATACTAGCATTACACCACAAACCAGTCCGATACCCAAGTTATCTCCCTTTTCAGTCATAAGTAAATTAGTGTTTGAGCTGTGTTTTAGGAAAATAAAGGAATCTTAAGAGTTTGCAAACAAAGCTATAGGATCACCACACCGAGAAAGTATTGACACGCGCCCTGTACCGTCTTGATTACACAACTCATGTTTTCAGTTGCTGGGACAAAGCACTTTCAAATAGTTCAAGAGGTGATCATAACCCAAAATGTATATGGTGTTGCTTACCATATTATATTTAGATGTGATAATACACATTTTACAAGTACATATATCAATAGAAACATCCACTAAAACAGGTTTGATTTAGGGTTATTTAGTTTAAATCAAGTTTCACTTCTGAATACCACCATGTTTGCTTTTGAATGTCGATTCCCTGAATGGCGTTCAATTTTATGAAGTGATAGTGACTTCATATTCATATTGTCTGAATGGTGTCATACAGCAATAAGTGAAAGAATTGGTCATAGAGCAATTAGTGAAAGGATTGGTCATACAGCAATTAGTGGAAGGACTGGTCATACAGCGATAAGTGGAAGGGCTGGTCATACAGCAATTAGTGGAAGGATTGGTCATACAGCAATTAGTGAAATGATTGGTCATACAGAAATTAGTGGAAGGACTGGTCATACAGCGATAAGTGGAATGACTGGTCATACAGCAATTAGTGAAAGGATTGGTCATACAGCAATTAGTGGAAGGACTGGTCATAAAGCAATTAGTGGAAGGACTGGTCATACAGCGATAAGTGGAAGGATTGGTCATACAGCGATTAGTGGAAGGACTGGTCATACAGCGATTAGTGGAAGGACTGGTCATACAGCAATTAGTGGAAGGACTGGTCATACAGCGATAAGTGGAAGGGCTGCTCATTCAGCGATAAGTGGAAGGATTGGTCATACAGCGATTAGTGGAAGGATAGGTCATACAGCGATTAGTGGAAGGACTGGTCATACAGCAATTAGTGGAAGGACTGGTCATACAGCAATTAGTGGAAGGACTGGTCATACAGCGATAAGTGGAATGATTGGTCATTCAGCGATAAGTGGAAGGATAGGTCATACAGCGATTAGTGGAAGGACTGGTCATACAGCAATTAGTGGAAGGACTGGTCATACAGCAATTAGTGGAAGGATAGGTCATAAAGCGATTAGTGGAAGGATTGGTCATACAGCGATTAGTGGAAGGATAGGCCATACAGCGATTAGTGGAAGGACTGGTCATACAGAGATTAATGGAAGGACTGGTCATACAGCGATAAGTGGAAGGACTGGTCATACAGCGATAAGTGGAATGATTGGTCATTCAGCGATAAGTGGAAGGATTGGTCATACAGCGATTAGTGGAAGGATAGGTCATACAGCGATTAGTGGAAGGACTGGTCATACAGCGATAAGTGGAAGGATTGGTCATACAGCAATTAGTGGAAGGATAGGTCATAAAGCGATTAGTGGAAGGATTGGTCATACAGCGATTAGTGGAAGGATAGGCCATACAGCGATTAGTGGAAGGACTGGTCATACAGAGAATAATGGAAGGACTGGTCATACAGCGATAAGTGGAAGGATTGGTCATACAGCGATTAGTGGAAGGATAGGTCATACAGCGATTAGTGGAAGGACTGGTCATACAGCAATTAGTGGAAGGACTGGTCATACAGCGATAAGTGGAAGGATTTGTCATACAGCGATTAGTGGAAGGATAGGTCATACAGCAATTAGTGGAAGGACTGGTCATACTGCGATAAGTGGAAGGGCAGGTCATACAGCGATTAGTGGAAGAATTGATTATACAGCAATTAGTGGAAGGACTGGTCATACAGCGATAAATGGAAGGATTGGTCATACAGCGATTAGTGAAAGGATAGGTCATACAGCGATTAGTGGAAGGACTGGTCATACAGCAATTAGTGGAAGGACTGGTCATACAGCGATAAGTGGAATGATTGGTCATTCAGCGATTAGTGGAAGTATTGGTCATACAGCGATTAGTAGAAGGACTGGTCATACAGCAATTAGTGGAAGGATAGGTCATACAGCGATTAGTGGAAGGATTGGTCATACAGCGATTAGTGAAAGGACTGGTCATACAGTGATTGGTGGAAGGACTGGTCATACAGCGATAAGTGGCAGGGCTGGTCATACAGCGATTAGTGGAAGGACTGGTCATACAGCGATAGGTGGAATGATTGGTCATTCAGCGATTAGTGTAAGGACTGGTCATACAGCGATTAGTGGAAGGACTGGTCATACAGCATTAAGTGGAAGGGCTGGTCATACAGCGATTAGTGGAAGGACTGGTCATACAGCGATAAGTGGAATGATTGGTCATTCAGCGATTAGTGGAAGGATTGGTCATACAGCGATTAGTGGAAGGACTGGTCATACAGCGATAAGTGGAAGGGCTGGTCATACAGCGATTAGTGGAAGGACTGGTCATAAAGCAATTAGTGGAAGGATAGGTCATTCAGCGATTAGTGGAAGGACTGGTCATACAGCGATAAGTGGAAGGGCTGGTCATACAGCGATTATTGGAAGGACTGGTCATACAGCGATCAGCTAAAGGATTGGTCATACAGCGATAAATGGAAGGGCTGGTCATACAGCAATTAGTGGAAGGATTGGTCATACAGCGATTAGTGGAAGGACTGGTCATACAGCGATAAGTGGAAGGGCCGGTCATACAGCGATTAGTGGAAGGACTGGTCATACAGCGATTAGTGGAAGGACTGGTCATTCAGCGATAAGTGGAAGGATTGGTCATACAGCGATTAGTGGAAGGATAGGTCATACAGCGATTAGTGGAAGGACTGGTCATACAGCAATTAGTGGAAGGACTGGTCATACAGCAATTAGTGGAAGGATAGGTCATAAAGCGATTAGTGGAAGGATTGGTCATACAGCGATTAGTGGAAGGATAGGCCATACAGCGATTAGTGGAAGGACTGGTCATACAGAGATTAATGGAAGGACTGGTCATACAGCGATAAGTGGAAGGACTGGTCATACAGCGATAAGTGGAATGATTGGTCATTCAGCAATAAGTGGAAGGATTGGTCATACAGCGATTAGTGGAAGGATAGGTCATACAGCGATTATTGGAAGGACTGGTCATACAGCGATAAGTGGAAGGATTGGTCATACAGCAATTAGTGGAAGGATAGGTCATACAGCGATAAATGGAAGGGCTGGTCATACAGCAATTAGTGGAAGGATTGGTCATACAGCGATTAGTGGAAGGACTGGTCATACAGCGATAAGTGGAAGGGCCGGTCATACAGCGATTAGTGGAAGGACTGGTCATACAGCGATTAGTGGAAGGACTGGTCATTCAGCGATAAGTGGAAGGATTGGTCATACAGCGATTAGTGGAAGGATAGGTCATACAGCGATTAGTGGAAGGACTGGTCATACAGCAATTAGTGGAAGGACTGGTCATACAGCAATTAGTGGAAGGATAGGTCATAAAGCGATTAGTGGAAGGATTGGTCATACAGCGATTAGTGGAAGGATAGGCCATACAGCGATTAGTGGAAGGACTGGTCATACAGAGATTAATGGAAGGACTGGTCATACAGCGATAAGTGGAAGGACTGGTCATACAGCGATAAGTGGAATGATTGGTCATTCAGCGATAAGTGGAAGGATTGGTCATACAGCGATTAGTGGAAGGATAGGTCATACAGCGATTATTGGAAGGACTGGTCATACAGCGATAAGTGGAAGGATTGGTCATACAGCAATTAGTGGAAGGATAGGTCATAAAGCGATTAGTGGAAGGATTGGTCATACAGCGATTAGTGGAAGGATAGGCCATACAGCGATTAGTGGAAGGACTGGTCATACAGAGATTAATGGAAGGACTGGTCATACAGCGATAAGTGGAAGGATTGGTCATACAGCGATTAGTGGAAGGATAGGTCATACAGCGATTAGTGGAAGGACTGGTCATACAGCGATTAGTGGAAGGACTGGTCATACAGCGATAAGTGGAAGGATTTGTCATACAGCGATTAGTGGAAGGATAGGTCATACAGCAATTAGTGGAAGGACTGGTCATACAGCGATAAGTGGAAGGGCAGGTCATACAGCGATTAGTGGAAGAATTGATTATACAGCAATTAGTGGAAGGACTGGTCATACAGCGATAAATGGAAGGATTGGTCATACAGCGATTAGTGAAAGGATAGGTCATACAGCGATTAGTGGAAGGACTGGTCATACAGCAATTAGTGGAAGGACTGGTCATACAGCGATAAGTGGAATGATTGGTCATTCAGCGATTAGTGGAAGGATTGGTCATACAGCGATTAGTGGAAGGACTGGTCATACAGCAATTAGTGGAAGGATAGGTCATACAGCGATTAGTGGAAGGATTGGTCATACAGAGATTAGTGAAAGGACTGGTCATACAGTGATTAGTGGAAGGACTGGTCATACAGCGATAAGTGGCAGGGCTGGTCATACAGCGATTAGTGGAAGGACTGGTCATACAGCGATAGGTGGAATGATTGGTCATTCAGCGATTAGTGTAAGGACTGGTCATACAGCGATTAGTGGAAGGACTGGTCATACAGCATTAAGTGGAAGGGCTGGTCATACAGCGATTAGTGGAAGGAC
Organism: Mimachlamys varia; assembly: GCA_947623455.1. Taxonomy (NCBI): domain Eukaryota; kingdom Metazoa; phylum Mollusca; class Bivalvia; order Pectinida; family Pectinidae; genus Mimachlamys; species Mimachlamys varia. Next base: position 8,910,789 of record OX392529.1, read on the forward strand.
TGGTCATACAGCGATAAGTGGAATGATTGGTCATTCAGCGATTAGTGGAAGGATTGGTCATACAGCGATTAGTGGAAGGACTGGTCATACAGCGATAAGTGGAAGGGCTGGTCATACAGCGATTAGTGGAAGGACTGGTCATACAGCGATAAGTGGAAGGGCTGGTCATACAGCAATTAGTGGAAGGACTGGTCATACAGCGATAAGTGGAAGGGCTGGTCATACAGCGATTATTGGAAGGACTGGTCATACAGCGATCAGTGAAAGGATTGGTCATACAGCGATAAGTGGAAGGGCTGGTCATACAGCAATTAGTGGAAGGATTGGTCATACAGCGATTAGTGGAAGGACTGGTCATACAGCGATAAGTGGAAGGGCCGGTCATACAGCGATTAGTGGAAGGACTGGTCATACAGCGATTAGTGGAAGGACTGGTCATACAGCGATTAGTGGAAGGATTAGTCATACAGCAATTAGTGAAAGGATTGGTCATACAGCAATTAGTGGAAGGATAGGTCATACAGCGATTAGTGAAAGGATAGGTCATACAGCGATTAGTGGAAGGGCTGGTCATACAGCGATAAGTGGAAGGACTGGTCATACAGCGATTAGTGGAAGGACTGGTCATACAGCGATAAGTGGAAGGACTGGTCATACAGCGATTAGTGGAAGGACTGGTCATACATCGATAATTGGGAGGACTGGTCATACAGCAATACGTGGAAGGACTGGTCATACAGCGATTAGTGGAAGGACTGGTAATACAGCGATTAGTGGAAGGATAGGTCATACAGCGATTAGTGGAAGGATTGGTAATACAGCGATTAGTGAAAGGATAGGTCATACAGCGATTAGTGGAAGGACTGGTCATACAGCAATTAGTGGAAGGACTGGTCATACAGCGATAAGTGGAAGGGCAGGTCATACAGCGATTAGTGGAAGAATTGATCATACAGCAATTAGTGGAAGGACTGGTCATACAGCGATAAGTGGAAAGATTGGTCATTCAGCGATTAGTGAAAGGATAGGTCATACAGCGATTAGTGGAAGGACTGGTCATACAGCAATTAGTGGAAGGACTGGTCATACAGCGATAAGTGGAAGGACTGGTCATACAGCGATTAGTGGAAGGACTGGTCATACAGCGATTAGTGGAAGGATTGGTCATACAGCAATTAGTGGAAGGACTGGTCATACAGCGATAAGTGGAAGGGCTGGTCATACAGCAATTAGTGGAAGGACTGGTCATACAGCGATAAGTGGAAGGGCTGGTCATACAGCGATTATTGGAAGGACTGGTCATACAGCGATCAGTGAAAGGATTGGTCATACAGCGATAAGTGGAAGGGCTGGTCATACAGTAATTAGTGGAAGGATTGTTCATACAGCGATTAGTGGAAGGACTGGTCATACAGCGATAAGTGGAAGGGCTGGTCATACAGCGATTAGTGGAAGGACTGGTCATTCATCGATTAGTGGAAGGACTGGTCATACAGCGATTAGTGGAAGGATTGGTCATACAGCAATTAGTGGAAGGACTGGTCATACAGCGATAAGTGGAAGGACTGGTCATACAGCGATTAGTGGAATGATTGGTCATACATCGATAATTGGGAGGACTGGTCATACAGCAATAAGTGGAGGGACTGGTCATACAGCGATTAGTGGAAGGACTGGTAATACAGCGATTAGTGGAAGGATAGGTCATACAGCGATTAGTGGAAGGACTGGTCATACAGCAATTAGTGGAAGGACTGGTCATACAGCGATAAGTGGAAGGGCAGGTCATACAGCGATTAGTGGAAGAATTGATCATACAGCAATTAGTGGAAGGACTGGTCATACAGCGATAAGTGGAAAGATTGGTCATACAGCGATTAGTGAAAGGATAGGTCATACAGCGATAAGTGGAAGGACTGGTCATACAGCAATTAGTGGAAGGACTGGTCATACAGCGATAAGTGGAATGATTGGTCATTCAGCGATAAGTGGAAGGATTGGTCATACAGCGATTAGTGGAAGGACTGGTCATACAGCGATTAGTGAAAGGATTGGTCATACAGCGATAAGTGGAAGGGCTGGTCATACAGCAATTAGTGGAAGGATTGGTCATACAGCGATTAGTGGAAGGACTGGTCATACAGCGATAAGTGGAAGGTATGGTCATACAGCGATTAGTGGAAGGACTGGTCATACAGCGATAAGTGGAAGGACTGGTCATACAGCGATTAGTGGAAGGATTGGTCATACAGCAATTAGTGAAAGGATTGGTCATAAAGCAATTAGTGGAAGGATAGGTCATTCAGCGATTAGTGGAAGGACTGGTCATACAGCGATTAATGGAAGGGCTGGTCATACAGCGATAAGTGGAAGGACTGGTCATACAGCGATTAGTGGAAGGACTGGTCATACAGCGATAAGTGGAATGATTGGTCATTCAGCGATTAGTGGAAGGATTGGTCATACAGCGATTAGTGGAAGGACTGGTCATACAGCGATAAGTGGAAGGGCTGGTCATACAGCAATTAGTGGAAGGACTGGTCATACAGCGATAAGTGGAAGGGCTGGTCATACAGCGATTATTGGAAGGATTGGTCATACAGCGATTAGTGGAAGGACTGGTCATGCAGCGATAAGTGGAAGGGCTGGTCATACAGCGATTAGTGGAAGGATTGGTCATACAGCGATTAGTGGAAGGATTGGTCATACAGCGATTAGTGAAAGGATTTGTCATACAGCGATAAGTGGAAGGGCTGGTCATACAGCAATTAGTGGAAGGATTGGTCATACAGCGATTAGTGGAAGGACTGGTCATACAGCGATAAGTGGAAGGGCTGGTCATACAGCGATTAGTGGAAGGACTGGTCATACAGCGATTAGTGGAAGGACTGATCATACAGCGATTAGTGGAAGGATTGGTCATACAGCAATTAGTGAAAGGATTGGTCATTCAGCAATTAGTGGAAGGATAGGTCATACAGCGATTAGTGGAAGGATTGGTCATACAGCGATTAGTGGAAGGGCTGGTCATACAGCGATAAGTGGAAGGACTGGTCATACAGCGATTAGTGGAAGGACTGGTCATACAGCGATAAGTGGAAGGACTGGTCATACAGCGATTAGGGGAAGGACTGGTCATACATCGATAATTGGAAGGACTGGTCATACAGCAATAAGTGGAAGGACTGGTCATACAGCGATTAGTGGAAGGACTGGTCATACAGCGATTAGTGGAAGGATAGGTCATACAGCGATTAGTGGAAGGATTGGTCATACAGCAATTACTGGAAGGATTGGTCATACAGCGATTAGTGGAAGGATTGGTCATACAGCAATTAATGGAAGGATGGGTCATACAGCGATTAGTGGAAGGATTGGTCATACAGCAATTATTGGAAGGATTGGTCATACAGCGATTAGTGAAAAAATAAGTCATACAGCAATTAGTGAAAGAATAAGTCATACAGCGATTAGTGGAAGGACTGGTCATACAGCGATTAGTGGAAGGATTGGTCATACAGCAATTAGTGGAAGGACTGGTCATACAGCAATTAGTGGAAGGACTGGTCATACAGCGATTAGTGGAAGGATTTGTCATAGAGCAATTAGTGAAAGGATTGGTCATACAGCAATAAGTGAATAAGTAGTTCTGTCATTTTGCCAGTGGTTTTAATGTTGATGCCAGTGTGAGTTGCAAGATTCTTCATCCATATGGTCGATATCGTAAATGTACAATATTTACAACAGACAGTGGTGCATATTTATCAGACAGTAGAATATAAATATGCAATATGTGTATATTTGATTTAAGATCGGATTTTGATCAAAGTAACATACGACTCAACATTAGTGGCAGCTGTTTGTTATATTTTTGTGATACATATTAATCAAAACATTAAAACATTATTAACTTTTCTCACTTGTGTGAGAATATGACTGAAACAGAATTAGAATGTTTGTTTCAATATCGTAGAGTGTAAATTTAGTGCTGACTATGTTTCCAGTGATTTAGAGGACTCTGATTTAAAGTTGAGGAGAATGCCAATCCCACTCCTAGATTTAGTGACTCTCTACTATATGTGGGCGTATGTTATGAGCGGATACCAAAAGTCGTAGTCCTTCGTGATGGAGGTAAGGAGATGTGACAGTGAAAGTCACTACCAATGTCGGTTGGTGACTTCCCCGAACACCAACTCTGCTTATAAAAACATGTTTATTTGTTTACTTACATGTATGTGGTCAGTTGTTATGATAGTGAGTCTATAGTAGAAATAGTGTACAGGTAAATTACACAGCTAAATCAACTCATATAATGATTTCCATATACAATGTATCAGTTAAACTTGCACCTTTTTCAGATTTGTGTATATTATCAAATAAATATGTATTGTCATATATTAATTTTTTATTTACCTTTTTTAAGATTTGTGTACATCATAGTCATATAATATAATAAAAGAATTAGACCACAGACTAATCCTCTATTAGTCTTTTCCGACAATTTTCATTTACCTTTTTTAGTATATATATTAACAATTTGGTATTTTATTTAGATGCAGTGAAGAAAATAGCATAATGTGTTATCAATCAAAGATCGCTTTCTCACTAACGTTTATACTATTCTTATTAATTTATTGCTTAGAACTATCCTATCGAAATATTAATTACTTTCACAACAGGATTTTTTTTTAAATTTATATATATATATGAGCTAGTGTGATTTCGTTTAGTTGAATTAATTTTATCTGACATACTTCTTTCAATAAAACATCTGAATTAACGTAGCCTAAACAAATAATATAGTATTAAAAACAATATCACAAGGACACTGAAAGAATAAAGTTAATGCTACTGTTTTATTTAGATTAAAAGGAATTTCCATTGATTAGCCCAAGCAGTGATTGATGATCATTATCATTTAGTGTATTAAGGTCAGCATTGCTATCTACAATAGTAAATAGAAAATTATCATCTGCAAACAGTTTAACATGAGAAAGTACATCAGCTGTTATAACATTAATAGTTAATAGAAATACAAAGGGCACAAGAACAGATCCCCGAGGAACTAATGTAGATATGGATTTAGTATAAGATTGGTATCCATCAATTATTACCCTCTGTTTTCTGTCACATAAATAACATTTTAACAACTCAAATATTTCTTGTTTTTAATACCTTTTTGTAATTTTATACAAAAGACCTACATGCCAAACTCCGTCATATGCCTTACTTATATTACATAATATATTATTTTTAAGTTGAAGTAACACACACATGTGCTGCACCTTTTAAATTTAGTAATAAATACAGTATGCCGAAAATATGAAGTTAGCAGATTGATCAGAGGGAACTTGTGACCTCTGATTTCATTTTATTTTTTCGGCAGTAATTAAGCATTATTTTCCCAAGAGTCTCTCTAGGGCGCTGTTAAACATTATTGTACTGCTGTGATCAGCTAATTTTGATCAGAATATTGGCCGTCTCGGCCATGTGGAACTTTGCCATTGGTGAAAAGGTTTTTAAAATGTGTTTTCAACAAGCGACCAGCTTTGCCCCGACATTCATTAATCTGGTATCCACAAACAGTTTAAGAATACTCAAATACAGTCGAATGTGTTTCCTTAAACTTTTTTTGACAAGAAAAGTGGTAACTTTGCTGGCATTGGTGACTTTGCAGCGTGCACAATCACTAAATGTAATGGACACAAAGAATGTAACATTCCAACAGAACAGTGTAAAAATCAACTTTGGCGAAGTGTTGAACAGTCTCGTCCTAATTTCCATCAAAGTGGATTGTCATTTGATGTTTTCACAGAAAATCCCTCTTTATGTGTTGTGACACAACTGCAGGAATACCTGAAATGCATAGCAGAAATACGAGGTGAACATACTAAACTGTTTATCAGTTACCAGAAACCATATTTACCCGTCTGCAAAAGTACCATTTCGAGATTGATTAGAACTGTACTGGAGAAGGCTGGGATAGACATGAACATTTTTACACCCCATAGCAAAAGAGCTGCGTCCATGTCTGCTGCATTTCAGGCCAATGTGCCTCTTGGAACTATAATGAAAACGGCTGGATGGAGGAATTCTTCAACGTTTTCAAAATTCTATCAGAAACCTTTGGAAGCGACGGATTAAATGGAATCGGCTCACAATTCTAGATGCATATTGATGTTTGTGTCAGGAAATGGGACTTTATACTATCTTGTGTGTTTATATTATTATCGTGAACATGAAAATTTATAAGTGAATTATAAGTGAACATGAAAATTTACCAATTGAACATTGATATTCTTGGACGTGTTATTACTCTTGACCTTTTTATGTTGTCTTTATATGGATTTTAATAATGTTTGTTATACATGTACCGGTACATCTTTTAAATTTGAGTTTCATATGGGAACTCTCATTGCACTTGAATACATTTCAAATTCTGCTTTTATTTTGGTTTTAGTGTTTTGTTCGTGAATACTGTCTTTGAACATTTCACGGAATCTCGTAGTACCAATAAAGAGTGAAGACAGAATGAGGAAAAAATGAGACTTACCTGTAAGTTGAAATTAAATTGGAATTCTGTCTTTACTCCTGATGGTATGTAGATATCACGTGTCCGCCCTCATTGGGTGTAAGCTTATTAGTAAGATTATTATTTCTGACTGTGGGTTCTTTCCTCCCTATTTGGTATTATTTTGAATTTATGTGAGTATACATTTAGTACTCTAATATATATAAATATATTAAGATTCACTGATATCCTATCAATGTTAATATACATAATTTGGCAAGTGTTCACTCACTTGTTAAAATATGACTGCTGACGATGCGCACGCATCTCACGTGATCTCTACCATCAGGAGTGAAGACAGAATTCCAATCACAAATTTCAACTTACAGGTTAGTCTCATTAAATGTTCTAATTCAACTGCACCATACAGCTGTTTTGTCCTCCTAGGACTCTTTAGTGATGCTAGGGGTTAAAAGGTGGGAATCCAAAATTTCTCAACTAATTTAGAAGCAGAAGGGTCAGGCACGTAAAACCCCTTTAATTTATGAATTTAGAAGTAAAATTAAACTAGTTCTGTATCATTTCAAATCGTGTAATTATAATAGATTAAATTTAATTAGAATACATTTAGTTAAAATTGTACATATTTATGTTTAATTTGTATGACTTTGAGTTTGATATAATTACCTGTTATTGTTAAAGAGGCAATTTAGTGAATCCGCGTTCTTTTTTTTAACTAATTAGAATAAAAAAAAACCTTTATTCAGGCAAAGAAATCCGTACTTTATACTAAGATACCGTGTAGCCGATGTCCGATGTGGTCAGTTTAATTATTGGGAAAACCTGCTCCAAATATAGCCACATCAAAATATAGCACGAAGTAACCGCACACTTGGCGCGACCACATGCATGTGTGTTGAAAACAATTGGACGCGAGGACACGTGGAGTTTGATTTCACACGTATACATGTATGATAATTATTAGATTCCACGAGAAATTGTGATGGTATACTTCGAACTAACCATAAGCAGATATTATTGAAAGCTCGCACACACAGGGGCCCTCTGTAGGGAAATGTGTTAACCTGAACACCTGCATGATCCGTTGGGTCAGAGTGCTCAGATATGTTTGTAAGCAAATGTCTCATTTGCATGGGTTGGACGATTAAGGATTTCCCTATTATTAATTGAAAAACGCATGGAAAACATCAAGTTCTGTCAAAATATCGATATTTTCACAAGGATTACCGAACTACAATTTTACAAAATATTTGGTGATATCATAAAAAGGTTAACAAACTTCGGTTAATTGCCCCCTAAGATACGTCAGCTTAATTTAGTGGTTACCAGTTACGATATTGATGTCTTATTACTATCTTTCAGTGCTGTATTAATTATGCATTACATTTATGAATAGAAATATTATTTTATTATCAATATGGTTAGATAATTAGAATAAGAAGACTTATTTTTCAAGTAATGTAATTTATTTTTTGTCCCTTTATTGAATTAAAAAATTAATATCTAATGGTACTTTCTTCTGTTACTTAGTGCTGTATTAAATGAAATTATTTTATTAATTTCAATATTGATTTTAGTATCATATCTACAAAATGAGTTTACAGTCTAGGTTGAAACAGACTATAACATAAACTTCAAGGTATTTCCTATATATACATGTATAAACACTTTTGTTTCGTTGGTGTCCGGGGAATGAGCATGTCAGTTAGAGGAGAAACACTAGACCTATGAGCGATGTAGATGTGTTACGTCACGAATTGTTAGCCAAAGTGACACACTGACATGGTACTATGTAATAGGATGAATAGTGTAACATGTTTATAATCGAGTTCCTACCAGCGACCCCGACCATCCCATTCCGCTGAGTTAGCAATTATTCAAATCTGTAATGTAAACTGTTTAAAAAAACCAGTAACCTTTGACCAAAAACCAGAGTGCGAAGAATCTGCATTAGCCTTTGTGCTGGAGAAGCATGCACGCCTAAGGACAATCTTATATTTTGAAATTCATCAGTTTATCAGTATAATACTGATTGAGTTCTACTGTTGACGACGAGTAGGACGACTGGTGTTCAAACCATTCGTATTGTGTTGTCCAACCAGGCGTCACCATTGTCATTATTATAAAATAACGATGACCCCAAGGGCACCTGACTCCAATACATCATGTGTGACATTATACGTAGTTATTTTACGAAAACGCAACACGGGTAAACACTGGATTTATGTACTACAGTTAGTGTCTTGATGGTCTATGAAGTGGAACGCTTTAGGGTGAGGATATATGCTTATTTGTTTCAATAGCAAACAAAAATTTTGTTTGCAAATGATTTTACAACAGCTAAGTTATATGAGGGGAAATACTGTCTTACTTGCAAACAAGTAACCCGACATGACTGCCCCAAGTTACATTTGGTTGTAGCCAGGTTCCCGGTGGTTAAGGGAAGTGTAAAGATACACCGAGAGTCTAGGCTAGGGACAAGACGTCTCGGAGGAGGATATAGTGTATTAGCTGAGGTACATGTATACAGTGTACTGTTTCACTGAGGAACTAGCTGGTATACCATTTAGACCCGCTCACGTGTTAGACAACGTCGATCATATTGTCAGTAGTTGAATGAGTAGTTGTCCGTACGTAACGTGATACATCTTGTTGGAGCGATTCAGTTGTTGCGTTGTACCTAAATATAACGAACCAATAGCCCTGAGTTGCGAAAATGACGTAACACACATTAAGTAAAATCATGCTTTATAAGTTTGTACATAGAAGAAGAAAACATCAGTTTCGTATAGTTCTCAGACGGTTACGGCAGTAATCAAAACACTGTAATTCTGCCTGTTTATTCCGCTCACTTAAAGTCAAACTGACTTTGACTTCAAATATATTTTATTGTCCAAAACACGTGCAATAATTTAACACAAGCTATGCCAAAGGTCCAATCCCTTTTTCATATGCACTGTCTTTACTTGATAAATGAAAGCGATCTTGGTTCAGACCAAGCGCTTCTATGCTGCTCCTCTGGTTGGGTGAGGGCTGATTATTCATCGGATTGGATTTGTTGTAAGTAACACGATGCCTTGATATCACCCTTGGTGAACAGTCTTAAGGAAAGCTATTAATAGACATAAAGGACATTTGATCATACAAAATATAAACGATGGACAGAACGCAACCCGACACCGTAGTGCAGAATTAGCGAACTAGCTGGGTGGATCTGAATAACAGGAAATAGCTGGGTGGATCTGAATAACAGGAAATAGCTGGGTGGATCTGAATAACGGGAACTAGCTGGATGGATCTGAATAACAGGAAATAGCTGGATGGATCTGAATAACAGGAAATAGCTGGGTGGATCTGAATAACAGGAAATAGCTAGGTGGATCTGAATAACAGAAACTAGCTGGGTGGATCTGAATAACAGGAACTAGCTGGGTGGATCTGAATAACAGGAACTAGCTGGGTGGATCTGAATAACAGGAAATAGCTAGGTGGATCTGAATAACAGGAACTAGCTGGGTGGATCTGAATAACAGGAAATAGCTGGGTGGATCTGAATAACAGGAACTAGCTGGGTGGATCTGAATAACAGGAACTAGCTAGGTGGATCTGAATAACAGGAAATAGCTGGGTGGATCTGAATAACAGGAAATAGCTGGGTGGATCTGAATAACAGGAACTAGCTGGGTGGATCTGAATAACAGGAACTAGCTGGGTGGATCTGAATAACAGGAAATAGCTGGGTGGATCTGAATAACAGGAAATAGCTGGATAGATCTGAATAACAGGAAATAGCTGGATGGATCTGAATAACAGGAACTAGCTGGGTGGATCTGAATAACAGGAAATAGCTAGGTGGATCTGAATAACAGGAACTAGCTGGGTGGATCTGAATAACAGGAAATAGCTAGGTGGATCTGAATAACAGGAACTAGCTGGGTGGATCTGAATAACAGGAACTAGCTGGGTGGATCTGAATAACAGGAACTAGCTGGGTGGATCTGAATAACAGGAAATAGCTAGGTGGATCTGAATAACAGGAAATAGCTGGGTGGATCTGAATAACAGGAACTAGCTGGGTGGATCTGAATAACAGGAAATAGCTAGGTGGATCTGAATAACAGGAACTAGCTGGGTGGATCTGAATAACAGGAAATAGCTAGGTGGATCTGAATAACAGGAACTAGCTGGGTGGATCTGAATAACAGGAAATAGCTGGGTGGATCTGAATAACAGGAAATAGCTGGGTGGATCTGAATAACAGGAAATAGCTGGATGGATCTGAATAACAGGAAATAGCTTGGTGGATCTGAATAACAGGAAATAGCTTGGTGGATCTGAATAACAGGAAATAGCTGGGTGGATCTGAATAACAGGAACTAGCTGGGTGGATCTGAATAACAGGAACTAGCTGGGTGGATCTGAATAACAGGAAATAGCTGGGTGGATCTGAATAACAGGAACTAGCTGGGTGGATCTGAATAACAGGAACTAGCTGGGTGGATCTGAATAACAGGAAATAGCTGGGTGGATCTGAATAACAGGAAATAGCTGGATAGATCTGAATAACAGGAAATAGCTGGATGGATCTGAATAACAGGAACTAGCTGGGTGGATCTGAATAACAGGAAATAGCTAGGTGGATCTGAATAACAGGAACTAGCTGGGTGGATCTGAATAACAGGAAATAGCTAGGTGGATCTGAATAACACGAACTAGCTGGGTGGATCTGAATAACACGAACTAGCTGGGTGGATCTGAATAACAGGAACTAGCTGGGTGGATCTGAATAACAGGAACTAGCTGGGTGGATCTGAATAACAGGAACTAGCTGGGTGGATCTGAATAACAGGAACTAGCTGGGTGGATCTGAATAACAGGAAATAGCTGGGTGGATCTGAATAACAGGAACTAGCTGGGTGGATCTGAATAACAGGAACTAGCTGGGTGGATCTGAATAACAGGAACTAGCTGGGTGGATCTGAATAACAGGAACTAGCTGGGTGGATCTGAATAACAGGAACTAGCTGGGTGGATCTGAATAACACGAACTAGCTGGGTGGATCTGAATAACAGGAAATAGCTGGGTGGATCTGAATAACAGGAAATAGCTGGGTGGATCTGAATAACACGAACTAGCTGGGTGGATCTGAATAACAGGAACTAGCTGGGTGGATCTGAATAACAGGAAATAGCTGGGTGGATCTGAATAACAGGAACTAGCTGGGTGGATCTGAATAACACGAACTAGCTGGGTGGATCTGAATAACAGGAACTAGCTGGGTGGATCTGAATAACAGGAAATAGCTGAATGGATCTGAATAACAGGAAGTAGCTAGGTGGATCTGAATAACAGGAACTAGCTGGGTGGATCTGAATAACACGAACTAGCTGGGTGGATCTGAATAACAGGAACTAGCTGGGTGGATCTGAATAACAGGAACTAGCTGGGTGGATCTGAATAACAGGAACTAGCTGGGTGGATCTCAATAACAGGAACTAGCTGGGTGGATCTGAATAACAGGAACTAGCGGGGTGGATCTGAATAACAGGAACTAGTTTGTGAATCTGAATAACAAGAAATAGCTGGGTGGATCTGTATAACATGAACTAGCTTGTGAATCTGAATAACAGGAACTAGTTTGTGAATCTGAATAACAGGAACTAGCTGGGTGGATCTGAATAACAGGAACTAGCTGGGTGGATCTGAATAACAGGAAATAGCTGGGTGGATATGAATAACAGAAACTAGTACGCCACCTGCAGTTATAACGACCAAACGGTCTGGTTGTTACAACGAATGAATGGGTATAAATGTTAATCTTAGAAGAAACGTCCTTTTAAAACATGACTGTACCACAGTTGCTTGAGTTTCTGTCAATATAAAAAAAATGTTTAAATATATGGAGCCGCGGCCCATTACAGAATGCAATGGAAGTATTCCAACGTTATTTCTCAACTATTTGTAAACAATGCACATAACTTAATTGTTGTGAGGCTGTCGAGCAATTCTTAGACTAAACACCGACATTTCTGATAAATTTAGATATTAATCCACCAATACATGCTAGTTTCGTTTCATCTAACAATACTTTCTCCGTCGTTTTTTATGACGAGCGTACCGGCAACTTTTTAAGCAAGCCGCCATGGCCTGTACATTCATTTCATTGCAACATATTTTATTGACATATAGATGTTAATTGTCAAAGGGATTGGGCAACAGGCACAACCTATGTAAGCCCTCTCCATATAAGTAATACACTGGTGGCAAAATTGTATATGGATATATATATATATATTAATAAATTAAGTAAGTCATAACGTAGCCAATTAGTTAAACAATCAATGGATCTAATTGTTTTTATCTTTTAGTTATTGAAATATAATCTTGTAAATTTAGGCTAACTAATTATTCAGTATGAGATCAATAATTCTGGACCAGCCAGAAGATACAGAGTGTAGGCCGCACAGTCCATGGTTTCACTTAGACCTACTACATCTGGTCTCTGGCTGACAGATAAAAAAAATAACTATAAATATGCCAAGACGTAATTAGAAAGAATTTCATTTAAGACTTTCCATTTAATATATAATAACATCATAATGGGAGTGAGCTGTATAAGAATAGATACAGTACAACCTGTCCGATCCAAAAGTCAGTGGGATCAAATACTATGACCGGTGCATACAGTACATATGTGACGTCACGTTCTGAACAATTCAGTGCGGGACGAAACATTAGGAATTCCTCGGACTTTTTCAAATTTCCCCCCGATATTTAGAGTCTTATCCCTTATCTATGTAAATTTCAACAGTTATAAGGAAATCTCTTCGTGTTTGAAAATGCAATTTACGTTCCACGTGCTCGTCTATAATTTGATGGACTCAACAATCGTCACCATGTATTTTATTTGAATGAAAAACATCATTATTGTTATTGTATTCCATGCGGCTTCGTGACGTCGCATATGTACAGGCAATGGCGACTTGCTTAAAAAGTTGCCGGTACGCTCATCATATAAAAAACGTCTTGGCGACGGAGAAATGATTGTTAAATGAAACGAAACTAGCATGTAGTGATGGATTAATATCTAAATTCATCGGAAATGTCGGTGTTTCGTCCGAGAATTGCACGACAGACTCGCAACCAGTAAGTTATGTGCATTGTTTACAAATAGTTGAGAAATAACGTTGGTATACTTCCATTACATTACTGTAATGAGAGGCTCATTTCACACATATGCATTTATTATTTATTTACAAAAACTCAAGCAACTGTGACTGTACGAAGTATAGAAACCAGATCGTCAGTGTGCGATAATCTGCCCTACTTTTACATGGCCCTACATTTTCTGTTGGTATATATTGCATATTACGGAAGGGAATTTTACCTATGTTTACAGACATTGCCTGTACGTATCTAAACTTAGGTAAGTATTGGGCTTTATACTCATTCTTTATATATGTTATATAGAAGCCATTGTACATCTTATTTCATGGCATGTGATTGGTGTTCTCGATAGTTACGGTAATACTTCATTTAACGATATAGTCGATAACATATACCAAAGCTTTTCACACGGTTTAGCTATGGATATCAAAGATGACGTAACACACATATGCTGCACCTTTAGTAATAGATACAGTATGCCAAAAAATGAATTAAACTGCACCATACAGATGTTTCGTCCTCCTAGGACTATTCAGTGATGCTAGGGGCCAAAAGGTTGGAATTCAAAATTTCTAAACTAATGTAAAAGCAGAAGGCCTAGGTGGGTAGAACCCCTTTAATTTATTAATTTAGTAAAAGTAAAATTAAACCAGTTCTGTATAATTGTGTTACTTTATACTTTAAATACCACCAGACAAAGTATATACAGATCCTGACTAGTGGACACGTTAAACAATCTTATCAGTACATTTGAATTTATAATTCTGGTGTGTTCAGGCAATGATAGATAAAAACAGTGTTTCGTGTATCCAGCAGGTGTATATATAGAAATTTAAAACCTTTATAGTGTATATATATATATATAACATAATGGAACAGAGGTTACACAACGGGTGATTGTGGTTTATTTTTGAAATTTAAAACAAGACACGAGCTTTAGAAAATAAACTAACGAGAGTGACATAAATAAAATATCCTACAACCTCGAGTGGTGTGATCTTTTTCTACCACAATCTCTGTCGAAACAAGCTGAGGTGTGACCTGATTTAAATACGCATACACACATTTTTGTAGACAAAGCAGGCATTATTTTATGAAAGTATGTAAAACGAAACTCATTGATAAAACTAGACTTCATTTTACAAATCTCATTATTTTCTTCTTTTTTTTCAGAGAATTCCAAAGCGTCAACAAGGTGTTCCGGAAGAGTAAGTGTCTTCTGCTTCATAGGCGCCGCCCACCTCACTAGTGATGATATAAGTTTCGGTCCTATATCGTTGCGCAATATTTGTGCTCTATTTTTTGTTATTCTAGAATCAAATTATATTACATAAGGAAATTAAAAACCTTTATAAAGTATTTTTATACCTTCGTGTTTAGCATGCCGACAACCTAAATACACACAGGATAACACACAGGAGTTACTTTGTTCTGTTTTTTGCCGAATATTAACACAATTCATGTCTAGTCGAAAAAGAGCATTTATTTTTTTTAAATGCTAGTAAAAGTCTAATGAAATAACGACAAATAGATACATGTTGATGGTATAAAGACAACAAAAGATTGGGGATCTTCAATAGAAAAACGCCAGCTTAGCTCACAATATACATAGTATACATAATATAGTGGACATGAAGGGGTGGTGGAGGGAAAACGTATTTCCATCAGCTCAGCATGCAATTCTTCCAGTGTTTACATTTTTTTTCTGTTCAGTGCCACGTGACTCCTGAAAGCAACCCGTAGCTGGGCTGACTACACTTACGGTCAGCAAGCCCTTCCCCGGGTCGGCTTCATTCTGTATTTCCGGAATAAGCCGGACTATATATTTTAGCTATCAAAAACACAAAATTAAGCATTTACTAAACAGATTGTATATATTACCTTTTGCATGCATAAATACAAGTTAATGTATATATATCTAATGGCTTTTATTAATATGTTTTTGTTTTTTTATTATATTTTGAAAAAAACAATAACTTCATCCTGTGGCGTATTAATATTCTATATAAGACTTAGGCACTCCGTCCTGATCAGTTGTGACCGCAAATTTTAAAAATGAAATCAGACTTTTTGGAATTTCGAAAATGTTATAAAAAGAATATGCAATGGTTTTCCATTAAATATCAACTTCATTTCACTTGTATGGCAGATTTTAGAAATGTTTTCACTCGCGCTTCGCACTCGAAAAAAGAATCTGCCATACTCGTGAAATATATTCGATATTTAACGGGGAACCTTTGGATAGTCTCTATATAGTGTTTCCACTGTTACAATACTCATCTCATTGCTCATTGTACATGTGCCATGTTGCAATCGTTTATTGCACGGTCATAGTATGATACAATGAATGGCCATATGGCTCAGTAGATAGAGGAGTTTACAAGAGTGTTCATTTAACATTGGGTTTATTGATCAATTAGTTTCACGAGTTGAATTTTATGCATTGTAACGGGTGTTAGATTTTGTTTATTATACAACTTGAAAAACATACTTACTGACGTATTTTGAGACATATAGTTCCAGAAACATTCGACTCCTAAGCCTGTTCAAGCGGAAAGCATGATAAACCTTCGACTCGACATTTTATGAAAGTCGAATTTGCCTGCAAGGTAAACGCTGCCTAAACATAGCAAATCTATGCTCCAAACCTCTGTTCGGGCTAACATATCACCGTACTGTCCATATACAAGTAGAGCTAACATATAACCGCACTGTCCATATACAAGTACAGCTAACATATCACCGCACTGTCCATATACAAGTACAGCTAACATATCACCGTACTGTCCATATACAAGTACAGCTAACATATCACCGTACTGTCCATATACAAGTACAGCTATCATATCACCGTACTGTCCATATACAAGTACAGCTAACATATCACCGTACTGTCCATATACAAGTAGAGCTGACATATCACCGTACTGTCCATATACAAGTAGAGCTAACATATCACCGTACTGTCCATATACAAGTACAGCTATCATATCACCGTACTGTCCATATACAAGTACAGCTATCATATCACCGCACTGTCCATATACAAGTACAGCTATCATATCACCGTACTGTCCATATACAAGTAGAGCTAACATATCACCGTACTGTCCATATACAAGTACAGCTATCATATCACCGTACTGTCCATATACAAATACAGCTATCATATCACCGTACTGTCCATATACAAGTACAGCTAACATATCACCGCACTGTCCATATACAAGTACAGCTATCATATCACCGTACTGTCCATATACAAGTACAGCTATCATATCACCGTACTGTCCATATACAAGTACAGCTATCATATCACCGTACTGTCCATATACAAGTAGAGCTATCATATCACCGTACTGTCCATATACAAGTACAGCTATCATATCACCGTACTGTCCATATACAAATACAGCTATCATATCACCGTACTGTCCATATACAAGTACAGCTAACATATCACCGCACTGTCCATATACAAGTACAGCTATCATATCACCGCACTGTCCATATACAAGTACAGCTATCATATCACCGGTCTGTCCATATACAAGTAGAGCTATCATATCACCGCACTGTCCATATACAAGTACAGCTAACATATCACCGCACTGTCCATATACAAGTACAGCTATCATATCACCGGTCTGTCCATATACAAGTACAGCTATCATATCACCGCACTGTCCATATACAAGTACAGCTAACATATCACCGCACTGTCCATATACAAGTACAGCTAACATATCACCGTACTGTCCATATACAAGTACAGCTAACATATCACCGTACTGTCCATATACAAGTACAGCTATCATATCACCGTACTGTCCATATACAAGTACAGCTAACATATCACCGCACTGTCCATATACAAGTACAGCTAACATATCACCGTACTGTCCATATACAAGTACAGCTAACATATCACCGTACTGTCCATATACAAGTACAGCTATCATATCACCGTACTGTCCATATACAAGTACAGCTAACATATCACCGTACTGTCCATATACAAGTACAGCTATCATATCACCGTACTGTCCATATACAAGTACAGCTATCATATCACCGGTCTGTCCATATACAAGTACAGCTGACATATCACCGTACTGTCCATATACAAGTACAGCTATCATATCACCGTACTGTCCATATACAAGTACAGCTGACATATTACCGTACTGTCCATATACAAGTAGAGCTAACATATCACCGTACTGTCCATATACAAGTACAGCTATCATATCACCGTACTGTCCATATACAAGTACAGCTATCATATCACCGTACTGTCCATATACAAGTAAAGCTAACATATCACCGTACTGTCCATATACAAGTAGAGCTGACATATCACCGTACTGTCCATATACAAGTACAGCTAACATATCACCGAACTGTCCATATACAAGTACAGCTAACATATCACCGTACTGTCCATATACAAGTACAGTTAACATATCACCGCACTGTCCATATACAAGTACAGCTAACATATCACCGTACTGTCCATATACATGTACAGCTAACATATCACCGTACTGTCCATATACAAGTACAGCTAACATATCACCGTACTGTCCATATACAAGTACAGCTATCATATCACCGTACTGTCCATATACAAGTAGAGCTAACATATCACCGCACTGTCCATATACAAGTACAGCTAACATATCACCGTACTGTCCATATACAAGTACAGCTAACATATCACCGTACTGTCCATATACAAGTACAGCTAACATATCACCGTACTGTCCATATACAAGTACAGCTAACATATCACCGTACTGTCCATATACAAGTACAGCTAACATATCACCGTACTGTCCATATACAAGTAGAGCTAACATATCACCGTACTGTCCATATACAAGTAGAGCTAACATATCACCGTACTGTCCATATACAAGTACAGCTAACATATCACCGTACTGTCCATATACAAGTACAGCTAACATATCACCGTACTGTCCATATACAAGTAGAGCTGACATATCACCGTACTGTCCATATACAAGTACAGCTATCATATCACCGGTCTGTCCATATACAAATACAGCTAACATATCACCGTACTGTCCATATACAAGAAGAGCTGACATATCACCGTACTGTCCATATACAAATACAGCTATCATATCACCGTACTGTCCATATACAAGTACAGCTATCATATCACCGTACTGTCCATATACAAGTACAGCTAACATATCACCGTACTGTCCATGTACAAGTAGAGCTGACATATCACCGTACTGTCCATATACAAATACAGCTATCATATCACCGTACTGTCCATATACAAGTACAGCTATCATATCACCGTACTGTCCATATACAAGTACAGCTATCATATCACCGTACTGTCAATATACAAATACAGCTAACATATCACCGTACTGTCCATATACAAGTAGAGCTGACATATCACCGTACTGTCCATATACAAATACAGCTAACATATCACCGTACTGTCCATATACAAGTACAGCTATCATATCACCGTACTGTCCATACAAAAGAAAGTACAGTTAACATATCACCGTACTGTCCATATACAAGTAGAGCTGACATATCACCGTACTGTCCATATACAAGTACAGCTATCATATCACCGTACTGTCCATATACAAGTACAGCTATCATATCACCGTACTGTCCATATACAAGTACAGCTAACATATCACCGTACTGTCCATATACAAGTACAGCTAACATATCACCGTACTGTCCATATACAAGTACAGCTGACATATCACCGTACTGTCCATATACAAGTAGAGCTGACATATCACCGTACTGTCCATATACAAGTACAGCTATCATATCACCGTACTGTCCATATACAAGTACAGCTAACATATCACCGTGTTGTCCATATACAAGTAGAGCTAACATATCACCGTACTGTCCATATACAAGTACAGCTATCATATCACCGTACTGTCCATATACAAGTACAGCTATCATATCACCGTACTGTCCATATACAAGTAGAGCTGACATATCACCGTACTGTCCATATACAAGTACAGCTAACATATCACCGTACTGTCCATATACAAGTACAGCTAACATATCACCGTACTGTTCATATACAAGTAGAGCTAACATATCACCGTACTGTCCATATACAAGTAGAGCTGACATATCACCGTACTGTCCATATACAAGTACAGCTAACATATCACCGTACTGTCCATATACAAGTACAGCTATCATATCACCGTACTGTCCATATACAAGTAGAGCTAACATATCACCGTACTGTCCATATACAAGTACAGCTATCATATCACCGCACTGTCCATATACAAGTACAGCTATCATATCACCGTACTGTCCATATACAAGTACAGCTATCATATCACCGTACTGTCCATATACAAGTAGAGCTGACATATCACCGTACTGTCCATATACAAATACAGCTAACATATCACCGTACTGTCCATATACAAGTACAGCTATCATATCACAGTACTGTCCATACAAAAGAAAGTACAGTTAACATATCACCGTACTGTCCATATACAAGTACAGCTAACATATCACCGTACTGTCCATATACAAGTACAGCTAACATATCACCGTACTGTCCATATACAAGTAGAGCTATCATATCACCGTACTGTCCATATAAAAGTAGAGCTGACATATCACCGTACTGTCCATATAAAAGTACAGCTAACATATCAGCGTACTGTCCATATACAAGTAGAGCTAACATATAATCGTACTGTCCATATACAAGTACAGCTAACATATCACCGCACTGTCCATATACAAGTACAGCTAACATATCACCGTACTGTCCATATACAAGTACAGCTATCATATCACCGTACTGTCCATATACAAGTAGAGCTAACATATCACCGAACTGTCCATATACAAGTACAGCTACAAGTGTATCATATCACCGTACTGTCCATATACAAGTACAGCTAACATATCACCGTACCGTCCATATACAAGTACAGCTATCATATCACCGTACTGTCCATACAAAAGAAAGTACAATTAACATATCAGCGTACTGTCCATATACAAGTAGAGCTGACATATCACCGTACTGTCCATATACAAGTACAGCTAACATATCACCGTACTGTCCATATACAAGTACAGCTATCATATCACCGTACTGTCCATATACAAGTAGAGCTAGCATATCACCGAACTGTCCATATACAAGTACAGCTATCATATCACCGTACTGTCCATATACAAGTACAGCTATCATATCACCGTACTGTCCATATACAAGTACAGCTAACATATCACCGTACTGTCCATATACAAGTAGAGCTAGCATATCACCGTACTGTCCATATACAAGTACAGCTAACATATCACCGTACTGTCCATATACAAGTACAGCTAACATATCACCGTACTGTCCATATACAAGTACAGCTAACATATCACCGTACTGTCCATATACAAGTACAGCTAACATATCACCGTACTGTCCATATACAAGTACAGCTATCATATCACCGTACTGTCCATATACAAGTAGAGCTAACATATCACCGCACTGTCCATATACAAGTACAGCTAACATATCACCGTACTGTCCATATACAAGTACAGCTAACATATCACCGTACTGTCCATATACAAGTACAGCTAACATATCACCGTACTTTCCATATACAAGTACAGCTAACATATCACCGTACTGTCCATATACAAGTACAGCTAACATATCACCGTACTGTCCATATACAAGTAGAGCTAACATATCACCGTACTGTCCATATACAAGTACAGCTAACATATCACCGTACTGTCCATATACAAGTACAGCTAACATATCACCGTACTGTCCATATACAAGTACAGCTAACATATCACCGTACTGTCCATATACAAGTAGAGCTGACATATCACCGTACTGTCCATATACAAGTACAGCTATCATATCACCGGTCTGTCCATATACAAATACAGCTATCATATCACCGTACTGTCCATATACAAGAAGAGCTGACATATCACCGTACTGTCCATATACAAATACAGCTATCATATCACCGTACTGTCCATATACAAGTACAGCTATCATATCACCGTACTGTCCATATACAAGTACAGCTAACATATCACCGTACTGTCCATATACAAGTAGAGCTGACATATCACCGTACTGTCCATATACAAATACAGCTATCATATCACCGTACTGTCCATATACAAGTACAGCTATCATATCACCGTACTGTCCATATACAAGTACAGCTATCATATCACCGTACTGTCAATATACAAATACAGCTAACATATCACCGTACTGTCCATATACAAGTAGAGCTGACACATCACCGTACTGTCCATATACAAATACAGCTAACATATCACCGTACTGTCCATATACAAGTACAGCTATCATATCACCGTACTGTCCATACAAAAGAAAGTACAGTTAACATATCACCGTACTGTCCATATACAAGTACAGCTGACATATCACCGTACTGTCCATATACAAGTACAGCTATCATATCACCGTACTGTCCATATACAAGTACAGCTATCATATCACCGTACTGTCCATATACAAGTACAGCTAACATATCACCGTACTGTCCATATACAAGTACAGCTAACATATCACCGTACTGTCCATATACAAGTAGAGCTGACATATCACCGTACTGTCCATATACAAGTACAGCTATCATATCACCGTACTGTCCATATACAAGTAGAGCTGACATATCACCGTACTGTCCATATACAAGTACAGCTAACATATCACCGTACTGTCCATATACAAGTACAGCTAACATATCACCGTACTGTCCATATACAAGTACAGCTATCATATCACCGTACTGTCCATATAAAAGTAGAGCTGACATATCACCGTACTGTCCATATAAAAGTACAGCTAACATATCACCGTACTGTCCATATACAAGTAGAGCTAACATATAATCGTACTGTCCATATACAAGTACAGCTAACATATCACCGCACTGTCCATATACAAGTACAGCTAACATATCACCGTACTGTCCATATACAAGTACAGCTATCATATCACCGTACTGTCCATATACAAGTACAGCTAACATATCACCGTACTGTCCATATACAAGTACAGCTAACATATCACCGTACTGTCCATATACAAGTAGAGCTGACATATCACCGTACTGTCCATATACAAATACAGCTATCATATCACCGTACTGTCCATATACAAGTACAGCTATCATATCACCGTACTGTCCATATACAAGTACAGCTATCATATCACCGTACTGTCAATATACAAATACAGCTAACATATCACCGTACTGTCCATATACAAGTAGAGCTGACACATCACCGTACTGTCCATATACAAATACAGCTAACATATCACCGTACTGTCCATATACAAGTACAGCTATCATATCACCGTACTGTCCATACAAAAGAAAGTACAGTTAACATATCACCGTACTGTCCATATACAAGTACAGCTGACATATCACCGTACTGTCCATATACAAGTACAGCTATCATATCACCGTACTGTCCATATACAAGTACAGCTATCATATCACCGTACTGTCCATATACAAGTACAGCTAACATATCACCGTACTGTCCATATACAAGTACAGCTAACATATCACCGTACTGTCCATATACAAGTAGAGCTGACATATCACCGTACTGTCCATATACAAGTACAGCTATCATATCACCGTACTGTCCATATACAAGTAGAGCTGACATATCACCGTACTGTCCATATACAAGTACAATTAACATATCAGCGTACTGTCCATATACAAGTAGAGCTGACATATCACCGTACTGTCCATATACAAGTACAGCTAACATATCACCGTACTGTCCATATACAAGTACAGCTATCATATCACCGAACTGTCCATATACAAGTACAGCTAACATATCACCGTACTGTCCATATACAAGTACAGCTGACATATCACCGTACTGTCCATATACAAGTACAGCTATCATATCACCGTACTGTCCATATACAAGTACAGCTATCATATCACCGTACTGTCCATATACAAGTACAGCTAACATATCACCGTACTGTCCATATACAAGTACAGCTAACATATCACCGTACTGTCCATATACAAGTAGAGCTGACATATCACCGTACTGTCCATATACAAGTACAGCTATCATATCACCGTACTGTCCATATACAAGTAGAGCTGACATATCACCGTACTGTCCATATACAAGTACAGCTAACATATCACCGTACTGTCCATATACAAGTACAGCTAACATATCACCGTACTGTCCATATACAAGTACAGCTATCATATCACCGTACTGTCCATATAAAAGTAGAGCTGACATATCACCGTACTGTCCATATAAAAGTACAGCTAACATATCACCGTACTGTCCATATACAAGTAGAGCTAACATATAATCGTACTGTCCATATACAAGTACAGCTAACATATCACCGCACTGTCCATATACAAGTACAGCTAACATATCACCGTACTGTCCATATACAAGTACAGCTATCATATCACCGTACTGTCCATATACAAGTAGAGCTAACATATCACCGAACTGTCCATATACAAGTACAGCTATCATATCACCGTACTGTCCATATACAAGTACAGCTAACATATCACCGTACTGTCCATATACAAGTACAGCTATCATATCACCGTACTGTCCATACAAAAGAAAGTACAATTAACATATCAGCGTACTGTCCATATACAAGTAGAGCTGACATATCACCGTACTGTCCATATACAAGTACAGCTAACATATCACCGTACTGTCCATATACAAGTACAGCTATCATATCACCGAACTGTCCATATACAAGTACAGCTAACATATCACCGAACTGTCCATATACAAGTACAGCTATCATATCACCGTACTGTCCATATACAAGTACAGCTATCATATCACCGTACTGTCCATATACAAGTAGAGCTAACATATCACCGTACTGTCCATATACAAGTACAGCTAACATATCACCGTACTGTCCATATACAAGTACAGCTAACATATCACCGTACTGTCCATATACAAGTACAGCTAACATATCACCGTACTGTCCATATACAAGTACAGCTAACATATCACCGTACTGTCCATATACAAGTACAGCTATCATATCACCGTACTGTCCATATACAAGTACAGCTGACATATCACCGTACTGTCCATATACAAGTACAGCTAACATATCACCGAACTGTCCATATACAAGTACAGCTAACATATCACCGTACTGTCCATATACAAGTACAGCTAACATATCACCGTACTGTCCATATACAAGTACAGCTAACATATCACCGTACTGTCCATATACAAGTACAGCTAACATATCACCGTACTGTCCATATACAAGTACAGCTATCATATCACCGTACTGTCCATACAAAAGAAAGTACAGTTAACATATCAGCGTACTGTCCATATACAAGTAGAGCTGACATATCACCGTACTGTCCATATACATGTACAGCTATCATATCACCGTACTGTCCATATACAAGTACAGCTATCATATCACCGTACTGTCCATATACAAGTACAGCTGACATATCACCGTACTGTCCATATACAAGTACAGCTAACATATCACCGTACTGTCCATATACAAGTACAGCTAACATATCACCGTACTGTCCATATACAAGTACAGCTAACATATCACCGTACTGTCCATATACAAGTACAGCTATCATATCACCGTACTGTCCATATACAAGTACAGCTGACATATCACCGTACTGTCCATATACAAGTACAGCTAACATATCACCGTACTGTCCATATACAAGTACAGCTAACATATCACCGTACTGTCCATATACAAGTACAGCTAACATATCACCGTACTGTCCATATACAAGTAGAGCTAACATATCATCGTACTGTCCATATACAAAAATGTACAAGTACAGCTAACATATCACCGTACTGTCCATATACAAGTAGAGCTATCATATCACCGTACTGTTCATATACAAGTAGAGTTAACATATCACCGTGTTGTCCATATATAAGTAAATCTGTCATTTCCTACAATTAATCTGTACTTATTGCATCAAAGTTTTTCAATTATTAGCAAACAGTACAACAATTGAACATTGATGAGATTAAAATTTCGCCTCCTTCAGCATGTTCATGTTCTTCGTCTCCATATTGCTATGGCCAAGCTGGACACATAGTAACTGGTAATCTGATTATCATCTCCGACATAAAGCTACAGGTGTTCGAGATACTCCATTTATCAAATGGAATGTGAATATATATGAAGACAGGACTCTGTAGAAGATTATGCCAGACAACCGGCTTAACGTGAACATGCTGAATTGGATTCACTTTCAGAGTAGGCTAAGCCAATCAGGTGCTTTATACTGAAACGAATAAGTAATTTGCGATACAAAATGAAAACTAAACACAGATCGATATATATTTACACTGATATGCGAACAACTCTAAACGATCTAAAGATAAGTATGTAGATTTGTCTGATGATAAGGCATCTAATAACTTGATCCTTGTTGACACTGTTATAGTTATTGCATGCAATAAAAAATACATTTAAAAATTTACCGTTTTTTCGATGAAATACTGACTAAGCATGCTTTAGAATTAATATCTTTCAAGATACCGGTTTATGAGCCAGATACTGACCTACCTCGTCTATATTGGATACCGCACTACACACGGGTCCTTATAAGCAACGTCTTATCACTGGTTCTGCTAGTTTCTGCACCAAGCCTTTATCAAATCTTCTTATTATCATTCTCAAATCAGTCTTATTTTGACACTGAATACTTCAGAAGTGGAATTAACGGGATGTGGATTTTGAAAAAAACTCGAATTATGGTACGGTATTGATAATATGATAAATTAAATGATATTGTAGTACAGTAAAGACAATAACGTATATGGTAAAGTTATAATTATACCCGTGTGGTACAAAATAACATATGGTGGAGTTATAATTATACCCGTGTGGTACAAAATAACATATGGTGGAGTTATAATTTTACCCGTGTGGTACAAAATAACAATATGGTGGAGTGATAATGATACCTGTGTGGTACAAAATAACATATGGTGGAGTTATAATTATACCCGTGTGGTACAAAATAACATATGGTGGAGTTATAATTATACCAGTGTGGTACAAAATAACATATGGTGGAGTTATAATTATACCCGTGTGGTACAAAATAACATATGGTGGAGTTATAATTATCTTGCTCTCTGTATAGGAGTATGACATCTGAAAAACGATTTTTAAGATCTTCATGTTTTGTCTCTCTCTCTCTCCTGCTTGTACTTCATCATAGAATTATTTTATAACTAGAAGTCTTTATTTTAAATGATACAAATGTACTGTTGCAAGAATATAAATAAGATTATTTTTTTTATAATAAGTGAAATTTTGATAATTCATTTTATAAGTAATTTATGAAAATTGATATTAAAAGTAAAAGTACATTTTCGCTTTGGTATGTGTGACTTATTTATTACCACATCATTTAATAATTCATTACCTCTTAGCTTGAAAGTGAGGTCTATTTAATCAAAGGTATTGTTATTATTACCTCATTACAAGTTAATTAACCATATAATTCAATCCTTAAATCTTACAGTTTATCAGTACATATATACAGTACAAAATACAAATAGATACATGTAAAACACAATTCAGGTCGGACACACATGTACACAAACCACACATACACGACCGCAACGCTTGTGGAGAGGAGGATTTCACTTCAAAATGTATTCAATCGTCTTCTGTTACCGAGGACAATATTTTACATGAATTCAAGAGATGGTTTCAAAACGTTGTCCAAATGTTTCCACTCTAGATTTTCCTTTACGGTAATACGGTTTGATGAAACGTTTTTCATAATGACTACATTTTATTATGAAATGGGACTACATTTTATTATGAAATGGGACTACATTTTATTATGAAATGGGACCACATTTTATCATGAAATGGTACTCTTTTATTAATCCACATAATTCCAATATTCAGTTTAAGAGACGACAGTCTAGGTTTTGCGATTTTTTTTAACATATTGTGAACAAAGATAAGTTTTGTTTAGTATTGTTAAAGACAAAATATACCACTAACAATGGTTTAAAGTAAACATTTTGATGACACATTTGTTGAGTCGTTACATTGCTGTTGCTAAATTTGTCATTCTTTATTTAATAGTGATCTATGTTTGTTATGTACAATTCAGTGTTTATCACTTCATTTGATAATTTTCTTTTATTTCTTTATATATCCGATCTGGATCATTTTACTTTAGAAAAAGTACAATCTCATGCAGTTGTAGTGCTGACTTTCCAGGTAAATCTCAGGTGAGTCGAAATCACAGGTAAATCTCAGGTAAAGTGAAATGGGCAGCTTATATGGAACAGTATATATTTAACTTCCCGTTGTTCCAAAAACAACACCTACCTATTGTTAAAACAATGTTGGCATTCGGAGACCACACCTTTCTGTTACAGTAACATGCAAAATAAAACAAAAAAGCAATAATCGTGCTTAATGCATGTATAATTTGTGGATATTCTGTTGTTTCAGTTGACGTGGCCGGTGATAAGGTACCCGGCCTAACTGATGGCGTTGACGAGGCCAGACCGAGGTTGGGCGTGGGTCGTCATGTTTGCCGCTTTTGCAGCACAAGGTCTACAAAGTGGAATCTGTTACTCCGTCGGAATAATTCAAGTAGCGCTGCAGAGGAGGTTTCAAAACAGTGTGGCATTCACGTCGTGGGCTAATGGAATCTTTATATTCTTCATATCCTCAGCAGGTAATATTTTTTCTCTCTTTTTATTCACTATGACAAAAAGCATATCGTATTATTAAAATAATTGCAATCCCATCTCGATCAATGACAGTCGCGGTTACAAATGGAAAGTTGTCATGAACACACGTGTTGTCAATGAACGTCAATTTGAAGACATGAGACATATCAAAACTTCACTTTATTATATACACAAAACAATACTTTTTTTAGGAACAGTTTACTTTTATATGAAGTTACTATTTCTAATTTATACATGTAGAAGTAGTTATAAAAGCAGGGCTTTGGGCTTACTTCTGGCCAAATTTCCTCGTTTAATTAAAATAAGATACAAGTATCCTCCGAGGTATCCTCCCAAAGGTTTTGGTTTCGGTCTCCATTAACAAAGGAGAAAGGTCATCTCCGGTGTATCCTACCAAACAGTAATCTGCTTATGATTAAAATCAATTAAAACAATTGTATTCATAGATTTTATTTTCCCCATCGCGATGAACGAAAATGGGTCTGAGAGCCATTCCACACGTATACAAGTAGGTGACCAAACACAGACAAGTAGAGACATGTACAAACCTGCGTGTTCGTATCCACGCACACGTATGTCCTCAATGTTTTATAAATCTGTCACAAAAAATACTCCTGTAATATAACACCACACATTTAAAACGAATATTTCCTTCATATCAACCACTTAATAATACTCAAAATCAAATACACACATGCAACATTCAACTTTCCATATAAGTGGAGTACTGGGTACACACGTCTATTTTAACCCGCTCCATGGAAAGGGATTAAACTTTCAAACAAGGTGTATTTAAATCTACCTGTGAGTAAACGTACACAATACGTACGCGTTCAAACGAGGAGCATATACATAGTTATTCTATCTAACGGCTATGATTTGACTCTAAACCGTGGTGTACTGGTAAGCCATAGGACAGGTGGTGAGCCGGAGAATTAAATAAGCACGTATAATTGCCACGGCAGTCGATGACAACTGCAAAGTGTATTACCCACAAGGTCCCGCTTTCCGATGATTATCCAATCAAATCGTTGGAATTATAGATTATCCCAGCTCGCTTGACCCGCGCCTATAAAAAGGCCGAACAATTGTCGATAAGCATCAGTTTCTGAAAAAAGTTTCGAAGTGAAATCACGTCGGGCTGGATATTGGTAACTGCCATATGCATGATCTAAGGTGTACCGATATAGGGCGGCACTGCTTGTCTAACACGGTAAGAAAGGCTATAAGAGATCCGTCCCCGTTATTATCGGGAATCCTCCTTCCGACTAATTAGTTCACGTGAACCCCTTATAGGGTGGTGCTCCGCTCTTGGTGACAACGGTGTTGTATTTACCGCGCGATAGCCGTAGAATTCGCGTGAAAAAACATCTTAAGTAGGCGGATCAAATCCGGACTCAGGACAACCGATACCCAACAGAGGAATCCTGCTTGAAGGAGGAATGCTTATTGAGGGCAGGAATCAAGTGTTACCTATCCCCCTCTCTAATCGTAAAGGAAGGGAAATATCACGTGACTCTGAAAACAGAAGAAGTTGGAGAAGTTATGAGGGATTCATTCAAGAAATTCTACATGTCTTTCATAGAATGACAGAGACAAGGTCGTAATATGACCTTTGATAAAGTATTAGGGATCAAGACGTGGCGCGTTATAGACCGTTAAAAGAATCGAGTAACATCCCCCTCCCCATGAAGCTGAGGTCGAAACAAGCCGTCGTCGTCCGCCGTTGGCAGCCTTACATACAACCAAACAAAATGCTTGGTGGGTAATTAAGTACAAGGACAACGTGACCGAACTGGATTTTACTGGCATTCCTATTCCGGTCAAAATGGCTGACATTCTGCGATTCGAGAACAGCACAAGATCAGTATAAACGACTTTGGCTTCGAAAAAGGTGATGTATTACCAATACACGTCACCAAAATCGTTACGATAAACACGTCAATTTATTGCTTTATCTCTGACAACAGGAAGTCACACTGCTGCTGGATCGGAAATCTTAACAGACTACTTTTCGACCAGAAGTCATACAAAATCCAATATCATTATTGTCCATACTGTTTACAGGATTTCACAAAAAAAGGATATTGGATAACCACATTTCTTATTGCCAAAAAGAGGAGGATAAATCGCTCTTTTACAAGGACATTATGAAACAACTTAAAGCTCCCTATATCATCTATGCCGACTTCGAATGTCTCTAGGTACCCATCAACGGTTGGCAGAGAGATCCGACCACGTCGTTTACGGAGAAAACGACAGAACACGTATCATCTGGTTTTGCTTACAAGGTCGTAGGACTAGCCCGCGAACATTCTAAAGAACCGGTCGTGGACAGAAGGTCAGACGCTGCCAGTAAATTCGTAGAATGCATGCTAGAAGAGCAAGACGACATCGAGCGGAAATTCAAATATTGTGAGCCTATGCGCATGACAGGCACTGATTGACAAAGTTTCAAAAGGGACACACATTGCCATATTTGTAATATGTAACTAGGAGAGGATAGAGTTCGGGATCACGGCCATGTGACCGGGAGATTCAGAGGCGCGGCGCATAATGTCTGTAACATCAACTACAAGTTCACAGGAAGAATTTCACAATTGACGAAGATACGATAGTCAACCATCATGTGAGCCATAGGGAAAACACGGAAAAAGATCAAATGTATTCCAAATTATAAAGAGAAATACATCTCGTGTTCGATGGGCTGTATGGATTTCACAGATTCCCTCCAGTTTATGAATTATCATTGGAAACACTAGTGGAATACTTAGCAAAAGAAGGCCCAGCAAAGTTCGAACATATGGCCAAACACTTGATGAGAGGAAAGGATAGAATTGCTATTACGTAAGCAATTGTATCCATACGACTATGTTGCTACCAAAGACAACTTTTACAGCACTCTATCAGGGAATTGCCTATCAGAAGATGACGCACAGACCGTGTGGGGCACATTCCAGGTAACCAACCGGGATGAATATCACGATCTATACATTTTTATGGACGTGTTGGCCTAGGCAAATGTTTTTTTTTTTTTAATTTTTGAAACATTTGTCGTAGCTACTACCAACTGGACCCGGCCCATTTTTACACTTTTCTTGGCCTGGCATGGCAAGCAACCCTGAAAATGACAGGTGTACATATCATACCGATATCGATATGCATCTATTTATAGAAAAGGGTTTAAAAGGAGGCATTTCCATGATATCACAACGCTTTGCTAAAGCGAACAACAAATACGTTCCATACTACGACCCAAGCCAACCAGACAGCCACAGGAAGTTCCTCGATGCAAATAATCTGTATGGCTGGGCAATGTTAGAGTCACTTCCGGTGTCAGAATTTATTCCGATGATTGGAGAAATCCATAGATGTCACAAAGTCCAAGACGATTCAGATGAGGGGTTTATTTTATTTTAGAACTCTCATGTATGACTTTCAATACAATTACACGAAGAAAAAGTACGGATAGAGAGCTAAATTACTGTTTACAGGTACAAACTCTCTCTGCTATCACATAAAGACAGAAGACCTTTACCAGGATATGTAAGATGATCATTATCTGTTCGACGCCTTCTAATACGAACCAACACATCCTCTATATAACACGGAGAACAAAAAAGTTCCAGGCAAAATGAAGGATGAAACAAGCGGCCGTCCAATACACGAATGTGTATGACTGAAATCGAAGATGAACTCCCTAATATTCACAGAAGGAAAAAGTGACAGAGAAGAAGACGGCTAAAGGGATAAAGAAAAACGTCATTAAGCACCGCATCACTCACGAAGACTATTAAACAAGAAAATACACAAATCTTCCGTGACACAGATAAGAAGTTATACTCACCAGTTATTTAATGTATCCATGAACAATACGATGACCAACAATATCTATTGGACGACGGAATCATGATCTTTGCCTTCGGTCATTGGAGGATTAGTCCAGAGTACCTTCCACGGGTTGTCTCAGTAGTTCAAATGTATATATTGTCCATATTAAAATGGGTGTAAGTGTTAACATATATCTGGATAATGTAATAAAATGTAATGAATTATCAATCGTTTTCTGTTTTTATACCCAGAATGCAACATCTCCGACAGAGTATAAAAAGGGGTGCACTCATTATACTTCATTTAACAATAAAACGATGTCTAAAATTCAGTGTCGAGACTGCCGCCTATAGAAATAGAGGGAGAACAGACATTGGCTCATTTCGATAGCAGCAGTTGTAGCGAACAGACGTATTCTTAACAGCAGGAAGAATCCCTTCTAAGTGAACAACAGCCGTATACACGGGAATCTATTTGACATGTCTTACCAGATCAAGACGAAATGTCTGCCTTTGACGATTGCGGTATCATGTTCCAGGACATGCATGATTTACACGCGAAAACATGGTGTCCTGAAAACAACTCCCGGAAGAGAAAAGAAAATAGGAACCAGAGAATGAGGATGAAACTATTGCCAAAAGATGGAAAACACTCGAAGAATTGAGTGAAGAGAACGAAAGTGAAGAGCACGAGGCGTTTGATGCCATGATGGACAAAGCAAGGTCTGCTAACGAGGAGGAATGGGTTAAATAAATACATGAATGACGGAAAGTCGGAGGAAGAAGCACGGGCGAAAAAAAGAAGCGATTTCGAAATCTGAAGACATAAACAAATTCAACTCAAATTATGGTTCTAATATAAGATATGTTCTTCAGGTACAGAACGGTTCAATGCACGAGCATATCATGACGGGTTTGGCAGAATTCGTTGATGGCGGTTATGAGGATGGCAAAGCGATTAGAATGACCCTCAAAATAAGCATTTACTGGAAGAAATGTGGGAGGACGAGGAAACTGAGGATTAATCTAATGAGGAGGAGGAGGAGGAGGAGGAAACGTTATACACTGGTTATACAGATATTTGTAGATATATCATATTTCACATTGCTATAATGACACACGAAGTGTTAACATGTCTGCCTTGGACAATGCAGGTAGTTTCTCCGAACCAGATAAATTGTATAGATATGTACGAAAGGCTGTTCAAGTTTAAAATTGGGGATAAATTAACACTATCACACCTGAAAAATCTGTTCACTCGAGAAAACGACGACAAATGGACAGGAGAGATATTTACCATTTCTCAGAAGATATTATGAGGAGGTCAAAGAGTCAAAGACTACGATGGTGACGAGATTAAAGGAACATTTTATCAGTCGGAACTACAGAAAGTGGACGTGAGGGTTAACGACATTTGGAAAGTCGAAGAAATATTAAAGACAAGAGGAAAAGGACGTATTAAACAGTACTTTGTCCAATGGCTTCAAATTCAATTCTTGGATACGTGCTTCGGATGTATCTGATTTGTAAATACCCCGTTTAGAAGTGTGAATTACATTAGAAATGTCTTAATTCAAGAACCCGTGCTATGGGAAATATCGTTCACAGATCGTTTTAGTACTATAATACATGTGGTAGATGACGCTTCCTCAAATATGTATATTGTCCATGATAGAGTAGGTTGTATTTGTTAGAATGGATATGGGATGGCTCTCCGACCCACATTCGTTCATCGCGATGGGGAAAATAAAATATATGAATATAAGTGTTTTAGTTGTTTTCAATTATAAACAGGATAACTATACACTACTGTTTGGTAGGATACACCGGAGATGACCTTTCTCCTTTGTTAATGGAGACCGAAACCAAAACCTTTGGGAGGATACCTCGGAGGATACCTGTATCTTATTTTAATTAAACGGGGATTTTTTTCCAGGAGTAAGCCCAAAGCCCTGCTTTTATAACTACTTATGAATATAGATAGTGTCAACCTAACAACGGAAACATGGTACCGTAATTGTGTCAGTTGTTTAAATGGTCGTATGCTGGTTTTATTACTGATTACTGGGTCTCATTATAATTCCACGTAGGTGTGATAGGAAGCGCCATTATCAGTCGGTATAATTGTCGCACGGCGTTACTGGTGGGTTCGGCCATGATGACGTCAGGTCTTGCTGCGAGTGCTGTCGTGGAGACCATAGAGCTAATCTTTGTGACGTATGGCGTCATTACAGGTAAGGTTAGAGTTATCGGTAGGACATACGTTGACGGAATACTGTGTAATTACTTATGATATATAGACAAATGAGGTGCATATCTACGTCACATATGCTAATATAAAAGACCATGGTCCACTTACAGCTTAGCTGCGGATAATTCTATATATCCTCTAAATCGGAAATATCAGACGAGGAGAAAGCAGGCTTCTTTTATGGGTACCTGTCACATACATAACTATGAAATCACAAAACTTTCGGCTGTCTCATACCGTTTATAAAGTACGAACGTATAAAACCAAGTATATGTTTACCTAACAATCAAGAAAAAGGCATACTTTACTTTCAGTGGCAATATTCACGGATAACTTTTGTTTCGTTATATGAATAATTAAATAATAAAAATTTGCCCATACATGGCTGGTTTGAAGAATGCAAAAACAATAATAAATAAATAAATAAACAGTTATATGTATAACACGGATCTGCCGACTATGCTAAGAGAGATACACATTTTCAAAGTTCATTACCTGAATATTAGTTAGCCTCAAAAAGCATTCGTACACGACTAGTTAACACATGCACCTCCCCTTGATAGACTTTCGCGCCAGTACCATCGGTTTGTGAAAGCGGAACTTTAACCGACATCACAATGTTGCCTCGTGTTGGAGTTTGGAAAGCGCGGACAATGAACATACTGAGGGCCCAACATATTTTTTTTTTACTTATAGAAAAACCGTTCTCCTTTTCAAGGTGTGGGCGCCGGTATAGTATACACATCCACGGTGGTAGCCGTGGGTCTCAATTTCGAGGAGAAAAGGAGCATGGCGACGGGCGTAGCAGCATGCGGGGCCGGAGTTGGTATCTTCATATTCCCACCAATGTTTCAGCTAGCACGAGGAACTTACGGTGACAAAGGCTTCTTTTTTATAATGGCAAGTGTTGCTTTAAATATCAGTGTATTTGGATCCCTTTGTTTTCCGACCACTTTTGAGAGTAACAACCAGAGGGTTTCTTTAACTTCATCTTTAAAGCGTCTATCGATATGTAAACGTATTTGTAATCGATTTCATTTGTTTCGCAATGTGCCTTTCCTGTGCATTTGCATGAGTTTGTCAGCTAGTCATCTGGGAATTCATTTGATCTATGTACACCTGACGAATTACTCAATATCGAGGGGATCGACAGATATTCAGGCGTCGCTTCTAACGTCCGTTATCGGCATCACAGGCAGTCTAGGGCGACTGTGTATCGGATTCACGGGGAACGTGGACAACATCTACAACATGGTGCTGTATTTCGGGACGTTCGGATTGCTCGGCACGTCGACGGTACTGTTCCAACTGTACAGTGCTACCTACACAGGACAGATGATTTATGCCATTATGTTCGGAACGTATTCCGGTTGTTGCTATGTTTTACTAAACACCATTACTCCAGAACTTGTAGGAGTCGGCAATCTGGCACAGGCCTTTGGAATCGAGATGCTCTTCGCTGGAATAGGTAGCTTAACAGGAGCACTAATGGCAGGTACGTCCCTTAGGTAACTAAGAATCGTTCAGAATTAATACATTTATTTCCTTTGTCTTCGAGAGGTTGCTTGACTTAATAGAGTTGGTTCGTGTACAATCCCTTCAAATTAAAACTAAGTCAGATAACAGCTGCACCGTGTTTTTAGGAAATTGCTACGAATTTAACCTATTTCAAGAAAAGTATTTTTTGCGTTTATTACCTGTGAAATATCAAAATGTATTCATTCTATGGAAGTGATATATTAACAAGTGCCAAATTATCATATTTGTTACTATTGAAAAATATCATATTCCATTGAAAAATATCACCTTTACTGATTTGATCAAATAAAACACAGCTTACAAATTATCATTGGAAAAACTTCAGGCTGCCCATCTGGTCAAATATCAGTTAACTTAATGACACGAATGCCGCGTTTTACTGCCAAGAAATATAATATCTGTTTTCTATCACCGAGGAACTTTTCTCTGTGAACTCACTGTGTTTAATTCAACAATTGCCTTTCACTTCACGTACAAGGAGCTTTTATACTAATGCAGGTCAGCAATTCTAAATGTTTGATCGAAGGAATTTTAACAAAATACGGAGTGTCAACATCGTCTTCAAGTCAAGTTAAGCTAAGCGATTTGCAATAAGTATTGATAAGAGAACTATGGTCATCTGTGACAGTGATAGTGATAGACTGTAACCAACATAGGAGGTTGGCCTATTGGTATTTTATCATCTAGATAAGTTGTGACAAAACAACTCCGCATTTCCCTCATTAGCTCGCTCCCCACCATTTTAGATTCGGAGGTTAACAACAATGCGTTAATATTGATTTGATGTCGGGACATTTTAAAATTATGTGTTAGATTATTACAGTAATATGACATACTTATTTTAAGTATGAAGTCAAATACATTATTCATTGATATAAGTTATCAAAAGAGGTTAGTGACGAGCTTTTACATTTTATTGAAATATTTACAGAGAGGACTATATTTTGTAACGTCGAGTTTTCTGCAACTGCTAGCGTCAAACGTATCTACACCAAGTGTTGGCAACTTGATGTGTCGTTTGGGGTTCCGGGGTAACGTTTTGCAACAAAAATGTAATAAACAAAATATCTAACAGTATCTTCAGTAATACAAAATATATTTCACTTGTGGGGCTAGTATTTTGATATATTTCACTCGTGGGGCTAATAACAAATTTATTATATGCGCTCGTACCTTTAACTCGTGCTGCGCACTCGTGAAAATATCAAAATATTAGCAACATTCGTAAAATATATATTTCGTATTACTGAAGACACTTTAAGATGTCCTCATTTGTTTCATCTGGGTAGCCTGTTCATGAAACCTAACGTTATATGTGTTATCAATTGAGCTTATTATTGAACACTTGATGCTCAGTTCCTTAGGTTTAGTCTTGTAAAACATTGCGTACATAATGATAATGATATATCGTACATTTTTATTTCACATTTTATTTGCTAAATGTGTAGTTTTTGTCATTTGTATGCTGTTTTATATAAAATAATGATTTTGCAATATATTCTTATCTTTTAGGTGTTATAGTTGATAATGGAGGAACTTACGAAACTGCATTCACTCTTGCTGGTAAATATAGCACTAGTTATTAGTTTTAGGTGTGTCAGTAATTTGAACAGTAGCCTGTGCTATCATAATTATACATTTTACCTATTTGTTTACTTACAGAGTAAATTAAAGTTATACAGACCCGTACACGTTCGCTGTTCCATCTTAGACGCAAACGGTACGGAAGTGCTTCGGAAATGCTACTCAAATGATACGGAAATTCTACGCAAACGGTACGGAAATGCTACAGAAATGCTACGCGAACGGTACGGAAGTGCTACTCAAATGGTACGGAAATGCTACGGAAATGCTACACAAACGGTACGGAAATGGTACGGGTGACGCTTGCAAACGGTCGATCACATTTACGGATTTTTATAAAAACGGATCCACATAATCACACATACAAACGAAACGAAATACCCATAATGCATTGGGAAACGTGTGCTGAAACCGAATGTGGAGATCCAGCGTGTACACATGCGTACGATTGTTTTTTAATGTTTGCTTTGCCATTAAGATAATGGTATGAGAGTGAAACAAACAGACATGCCTTAAAAGTAATTGGGAACAATATCAAATATCGGTAATATTGGAACATGTATTAAATTTTTCCGTCATAGAGACCTGACGTACGCTGACAGGTAGCCATGGGCATCAGTCGGAACACCTCGGGTATTCTCTTCCGAGCTTGCCGGAGAGGCCCGATGTTGTCCGACTGGCTGGGGCATATGACCTTGATATTTTTATTTTATTTTATTTAATGTTAAATTTAGTCAGATTCATACATATTGATAAAAGCCTTGTTTTTTGTTTTGTAAATTTTTGAGACTGAGATTATTTACAAAATTCTGAGTTTATGCAGCTTATAAAAACATGAACTATTCGTTTCGTCAGATTTATTCCGTAAAATTTCCAACCGAACGTTTCGCGAACGCTTTGTAAATGACGCTAGTGCTACGGAAATGGTACGGTAGTGCGACGGAAATGCTACGGTAATGCTACGTTAGTGCGACGGAAATGCTACGGTAATGCTACGGAAATGCTACGCAACCGGTACGGAAATGCTACGGTAATGGTACGGAAGTGCTACGGAAATGCTACGCAAACGGTACGCTTAAAGTGGAACAGCGAACGTGTACGGGACTGTACGTATATACATTGAGATGCCGTACCTTCCTTTAATTGTAGGTTTCTCTGTTCTTATGGCTGCGGTATTGGTGTTATCCGCAGAGGCTTTCCGCACCAATAGTCAACGGGACAAGAAAAGGATAACACCTGAAGAAGAAGCCTTTAACATAGACAGTACGACGTGTGGTACTGAACGAAATGATCCTTCCCTATCTGTGGTACATGCACAAACACCCCTAAAACCGTAAAACAATCCACATGGAACGAAGTTTTATTATTTGCTACACTTTGAAGGTTGTTATGGTTACGAGAAGATTAAACTGATATAATATTGTCGTCAGAAATGAATTAGAGGATAACGTTATCTTCAGTGGATCATAGTGAAGACTGTAAAACTTTTGTATCATCAAATCTACACTCCCAGCGTAAAAGCTGAGAGATAATGTTATTTGGATTTATTTGTAACTAAAAAATCAAATTTAAAACAGTGATGCGTTAAAAAATGTCGATATTATGCATCAGTTTATGACTTTGTTATTTACTCAATGCTGATTGGTCTAAAAAGCACGCGCAAGTCAAAATAAAATGCGATATTACCCTGCAATAACGAAAGTCTGTACGAGAGGTTAATATTGAACTCCAAAAACCCCGACGTGAGCCTCGCAGGTTAATAACTAAATCCAAAACAACTACTGTGGAATATTGACAAATCAGACGCCAGGTAGAATTTACTCCGTACAGTGTAAATATGGCAGACAGAACGGACGCCTCGTCTGAAGCTGTAAACAAAACAAGGTTTGGAAGTGTCTCCGAAGAAAAGGTAGCAAGGTTGTTGTTTGAAAAAGATGCTTAAAGCACACGAAAAGCAACAGATACCTCTGTAAGCTTCCTCCGATCGTTTCTAACTGAAACAAATATAGACACAGACTTCTTACAAATACCAGTAACTGAACAGGCCGAAATTCTTAGTAAACTTTACGTGGAGATTCGGAAGAAAAACTGTGAAATGTACCAACGCATTTCTTTATTTGCCCTTTGACATGGATTAAACAGATATCTCTTTCAAATGACATGACCGGTCTGGACATCGTTCATGGAGTAAAGGTCAAAGAAGCCAATAAAGTGTTCGAGGCAATGTCCAAAGAATTGAAACGTGATGGAAAAGGGGGTATTTCACACCATCCTCCAATAGACGATGTCGTTCTTCGCAAAATGTACGATTATTTTGATATGAGTGATAATGTAAAGTTGCCGCAACATCTGTTGTGAACAGAGGACGTTACATGAATTTCCAATACCGGTGGTTACACATTGTTCAAATGTGACGATCAATTTCCATGTGAGATAGCAGATTAATTGAAACTTTCAATAATCAGTTGTAAGTAACAATAATTCATCAGAATTACAATGTAGATATTTTTCTTAATATATGATATTTAATTTATTTGAAGTCTGTGAGACTATCACATACTTGTTTAAAAATTATTATAGAACATATATCAAGGGTAAAATAAATTATTGGAACTGACAATAGGGACAATATAGAAGTGATAGAAGGCACTGACAGTTATTTATCCGATTTAATATCGGTCTGGATATATAAACATTGAGGACTACCTTTACCTGTTGCATTATAGTAAATTTGTTGACGGTTTGTTTTACTTGTGTTTTGCATATATTGAAATATTAGACAGGAAATATTTCCTACCTGA
The DNA here is from genome assembly GCA_947623455.1 of Mimachlamys varia. Lineage (NCBI taxonomy): Eukaryota > Metazoa > Mollusca > Bivalvia > Pectinida > Pectinidae > Mimachlamys > Mimachlamys varia. The sequence goes on from OX392529.1 coordinate 8,951,356, forward strand.
AAATGTCCAGACTCTGGAGTTGATCCTGACTTTATACAATCTGTACACATTACACCGTCTGTATCATGGCACACTTGTAACTCTAAAACCTAGTATGGCTACCAATCATTAGGTGTGCGATACATTGTAGGCTTTAAGTAGTTTCCATTAAATTTAAGAAACAGTATTTATGTATTCGATGTGCTCTGTTTTATTAGACAAGTTGCTAGGACATTAGAAGTTGCCATTTTCATTTGTTTGGTTTATTTTGTTTTACGTCTTATAAACAGCCAGGGTCATTTAAGGACGTGCCAGGTTTTAGAGGTGGAGGAAAGCCGGAGTACTCGGACAAAAAAACACCGACCTACAGTCAGTACCTGGCAACTGCCCCACAGGGATTCGAACTCGCAACCCAGAGGTGGGGGCTAATGGTAGAATGTCGGAACACCTTAACCACTTGGCTACTGCGCCTGTATTTCCATTAGAAATTGACATTCGAAAATTAGATACTGTAACACCTACTATTACCTTGCATTTGTATTAACACATTAAGACAAATATCATATAATAAAACAATTATCGACCTTTTGTCATGTGAATACGAGAATGTATCAACCTGAGAAAGTGCTATATCACTTTCCAAGGTGGATAACTTTCCTTTTGTAGTCTTATATATACTACAGTAACTGATATGAATATAATATTTCCTTTTGTAGCCTAATATATACTAACTGACAAAACAGATAGTTTTAACCAGTATTACTATTAAATTGGTCAATTCGGCTGTTTTGCAAACAGTCAAGGACTCAAACAACTGTATAATTTTCTAAATCGTATGACTAAGCTTTCAAGCTAATATAATTAAATAATAAAAGAATGAAGCGGAGAAAAAAGTATAAAAGATAAATGACAGAGTGCGAAAAGTCACAAAATTACCAAACATTTCCATTACTTAACTTCCAAATTCCAATTACTAAACCACAAAATTCTCATTACTAAACCTCAAAATTCTCATTACTAAACCTCATAATTCCCATAACTAAACTTCGAAATTCTCATTTCTAAATCTCAAAATTCCCAGTACTATACCTCAAAATTCCCATTACTAGACCTCAAAATTCCCATTGCTAAACCTCAAAATTCTCATTACTAAATCTCAAAATTCCCATTACTAAACCTCAAAATTTCTATTAATAAACCTCCAAATTCTCATAACTTAACCTCCAAATTACCATTACTTAACTTCAAAATACATTGACAACAATGCTCGCCTCATCATTGGGATGATAATGTAGTTCCTGATCACTCGTTCTTAAGGGAATTGTGGTCGGGCCCAAAAATAGTTCACTTAGTGCAATTTCAGCTTTAGTTAATATACTTCCAAGAAACGACTTCTGTGATGTTGATCAAATATGGAAGCAATGATCATCAGCAAATGGGTTGATGAATGTTAAAGTCCCATTGGTATCGTAACAAAATAATATAATGCTGTTGTTTTTGTCTTAGATGCATATAATCTCCTACTGAAGCCGAAACTGTTGTCTGACAAATTCCAGTGAGAGAAGTATAGCTGATAAGATTTGTATCAACACAATTGGTATTGCTACAAGGTGTCAGAGTTAGGATCTGATCAACAATCTACTATCCATAATATCTAACACATAGCATGTAATTAAAATACATTTAATTTTTCTAACATATTTCTGGTGACTATTATACCTAAGGTATTGAGGAAATTTAAGCCAAACATTCAAGCCACCCCTTTAGGGCCTCTGCACCCAGCAAGGTGAGCAATGTGCTACGTGTATATTATATCATACCTACGGATTATGCTATCAAGTTTGGTTAGTATTGGACTAACGGTTTATAAGAAGTTGATACATGTATAAGCTGAAAATGTCAATTTGTATACTTTTAAGGTCCCCAACCAGACACCCCAATCCAAACCTACACTCAATAGGGATCACCAAATTGCGGGATGATGAATTTTCCTCTCCACTTACTGGGGATCATTGCTTACATGTTTGATTTAAATCATGAAATTGGTTTCTTGGGAGACTATTTTCAAACTAAAACATGCACTTTGTGAACCCTTGACGGCCGTACCACAAGGCCCCTGGAACCCTGTTTGTCAGCATCTTGACAATTATAGATTATATTATCACCGTGTGGTGGTGGTGGTGGTGGTGAATATTGTTGGCGATTTATTTTGGGGTTGGTTAAATGGAAGTTTTTGGTAATTATATATCAAAATATACCTGTAAAAACATGTAACCATGACCTGTTTTATCTGTGTTGTTCATGTTTCCCCTCGCAATTCGAAATTTATAATGTTTTAAGCCAAACATTCAAGCAACCCCTTGAATGTCCAGTTCTTATCCAGTTTGTAAGAACTTCGACAAAAAACAAACGTTCATCCCCACAAGAAGTATCCCAACAAAAGTGATCCGCGTAAGAAAATAATCCGTGATACAAATTTCAATCAAAACTAATGAAAAATAATTTGAGAATAAAAACACCATTTCAAGCGTAAAAATGCATATGAGAAAGTCAATGACGATATCTTTATTTTCAAATTATTATTTTTTTTTAAATCGAAAGGCTATCGCAGGCGGTTTCGAGATTTTATCCACGTGCTCACGATGAGAAAATTGTTCTCACGACAAACCCTGAAAATACAGTGTGATAATCTATACTCCATCTTTCTGATGCCCTTTGATACTTTCTCACAGGTGTAGAGTACCTGTGGATATTCCATCTTTCTAATGACCGTTGATGGGTTCTCACAGGTGTGGAGTACCTGTGGATACTCCATCTTTCTAATGACCGTTGATGGGTTCTCACAGGTATGGAGTACCTGTGGATACTTCATCTTTCTAATGACCGTTGATGGGTTCTCACAGGTGTGGAGTACCTGTGGATACTTCATCTTTCTAATGACCGTTGATGGGTTCTCACAGGTGTGGAGTGCCTGTTAATACTCCATCTTTCTAATGACCGTTGATGGGTTCTCACAGGTATGGAGTACCTGTGGATACTCCATCTTTCTAATGACCGTTGATGGGTTCTCACAGGTGTGGAGTACCTGTGGATACTCCATCTTTCTAATGACCGTTGATGGGTTCTCACAGGTGTGGGGTACCTGTGGATACTCCATCTTTCTAATGACCGTTGATGGGTTCTCACAAGTGTGGGTGCCTGTGGATACTCCATCTACAAAACAGAATCTGGTCCCTCAACTCAGATAAACATATTTTGACCATTGTGTTCCCTAGAGTATAATCTCCTGTAATTTTGGCGTCAATGTATATTGGAAGTGGCTAATTCCTCTGTAGTCAAGAATCGGAAGGAACCTCGTTTCCATTTTCCCTTCCCCAACTTGATGTCTTGCGATACATTGATCCCCGCCTTAGTTACTATTATTACCAATATCTACTGTTGAATGACAAACACATAAAGATATCTAAAATCGTGATATACCACTTAAACATTCCGAACTTTAGGCGAACTCTGAACCAGCTATTCCAATAATGAGCCTATTGTCTTTGAGATCTCCCAGGAGAGTCTGGTACAGCCTATGCTCGGAATAACACTAACAGAATACAAGTGACAATCACACCAGCAATGCATGTGATGATGGTAATATGTTCTGCAAAGGAAATATTTTATTGTCAAAATATCGTGAGAAATGTGTTCAATATCGGTTTGTGTTTAGAAACAATAATCTCAAGGGAAATTGCCCCCCTCCTATTTAGTAGTCATGTAATATAGACGCAATAAAACGCTGGTAATAGCCCGTGGAGCTATATGTGTGTACCTAATTGGACCGCTAAACGTATTTTGTAATGTTGACGAGTCGTGTCAATCGTACCTATTTAAAACATGTCCATATATGATAGTATAACAGACGATACACATTTATTAATCTAAACGTTTAAAATGGCGAATACGATTTGATCTAAATACGTAATAGTCAGCAGGAGGTCTGAGACAACGGACGGAATGGGCGAGTTAATTCGTGGCATGGCAGAAAATCGTGAATTACACGTAACGACCGCTACACGATTGTATATTAGGCAGTCGCACCACTATTGTACACAGAACTGATTGTATTTAAATGAATCAGTTACATCCTATTTCCAAACGTGAAGATGTATTGACAGATCGTGTGAATAAAGCCATCACATATTGACTATTACTAGGCGACCTATACGCCTCTCCCGTCCAAGTTTAGCTCAATACATCCATATACAGCCCATAACATACATGTTATGGAATTTGAAATACAAAAAACAATGTTCTAAAACATTGCATTGCCTTGTCATGTAATCCTACGTTCTCGTGATCATCATGTATACAATCACAGTACAAGCGCGGAAAAGATAACAGAGGTGTTACTACATGACAGAAGGCGTGGTGACCACATCTCTGGCAGATCCTGTCAACCATGTGATGACTTCAGTGTAGCGTGAAACAAAGTGAATGTTTCACTTGACTTAATGCGTGTCTTGGTCTGGTGTCTCTTTATACCCCGTCACACCTGAGCACATAATCAACCCACAAGGTCATCCTTATATACAACACTCATTATAGGACCATGGATGAACAAGTTTATTTTCAGATTATAACTATTAGAAATACAACAATATGTTCATCTGGAAATCACAATGTCGGGTATAGATGTCGGGTATGGTGTATCCTACATTCTATAGATGTCGGGTATGGTGTATCCTACATTCTATAGATGTATATAACGTTATATAACGTTACAAAAATGTAATTGCAATACCAAGTACATTGATTTTTTTTATTGATATTAAGGCCTTATAATGTTTATCATAAGCAAAGTAACGGGAGTGATCAGAAACAGGAAGTTTGAAGTTTGAAGTTTTTTTTCTGACTTTTAACCTCATTTCATTATTTTTTAGGTTCAGATTATTTATCTATTTTTGACATTATTTGATACAACTTTTGTCCGTCGATTTATCTCTACTGCCAATGTCTACTCAATGTGCTTGTACAGGAGACTGCTACATGGCAGCGCAGAAAGTAAAATGGTATTTTTAGCTTTAAAATCAATCTTGAAATCCCTAAAATTGCTGCAATCAACAAAGATTGATTTTATCAGGTTTGTTATGGGCCGCTTCTCACACATTCTAATTACAGCAGTATTAAATAATTTATCAAAGATGTTGTCCAAGAACAACTCATAACCTAAAACAATGAAAGTGTTTTTGTATATATATAGTTCGGAGGAAAGAATTCCATGTAGACTGTTTGGATTCCAGTGGGAACTAAATGTACCCCACGTTTGGCTGACTTGTTTTTGTTTTCGTACGAGGCTAGCCTTATCAGGACGGGTAACAAAAACCTTGCCAAATTTTTCAATTTCACTTTCAGGTATATCGCCGATGTGTTGTATATATACCCTACTAAACTTGAGATTAAGGACACAACAGACCCTCCTACATCAGCTTCTTATCTCGATCTTTACTTACACAATGACCAATCAAGCAGCTTACTACTAAGCTGTATGATAAACGTGACGATTTCGATTTTCCTATCGTGAACCTTCCCTTTTCTTGATAGTAACATATCTGCTTCTCCATCCTATGGTTTTCTATGGTGTCAGCTGCTGACTAACAAACGTACGGCACAATGATTCGAGAGATGCAGGTTGATGAAGACTTTGGGCAAGTGTAAATGTTGCCATCTTGGTCTCATTGAAAAATATTTTGTATCTTTGTGAAATATGCAGATAAACGTTTTTGAGTATGTTCGTTAGTGTGCTTACTTATTGTGGTTGACAATGACTCGGTTCTTATTTTGAGGAATTCATGTTTACTTCCGGAACAACCGGTCTTATAATCTTGTACTTTTACGAGTGTCTGCAAAGTTTCCTTTGTTCATATTTTGCCTCTAGTTTAATTGATTTTGAGTTCGGGCTCTGGTTTTGTTGACGCATTTGTATTCTCTGATTTTTTTTTAAATGTCGGTTTTTTTCCTTTTTTTCAGATAGTTTTAGCGACATGTGTTTATGATATATTTTACAAACTATCATTTTACAGAAACATACTGTATATACAGACAATGGAAGTATCTTGGGGAAATATAAGAGATCTTAAGCAGTTCGTAAACGCCATTTTTATATTGTGGAAATGAAGACCAAAGTATCAATTTAACACTTGTAAGCACTCATATCTAACACAGTACAACAAGTAATTGTTCCCTATTAACATCTTGGATAAAGCGTAGCATCGTATTTCAAATTAACTAGTGCTGACCCTCTGTTGAGGAACTCTTGTATACAAACTATTACAAAACACATTGACCTTGGACTCTACCTGTTTACAATTTCTACTTTATGTATAGTTGACCATGTCACTGTTAGGATCTCGAAAATGCACATGCCTGGTCCAGCCAAATTCGTTTCAGTCCTTTTGTGGCTTGAACATTGTAAAGACATACGTAGCGCACAGGATAGATGAAGGAAGCAATACATAGGTGAACCATCACGTTTGCTTCCCTTACTGAGTACGATGTTTAAGTGCATATGCCACATAAGTGGATCATCTTGTTTGTTTTCCTAGTACGATGTATAAGTGTATATACCACATAATTGGATCATCATATTTGTTTCCTAGTACGATGAATAAGTGTATACACCACATAATTGGATCATCATATTTGTTTCCTTTTATGACGTGTTACTTAATACATTAGAATCAGCCTTAGATATAATGACAAAATATGAAAACAACACAGGAGGTTTGTTTATGTGAGAAAAAGTGTGAAATAAAGATAATATCATGCAAGGTCGTACTTGAGTTGGTGCAGGCTGTGGTGTCGGTGCCCTCCTTGTTGTAGAGACAGTGTACCGTCGCGGGACTCACTCTCAGCATTAAGGTGCCTGTTGGTGCAGGCTGTGGTGTCGGTGCCCTCCTTGTTGTAGAGACCGTGTACCGTCGCGGGACTCACTCTCAGCATTAACGTGCCTGTTGACTGTATACCAATGGTAATTGATTCCGTGGAAATGAAAAACGATCACGTTCATATAAGAATATAATTCCCTTTCTTTATTTTACGACACCTCCGGGAAATTATTGTCCGGAACCCAACACAAGTGGAGTCCTGACCAGGACAATATCATCCCTGAGTTCATCCAACCACTTAATTGGTGTCAGTATCATCCAATGTGTCCACAGTCGTGTTACTGGAGCAGATATAGAGGAGGTCCCGTGGGGTATTGTTCACACAGGAAAGATGCAGTGTCATTTTGTCTCACACAGAAAGAGACAGAACCAATATGTTCAACAGAGTAAAGTAAGAACTACTATCCATCAATGGGTAAGGTCTGTACTCCAATGTATAACTGAGTAGGGTCTGTACTCCAATGTATAACTGAGTAAGGTCAGAACTCCAATGTATAACTGTGTAGAGTCAGTACTACAATGTATAACTGAGTAGGGTCAGAACTACAATGTATAACTGAGTAGGGTCAGTACTACAATGTATAACTGTGTAGGGTCAGAACTACTTTGTATAACTGAGTAGTGTCAGTACTTCAATGAATAACTGAGTAGGGTCTGTACTCCAATGTATAACTGAGAAGGGTCAGAACTACTATGTATAACTGAGTAGGGTCAGAACTACTGTGTATAACTGAGTAGGGTCAGAACTCCAATGTATAACTGAGTAGGGTCAGTACTACAATGTATAACTGAGTAGGGTCTGTACTCCAATGTATAACTGAGTAGGGTCAGTACTCCAATGTTTAACTGAGTAGGGTCAGAACTACTGTGTATAACTGAGTAGGGTCAGAACTCCAATGTATAACTGAGTAGGGTCAGTACTCCAATGTATAACTGAGTAGGGTCTGTACTCCAATGTATAACTGAGTAGGGTCAGTACTACAATGTATAACTGAGTAGGGTCTGTACTCCAATGTATAACTGAGTAGGGTCAGTACTTCAATGTATAACTGAGTAGGGTCTGTACTCCAATGTATAACTGAGAAGGGTCAGAACTACTATGTATAACTGAGTAAGGTCTGTACTCCAATGTATAACTGAGTAGGGTCAGTACTACAATGTATAACTGAGTAGGGTCTGTACTAAAATGTATAACTGAGAAGGGTCAGAACTACTATGTATAACTGAGTAAGGTCAGAACTCCAATGTATAACTGTGTAGAGTCAGTACTACAATGTATAACTGAGTACTACAATGTATAACTTAGTAGGGTCAGAACTACAATGTATGACTGAGTAAGGTCAGAACTCCAATGTATAACTGTGTAGAGTCAGTACTACTATGTATAACTGAGTAGTGTCAGTACTTCAATGTATAACTTAGTAGGGTCAGTACTACAATGTATGACTGTGTAGGGTCAGAACTACTTTGTATAACTGAGTAAGGTCTGTACTCCAATGTATAACTGAGTAGGGTCAGTACTTCAATGTATAACTGAGTAGGGTCTGTACTCCAATGTGTAACTGAGAAGGGTCAGACCTACTATGTATAACTGAGTAAGGTCTGTACTCCAATGTATAACTGAGTAGGGTCAGTACTACAATGTATAACTGAGTAGGGTCTGTACTCCAATGTATAACTGAGAAGGGTCAGAACTACAATGTATAACTGAGTAGGGTCAGTACTCCTATGTATAACTGAGAAGGGTCAGAACTCCAATGTATAACTGAGTAGGGTCAGTACTCCTATGTATAACTGAAAAGGGTCAGAACTACTATGTATAACTGAGTAGGGTCAGTACTCCAATGTATAACTGAGTAGGGTCTGTACTCCAATGTATAACTGAGAAGGGTCAGAACTACTATGTATAACTGAGTAGGGTCAGTACTCCAATGTATAACTGAGTAGGGTCTGTACTCCAATGTATAACTGAGAAGGGTCAGAACTACTATGTATAACTGAGTAGGGTCAGTACTCCAATGTATAACTAAGTAGGGTCTGTACTCCAATGTATAACTGAGTAGGGTCAGAACTACTATGTATAACTGAGTAGGGTCTGTACTCCAATTTATAACTGAGAAGGGTCTGAACTACTATGTATAACTTAGTAGGGTCAGAACTACTATGTATAACTGTGTAGGGTCAGTACTACTATGTATAACTGAGTAGGGTCAGAACTCCAATGTATAACTGAGTAGGGTCAGTACTCCAATGTATAACTGAGTAGGGTCAGAACTACCATGTATAACTGAGTAGGGTCAGAACTCCAATGTATAACTGAGTAGGGTCAGTACTCCAATTTATAACTGAGTAGGGTCAGAACTACTATGTATAACTGAGTAGGATCAGAACTTCTATGTATAACTGAGTAGGGTCAGTACTACAATGTATAACTGAGTAGTGTCAGAACTACTATGTATAACTGAGTAGGGTCAGTACTACTATGTATAACTGAGTAGGGTCAGTACTCCAATGTATAACTGAGAAGGGTCAGAACTACCATGTATAACTGTGTAGAGTCAGTACTACAATGTATAACTGAGTAGGGTCAGAACTACTATGTATAACTGAGAAGTGTCAGTACTCCAATGTATAACTGAGTAGGGTCAGTACTACAATGTATAACTGTGTAGGGTCAGTACTACAATGTATAACTGAGTAGGGTCAGAACTACTATGTATAACTGAGTAGTGTCAGTACTCCAATGTATAACTGAGTAGGGTCAGTACTACAATGTATAACTGAGTAGGGTCAGTACTCCAATGTATAACTGAGTAGGGTCAGAACTACTATGTATAACTGAGTAGTGTCAGTACTACAATGTATAACTGAGTAGGGTCAGTACTACAATGTATAACTGAGTAGGGTCAGTACTACAATGTATAACTGAGTAGGGTCAGTACTAAAATGTATAACTGAGTAGGGTCAGTACTACAATGTATAACTGAGTAGGGTCAGTACTACAATGTTTAACTGAGTAGGGTCAGTACTACAATGTATAACTGAGTAGGGTCAGTACTACAATGTATAACTGAGTAGGGTCAGTACTACAATGTATAACTGAGTAGGGTCAGTACTACAATGTATAACTGAGTAGGGTCAGAACTACTATGTATAACTGAGTAGGGTCAGTACTACAATGTATAACTGAGTAGGGTCAGAACTACTACATTGTATGTATAACTGAGTAGTGTCACTACTCCAATGTATAACTGAGTAGGGTCAGAACTACTATGTATAACTGAGTAGTGTCAGTACTTCAATGTATAACTGAGTAGGGTCAGTACTACAATGTATAACTGTGTAGGGTCAGTACTACAATGTATAACTGAGTAGGGTCAGTACTACAATGTATAACTGAGTAGGGTCAGTACTACAATGTATAACTGAGTAGTGTCAGTACTTCAATGTATAACTGAGAAGGGTCAGAACTACCAGGTATAACTGTGTAGGGTCAGTACTTCAATGTATAACTGAGTAGGGTCAGAACTACTATGTAAAACTGTGAAGGGTCAGTACTACAATGTATAACTGAGTAGGGTCAGTACTACAATGTATAACTGAGTAGGGTCAGTACTACAATGTATAACTGAGGAGTGTCAGTACTACAATGTATAACTGAGTAGTGACAGTACTCCAATGTATAACTGAGTAGGGTCAGAACTACTATGTATAACTGAGTAGTGTCAGTACTCCAATGTATAACTGAGTAGGGTCAGTACTTCAATGTATAACTGAGTAGGGTCAGAACTACTATGTATAACTGTGTAGGGTCAGTACTACAATGTATAACTGAGTAGGGTCAGTACTCCAATGTATAACGGAGTAGGGTCAGAACTACTTTGTATAACTGAGTAGGGTCAGTACTACAATGTATAACTGAGTAGGGTCAGAACTACTATGTATAACTGAGTAGGGTCAGAACTACTATGTATAACTGAGTAGGGTCAGTACTACAATGTATAACTGAGTAGGGTCAGTACTACAATGTATAACTGTGTAGGGTCTGAACTACAATGTATAACTGAGTAGGGTCAGAACTTCTATGTATAACTGAGAAGGGTCAGAACTACCATGCATAACTGTGTAGGGTCAGTACTTCAATGTATAACTGAGTAGGGTCAGAACTCCAATGTATAAATGAGTAGGGTCAGTACTCCAATGTATAACTGAGTAGGGTCAGTACTACAATGTATAACTGAGTAGGGTCAGTACTACAATGTATAACTGAGTAGGGTCAGTACTAAAATGTATAACTGAGTAGGGTCAGTACTACAATGTATAACTGAGTAGGGTCAGTACTACAATGTTTAACTGAGTAGGGTCAGTACTACAATGTATAACTGAGTAGGGTCAGTACTACAATGTATAACTGAGTAGGGTCAGTACTACAATGTATAACTGAGTAGGGTCAGTACTACAATGTATAACTGAGTAGGGTCAGAACTACTATGTATAACTGAGTAGGGTCAGTACTACAATGTATAACTGAGTAGGGTCAGAACTACTACATTGTATGTATAACTGAGTAGTGTCACTACTCCAATGTATAACTGAGTAGGGTCAGAACTACTATGTATAACTGAGTAGTGTCAGTACTTCAATGTATAACTGAGTAGGGTCAGTACTACAATGTATAACTGTGTAGGGTCAGTACTACAATGTATAACTGAGTAGGGTCAGTACTACAATGTATAACTGAGTAGGGTCAGTACTACAATGTATAACTGAGTAGTGTCAGTACTTCAATGTATAACTGAGAAGGGTCAGAACTACCAGGTATAACTGTGTAGGGTCAGTACTTCAATGTATAACTGAGTAGGGTCAGAACTACTATGTATAACTGTGAAGGGTCAGTACTACAATGTATAACTGAGTAGGGTCAGTACTACAATGTATAACTGAGTAGGGTCAGTACTACAATGTATAACTGAGGAGTGTCAGTACTACAATGTATAACTGAGTAGTGACAGTACTCCAATGTATAACTGAGTAGGGTCAGAACTACTATGTATAACTGAGTAGTGTCAGTACTCCAATGTATAACTGAGTAGGGTCAGTACTTCAATGTATAACTGAGTAGGGTCAGAACTACAATGTATAACTGTGTAGGGTCAGTACTACAATGTATAACTGAGTAGGGTCAGTACTCCAATGTATAACGGAGTAGGGTCAGAACTACTTTGTATAACTGAGTAGGGTCAGTACTACAATGTATAACTGAGTAGGGTCAGAACTACTATGTATAACTGAGTAGGGTCAGAACTACTATGTATAACTGAGTAGGGTCAGTACTACAATGTATAACTGAGTAGGGTCAGTACTACAATGTATAACTGTGTAGGGTCTGAACTACAATGTATAACTGAGTAGGGTCAGAACTTCTATGTATAACTGAGAAGGGTCAGAACTACCATGCATAACTGTGTAGGGTCAGTACTTCAATGTATAACTGAGTAGGGTCAGAACTCCAATGTATAAATGAGTAGGGTCAGTACTCCAATGTATAACTGAGTAGGGTCAGAACTACTATGTATAACTGAGTAGGGTCAGAACTTCTATGTATAACTGAGTAGGGTCAGTACTACAATGTATAACTGAGTAGGGTCAGAACTACTATGTATAACTGAGTAGGGTCAGTACTACTATGTATAACTCAGTAGGGTCAGTACTCCAATGTATAACTGAGAAGGGTCAGAACTACCATGTATAACTTTGTAGAGTCAGTACTACAATGTATAACTGAGTAGGGTCAGAACTACTATGTATAACTGAGAAGTGTCAGTACTCCAATGTATAACTGAGTAGGGTCAGTACTACAATGTATAACTGAGTAGGGTCAGTACTACAATGTATAACTGAGTAGGGTCAGAACTACTATGTATAACTGAGTAGTGTCAGTACTCCAATGTATAACTGAGTAGGGTCAGTACTACAATGTATAACTGAGTAGGGTCAGTACTCCAATGTATAACTGAGTAGGGTCAGAACTACAATGTATAACTGAGTAGGGTCAGTACTACAATGTATAACTGAGTAGGGTCAGAACTACTATGTATAACTGAGTAGGGTCAGAACTACAATGTATAACTGAGTAGGGTCAGTACTACAATGTATAACTGAGTAGGGTCAGAACTACAATGTATAACTGAGTAGGGTCAGTACTACAATGTATAACTGAGTAGGGTCAGAACTACTATGTATAACTGAGTAGGGTCAGTACTACAATGTATAACTGAGTAGTGTCAGTACTACAATGTATAACTGAGTAGGGTCAGTACTAAAATGTATAACTGAGTAGGGTCAGTACTACAATGTATAACTGAGTAGGGTCAGTACTACAATGTATAACTGAGTAGGGTCAGTACTACAATGTATAACTGAGTAGGGTCAGTACTACAATGTATAACTGAGTAGTGTCAGTACTACAATGTATAACTGAGTAGGGTCAGTACTACAATGTATAACTGAGTAGGGTCAGAACTACTATGTATAACTGAGTAGGGTCAGTACTACAATGTATAACTGTGTAGGGTCAGTACTTCAATGTATAACTGAGTAGGGTCAGTACTACAATGTATAACTGAGTAGGTTCAGTACTACTATGTATAACTGAGTAGGGTCAGTACTACAATGTATAACTGAGTAGGGTCAGTACTCCAATGTATAACTGAGTAGGGTCAGTACTACAATGTATAACTGAGTAGGGTCAGTACTACAATGTATAACTGAGTAGGGTCAGTACTACAATGTATAACTGAGTAGGGTCAGTACTACAATGTATAACTGAGTAGGGTCAGTACTACAATGTATAACTGAGTAGGGTCAGTACTACAATGTATAACTGAGTAGGGTCAGTACTACAATGTATAACTGAGTAGGGTCAGTACTACAATGTATAACTGAGTAGGGTCAGTACTACAATGTATAACTGAGTAGGGTCAGTACTACAATGTATAACTGAGTAGGGTCAGTACTACAATGTATAACTGTGTAGGGTCTGAACTACAATGTATAACTGAGTAGGGTCAGAACTACTATGTATAACTGTGAAGGGTCAGTACTACAATGTATAACTGAGTAGGGTCAGTACTACTATGTATAACTGAGTAGTGTCAGTACTCCAATGTATAACTGAGTAGGGTCAGAACTACTATGTATAACTGAGTAGTGTCAGTACTTCAATGTATAACTGAGTATTGTCAGTACTACAATGTATAACTGAGTAGGGTCAGTACTACAATGTATAACTGAGTAGGGTCAGTACTACAATGTATAACTGAGTAGTGTCAGTACTCCAATGTATAACTGAGTAGGGTCAGAACTACTATGTATAACTGAGTAGTGTCAGTACTCCAATGTATAACTGAGTAGGGTCTGTACTACAATGTATAACTGAGTAGGGTCAGTACTTCAATGTATAACTGAGTAGGGTCAGAACTACTATGTATAACTGTGTAGGGTCAGTAATACAATGTATAACTGAGTAGGGTCAGTACTCCAATGTATAACTGAGTAGGGTCAGTACTCCAATGTATAACTGAGTAGGGTCTGTACTCCAATGTATAACTGAGTAGGGTCAGTACTACAATGTATAACTGAGTAGGGTCTGTACTCCAATGTATAACTGAGTAGGGTCAGTACTACAATGTATAACTGAGTAGGGTCAGTACTCCAATGTATAACTGAGTAGGGTCTGTACTCCAATGTATAACTGAGTAGGGTCAGTACTTCAATGTATAACTGAGTAGGGTCAGTACTACAATGTATAACTGAGTAGGGTCTGTACTCCAATGCATAACTGAGTAGGGTCAGTCCTACAATGTATAACTGAGTAGGGTCAGTACTTCAATGTATAACTGAGTAGGGTCAGAACTACTGTGTATAACTGAGTAGGGTCAGAACTCCAATGTATAACTGAGTAGGGTCAGTACTTCAATGTATAACTGAGTAGGGTCAGTACTACAATGTATAACTGAGTAGGGTCAGAACTCCAATGTATAACTGAGTAGGGTCAGTACTTCAATGTATAACTGAGTAGGGTCGAACTACTATGTATAACTGAGTAGGGTCAGAATTACTATATCAATTCATATAGTCAGTGGCACATAACACCGATCGTAGGGATACTTTGGTAGGTTGATTTCTTGGAAGATATCAGAAATAGCAGTACCTTTATATGATGAGGTCATTTTTTGTACGAATTGGCAGTTCTCAAAAGTTGTAGAGATTGCAGTTATGTTTCAGGTGTGCTTTGTTTGCTTCAATATCTTTATCACTATTGCTTAATTCAGCATTTATACACGAATCTGAATAAACAACATCCATGCTGAGTTTTTCCATGTTAACCCACTAATGGAATGTACTTAACTGAATACATTCTTACTTAGCAACTCATGATTGTTGCTGTAGTTTAATTAAGATAGTGGGTGTTCTAAGATACCATAAAACTAATTTAGCAAATGCATTTTCCCTAATCGTGTAATATATCACGTACTCAAACTTTGCGCAAAATACGCAAAAACATGACGAAAGAAAACATATCTGGACTTACAGTAAAAATGCTTGTCGTATATATGTATCATTAAGCATACAAAGTGACTGCCGCTAGGTATGTCACAGGATTGCAACTACATGTATCAAAACGGAAATTGACATTGCCATTATCAATAACACTCAGGAGAATCAATGCCACTCTCAATCAAACAGTAAAGAACTGGCATAACACAGACGAGAAATTGGCAATGTTCCCACAAGCAAGTCACTGTCGTCATGTTTTCACTAGTAGAAGGAAGTGTCAAAGAGTTTCACATAAGCAAGAGACAAAATACCCATGTTTCACACTGACTGACTCTCGTCTCTAGAATAGTATACGGATATTAGCAAAAAAATAGTCTAATAATTTTGATCACTTGCATGTCTGAAACTAGGGGAAATAAGCTAGTAGTAAAATTCAGTTGAGAAATTCTCTATAGAAAGTTAGGGGCTGGTAGCCAGTCTAGTGTCACACAGAAAGTACACTTTCCTAGTCTGTTTGGGTCCCTGTGTACTGCTACATCACACAGAAAGTACACTTTCCTAGTCTGTTTGGGTCCCTGTGTACTGCTACATCACACAGATAGTACACTTTCCTAGTCTGTTTGGGTCCCTGTGTACTACTACATCACACAGATAGTACACTTTCCTGGTCTGTTTGGGTCCCTGTGTACTGCTACATCACACAGATAGTACACTTTCCTAGTCTGTTTGGGTCCCTGTGTACTGCTACATCACACAGATAGTACACTTTCCTAGTCTGTGTGGGTCCCTGTGCACTGCTACATCACACAGATAGTACACTTTCCTGGTCTGTTTGGGTCCCTGTGTACTGCTACATCACACAGATAGTACACTTTCCAAGTCTGTTTGGGTCCCTGTGTACTGCTACATCACACAGATAGTACACTTTCCTGGTCTGTTTGGGTCCCTGTGTACTGCTACATCACACAGATAGTACACTTTCCTGGTCTGTTTGGGTCCCTGTGTACTGCTACATCACACAGATAGTACACTTTCCTGGTCTGTGTGGGTCCCTGTGTACTGCTACATCACACAGATAGTACACTTTCCTGGTCTGTTTGGGTCCCTGTGTACTGCTACATCACACAGATAGTACACTTTCCAAGTCTGTTTGGGTCCCTGTGTACTGCTACATGTATCACATTGGAGATAAGACAAGTACAGGATTGTGTAACTTGAATGAGTCAGTCTCACGTGTTATTTCTGAACTTTACATAAACACCAGCACTCTGTTGTTTCATTCAATACAATTATACTGCTGTAGTACTTTAATGCCGCATGTAGCTTCTCTCTCTATAGGCAAATTGTCTTTTTTCATATTATTCAAATTAGATTGTTTATATTTAAGATAAATATAACCCATCAAAACTCTGTATCCGAAAACTTTAAAACATGAACAGTTTAATTAAGATAAAAATTATAGTACCATTATGCAAAATAATTGCGTATCATAGGAAATTTGTCGTATTCTAGTCGACATAACTACATTATCGGTTTTACAATTAAATTGATTAAGACTGTGATTAAATAACACTCGTTCGCATTGTAGTGCTAGAGTTAACCGTCGTTGGTTACATCCACGTTATTGATAGATGACCTACATACTAGGTAAACAAATTATACACTATAATTAATCAAGTTTGAGTTCGGATTGTGGTTTTGTTGACGATTCGGTATTCTCTGATATATTGTAACGTACATCATTTATACGTATATGTACATGTTATCTACATCTGTAATAATACTGTGTTACGTACATCATTATGTATAGGTTACCTATATGTATGTGTACCTACATCTGTAATAATACTGTGTTACGTACATCATTTTGTATAGATTACCTATGTACCTACATCTGTAATAATAGTGTGTTACGTACATCATTATGTATAGATTACCTATGTACCTACACCTGTAATTATAGTGTGTTACGTACATCATTGTGTATATGTTACCTATATGTATGTGTACCTACATCTGTAATAATAGTGTGTTACGGACATCAGTATATATATGCTACCTATATGTATGTGTACCTACATCTGTAATAATAGTGTGTTACGGACATCAGTATGTATATGCTACCTATATGTATATGTATCTACATCTGTAATAATAGTGTATTACGGACATCAGTATATATATGCTACCTATTTGTATGTGTACCTACATCTGTAATAATAGTGTATTACGTACATCAGTATATATATGCTACCTATATGTATGTGTACCTACATCTGTAATAATAGTGTGTTACGTACATCAGTATATATATGCTACCTATATGTATATGTATCTACATCTGTAATAATAGTGTGTTACGTACATCAGTATATATATGTTACCTATATGTATATGTATCTACATCTGTAATAATAGTGTGTTACGTACATCAGTATATATATGTTACCTATATGTATATGTATCTACATCTGTAATAATAGTGTGTTACGTACATCAGTATATATATGTTACCTATATGTATATGTATCTACATCTGTAATAATTGTGTGTTACGTACATCATTATGTATAGGTTACCTATATGTATGTGTGCTTACATATGTAATAATAGTGTGTTACGCACATCAGTATATATATGTTACCTATATGTATGTGTACCTACATCTGTAATAATAGTGTGTTACGTACATCATTATGTATAGGTTACCTATATGTATGTGTACCTACATCTGTAATAATAGTGTGTTACGTACATCATTATGTATATGTTACCTATATGTTTATGTATCTACATCTGTAATAATAGTGTGTTACGTACATCAGTATGTATATGCTACCTATATGTATGTGTACCTACATCTGTAATAATAGTGTGTTACGTACATCAGTATGTATATGTTACCTATATGTATGTGTACCTACATCTGTAATAATAATGTATTACGTACATCAGTATGTATATGTTACCTATATGTCTATGTACCTACATCTGTAATAATAGTGTGTTACGTACATCAGTATGTATATGTTACCTATATGTATGTGTACCTACATATGTAATAATAGTGTGTTGCGTACATCAGTATATATATGCTACCTATATGTCTATGTACCTACATCTGTAATAATAGTGTGTTACGTACATCAGTATGTATATGTTACCTATATGTATGTGTACCTACATCTGTAATAATAGTGTGTTACGTACATCATTATGTATATGCTACCTATTTGTATATGTACCTACATATATAATAATAGTGTGTTACGTACATCATTATGTATAGATTACCTATGTACCTACATCTGTAATAATAGTGTATTACGTACATCATTATGTATATGTTACCTATTTGTATATGTACCTACATATATAATAATAGTGTGTTACGTACATCAGTATGTATATGTTACCTATATGTATGTGTACCTACATCTGTAATAATAGTGTGTTACGTACATCAGTATATATATGCTACCTATATGTATATGTACCTACATCTGTAATAATAGTGTGTTACGTACATCATTATGTATATGCTACCTATATGTATATGATAAAAACGCGGAGTTATAACATCAGATGTGGTTCGATTAAGACATGTTGACCTTCCACTACTTTGTTTCCTGGTATATATACAATGTCTCCAGACCGGCTTTGAGAAAAAAGTTAGAAATTCGAATGGTTATGAGCGATATACATATACATATCAAGAAAGAACAAAGGCGCTATTTGTTTTGTCATTTGACACAACCAATCCTTAAAGCATTCTGTAACGCTTTGATGTGTACATGCCGCTAGGAAGAAAGCACAGTTCTTTGATAAATGCGCTCGAGTTTTCTTTGCAAATATATTTTTCGATATCATAAGGTTCAAAGTAAAATATCCTTATAAGTGATTTGTGATTTGCACTTTGAACCTCTAAGTTGTTCAAAAAAGGCGTCATCTTTTGGATCGATCTGTATAAACGTTCTGACGCACAAACCGTTCCCTGTGGAACTACACCGATTTACCTTGTCAGGGTGTTATGATATGCCCAAAACATCTCGTTTGAAAAATAAAAATCAGAGAATAGTTAAGCGTCTTAACAAATATCCGAACTCAGAATCGATTAAACTAGAGGCAAAATATGATCAAAGCAAAGATTAACACGGAGGCCCTGAACAAATTGTTCTGTGTTCAAAAAATACAATGTTCTATAGAAAATTTAAAAAAAATCATCTAGACTCCCTTCTTTATAATACTCAGTTTCAGCCGCTTTAAAATAAAGCTTTTACGCATTGAACATGGTTTAGAGTATCTTAGAAGTCTTTTGGATAACTAAAATGTTTTATTTAGTATGGTCATCGGCTACGGCAACCATACCTAGCGACGGACACTATGCTCTACCTTTTTTTCAGCCCGTGGGCAGATTACAGTAGAATCACGTCAAGAGCTCCACCCCTTCCGGTAGGTAGAGTTACATCCCTTCTCGTAGGTAGCGCTATCAAATCTTCTTCTGTTTCATTGTTGACAGATCTAGATGTCGTTTACAAGCGCTGACACGCATATGGAGTCTCTGCAACGTTTGAAAGTCAAATATAACACATTTACCAAAAAGGGGGACAGGACAGGACAAGATAGGAGTCCTCGCCAATCGGTTAACCAGTTCCCACAGAGAAGGACCATACTAGATCATTAATAACCATTCCAGGAGAAAAGATCAGACCCAAAGTGTCCAGAAATAGCTAACAGGCTCACAACCATAAGCGAAATTGAAACGGCATATTGCTACAAAATGTAATTACAGTGACGTCACAAAACTACATGTACCATCTCTTGTTTGAATTGGCAGAGACTACCTAACATACAATGTAATAGGTTATTTGTATCATAGTAGTCCAGTCAATTTATGATTTAATCTCGAACTAATTGCAACAGAATTTATTTTTTTCATTTTTTGGTTGATGAACATCATACTTATAACGGAAAAAAGGCCCAGAAAATCCCAATGGAGGAAAGTGGGTTTTTTTTGGCCTTCTAAAGGATCACGAAAATTAAGAAAATCACATGTATAACCATATTTGAGGTCTAATATCTACCTCAATTGTAACACTGGACATATGAATTTAACAGTATATAAATACCAACTAATATATAAAACAGATACATCAAAATGTTCCACCCAAAGTGATAAATTGAGTAAAAAAGGAACTGTCAATATGGCCGAAAAATATTTTTCACTTGAGTATTTTGGCTTTTTCTTTTCATGTGTAGAGAATAATATATTAACATCACTATCAATGTCAGGTTTTATTTAATTTCTTAAAACATGACTTTCATTCGCATGCGAAAAAAATATCTATCATCAAATTTTGCAAATTGTGCTAAATTGATATTTTATGTCCAAATCGAACAATTTACCTATTTCTGAAGTATAAAATTTACACAGGGGTAAGCAAACGAATTAAAGCATCTTCTATCTACAATGTGTTTATGTATGAGCTACTGCTGAAACTAATTTTGGTGTGTTGAGTTTACAAATGCGGCCAAATTTTGATGATGCATATTTCCTCATTCCTTGAAAAATGTCCACGATTCTGGACAACAAAAATGTTTTTTTTTCCGCATTTGCTTTTTCAATGAAAGTGGCATCCCGCGAAAGAAAGTTTTTTTCATCACTTTTTTCCCCAAAAATTATAAACACATATCGGGTGGGTATTATTATGGACTACACCGATCGGGTTTAGCTGATATGTATCAATAAAATGAATAATTTCAAATAACAAGTGAATTTTTTATCCGTCTGGCAAGACACTTCAGCTTGGGATTTCCACCTACCAACGCATGCGCAGCGAGCGCCGTTTCCATTGTAACACTCTACCAAATATTACCGTTACAACGCGATAAGGACTAACTACTAAGCGAAAAGTTGCCAAATGATCAAAATATGACGCAAGACTATGTAACATATTGAGAGATGGGGACTATTCAAAGGAGAAACTAAATGCTCTATTGTGTGTATGTTGCATATTTCTTCTGGGTAACGGTATATGCACAAATAAAGCTTTGATTTGGTTTTGGGGCTACCAAAAGGGAAACTGTTTCAGTCCTCTGTTGCATTAAATGCGAGTGTAATTAAACTTAAGAGTGTTATGATATTCCTTTTATAATATCTCATGTTATTATTTAATTATTTTGCGGGTAGAAATACCTTTTCAAATACAATATATACCGCAACAGAAAAAGTCGATAGATTACATTGTAAAATGGGACGTGCGACAGAGGTACATACGGCTTCAATTTGGACGAATGGAATAAATAAAATAAGTTTTTTTTAAAGGTCAACATCCCTTTAGAAGACGATTAAAAAGATGTAAAAAGACAGCGGAATTATCATAACATATTCATAACGGGTAGTTATAAGTATTTCCACAGTTCCGAATCTGATATACCTGTAGTCATGTCTAGTGTGCAGTGCGTTAGCAGAGTGTATGGGGAATATTCCCATTCCGTGATAAGTGTTAACTTATGAAGACGCTGAAAGTTGGATAGATTTGAAATGAATATGAATGTTTATATGGATAGTCCGAAAAATATTCCTCAAGACATTGAGTTGTAAAATAAATCGCAAACATTTTACGTAATTTTATTTTTGTAATTTTTAATGCTTACTACAATGTACATACCTTTTATGAAATCATCTGAAAAAACGTATTCCGTACCCATTTGTACCAGTCTCGGTCCCGGTCAGGTCACAGATGCTTGACTTTCTGTCAGTAAATAATACATATATATGTGTGAAATGAGCCTCCCATTACAGTAATGTAATGGAAGTATACCAACGTTATTTGTAAACAATGCACATAACTTACTTGTTGCGAGTCTGTCGTGCAGAAAATTGCACGACAGCCTAACAACAAGTATGTTATATGCATTGTATACAAATAGTTGAGAAATAACGTTGGAATATTTCCATAACATTCTGTAATGGGCCGCGGCTCCATATATATTAACATTTTGTATATACTGACAGAAACTCAAGCAACTGTGGTCAGGTATATATAATATTGATAAATCCTTTAGTCGATAAATGATGCCGATGTGTCGACAGTTATTCTTCATTTGGATATCGGTATGTGTGCAATTGATGTCTGATAATAATGTGAATGGGATTTAATAAGTTTATGCACGGTCTTTGTCTCTGTTTCAGCAGCCGTATATATTACTTTTTTTAATTATTTTCTACTAATAGATAAAAAAAATGATGTTTTGTGTTATTCCTAAAAAGATATTGAATGCTATTGGTGCCTTGGTGTATTTGCTGGTGTAACATCACTCCTGACGTAGCATACGACGTGTATACGCTCCCCGTCACTTATGTCTATGGTAGTTCGAGGACTGTCGTATCTGTTTAGATGGATCTTTTGAAGGCATAAACATTAGAAAGATTGCGTAACACACTTGCTGCACCTTTGAAATTTAGTAATAGATACAGTATGCCAAAGAAAAATGAATTAAACTGCATTATACAGCTGTTTCGTTCTCCTAGGAATTTTCAGTGATGCTATGGGCCAAACGGTGGGAATCCAAAGTTTCTAAACTAATGTAGAAGCATAAGGGTCAGGTGCGTAAAAAACCCTTGAATTTATGAATGTATAAGTAAAATCAAATGAGTAGTGTATCATTTCAAATCGTGTACTACGAAAGTGTGTATATTATGAACCGTGCCTCTACTCAAATGAGATTGACAGCATCCCATTGATCATTCTATTGCTTATGATGGCGAAACTGTGAAGTGCAGCACAGACACATCCTGTTTCCTATCAATAAAGTTTGTACTTTCGGTTCAATCTTTGTTGGGACTCGCACACACATACATACACGGTTCATTACTTGTTGGGACTCGCACACACATACATACACGGTTCATTACTTGTTGAGACTCGCACACCCATACATACACGGTGTACACTGATCAACATACATATATAACGTAATGTCACAACATGAAGGCAATAAAATAAACATCAGGAGGTCTAGTTTGCATGACTCCTCAATAAATAAATATGTTAATTTGTCGTCTGTGAGACCAGCTGCCACGTGATGCTGTCGATAAACGGTTTTAATAGTACTATTAAATTGGAAACACTCTCCATGTGGTTTTATTTACATACGTGACGTCCATTAACTAGAAACAATTAGTTTAATACTGATATATAATGTTCCACAGTAACAGTGCCAATGAGTTTTATTATTTTTTCAAAACCTCAAGAATCAATAATGTATATTCGCAAACGAAATATCATCGGAGAGTCACCCATTTGGTATTTATAGACATTGTAGATGAATACCGGGGTTACAGACTTACTATATACAGGTGAAACGATATATTGGTAGTCAGTGTATGATGATAATGTATACAAAGCTATTAATAATGAGTTTGTGATCGTATATATTAACGATACACTTTGTAATGCGTGTATTATTATATATTTACATTTGCTCTGTTATTTTCCATTGACACAATGCAAAGAGGCAGTTGCTGCCATACGCCTATAACACCCAGTACCTCAGACTATAACAACAATTGGTATTATGACGTCCTCAATCTCTATTGTGACGTCATCAATTTCATTGTTGTCTTCACTTGATTTGAAGTTCAGAATCGGTCTGAAGAAACTAAAAAAAGCACAATAATTCTATCGAAATGTAAATATAAGTAATGAACATTTTAGTAAACATTGTTTCAGTCCTATAACACACATTGCTATTGCTGACAAACTTACATAAAACCCTACCGGGCTTTATTAAGTTTGTAATCAATAGCAATATGTGTTATAGGACTGTAACAACATTTGCTAAAACATTCATTGCTTAAATATCAACAATACATTTTGTAATGCGTGTATTATTATATATCAACAATACACTTTGTAATGCGTGTATTATTATATATCAAC
This sequence comes from Mimachlamys varia, assembly GCA_947623455.1. Classification (NCBI taxonomy): domain Eukaryota; kingdom Metazoa; phylum Mollusca; class Bivalvia; order Pectinida; family Pectinidae; genus Mimachlamys; species Mimachlamys varia. The sequence goes on from OX392529.1 coordinate 8,975,771, forward strand.
AATACACTTTGTAATGCGTGTATTATTATATATCAACAATACACTTTGTAATGCGTGTATTATTATATATCAACAATACACTTTGTAATGTGTGTATAATTCTATATACAATACACGTTGTAATGCGTGTATAATTCTACATATACATACAATACACTTTGTAATGTGTGTATAATTCTATATATACAATACACTTTGTAATGTGTGTATAATTCTATATATACAATATACTTTGTAATGTGTGTATAATTCTATATATACAATACAATTTGCAATGCGTGTATTATTATATATCAACAATACACTTTGTAATGCGTGTTTTATTAAATATCAATAATACACTTTGTAATGTGTGTATAATTCTATATATACAATATACTTTGTAATGTGTGCATAATTCTATATATATACAATACACTTTGTAATGTGTGTATAATTCTATATATACAATATACTTTGTAATGTGTGCATAATTCTATATATACAATACACTTTGTAATGTGTGTATAATTCTATATATACAATACAATTTGCAATGCGTGTATTATTATATATCAACAATACACTTTGTAATGTGTGTATAATTCTATATACAATACACGTTGTAATGCGTGTATAATTCTACATATACAATACACTTTGTAATGTGTGTATAATTCTATATATACAATACAATTTGCAATGCGTGTATTATTATATATATACAATACACTTTGTAATGTGTGTATTATTATATATCAACAATACACTTTGTAATGTGTGTTTGATTCTATATATACAATATACTTTGCAATGTGTGTATTATTATATATCAACAATACACTTTGTAATGCGTGTTTGATTCTATATATACAATATACTTTGCAATGTGTGTATTATTATATATCAACAATACACTTTGTAATGCGTGTATTATTATATATCAACAATACACTTTGTAATGCATGTATTATTATATATCAACAATACACTTTGTAATGCGTGTATTATTATATATCAACAATACACTTTGTAACGCGTGTATTATTATATATCAACAATACACTTTGTAATGCGTGTATTATTATATATCAACAATACACTTTGTAATGCGTGTATTATTATATATCAACAATACACTTTGTAACGCGTGTATTATTATATATCAACAATACACTTTGTAATGCGTGTTTGATTAAATATCAATAATACACTTTGTAATGTGTGTATAATTCTATATATACAATATACTTTGTAATGTGTGCATAATTCTATATATATACAATACACTTTGTAATGTGTGTATAATTCTATATATACAATATACTTTGTAATGTGTGCATAATTCTATATATACAATACACTTTGTAATGTGTGTATAATTCTATATATACAATACAATTTGCAATGCGTGTATTATTATATATCAACAATACACTTTGTAATGTGTGTATAATTCTATATACAATACACGTTGTAATGCGTGTATAATTCTACATATACAATACACTTTGTAATGTGTGTATAATTCTATATATACAATACAATTTGCAATGCGTGTATTATTATATATCAACAATACACTTTGTAATGTGTGTATAATTCTATATATACAATACACTTTGTAATGCGTGTATAATTCTATATTTACAATACACTTTGTAATGTGTGTATAATTCTATATATACAATAGACTTTGTAATGTGTGTATAATTCTATATATACAATATGATTTGTAATGTGTGTATTATTATATATCAACAATACACTTTGTAATGTGTGTTTGATTCTATATATACAATATACTTTGTAATGTGTGTATAATTATATATATACAATACACTTTGTAATGCTTGTATCATTATATCGTTATCATCATGATTTTTAGTAGGTTAATTTGTCATATTATACATAAGAATATGTTTGTATATTAGTATATTTGCGTAACGGTGTGTCTCTAATATGATATAGGACTATTGTGTATAATATGTATCTTATATCAATATGAAAGAGTTTGTTTATCTGCAGTAGATATTTATTCGATATAACATTATATAATCTGACCATGTAACCAAAATCACGGTAGGTCTTTTCCAAGGTTGGACACACAGCAGACAATACGCTACCAAATAGATTGCACAACGGATTGGCAAACTAAACGCATCCACCTAATGGTCAAAACCTGAATGACGTCATTGCTTGTATTTACGATCAGTGTTTTCCGATACAGCACAACTGTTTGGCATGAAAAAAAACAGACGTGGACTTTTCTCATCGAGTGAATTGCACAAATCCCTGAAGACCTTTCAATGTATACAAACACACAGCAACCGTATGTAGAAGGATGTTAAACACTACAGTAGGGACCCATCAGGTTTCTGTCGAGTTCTGTACCTTCGTAAGCACTCCCTTGTCAAATTGAGATAATTTCAAGGCTCCCAATTCGTGTGTAATTATCAGCAGTAATAGTCAGTAGGTTATGTTTGGACTGCTTTAAAGAGAAGTAATACCCCTTGATGTTGGTGGCGGCTATACTGATATAAACATGCATTTGTTTCAACAGCCAAAACAGACACATCTCTCATTCCTTCTATGTCCACGCTTGTGCTTACGGCTAAAACAGCCCCGTTTCTCACTCCATCACATCCCCTATCCATGCTTATAACAGACATATCCCTTACTCCTTCTCTCCTTCCCTTTCCAAACTTGTGCTGACGGCTAAAACAGACACATCCTCACTCCACCACTCCTTCCCTATCCACGCTTGTGTTGACAGCTAAAACAGACACGTTCCTTACTCCCTCACTCCATCCAACCCCTTGCCCAATGCTATGACAGACACATCCCTTACTCCATCACTCCTTCCATATCCACGCTTGTGTTGACAGCTAAAACAGACACGCTCCTTACTCCCTCTCTCCTTCCAATCCCTTGCCTAATGCAATAACAGACATATCCCTTACTCCATCACTCCTTCCCTATCCACGCTTGTGTTCTCAGCTAAAACAGACACGTCCCTTACTCCCCTACCCAATCCAAGCCCATGTTCAATGTTAATACAAACAAATTCCACAAGTAATCATTCCTTTCCTGCCCTCTCTACTCTCGTTGTCCAGATTTACATGACCGTTTTTCATTTCTACTCAAAAGATGAAAATTAAAAGTCTTACCATTAAATCATTGCTGAAGTCTTATTGTGACACTATTTGCTACACAAGTGGAATAACCGGGATGAAGGTTTTGTTATTGTTGGTTTTTTTAATCGAAAGATCTTCTGATCAATTTGAGCACCACCTCCTCAAAAATATTTAAATCATTTCATTTCTAAACCTGTACCCTCCACTAACATTCGCTCACCCATTATCAGAGCTTTATTTTCTAAGAAAGGTGGATGCCAATATGAATATAATGATTTGAGGTATCATAGAAGGATTGTACAAAAGACACGCTCAAAAATAATTCATTTCTAATTTAGATACACTCGAGCCAAATAAAGAATTCAACTGTAACCTACAGTTGTTTCGTCCTCCTAGGACTCGTCTGTGATGCTAAGCAAGGGCCTAAAATGATGACTGAGGACACGAAACTGGCCGAAAGAGATGTCCGATTCCAGATAAGGTAGTGCATTAGCCCTATCGATCAATATTTGTTTTTTTTTAATATTCATTTGGAAATTATTTCAAATGAACATAATGTCCATGTGTATATTCTGAACCGTACCACCATTCGAATGAGTTAAAACGTCGCATGTAGGTTACGGCAAACCTCGGGGACGTTTAGTCCTCAAGCAATATCTACCACCTACGATCTCTAAGGATTGTGCAAAACTTGTTTTGTGAAAAACACATCAAACCCTCAGATGAAATGCACGAAGGAAAACAAGAACGAAAGATTGAATTCCAGGTTGACAATATCTTTTGTGAGTTAAGAGAACATGCTTTTCAGCAGACTGTTGGCATTCCTATGTGGACAGACTGTGTCCCGCTTTTAGCCGTTTTATTTATGTTTTCTTTCGGGGCTCTGTTTTGTCATGGAGCTTATAAGGACAGGTAACAATAACCTTGCAAAATATGTCCGACATGATTAACTTACTTCTAAGCAATACGATAAATGTGATGATTTTCCAATCGTGAACTTTTCCTGTATTATAAGAAACACCCCTTGTCCTAAGCATTGATATTTTCGTGATAGATGTCGGCTGCTGTCGAAAAAGCAACATAGAGATTCGGTTTGATGTATACTATGAGCAGGTTTAACGTCTCATTCGGGAATCTGATGTACCCGTATGTGATCATAAGTAAGCCTACTTGTTCTGAATGAGATGATGCCTCAGGACGGTAAATCTACTCATATATGACCTAAGTTAACATTACGGGTGTCGACAATGTAGCAGAATCTTCTTCACCTGGAAAACCTTGTCTTTTTTCTTCTTGTACTTTTGCAGTCTGCGTGTAAAAATATCTTTTGCTCATATTTTATTCCCGGTTCAATCGAGTTTGATTTCGGATTATAGTTTTGTTGACGCGTCTATACTCTCTGATTCTATTTCAAATACATTATTTTTGGTTTCATTTTTTAAAAATAAAGCAATGCCTGTCTGGTTTCACTTTTAAGATGTACAACAAAAGTACGGTCCACACCATGATATCCGTTGAAAGTGCATAATGCCGTCACATCTGAAAGAGTGAAGTTTCCCAAGAGAAGAATAAAAAGCAACAGACATGAATTTGCCCATAACTCCCTGACACTAATAAAACGAACATCTGCTAACACAATGAAAAAAAGATTTATGTATTTTCGTTTTAACATTATATCCACATTAAACTGGTGCCAAACGTTACTCAGCTGGGTACACTTATGATATCAAATGTCAGACACTTTTCTCTATATCTCCCTAACGAATATACAAGCAATCGCCAAGGGAATGCCGTTTAATAGTAAATATGATTTGAGGAAAAGACAGCTATATCTGTATCTCTGACGTGTTATATATATATAAATATAAATAAAAAAAACGACACGGACACATTACTTAGCGCTTTCGCTCCATCGGTGGGAGCTCTTCAGACTATATAAGACAATATACTAAAACGACAACACTAGTAGCGCAAGAAAACATATTCGGCAGTAAAAGTTATATTTATCAACCAACCAGTGGCCAACCAGTGGCTTAGCAGGGCAAAAGAGCGGTTGATCATAGATAATCAACTGTTCTAAACTGTGAATTGTGATTTCTGTTTCAAACAGGAGGATAACAACTGCTACTTACCTCTGATCATAAACAAACTGGTTCTAATAGTCCATTCCCCTCTGTGATTATAGATCAAGTTATATAAAATGAGTATATTAAACATCATTTGTTCATGCTTTATCGCGTTGATGGTCAAGTGGGCTTGATGACCAGTGTGTATGACAAGTTAATGATAAATATACCATATACTTTCAGAGATAATTTAAAGATGCAGGTTGATGAAGACTATGGGCAAGTTTTATGGTCGCCATTTTGATCTCATCGAGAAATATTCTGTATCTTTGTATGATATGAAGATGGACGTTTTTTAGTTTGCTTGTTAGCGTGTTTCCTTGTTGTGATGACAATGATGACTCGGTTGTCATTTTGAGGTTTGATGCTTACTTGGATGTGATGAAGATTTACATGGCGGTTGTCGTCGATGAAGCAAAAGACGCTTATTTTCCGGAATACCTGGTCTTATTCTCTTGTGTTTTTACAAGAGCCTCCATGTTAATCTTTCCTTTGTTCCTATTTTGCCCGTAGTTTAATCGATTTCAAGTTCGGATTATGGTTTTGTTGACGCTTTGGTATTCTCTGATTTTGTTTTTGAAAAACATTAATCTTATTGGTTTATTTTTGATGTTTTATAATATATCGTATCAATAAATAGTTTACCTCGTATACTCCCAATCGTACGAGCAAACGATTTACACGGATATTCTTAAAAGGGTACGAGGAAATAAGACCAGTTAGAGTAAATGTTTTCAGTTTCACTGATAACACCTGTCATGCAAATATGGGTCACATTAAAATCAATCACCTCCTCAAAGTGAGAACTGAGGTATTTATACGTGTAAACATAGCAATATGGCATATTAGTGAACAAAACATCGTCCAACTTCATATTCCAGGATGCAGAATATTTCATATTAGACCAAGACAGCGAACTTCAATTTTGCCCGAAGTCTATCATATAAACGTATCGCTGTTTATATATTTCCTTAAAAATTAAAAAGAAAAACATATTATAAAATACAACTCAAAAAGACTGTATCTATTGTAAGGACGCCTATACCTTTATAAAGAGATGATATTCACTTTCATTCATACGAATATTGAAATGCGTATTGAGTAATCATTAAGCCAAACAATTATCAATGTGAGATCATATTTCAGGTTTCCAGTGATTCACTACACGTAGTCGTTTCTTTTTACCACAAGCGTAAGACAACTTTTGGAAAGGGATTGGTTTTATTTTTGCATCTAATACCGGTCTCGTAGGATCCTTTTTTAGACATAAAATAAACATACCACAAGGAGTGAATCTGTTATATTTAGAGACATGTATTTAACAATCTATTTTTGAATTATAGCTATTTTCTTTAGAGATATCTTTTTTTTCAATTGACAATAATTCCGCGGTTCCATTCAAATATATAATTTTCTTTGTCTAAATATATTTCAAGTACATTAGTTGGTACATACATGTTCTTCTCCAATGTCTCCCTTCCTATCATGAGTCGGTGGACGAAGAGGACAGTGATATATTGACGTAGCCAATATTTTCGACTTTCGATATCAGAAGGAATAGGATACCATTTAATGCAACACCACTTTCTCACTGACTGGGGTTATACATCAAACTGAAATAGATCTGTATTCACACCTGACCACCGATATTTACAGTTAACTTTCTTTATGAAAGAACTACTACTGTAACATCATTTACTGAGAAATACATACGTAGCAACACTTAGCGTTTACTGTACAGAAAACATTGATGGCCCTGCTACATTGTACAATTTTACAAGATTGGGCGCAAAAATCACAGAATACCGAAGCGTTAACAAAACCTTTAATACTAACCCAAAAACGATTAGATTGGGGGCAAAAATGGAAAACAGGAAAATTTTACATCGATACCTTTGAAAAAGTACGATCAAATAAGAAATTGTGTTCCGGAAGAGTAAGCGTATCCAACCTTCATCGACGGCAACAGCCATATAATCTAAGTCAGAGCCAAGTGCATGTCACATCCTCAAAATGATATCTTACTGTTGGTATCATTCCCATGAGTATATTAAAAAGGACCCACCTTAATATCATGGGTGCTATATTACTAGGTCATCCATCAATCTAGGCCGGCGAGTGTGCAGTAAACGTGACCGTAGATAGGTTCAATCTAGACTAGGGCACATTCGGGAGGAGGTGTTGAGCAATATACACATGTAATATAGTTGTAATCTACCCTGCTTTATATGTATCAAAGGAGCTCTTTAACCAATTAATCGACTTTCATCTATAATCAAATATGTAATTCTTATATCAGACAATTTTACCGTAATATCGTTTTTACGACAAGCACCATTTCAAAGTAAATCCCTGGCAACTTTACCAATTAAAAATTAAGCCTTGTTTCATTCGGATTCCTGATGTCTTCCCCAGGTAACAATACAAATAATGGTGTTGGTAAAGGGCAATGTATAATTTGGCAACTGTTCCAATATTAGCCAAAAGGTCAGGAGGTAAATTTCCCCATCGGTACAATGTCATTATGTGTTCGGTTGCATCATTTAGAAAGACAAGGATTGTGTTATATTTCCCACTTGTGGTAGGATGTTCTAGATACCAAGTCTAAAATGATCCGGAATCGCTGGTGCCTGTTTTGTATTATACACTTGTTGGATGATATTCTTGATACCAAGTCTTAAATTATTCTGAACCGCTGGTTTCTGTGTTAAACACTTGTGGAATGATGGTCTAGATTTCTGGAGTACACTTATTCTTGATTAATGGTTTCTGCTTATATGCTACTTTTGAGAATTATCGTCAAGATATCGGTACCTATTCTTAAACTATTCGGGACAAATGTTATCAGTGTTATGTTATACACTTGTGAGAGAATGTTTTTGTACTTTATCTGGGTTTTGTTATTCACTTGTTGGAGGATGTGTTAATAAGTTATTTAGGTAATGTTATACACTTATGGGAGGATGTTGTAGTACGTCATCTGTGTATATTATACACTTGTGGGAGGATGATTTAGTACGTTATCTGGGTAATGTTATACACTTGTGGGAGGATGTTTTAGTACGTTATCTGGGTATATTATACACTTGTGGGAGGATGTTTTAGTACGTTATCTGGGTAATGTTATACACTAGTGGGAGGATGTGTTAATAAGTTATTTAGGTAATGTTATACACTTATGGGAGGATGTTTTAGTACGTCATCTGGGTATATTATACACTTGTGGGAGGATGTTTTAGTACGTTATCTGGGTATATTATACACTTGTGGGAGGATGTTTTAGTACGTTATCTGGGTTATATTATACACTTGTGAGAGGATGTTTTAGTACGTCATCTGGGTATATTATACACTTGTGGGAGGATGTTTTAGTACGTTATCTGGGTATATTATACACTTGTGGGAGGATGTTTTAGTACGTTATCTGGGTATATTATACACTTGTGGGAGGATGTTTTGGTACGTTATCTAGGTAATGTTATACACTTGTGGGAGGATGTTTTAATGCGTTATCTGGGTATATTATACACTTGTGGGAGGATGTTTTAGTACGTTATCTGGATTATGTTATACACTTGTGTGAGGATGTTTTAGTACGTTATCTGGGTAATGTTAAACACTTGTGGGATGATGTTTTAACACGTTATCTGGATTATGTTAAACACTTGTGTGAGGATGTTTTTGTACGTTATCTGGGTATATTAAACACTTGTGTGAGGATGTTTTTGTACGTTATCTGGGTATATTAAACACTTGTGTGAGGATGTTTTAGTACGTTATCTGGGTAATGTTATACACTTGTGGGATGATGTTTTAGTACGTTATCTGAGTAATGTTAAACACTTGTGGGAGGATGTTTAAGTACGTTATCTGGGTTATATTATACACTTGTGGGAGGATGTTTTAATGCGTTATCTGGGTATATTATACACTTGTGGGAGGATGTTTTAGTACGTTATCTGGGTTATGTTATACACTTGTGAGAGGATGTTTTAGTACGTTATCTGGGTAATGTTAAACACTTGTGGGAGGATGTTTAAGTACGTTATCTGGGTTATGTTATACACTTGTGTGAGGATGTTTTTGTACGTTATCTGGGTATATTAAACACTTGTGTGAGGATGTTTTTGTACGTTATCTGGGTATATTAAACACTTGTGTGAGGATGTTTTAGTACGTTATCTGGGTAATGTTATACACTTGTGGGATGATGTTTTAGTACGTTATCTGAGTAATGTTAAACACTTGTGGGAGGATGTTTAAGTACGTTATCTGGGTTATATTATACACTTGTGGGAGGATGTTTTAATGCGTTATCTGGGTATATTATACACTTGTGGGAGGATGTTTTAGTACGTTATCTGGGTTATGTTATACACTTGTGAGAGGATGTTTTAGTACGTTATCTGGGTTATGTTATACACTTGTGAGAGGATGTTTTTGTACGTTATCTGGGTATATTAAACACTTGTGTGAGGATGTTTTAGTACGTTATCTGGGTAATGTTATACACTTGTGGGATGATGTTTTAGTACGTTATCTGAGTAATGTTAAACACTTGTGGGAGGATGTTTAAGTACGTTATCTGGGTTATGTTATACACTTGTGAGAGGATGTTTTAGTACGTTATCTGGGTTATGTTATACACTTGTGAGAGGATGTTTTAGTACGTTATCTGGGTAATGTTATACACTTGTGGGAGGATGTTTTAGTACGTTATCTGGGTAATGTTAAACACTTGTGGGAGGATGTTTTAGTACGTTATCTGGGTAATGTTCTACATTTGGGGGAGGATGTTTTAGTACGTTATCTGGGTAATTTTATACACTTGTGGGAGGATGTTTTAGTACGTTATCTGGGTTATGTTATACACTTGTGAGAGGATGTTTTAGTACGTTATCTGGGTTATGTTATACACTTGTGAGAGGATGTTTTAGTACGTTATCTGGGTAATGTTAAACACTTGTGTGAGGATGTTTTAGTACGTTATCTGGGTTATGTTATACACTTGTGAGAGGATGTTTTTGTACGTTATCTGGGTTATGTTAAACACTTGTGTGAGGATGTTTTAGTACGTTATCTGGGTTATGTTATACACTTGTGAGAGGATGTTTTAGTACTTTATCTTGGTTATGTTATACACTTGTGAGAGGATGTTTTAGTACGTTATCTGGGTTATGTTATACACTTGTGAGAGGATGTTTTAGTACGTTATCTGGGTTATGTTATACACTTGTGTGAGGATGTTTTAGTACGTTATCTGGGTAATGTTAAACACTTGTGGGAGGATGTTTTAGTACCTTATCTGGGTAATGTTAAACACTTGTGGGATGATGTTTTTGTACGTTATCTGGGTAATGTTCTACATTTGTGTGAGGATGTTTTTGTACCTTATCTGGGTTTTGTTATACACGTTACAGAGGATGTTTTTAGTACCTAGAATATAGTGATTTTGGACTGGATGTTTCTGGGTTATGTACAATTTGAAGCTTGCTCTGCTTTTGTGTGTCTCTGATTATGCAATCTTGCTTGATTCCACTGAAAAATGATATCCATGTCGAAACGACGATTATCTGCTTGTTACAAAATATTTCGGTCTATTAAAACATGTGCAAATGTGGAAATAAGCATGGCGAGACATGCACTATAATTATTTCTTCAAGACATATGCAATACATGTACTTCTTACCAACAGGACCAATTTCCCTATACGGGTTTCTCTTTCCATATCATTTTATCTCTTTGATATAGAAACCAAATTTAATTTTTGCTGTTAAAATGTTGTTGTTGGTTTTTGACAGTTTTTGCGATAAATGCATGTACAAAAAATATATCCAGTATAGTTTGACCATTATAAAATATTTCAGAAGATTAATCTATTACCTGTTTTCGTTTATAATGATCAAAATATAGACACAAAATTGCTGTATCTGTGTTTGCATATCTAACACATTGTTCAATATTTGAAGTGAAAAAAATAGAAAAGAAAGGAAATAAATCAAAGGAAGGTGAAGATAGGAAAGAGGGGGTACAGGAAAAGATGAGGATGGGTATCAATCGAGTGACCAAATATTTTTTGTATAATCGATAGGGAAAACAAAACTAAGCTACCAGTGCTAAACAAAACGTTCTACCAAAACCTCTTGAGCTCTGAAATGCATGTATCTATGGGGTTTGTTTTGTGTTGGCGAAACTAAATGCTAGTGGCGTAAAAATAACGGCCATCGTTCGACTGTAAACCATGTCGAGAATCAATGTTTATATAAATATTTCAACCCTTCTGACCATTCAATTATCGTATGGAGTCGGCAGGAAAGGGTCGGTTCCTGGATGCAGTCAAACAAATGTAATGTCTTTGTTATTCCCAGGTTTGGGAGACATTATTATAGTCTTGGGCATCGTTATTAGAACAGTCAACGGAATCCAATACGAAGTGTGAAGATCTTAAGGACACTTTGAAGGAAACTTAACGTGCAAATCTCGTTTGAACAAAAATCCAAAAATACCGGAGCGTCATCAAAACCATAAGCCCAACTTAAAAAGTCGATTGAACTAAGGACAGAATATTATCAAAGGAAAAATGTATACGGAAACCATTGTAAAAGTTCAAGAGAATGAGACAAGGTGTTCCGGAAAAGTACATCCGCCATGTAAATCTTTGCCACATCCAAATAAACGTCGAGTCGTCAAAATACGGACAGCGTCACACTTATGATCATATCAACAACATTCACTTTCTTAAGGATACAGTAATAGTGGATTCAACTCCTCGCCGTGCATTACGAACATTGCAAGACATTGAAACATAATCTGTCACTATGATCTTTGGAAACTAACGTTGACTCACTATAAGATTACTGAATCTGTGACTCAAATTCGATTATTAAAGCTCGTATGAACGGACTACCGCGAGGAATTAATCAGTGGACATTTCATGTAAGTCTGCCAACAATATACTTAATGTCACGGACATATCACTATACAACCAGAAATCTACTCAAGCTACCAAACTATGGTACTTCCAATATAAAACAGCACATATCTTTTCGTCTGTTTGTTACACCTAGGCTTTTCAATCGCAAGCAGAACGCTACAACCATTGCATCGATATAACTTTTGAATTGCCACTCCTTCAGCAAGTTCATGTTCTTCCTCTCCATATTGCCATGGTCTAGCAGGACACATAGTAACCGGCTATCTTGACATCATCTCCAATATAATCTATAGACTCTATCCGTCAAATGGACTGTAAATATATCAAAACTTGTTTCTACGATTGTAAGTAACATTAAACCAGAGATTCAGTCTTATTATGTCACTTTATACTTCATTCAGAAATGAAATTAACTGGATTTGGAATTCAAAAAGTCAAATGATCGTTTGATAAATCTTGAGCACACCTCTTAAAATATTTGTTTGTTATCAAAGCATTTGATGTTTTCCGTCCTGTTCACTATCATACGTCATAAAAACTGAAAGAACCTCTTCGATCTCTCATAATGAGAGCTTTATTTAAAACAAAATGCAGGCCAAACGATTAAAATATCAGATAGTGAACTATCTTGGTACTTGCTCTGAGAAAAACACAACAAAGGCTAAGATGAAATATACTGAATAAAATAATTCATAGTGCGAATGAACGATTTCTTGTTTACAAAATATGTTAGTTTCACGGACTCCTCAACATCAGCTGCTACCACTGTGTTTTTGCCTTTTCCACGTTTTACGGCTTTGTTTAATCTATGTTCTAATGTTGTTTCACACAAGTCTTTCTCTTCTATTTGGATTTCAATTATACATTATTCGCACACCTGAATAAATTTGCAGATATGTGTGTCTATCTTTATTCATCAATGAAATGCCACGAAAATGTGATCGAAAGTTACAGCTGTCACATTGTTTTCGTATATATCAACTCCACACATATATTTAAAAATAGGTAAAAGATTCATCAAAATGTACTAAGCTGTTACATAGAATGACACCAAAAACATGTGAACAGTTGGAGCAAACGTAAAGTGCTTATTAATTTAAGATGAAGCACTCTGCCACTAGCAGTGGAAACTGTCAAATACGCCTAACCTGTGATTCCACTAGAGGATAAATTTTGTAAGATATGTACAAATGTAAATAAGTGTATAGAGGACGAATTAAACTTTTTAATTGAATGTTATATGATATCAGATCATCCTTATTTAATGAAGCAAATAATATAAAAAAATGTTTTGAGTAGTTTTGATAGCATGGACAAATATAATGTTTTAAAGACTAACGCGGAATATCAATTTACACTTACAAATCATGTGTATAATATGTATAGAAGATGTACACTGAAGCAGCCAATGTGAATAATAATCATGTTAAATAGTGTCTTTTAGACATGGTTGGCTGAATATCACACACAATTACATTATCTATCCATGCATTTGTTAAATGTGACATTGAGGTCATTTACATTTTTTTTAATATTCCGTTAAATAACATCTAATTTATACAACAAAATCTAGGATGAAATATACTGAGGAAGATATAGTACGATTGATTGAAATCCTAGTTGACAATATCTTTGTTGAGTTCGGAGGAAAGGGTTTCCAACAGACTGTTGGCATTCCAATGGGAACTAGCTGTGCCCCACTTTTGGCTGCCTTGTATTTGTTAGTGGCTTATCAGGAGGCGTAACAAAGCCCCTTGTCAAATCGTTCAATTTTACTTTCTGAACATCAAGAAGTTTGCTGACCTAGTCGATGGTATATACCCTACTGAACTTGAGATTAAAGACACAACAGACTCTCCTACATAAGCTTCTTACCTCGATCTTTACTTAAGCTATGACCAACGTGACGATTTCGATTTTGCGATCGTGAATTTTCCCTTTCTTGATAGAAACATCCCTGTGCCTCCATCCTATGGTGTTTTCATGGTTTCAGGTAATTGCTGTCCCAATCACCTGCTCTTTGTTAGGTAGCTATATAATGGCTGTCCCAACCACCAGCTCTCTGTGTGGTAGGGGTTGTCGCAATTACCTACTCTATGTTAGTTAGGGGCTGTCCCAATTAGCTGTTCTTTGTTAGGTAGGGGCTGTCCCAATCACCTGCTCTATGTTAGGTAGGGGCTGTCCCAATTAGCTGTTTAGCTGTTCTTTGTTAGGTAGGGGCTGTCCCAATCACCTGCTCTATGTTAGGTAGGGGCTGTCCCAATTACCTGCTCTATGTTAGGTAGGGGCTGTCCCTATCACCTGCTCTATGTTAGGTAGGGGCTGTCCCAATTACCTGCTCTATGTTAGGTAGGGGCTGTCCCTATCACCTGCTCTTTGTTAGGTAGGGGCTGCCCCTATCACCTGCTCTATGTTAAGTAGGGGCTGTCCCAATCACCTACTCTCTTTTAGGTAAGGGCTGTCTCAATCACCTCCTCTATGTTAAGTAGGGGCTGTCCCAATCCCCTGCTCTCTATGTAAGGTAGGGGCTGTCGCAATCACCTGCTCTATGTTAGGTACACTGTAGGGGCTGTCCCAATCACCTGCTCTCTGTTAGGTAAGGGCTGTACCAATCACTGCTCTCTGTTAGTTAGGGGCTGTGCCAATCACTTGCTCTATGTTTGGTAGGGCTGTGCCAATCACCTGCTCTATGTTAGGTAGGGGCTGTCCCAATCACCTGCTCTATGTAAGATTGGGCTGTGCTAATCACCTGCTCTCTGTTAGGTAGGGGCTGTGCCAATCACCTGCTCTATGTTAGGTACACTGTAGGGGCTGTCCCAATCTGTTAAGTAGGGCTCTCAGAATCACCTGCTCTATGTCACAGGCACTTGTGGCCAGGAGAATAACCATATATATTTATAACATATAGAATTTGAAAAAATAGAATAAAATATATAAACTAAATTTTCCAAATTTCTTTTTATGTTATTAATTATCTAAATCCATAATGAAAATATCTGCAAAATTTCAGCTTGATACGTCAAGCGGTTAAATTTCACAAAAAATCGACTACATGTACCTGAAAAAGAGATATGATAGTCGATTTTTTGTGAAATTTAACCGCTTGACGTATCAAGCTGAAATTTTGCAGTTATTTTCATTATGGTTTTAGATGATTAATAACATAAAAAGAAAATTGGAAAATTTAGTTTATATATTTTATTTTATTTTTTTCAAATTTCGCTATATTTTATATGTTGGTTATTCTCCTGGCCACAAGTGCCTGTGCTCTATGTTAGGTAGGGTTGTCCCAATCCCCTGCTCTCTATTGGGGAGGGGCAGTCCAAATCACCTGCTATCTGTTAGGTAGGGACTGTTCCAACCACCTCCTCGATCTCTGTTAGGTAGGGGCTGTTCCAACCACCTACTCGATCTCTGTTAGGTAGGGGCTGTTCCAACCACCTCCTCGATCTCTGTTGGGGAGTGGCTGTCCTAATCACCTGCTCTCTGTTAGGTAGGGGCTGGCCCAATCCCCTGCTCTCTGGATTGGAATCTGTGATCGATTTATTAATTTATATAGTACGCATTATTATTATAACAGCACTATGTACATTTGGACGAAATGTCGCGCTACGTTTTTGACAGCTGACTTCTCTAACTCGCCCTATTTTGGGTAGTGAGCTGATTACAGCGGTCAGAACACCGACACTCGGCTTTTGTACTCTTTGCTTGACAAAGGAAACAGACGTTTTCGAAAGCTCGCAAATTAAGTTTTCAATTCCTGTTTGTGTACAAAACAATCTCAGTATATATCATTCATACCAAACTGATGAATCTAACTCCTAGCACTATGTATGGTTTTGCCTGTTTGTAGCGCCATTATTAACTTTCAAATAATTTTATTTCAAATAAATACGACATCCTTCATGCAATTGTAATCATATTTATTTGTTGTCTGTGCTATAGTAGCCATGGTTACCAACCCGAATATGCATAAATTATGCAAATGTAATTTTTTGGGACAATTTAGGTCAATTTGTATATAGTTTTCACGTAGCAACCATAGAGCGCATTCTTGAACAAACTTTATATTTCTCCTAAAATGTTGCAAAGTGCCCACATATTCTCATTTGATATTAAATTTGTTCAGAAATGCGCTCAATAGATTCTATTAAAAAAAACTATCCAGAAAACGGGCCAAAATTGATTAAATGGTAAAATTTCCCTTATTTATGCATATTTGAGATTGTTGCTATGGCAACCAAAATTGAAACAACAAATAATCATCGTTCCAGTTTCATAAGGGATGTATTCCATATTTGAATTACATTGATTTGATATTATCCCTTTCACAATTTGATGATTTGGGAAATTCCCAAACCATACATAGTCCTTAGAATAACTTTAGTCTTTATCTTTTTATGGTTTCGATTACTGATCCTCGCTAGTTAAACATATGTTTCATACTCTGTAAATTAATATTTGTATGATATAATTGTGACATATGACAGTTAAATAAACAAATTGACTTGACTGACTTGCATATTGGGCCTTATTTTTATTTCATTTTATGTAAAAAATGTCAACCAAATTGTTGCTGTGTTGTACATGGTGATCTATAGTTTTAGTGTTATCTCTATACACCTGCACTGCTGGAATCTCCAGTGAGCTATAAAACATTATATTTTACACAAAAACACAACTTTCACAGCAATACGCGTATGGGCAACGAGGAGGAATGCGATAGGGAACTGGGAAACGTGATTATTTCATTAGCGTTGCCAATTACCGCCTAGAAGTACTGTTAACTGTAACATACCAAACCGCGGAGGTATGGTTTACCCACAAACATTATACTATACAGATATTTAGATGCC
This sequence comes from Mimachlamys varia, assembly GCA_947623455.1. Lineage (NCBI taxonomy): Eukaryota > Metazoa > Mollusca > Bivalvia > Pectinida > Pectinidae > Mimachlamys > Mimachlamys varia. Next base: position 8,992,803 of record OX392529.1, read on the forward strand.
AGGGTAGGTTATAATCCTATATTATTAGATTATGTTTTTTGTAATATAAACGATGATGCAGTTTTGATGATAACACGGACAGTTTAATAATTGAACCGAGACATTTAATATCGCAACAATAAAAAGTCAAACAAGAACGTTTTTGTATATATTGGACAAATGTATTTCAGTTTAATGTTAACAATAATCTGATAATTTTGATAACTAGTTGAGTGTTTTTCGTTAGTAATTTAGAAGAAATTTTGATGTGTGAAGGAAATGTCAGGTAGACTTCTCATTGTTTAATAGGAACTTTACCTGTACTGACTAGTGTTTCCATATCGTATTACAGCTGATTTAGATCTGGACCCAGTGCCAGTTTTGTCGTAAAGTTGTCAATACAAGAGTCGACAATTCTTTTTAAGTTTCTTTTAATAAAACTACTTTCTCAGATATAATTCCATCAAGACTTACAAACTGCCACATTTCAAACATACATTTGAGTTCAGAAGGTTTGTCATAACATCAATCAATATCGATGTTTCGTTTCTCATGATGGATGCTTTATGTTTGTCGCTATAAGCTGTCAAATGATGAATAGCGTAAGGCAAGGTGCAATTTATATCGATTTACTGTGTAGCTGGAATCAAAGTTATCAAATTCACAGATGTAAGATATTTTCATGAAAAATTACCAAATTAGTTGACCCCTTGTTGGGTTACAAGCTCAACCATCACTTTTGGAAACTGTTTCTCACTGTTTAGGCCGCAGAATACCGAACCAGCGACTGACCGAGCAGTCAAATAAAATCGATGAACCGATTAACAAAAGTCGACGAAAAATAGCCTACCGCTGACAATGAACTTTACATCGCGATATATCACGATCATATATTTAAATAAAAAAAAAAACAGTTCCGAGAGTCAATGTAACCCGACCTCCAGCGAGAAGGTTTACTGTGATTGAACACTTGTCCACTTTGTCGTTGTTGACCTACAAACGTTCTTAGATATGACTGGAGACATCATGGTGTGTCCTAGGTGGTTCCAGTAACGATTAACTTTCTGAAGCATCTGGTTTCAGTTCTGTTTATGGATTGTCGTCTGGTGTGTAGACGCTGTTGCTCACCTTCTATTATATTATTTTCCATGACTTTTCCTTTCTATGGTGGCTGTACAAACCTATGTTTCCATAAACATCTTTTCAATGGGATTAGTTAAACCTGCTCTTATATTGTAACCGCGCATAGTTATACTATCATAAAGGTCAGAAGAACTTCCAATAAAACCAAGGTCACGCGAAATGTAAAACACTAATTGCTATTTGTAATTGCATAAAATGATTGAAGAGATTGTCAGTAAAAAACAATCATGGCATACTCACTGTTTATAAACACATTTGTGTTGATGGCATGTTATTCGGTTTGTATTCTTACTTCAAATTATACGATGTGGATATGGGGGGATCTCCCAAAGCTGGTAAGGTATCACACAATATGTCTCTGTACCAGATGGTATGGTAAGGTATCACACAATATGTCTCTGTACCAGATGGTATGGTAAGGTATCACACAATATGTCTCTGTACCAGATGGTATGGTAAGGTAGCACACAATATGTCTCTGTACCAGATGGTATGGTAAGGTATCACACAATATGTCTCTGTACCAGATGGTATGGTAAGGTATCACACAATATGTCTCTGTACCAGATGGTATGGTAAGGTATCACACAATATGTCTCTGTACCAGATGGTATGGTAAGGTATCACACAATATGTCCCTGTACCAGATGGTATGGTAAGGTATCACACAATATGTCCCTGTACCAGATGGTATGGTAAGGTATCACACAATATGTCTCTGTACCAGATGGTATGGTAAGGTATCACACAATATGTCTCTGTACCAGATGGTATGGTAAGGTAGCACACAATATGTCTCTGTACCAGATGGTATGGTAAGGTAGCACACAATATGTCCCTGTACCAGATGGTATGGTAAGGTATCACACAATATGTCTCTGTACCAGATGGTATGGTAAGGTAGCACACAATATGTCTCTGTACCAGATGGTATGGTAAGGTATCACACAATATGTCCCTGTACCAGATGGTATGGTAAGGTATCACACAATATGTCTCTGTACCAGATGGTATGGTAAGGTGGCACACAATATGTCTCTGTACCAGATGGTATTTTAAGGTAGCACACAATATGTCTCTGTACCAGATGGTATGGTAAGGTATCACACAATATGTCTCTGTACCAGATGGTATGGTAAGGTAGCACACAATATGTCTCTGTACCAGATGGTATGGTAATAACTACTATGTGCGTATCACACAAGTTCGGTAGTTCCCGCCAAATCAATTTTCGGAGCTTATCGTAGTTTCAGGCATTCTCGAAACGTTCCAAATATTGTAATGTTAACCTCGTTTTCACATTGAATCGCATCATGAACTCCAGTGACTATGCTGAGTGTTGTGTTTATTTACGTCTTTCATAGGGGTAACACAATCTATAACAATATAGCCAAAGGAGCATTGTCTGTGAAACAAGCAGTCGGATACGACGATTGATCAGGGCACAAGTCAAAAATCTGTTTCCTTTGTCATTTGTCCTTCATTGTTGCATATCTTTGTATATATAAATTTCTAAATATATCAATTCACTACAAAATGAATAACTACAAAATGAATAACTACTCATTTAAGCGAACCACTGGCGATCAAATTTGAAATAATTAAATGAAACCGATTATAAAGGAATCATTCCGTTCAAAAGCAGGTCAAGCATACCAACACAGGTGAAAAATATCCAACAAAACTAAGTAAATATTTACTTTTAATTCGATACAGGTATCACATATATATTGAAACTAGATATTCGCAATACTGTAGACCTCCCTTTTCCTTATCAGACAGAAATATCCAACTTCCCTTCAGGTAAGATATTTCTTTCTTTTTTTCTGGCAAGACAGCTGCCACGCACAGAAAGCGATCCTTAGGGGCTACTAATGTCATGAACAATCGTTATCCAGGCTTCTTATGCAAATGAGTTTTACTTATGCCATAGCATGGCTATACATTCACATATTACATTTACAAACTAATTAATCGCCTAGGGGATAATAGGGAAGACACAAATATTAATTATCTAACATAAGGATGAAACAGAAAATATCTAACCTCGGGGAGTTCTAACCCTCTCACCCTCAGGAAAGCTCCCAGTTAAATAGTCGTGAATCTCCCCCTCATGTAAATATATCTCAGTCTCAATCTTAAACGGGGGAAATATAATTTCATTCTTTTACTGTTTATGATACAAAACCAATTGATGACATGTTGAAAATAGCTCCATGCCAAACCAATAAGAGTTCCGATGAACGCCGATAGCCTGTATTGTTTGGGTTACTTAGTACATTTTTGTAATGGCCTCTGGTTGTTGTTAGTAACACTTGTACTCGAGGCGTTCACGCTCTGCAGGCTCGATTACCGATGATTTGCATCATTTGATGGAGAGGAATGTTCTGGTGATGGAGAGGTGGATCAAGTACTTAAGGGCACCGTAACTCGATATTTGTTATTGCTCAGCAAAGTATTGTCATTGTTTTCATGATATTGTACAAATGTCCAAAGACCAACATTCTGTTCGTTAAACCACGTCTTTAGTCCGCGGGATTTGATTCTTGAGCATAGCTTTATAGAAAGAAGACCTTCACAATTACTTGCTTTTTCTATTTTCGCTTATCAGCCGGCAGACCACCAACAACACCTTTGATAATTATCACAGCCTGGTGTTATGATGATAGCGCATGTCTTCTTTCGCATAATATATAAGCCTACCATAAATATTACCTTATGGTGCTGAATGTTAACTTCAATTTTGTGTCCCCGCAATTTATCCAACCGATGGTCTGCAAACATATAAATTTAAAATACGATTGGTAAGGGAACTCCCCTATAGATTGTTTTATTAAATAATTCGACACAATGTATTTACATTGCATTGTCTCAATGACACAATGTTAGAGGTAATTGTCACCATACGCATACTTTTACATTTGCTCCGCATTTTCCCATTTACACAATGCTAAGACGTAGTTGCAACCATACGCCTAAACATCCCTGTGCCACAGGCTATAACATAATTTGCTATTGTGAAGTCACAAATGTCTTTGGTGACATCATTAATTTTAATATTGTCTACACTTGATTTGCTGTTCAAATTCGGTTAAAAGTGACTAAATAAAGCACCATAACTCTATCAAAATGTAAATATAAATAATGAACGGTTTAGCAAATATTGTTAAAGACCTTTAACGCACATTGCTATTGATTACAAACTTAATTAAGCTCGGGCTATATCAAATTTGTCATCAATAGCAATGTGTGTTTTAGGATTGTAAAAATTTGCTAAAACAGTAATTGCTTAATTAACACCTAGCTCCTAAGGCTAAAACAAAATTTATTTTGTGACGTCATCAATCTCTATTGCAACGTCATCATTTTCATTGTTGTGGACACTTTATTTATGTTCAAAAAACAATTCGAAATAATTCTATCAAAATGTAAATTTAAAATAATGGACATTTAACATTGCTATTATATTGTACTGTTCTATAACATATATTTTTTTGCTTATTTATTGACGACAATGCTATTGATGACATACTTAGAATAGCATATTAGTGCTGAATGTCAATAATAATGTGGATAACAACAGTTGCTAAAACATTTTTTGCTTTTAAAAATGGAAGCAAAATCTCTCGTGTTGTAACACTTGGTTCACTTATGACATACAAAACCTTGTTCAGTGATCATGAGAGCTCTGTAGTCACGCTTTGGATAACACGAAAATACACCTTTGGTTAATATTATGTATCCAATTTTGTCTAAATAAAAACACTTCTCTCAATGTCGCTTAAAAGATGACACATATACATATTTCAAATCAATATCAATTTTTATTCTTGTATGAAAATTAGAAGAAAAAAAAAGAAAAATAGATTCCTTTATAACGATATTCCTCTTAAAATGTCTTTGAATTTAAATATTTTTCTCCAATATGTCTATCGAAACATACGGTCAAATTTGATTGGAGTACAAACTTCAGTCAAAAATATAAAAGTGTATAAAATAGGAATTCGCTAGCACACTTTATACAGATCCTGAATACAACAGCCATTCCAATGTACTTAACGGATGTCAGGAGTCAATTTGTTGTAAAATCCAATTATGGCTTTCGTGTTAATGGGCTCAACGCGGAATCTAGTGTTACTACAATGTAGTTAAGATTGGACGAACACTATGCCATGTATCACTTTAATTCTAAGAAGACGCAACCGACACAAATACTGACACTGTTAAAAAGGTGAAGTGCCTTAATGACGCTCGGTATTGTTTCTTCGTTAACGTTGAAACATTGAAACGTGATGTATTATAGAAGACACTTGTATTACGATGCGTGTACTGTTGTCGACAGTCATTGACATACGTTTTTATATTCATCTGTCATTTATATAAAAACCACGATAGTAAATTTACTTAGGGATTTTATCTTGTTAGGTTTCAATCACGTTCAAATTTTGTTTTGATCTCACGTGATATGATTTTGTAGCATCTAACAATTTATTATCAATTTTGATAGCAAATATGCATCTTTAAAAAATGTAGCAAAAACTTAGATGTCTGTTATTTGTAGAACTTTATTAGATTTGTTTTTAAAAAATGACCATTATGGCGGCCATTTTGAAAGTTTGTATTTCTGTGTATTTCCTTCACTTCACGAACGGCCAAAATTTCATGATTTTTATGCTTTATTGATAATTGATACAGCAAGTTCATTTGTGCTGTACAACTTATTTATGTTCATTATAAAGCAAATATTATGCAACAAAGATTTCTTTTTACATTTCGGGTATGTTTTTAAGATATTTAATATAATTGAAGCGATTTTGATTTTTGACTTAAGAATAGTGAAAAATAACATTTGATAATTAAGAAAACAAGCCCGGTACTCCCCAGTTTTCATGACTACTTTAGAATGAAACAAATAAACTTTTCTTTTTCTTCTGCCAAATACCTAGAAAAGTTTGTCGCTAGTTTTTTTATAAAGCATTAAAGCTAAAAAAAAAGATGATAATGGAGTAATTTCTCATTTAAAAAATAAGGGCTAAGGGTAACTAAAATTCATTTTGTGAGCTAAAATGATAATTTAGTGAGTTTTTTCTTCTATAATTAATAAGCAAATACTACTTTTGTCAATTCTGCAAACATTCATACATATCTTATCTCAAATCTAGAAGATATTGAATGAAATTGTCCTGCAATTGGCCAGCACAGAAATTTTCACATAAATCACGTTTTGCTTATTTTGGTATCTTTGACCGAGCATAGCACAAACACGAGTTCACTACCATATATTTCTGTTTGCATTTTCTGCCTTACAACGAACTCCCTTTTCAAAAATTGCATATAAGAAAAAAGTTAGTCGTCAGAAAGTTTCGACCTTTCACTAGAGAAGATCCTTAAAAGATATTTTGCTCAATACAATCTAATGGTTGTCCAAGATGTACTATACTATCGATGATTGACAAACTGTTAATATTGATCATGTCATATGGATAATGGACTATATTGTCCGTTTTTTACCATGTTATTATAATATTACTGTTTTGTTATATACTGAGTTTGTTTTGTACACAAACAGGACTTGAAAACTTAATTTGCGAGCTTTCGAAAACGTCTGTTTCCTTTGTGAAGCAAAGAGTACAATAGCCGAGTGTCGGTGTTTTGACCGCTGAAATCAGCTCACTACCCAAAATAGGGCGAGTTAGAGAAGTCAGCTGTCAAAAACGTAGCGCGACATTTCGTCCAAATGTACTCTAATACTACAGGTAGACAGAGGGACGGGTAAGATGTTTACCCATTCCGCCCCTTATTTGATGTTAAAATGGATCATAAAGATGACTCAACTGGTGCCCCCCTCGTCTCTGTCCATTGATTCCCCTTCCTTCCTAACCCATATGGATTCTTTAATTTTCCTCATTCTCCAGTTTTCCTCCCTTTCCAACACTTTGGAGTTGTTCCAGTCAATGATATGGTTGTGCATGTTGGCATGGTCTGTGATAGCTGATTTGTTATATTGTTTTTCTGATGTTTTTCTAGTATGTCTTGTGTAGACTTGCTGTTCCACGTCTTTTTGATGTTCTTTCAGGTGCGTTCCAAATTTCCGACTAGTTTAACCTATGTACGTGTGGTTGCAGATGTTACATGGAATTTGGTAAACCACTCCAGTCTTGTCTTCCTTCTGCATTTTATCCTTTGGATGTTCCAGGAGTTGTTTGATGGTGTTGTGCGGTCGCATAAGTGTACTGATGTGATGTTTGTGGAGCACTCTTGAAATTGCTTCAGACCCTCCCCTTATATATGGTATAGTGACCATGTCATTGGTTTTTCTCTCTTTGGTGTTACCTTTCGTTTTCTTGGTGATGTTTATCTTGCTTTCGTCTTCTATTTGTTTTTCTACTTTCTTCATCGACCATTCCGGGTACCCACATGTTTTCAGGGCTTGTCTGATATGCTGCTTTTCTTTTTCTACGTCTTCCTTTTCAGTGAAGATGTTATTGCATCTGTCCAGGAGAGTACGTACTATCCCTAACATCTGGTGCAATGGATGGTGTGAATTGAAATTGAGGATTGGTCTGTGTGCGTGTTTTTTCTGTATACGAGCAGTTTGATGGAGCCATTATTAACCTTTCTCACTATTAGAGTGTCCAAGAAGGGAATTTTCCCTTCTGCCTCTTCTGATGTAAATGTTATGGAGTTTGTGTCATCTACCTGAATAAGATGGGTTGCTAGATTGTTAACATCACCTTTCTTGACCACTTCCAAGATATCGTCAACATATCTTTTCCATAGCTTGAGACAACACCCCATCGGAGCAGTCGTGATGACTTTCTGCTCCAGATGCTCCATGAAAACGTTCGCAACAATGGATGATACTGGATTTCCCATTGCTGCACCGAACTTCTGTTGGTAAATAGCAGCCCTGAATGAGAAATACGTGGTGTTCAGAATAAATTCAGTATTAATCATTCATACCAAACTAATGAATCTTATTCCTAATTACTGTTTTGTTGTAAATCAGTAATATCTGATAGTGGTATGCTGCCATTCTGAGTGAAGATAATGGTCTTATTTCTTCCGCAATTGTTTTAGTACCGTCACTTTATGCCGATATGCGTGTCTGATAGGCATATTTATCTTATATTGATTAATATGTTTTAAGCATTTTAAATACTTCTGATTCATTATCAAACAAACTCACGAGGTAATTAATGCAATCATCTCTTCCACGTCAGTGCTAACTACTAGGTTGCCAAACGAGTGACATAACTCCATAATGATGAAAAATAGTTGTAATACACAACCTTCATCAAACAAATGACCAGCAAAGCTTATGCGCACAAAAAGTATCAAATGTGTACGAGTTGGTAACGACAAATTGATCATGTCGTCTACGCTGTTTGGCGTATGTACAATAACACAGTTATTGAACCGAAAAGACTCGATTCAGCTACGCTTCGTTTGTGACTTTGTCAAAGATGTGGGAAAGTCTGTGAACCCCCTCATCTCGATTTAGAACCGGCCCAGTTCAGTATTTCCGGTGTTCACAAAGGCTAACATCGAATCGTTTTCCCGTCTATCTAAAGTATATGCGTCGCGGTTTTGGCATCCGATCTTGTGTACGCATTCTGCGACTGTTTGTTTGTTTGGGTTTTTTATTCTTAGGGTGTATAGGGTTATTTCGAAGTGTTTTGAGAGGCATCATGGTTGTTGCTATGCCATGCCTGTGATATATCCTCTGGATGGTTTCGGATATACCTTTACATAAATCATACTTTCCAACTTAAAGAAAATGCTTCGAGGTATGTTCCACAAAGTACGCCATTTGGTACGTCGTTGTCTTTCTAGTAGCAATACGCAGTGATGCGGTCTCCTCTGTAACGCAAAACTGAATGTTATTTTTGTTGTCCAGGCAAACAGGAAGTAGACATTATGACATGGACTTTTAAGTAAGATCCACTATTTTCCCTGTGTCATATATGTGTCTAACCACGGGCGCTCGAATCTGGACCCCGCCCCATTTACTCGCCAAATACTCTTATAATATCCTGTTGATGTTATAAGAGTATTTGGCGAGTAAAGGGGGCGGGGTCCAGATTTGAGCGCCCGTGGTCTAACATGGTACCAGGGCTTAGGAACCTGTTAATCATAGAAGATCATACCAGAGACGCTACACTCGTTGACAAATTGCTCGGCTGAGGTTTATTACCAAATGTGGATATGACCAGACTGTGATAGATAAAATCACTAAAATATAGATGTCATATTCGCTATATAGTGTTCATTAATTTAGTACATTGTGAATATTAAATGAGGGATCGATTGCATGGCGCCATGCCTGAACTTCAATTATTGTTCTTAGTAAGTGTTTTGGTGCAGTTTACAAGTCACGATGGCACTTCGTTGTATAAGAAACTACCAAGTTTAAGTTAATTGTATAGTATTCATGTCCGTTATCTACATGACACATCGATCTATAGTCACCGAGAAGGTAATTATAGTTTATTTCCTACAGGACGCATGGAAACTTCCACATATACAATAGATCTAGTGACCCTGTCCTTCGGGATTGTATCAAAACCTCTAACTACAACATCACAACGTGTAAACAATGTCTTTACTTTCTTATCTTTATTGAAGTGTGCATCACAAAGCAATATCCAAAAAAAGCAAACAACGTATCTAATTTCAAATCCGAAATGTTTCCGCGAGACGCAAATATGCCGATTCCTTGTAAATAGCTGTAAAAACACACGATATTATATACGACAAAGAACTGTCATGAGACATTGTTTACTCCAATGATTACAAAAGACGTGGATTTGATATTGCCATGCTACATGTACTTGTATGGTGTGTCCTCGAAGCTAGGAAACACCATGATAGTGACCCATGTTGATGATACTTTAACAATAGTCTGATACACCATGTTCCTGATTCTGAGGAGCATTTTACTAGCAGTACTACTGTTGAGGCTATGTTCATTTATAACACTGTATAACTGTTATATTCCACGTCCATTTATAACACTGTATAACTGTTACATTCCACGTTCATTTATTATAATGTATAACTGTTACATTCCACGTTCATTTATTATAATGTATAACTGTTACATTCCACGTCCATTTATTATACTGTATAATTGTTACATTCCACGTCCATTTATAAAACTGTATAACTGTTACATTCCACGCCCATTTATAACACTGTATAATTGTTACATTCCACGTCCATTTATTATACTGTATAACTGTTACATTCCACGCCCATTTATAACACTGTATAACTGTTACATTCCACGTCCATTTATTATACTGTATAACTGTTACATTCCACGCCCATTTATAACACTGTATAACTGTTACATTCCACGTCCATTTATTATACTGTATAACTGTTACATTCTACGTCCATTTATAACACTGTATAACTGTTACATTCCACGTCCATTTATTATACTGTATAACTGTTACATTCCACGTCCATTTATAACACTGTATAACTGTTACATTCCACGCCCATTTATAACACTGTATAACTGTTACATTCCACGTCCATTTATAACACTGGATAACTGTTACATTCCACGTCCATTTATAACACTGTATAACTGTTACATTCCACGCCCATTTATAACACTGTATAACTGTTACATTCCACGTCCATTTATTATACTGTATAACTGTTACATTCCACGTCCATTTATAACACTGTATAACTGTTACATTCCACGTCCATTTATTATACTGTATAACTGTTACATTCCACGTCCATTTATAACACTGTATAACTGTTACATTCCACGTCCATTTATAACACTGTATAACTGTTACATTCCACGCCCATTTATAACACTGTATAACTGTTACATTCCACGTCCATTTATAACACTGTATAACTATTACATTCCACGCCCATTTATAACACTGTATAACTGTTACATTCCACGTCCATTTATTATACTGTATAATTGTTACATTCCACTTCCATTTATTATACTGTATAACTGTTACATTCCACGTCCATTTATAACACTGTATAACTGTTACATTCCACGTCCATTTATTATACTGTATAACTGTTACATTCCACGTCCATTTATAACACTGTATAACTGTTACATTCCACGCCCATTTATAACACTGTATAACTGTTACATTCCACACCCATTTATAACACTGTATAACTGTTACATTCCACGTCAATTTATAACACTGTATAACTGTTACATTCCACGCCCATTTATAACACTGTATAACTGTTACATTCCACGTCCATTTATTATACTGTATAACTGTTACATTCTACGTCCATTTATAACACTGTATAACTGTTACATTCCACGTCCATTTATTATACTGTATAACTGTTACATTCCACGTCCATTTATAACACTGTATAACTGTTACATTCCATGCCCATTTATAACACTGTATAACTGTTACATTCCACGTCCATTTATAACACTGTATAACTGTTACATTCCACGTCCATTTATAACACTGTATAACTGTTACATTCCACGCCCATTTATAACACTGTATAACTGTTACATTCCACGTCCATTTATAACACTGTATAACTGTTACATTCTACGTCCATTTATTATACTGTATAACTGTTACATTCCACGTCCATTTATTATACTGTATAACTGTTACATTCCACGTCCATTTATAACACTGTATAACTGTTACATTCCACCCCCATTTATAACACTGTATAACTGTTACATTCCACGTCCATTTATTATACTGTATAACTGTTACATTCCACGTCCATTTATAACACGGTATAACTGTTACATTCCACGTCCATTTATAACACTGTATAACTGTTACATTTCACGTCCATTAATTATACTGTATAACTGTTACATTCTACGTCCATTTATAACACTGTATAACTGTTACATTCCACGTCCATTTATTATACTGTATAACTGTTACATTCCACGTCCATTTATAATACTGTATAACTGTTACATTCCACGTCCATTTTTAAAACTGTATAACTGTTACATTCCACGTCCATTTATAAAACTGGATAACTGTTACATTCCACTTCCATTTATAACACTGTATAACTGTTACATTCCACGTCCATTTATTATACTGTATAACTGTTACATTCCACGTCCATTTATAACACTGTATAACTGTTACATTCCACGTCCATTTATTATACTGTATAACTGTTACATTCCACGTCCATTTATTATACTGTATAACTGTTTCATTACACGTCCATTTATTATACTGTATAACTCTTACATTCCACGTCCATTTATAACACTGTATAACTGTTACATTCCACGTCCATTTATAACACTGTATAACTGTTACATTTCACGTCCATTTATTATACTGCATAACTGTTACATTCCACGTCCATTTATAACACTGTATAACTGTTTCATTTCACGTCCATTTATAAAACTGTATAACTGTTACATTCCACTTCCATTTATAACACTGTATAACTGTTACATTACACGTCCATTTATAAAACTGTATAACTGTTACATTCCACTTCCATTTATAACACTGTATAACTGTTACATTCCACGTCCATTTATTATACTGTATAATTGTTACATTCCACGTCCATTTATAATACTGTATAACTGTTAAACATGGGTGTAAAATGTGGCGATTGTCTGCGTGAAACTTAATACACTATTTCGATGTAGCATTATTTCTATAGTTGTAGGTAATTTTAAATAGCATAATAAAATACTATATATTCATATTGATGGCAAATGTATGTCATTATAAAATACTACATATCCATTTTGATGGCAGATGTATGTCATTATAAAATACTACATATCCATTTTGATGGCAGATGTATGGCATAAAATACTATATATTCATATCGATGGCAGATGTATTACATTATAAAATACTACATATCCATTTTGATGGCAGATGTATGTCATTATAAAATACTATATATTCATTTTGATGGCAGATGTATGGCATTATAAAATACTATATATTCATTTTGATGGCAGATGTATGGCATTATAAAATACTATATATTCATTTTGATGGCAGATGTATGGCATTATAAAATACTATATATCCATATTGATGGCAGATGTATGTCATTATAAAATACTATATATTCATTTTGATGGCAGATGTATGGCATTATAAAATACTATATATTCATTTTGATGGCAGATGTATGGCATTATAAAATACTATATATTCATTTTGATGGCAGATGTATGGCATTATAAAATACTATATATTCATTTTGATGGCAGATGTATGGCATTATAAAATACTATATATCCATATTGATGGCAGATGTATGTCATTATAAAATACTATATATTCATTTTGATGGCAGATGTATGGCATTATAAAATACTATATATCCATATTGATGGCAGATGTATGTCATTATAAAATACTATGTATCCATATCGACGGCAGATGTATGGCATTATAAAATACTATAATCCATATCGATGGCAGATGTATGTCATTATAAAATACTACCTATCCACATTGATGGCAGATGTATGGCATTATAAAATGCTATATTTCCACATTGATGGCAGATGTATGGCATTATAAAATACTATATATCCACATTGATGGCAGATGTATTGCATTATAAAATACTATATATCCACATTGATGGCAGATGTATGGCATTATAAAATGCTATATATTCATATTGATGGCAGATGTATTACATTATAAAATACTACATATCCATTTTGATGGCAGATGTATGGCATTATAAAATACTATATATCCATATTGATGGCAGATGTATGACATTATAAAATACTACATATCCATATTGATGGCAGATGTATGGCATTATAAAATACTATAATCCACATTGATGGCAGATGTATGTCATTATAAAATACTACATATCCATATCGACGGCAGATGTATGGCATTATAAAATACTATAATCCACATTGATGGCAGATGTATGGCATTATAAAATGCTATATTTCCACATTGATGGCAGATGTATGTCATTATAAAATGCTATATTTCCACATTGATGGCAGATGTATGTCATTATAAAATACTACATATCCATATCGACGGCAGATGTATGGCATTATAAAATACTATAATCCACATTGATGGCAGATGTATGTCATTATAAAATACTACATATCCATATCGACGGCAGATGTATGGCATTATAAAATACTATAATCCACATTGATGGCAGATGTATGGCATTATAAAATGCTATATTTCCACATTGATGGCAGATGTATGGCATTATAAAATGCTATATTTCCACATTGATGGCAGATGTATGTCATTATAAAATACTACATATCCATATCGACGGCAGATGTATGGCATTATAAAATACTATAATCCACATTGATGGCAGATGTTTGGCATTATAAAATGCTATATTTCCACATTGATGGCAGATGTATGGCATTATAAAATACTATATATCCACATTGATGGCAGATGTATTGCATTATAAAATACTACATATCCACATTGATGGCAGATGTATGTCATTATAAAATGCTATATATCCACATTGATGGCAGATGTATGGCATTATAAAATGCTATATATCCATATTGATGGCAGATATATGGCATTATAAAATACTATATATCCATATTGATGGCAGATGTATGGCATTCCACTGGAAGCTATATTATTACATCTATGTAATATCACACCTTCAAAGTATGTGTAGTTAACAAACAACGAGATGGTATTATATAATGCCACTCAATTAACAACCACGACACGTTGATGGAATGATAAAACTGACTTCGTTTAGGATTTGTCAAATCGGTCCGTTTGTAATTAAAGATTTCTGCCTGGCCTGAACTTTACCGGGTTATTAGATGTGACTTACTCATTCTAAAGGTCTACAGCATTCATATATAGCTACCAGTTTCGCCGACATTGTAGGAGTAGCAAGATCATATAAAAAGTGACACGTGTCAATTTTAATATCAGAAATTAGTCTCCGTACAAACATTGCATTTATCACAACAGTATTTGTCGGTCGTTGTAATGATACTTAAAGCATAAAATCCAAGATGTCGAAATAAGGTCCAAATATAAAATTTATTTAATTACTGTTTCTCAGAGTCGGTAGGCGATTTACGGAGTATCCGAAAATCGACCCGTGCAGTCCGAGCTTTAGATCCGAATTAATTACAAAAAAATGAACATTGTTTGCAATAGATTGACAGCTGAAGTTTATAACTCATTATAATTGGTCAGTACTCGGAGAGGTAATATTTCCTTTATCCGGTACTTAAGTGTCATAGTGGGAAGGACCAGTTATATAAATCATTTAATTCAAAAGGTAAATAAATGGACATGAATATTGCAGGAGTTAATCCAATTACAATGAATCAAAGGAAATACGTGTAATAGTGTCAAAGGTAAGGCATATGGAATGGATGTAATTAATTTAGATAACTTTTGATATATTACTATTACAAAACGAAATTAAGTTACGAAAAGTTTGCAAAAGAATGAAAAGGATGCATTGTAATTAAATGTCCAATTAGCACTATTTTTCATAAAATTCTTTATGAAACAAATGTGAAAAAACAGGAAAGCATGAATTATTTGCTAACGATAATATCCTTCAAAATACAAATCTAAAAAATGACTTTTTCCGTGCACGTTGGAATGTCAATATTAAATCTGATGAAAAATTTCATCAATATAAAATCTAGGTCTCCTTTGAACACAAACTGAACTTAAAGACATGTTAAAAGAAAATTGCAAATGACTGGTACCTCGTCTCTACACCACCAAAGAAAGGCAGCTGTTTAGCACCAAAAACCATAGAGACAGTTCGTCCGGTTGCAATCTAATACTACATACAGTCAGGGGGGCTGGGTAAATTCAGACTCTGGTTCGATGGTAAATTTGGCCCACAAAGACCCTTATATAGATTCCTCGATTCTATTAAAATATTGTAGTTCTCCTTGTCTATCCCTTCCGAGTTGTTCAAGTCTATGATGTGCTTCTGTGTGTTAGCAAGGTTTGTAATGGCAAAAAAAAACTTGAACTTGAAAAAAATGGCCAATTTTATTATTTCTAATATATTCTTGCACTTTGTCCGGTTGTATTTTCCTTGCAAGAAGTGTGTTGTTGACAAATGCCACTGCAATCGACAACAAGATATTCAATTGTACTTTTGTAAGTAAATAAACAAATAGATTATCTATACGCTCCCTTTGTTTTCAGTCTTGATTAGCAATGAGAACAAGCATATTGAGTTTTGCTGAAGCAATACATGTCCCCTACCGGCCCCCACAAGCTATAAAGATGATACTAAACAAATGACAGGGACTTAGATGACTGTCATCATGACGTATCTGTATACTAAATTTCAGTTCAATATGTGTACACGTTGCAGAGATAATGCACGGAAACTGAATTATCGGAATTTGTCACAGTCCAAGGGCTGTTACCCTGTAAAACAATCATTCAACACTAACCAAATTAGAACTTGACCTAGATATCCCCATGATGTAACTGTATACCGAATTTCAGTTCAATGTGTACACTCGTACACTCATGGAAACCCAAAAAAGGTGACAGACAGACAGATCGACAGACGGACAGGTAAACTAATAAAAAGCAAGTACCATTGTGACAACAAACCATATTTTTTTTTAATTAATTGTCGGGACAGCTGTATGATGCAGTTTAATTCATTTTTTGTCATACTGTATCAATTACTAAATTTAAAAGGTGCAGCACATGTGTGTGTTACGTCATCGTATGCTCTAAGAACTAAAATCAAAGAGAATCAGACCAGGCGCTGCCTAAAGGTAACATCGTCGTCTTCTTTATCAACGACACTTGTCATGTACATTGTAAATCTTGGTGAAATCCAAATAGGCTAGGTCCTGAAAGGGCTTAAGTATTTCAAAGCCCAAAAATATTACTTCAAACAATGTTTACTTTGATTTCTTTCAGATGAAAGTGTTTTCTATTATTATTCATAGCCTATACTGTACAGTTTCTATGAGCAAGGCGTTTTACATATCTTTTTTTTAATTTTGAACCCTACTAAGGTTTTGCTTTTAAGTCGAATATAGCTTTGTGCTGCAACCTGGGTCACGTGACTTTGGATGTTTTTATACACATCCTCCGTGCGTACAGTACGCTACAAGGAGGCTTTTGCAATCTTCATGTTTTACACTAATCTTCCTTCTAGTTCGTAGATTCGGTACAGACTCTCGGGTCCTACAGGAAATACCCGTACAGTGTGTTTGTAAAACATTTCAGTGAAGAACGATGCTTCTTTTAGATTGTCGGTTTGTAAGAAAAAAAACAAGTATATTTGCAGAAGTGGGGTCGGCTAAAGATGAAATGATCTGAAAAGTGTCCGAATTGATAATCAATTTTATCTTTCATGATATCACGGCATCACCAAAGAAATGTATTTGCAAGATGACGTAACACACACATATGTTGCACCTTTTAAACTTAGCAATAGATACATTATGCCGAAAAAAAATGAATTAAACTGCATCATACAGCTGTTTCGTCCTCATGTGACTCTTCAGTGATGCTAGGGGCAAAACGGTGGGAACCCAACATTTCTAAACTAATGTAGAATCGGAAGGGTCAGGTGCGTACAATCCCTTTATGTTTTTAATTTAGAAGTAAAGATGTAACTAGTTCTGTATAATTTCAAATCGTGTACTACGAAAATGTGTAAATCATGTACCGTGCCACTACTCCAATGAGATAACTGTGGCATGTATAGTTGCTTGCTTAGTTTTACGTTTTTATTATATTATAAGCCAGTAAATGAAGGTCAACATTTCGATAATATGAAAATAGCGAAGCCTCAAGGAGCATAGCTTTGTTAAACTCTTACATTTACTGAGCATATTCTCCCAAAGTCGTTTACCAATGATTAACTGCGAAAATGGGCGAGTCCGTCTAATTTGTAAGCGTGTATGTTTTTTTAAGACTTATATAACATTTACTGTTGAAAGATGGCCGAACGAGCCCCGCCATTGGGTACGAAGCTGTTGGAAGATCGGATGGCCGAACGAGCCCCACCATTAGGTACGAACCTGTTGGAAGATCCGATGGCCGAACAAGCCCGTCATTGGGTACAAACATGTAAGAAGATCCGATGGCTGAACGAGCCCGTCATTGGGTACAAACCTGTTAGAAGATCTGATGGCCGAACGAGCCCCGTCATTAGGTACGAACCTGTTGGAAGATCCGATGGCCGAACGAGCCCGTCATTGGGTACAAACATGTAAGAAGATCCGATGGCTGAACGAGCCCCGTCATTGGGTACAAACCTGATGGAAGATCTGATGGCCGAACGAGCCCCGTCATTCAGTACGAACCTGTAGGAAGATCCGATGGCCGAACGAGCCCCGTCATTGGGTACAAACATGTAAGAAGATCCGATGGCTGAACGAACCCCGTCATTGGGTACAAACCTGATGGAAGATCTGATGGCCGAACGAGCCCCGTCATTAGGTACGAACATGTTGGAAGATCCGATGGCCGAACAAGCCCCGTCATTAGGTACGAACCTGTTGGAAGATCCGATAGCCGAACGAGCCCGTCATTGGGTACAAACCTGTTGGAAGATCTGATGGCCGAACGAGCCCCGTCATTAGGTACGAACCTGTTGGAAGATCCGATGGCCGAACGAGCCCCGTCATTTGGTACGAACCTGTTGGAAGATCCGATGGCCGAACGAGCCCGTCATTGGGTACAAACATGTAAGAAGATCCGATGGCTGAACGAGCCCCGTCATTGGGTACAAACATGTAAGAAGATCTGATGGCCGAACGAGCCCCGTCATTAGGTACGAGTCCCACCATTAGGTACGAACCTGTTGGAAGATCCGATGTCCGAACGATCCCCGTCATTAGGTACGAACCTGTTGGAAGATCCGATGGCCGAACGAGCCCCGTCATTAGGTACGAACCTGTTGGAAAATCCGATGGCCGAACGAGCCCCGTCATTAGGTACGAACCTGTTGGAAGATCCGATGTCCGAACGAGCCCCGTCATTAGGTACGAACCTGTTGGAAGATCCGATGGCCTAACGAGCCCGTCATTGGGTACAAACCTGTTGGAAGATCTGATGGCCGAACGAGCCCCGTCATTGGGTACAAACCTGTTGGAAGATCCGATGGCCGAACGAGCCTGTCATTTGGTACAAACCTGTTGGAAGATCTGATGGCCGAACGAGCCCCGTCATTAGGTACGAGTCCCGCCATTAGGTACAAACCTGTTGGAAGATCCGATGTCCGAACGAGCCCCGTCATTAGGTACGAACCTGTTGAAAGATCTGATGGCCGAACGAGCCCTGTCATTGGGTACGAGTCCCGCCATTAGGTACAAATCAGCTTAATTGTGACGTCATACAGGATGCAACGTCCTATTGTCCAGCTTTTAACGTGTTGTTTGGTCCGAACCTGTCCGGGCTAAAACTAGTATTTCAATAAATCTTTATAGTACTGCAATTTGAATTTCAAATAGTTTACAATCACTGACCAGTAATGATGTAAAATGACACAATGTGAAAAAACAATACGTTTCGACATCAATGCAGCGTAATGCTTTCTGTTATGTTATGAGTGGAGAAGAACCTGGTTGGTGACAACATGTAATATCAGAAGGTATCCGCATTTTCACTCTCTGTGCCTGTGACAAAAATAGAAATTAAAAAACTCCTTAAGCACCAACAAAGCGATAAAGGAAATGGACATCCGGTTTTCACCAATCAAGGTGAGGTATATCCAATTGTAATCATAGAGTCAGAACCCTTCGGACTATCGGCCAAATATGATATGTTTGTATGACGTGTTAAAGAGTTTCGCTCTTATAATGAACTTTATTGTATTACCTTGACAAAAAGTCGTAATAATGAGTAGCTACCATCTGCACATTATGTAGGTGTACCGTTAGCAAAGGCAAATCACAGCATTAAATGTCAACCATGTATAAATAATATATAAAGTGCATACTCACCATTTTCCCACGACGTCAATCATAACAATGGTAGGTAACAATGAACAAATAACTCGTGTTATACCAGTAGGCGACCCATTCTTGAGTATAACAATTAACTGTGTCAGCTTCTGAACGTAATTAGTTTTAATTAATTGATTAATGGTCTTAATATAATATATATTTACAGTCTACACTGACATTCATTCGATAACCATTGCTCCACAGACTATCCTTATCACCACAGTACTGTACGTGTCAAATTTCTATGACGTCGACAACATGTGGGTGGAGTTATGCAAATCCTACTGTTTGAAACACAATTGTGTGACGTCTCCGAAGATTGGACTATAATGAACAAAATAATTAGGAACATTTCACCGAAAGATGCTGTAAATATAATGATAAACTTTAGATATATCGCGGTTAATGATGATACCCCTTATTTAGTTCCATTGTTGGTTTATGTAACAATACCAGAGCAGTCGATGACTAGACAGTTCTCCCTTGACCAGGAAGTGGATAATTAGTGCACACATACGTAATGGCTGACATCACATTCAGTGGCGTACCTAGGGCTGTTTTGAAGTGTACGCAGATATGGTGCCGAGGGCACCACCCGAAGCGCTAGGAGGGGATAGGATGGGAGGAGGATGCGTCCATCTTTCGGAGGGGGGGGGGCGGTCTAGGGTGTCCCCCGCGAACAAAATGCTTTCCTAAAGGTTCTTCGAGCATTTTAACGTGTCCTAGTGCCAATCTTCAGGTAAGATGATTTAAAGAATAAATGCACACACACTGTTTTTGGACAATAGTCTTTTATATTACAAATGTATTTTAAATTATTTTTTTCTAGGAAAATTATGTGTACGCACCTGCGTACCCGCGTATAGGAAGCTACGCCCCTGACACTGACGACACTTATCTCTGAAGTATAGACAAGCCAGTCGTATCGAATTCCTTCCATTTGTATGGATGGGAAACCACTCTGTGCTGTCAGTTGCCAGTTGACACAGTGGCCGAGAGAAAGCTTAATCTGCGGTATGCATTTTTATACTATTAACATTCGGTATTATCAACAAGAAAATACAAGTGGTATAAGTTGAATAAGACTTTTATATGTAAACAATTAAGGATTAACTTCTATTTTGTTTAGGTTATCGGGGGATAACTACAATGGAAAACGGGTAAATTCAATAACCGGCGAATGTATAATTTACCCGTTTTCTATTGTAGTTATCCCCCGATAACCTAAACAAAATAGGAAGTTTATCCTTATATTTACAGTATCTTTCTGTGAAATGTTCATTATAGTCCAATCTTCGGACACAGATTTCATTTCAAAACTAATAAACGTGGAAATGGTTCAATAAATGTAACAGCATGAAATGTGCAAGCTTCGCCCACGTTTATTGTTGGTGACGTCACACAATTGTGTTTCAAACTGTAGGATTTGCATAACTCCGCCCACATGTATTGTTGTCGATGTCATAGAAATTTGTCACGTGTTTGAGTACAGTTATGTGGTGATAATGATAGTCTGTTGAGCAATGGTTATCGAGTGAATGTCAGTGTAGACTGTAAATAATTATCAAAAAACGGATTTAATTAACGGCTGATTATGCAAATGGCCTCTCGAACAGCCTGCGCCTTCCCTTTTTGTTACAAAGACTGATACCATATTTCGTAGCTTTATGATACATTGGTGGAATACAATTGGTCACTTAACAAACTAAGTTGTGGTATTTACAGATAGAGTGTATGATCTGAGACCCATTAGCCAGACAGGGATTGAGGACAGAATGTACACCAGCAGCTACTGATTGCTTATCAAAACAGCAACTAATGTGGGATCCCTTTGATGAGCTGGTGAATGGCTGACTTAGGTTTTGGTAGTTGTATGTACATTATTACGTTTTTTGGCCTTCCGGTAGAGGGAAAAAAAAGGTGTAAGAGAAAAATGGATAAAGCATATTGGAAGAAAGATAAGGGGAAGTGGTTTAGAAGGTGATGGTATGAGTTGTTTGTCTTGTCAATCCTACTTAGCCCTTAGTTTTTAAGGATAACCCCTAAGCCGAGAATAGCCCAATCTTAAATAAGATGTTGATGTTGGTCTCTTTTCCTGTCTTTCTCTAATCCTCAAATTCAGAATATTCACTTCCTTATAGACAACACTGTTACTTTATCTTACTGCATTCCGACGATTTTTAATTTGACGTGAACTTGTGATAATTAAAGGGAAATAATTGTTATGGGTAGCGGCAATGAAAGAAAATAAAGAATACAGAAACGTAAACAAAATCATAATCCGAACTCAAAATCGATTAAACTAGGGGCAAAATATGAACAAAGCAAAGATTTACATCGAGACCTATGTAAAAGTAAAGAGAATAAGACCAGGTGTTCCGGTTGGCATTCCAATGGGCACTAACTGTGCACCACTTTTGGATGACTTGTTTTTGTTTTCATACGAGGCTGAATTTGTCGAGGGGCTTATTAGAACGGGTAACAAAAACCTTGCCACATCTTTCAATTTCACTTTCAGGTATATCGACGATGTGTTGTCTATAAACAACAAGAAGTTTGCTGACCTAGTCGATCGTATATACCCTACTGAACTTGAGATTAAAGACACAACAGACTCTCCTACATCAGCTTCTTACCTCGATCTTTACTTAAAATATGACCAACATGGGCAACTTACTACTAAGCTGTATGATAAACTTGACGATTTCGATTTTCCGATCGTGAACTTTCCCTTTCTTGATAGTAACATTACTGCTTCTCCATCCTATGGTGTTTACATGTCGCAGTTGATTCGTTATTCTAGGGCTTGCTCTGAATATCGCGATTTTCGTGATAGATGTCGACTGATAACGAACAAACTTACGGCACAGGGATTCAAGAAATGCAGGTTGATGAAGACTATGGGCAAGTTTTGAGGTCGCCATCTAGCTAACATCGAGAAATATTATGTATCTTTGTGTGATATGAAGATGGACGTTTTTGAGTTTGCTTGTTAGTGTGTTTACTTGTTGTGATGGCGGGTGTCGTCGATGAAGCAGAAGACGCTTACTCTTCCGAAACATCTGGTTTTATTCTCTTGTGCTTTTAAGAGAGTATCCGTGTAAATATTTCCTTTGTTCCTATTTTGTCCCTAGTTTAATCGATTTTGAGTTCGGATTATGGTTTTGTTGACGCTTTGGTATTCTCTGATTTTTTTTCTGCTTCATCGACGACATCCACCATGTAAATCTTTATTACGTCCAAGTAAACACCAAGTCCTCTAAATGAGTACCGAGCAAATGTCTATCACAACAGGTAAGCGTTCTAATGAGCATGCTCAAAAACGTCCATCTTCTATCACACAAAGATACAGAATATTTTTCAATGAGACCAAAAACTTGCCCATAGTTCTGATCAACCTGCCTGTCTCAAATCCCTATGTTGTTTGTTTGTTTGTCAGCAGTCGACATCGGTCACGAAAATCACGATATTAAGAGTAAAACCTAGAATAAAAGAATCAATTGCGACATGTAAACACATAACTTGGAGAAGCAAAGATGTTACTTTCAAGAAATGGAAAATTCACGATCGGAATATAGATATCGTCCCATTTATCGTACTAGGGGTGTTCCAAAAATAATGTCACTTGCAACGGTGCTCATATAGCGGAAGTGCTTTTGTTCATTTTAATTTGCTCTGCCCTTCAAAATACTCTCCGCCAGCCAGAACACACCTTTTTAGCCGGTCAATTCATTTTTGGAAGCATTTTTCATACTCTTCAATGGGTACACCCATCAGACACTGATAAACAGCAGATCCAAGGGCATTTCTCGAATTGTATCTCCTTCCTGATAAATTATATTTAAGTTTTGGAAAGAGAAAATAGTCGCAGGGGGCCAAGTCTGGCGAATACGGAGGGTGCGGAAGGACGGTAACCTTCTATGACTCCAAAAAGTCAGTCACAATACGTGCCTTGTGAGCGGGTGCATTATCATGCAAAAGTCGCACATACGTAAGTCCTGTTTTGGGGCGGCGACTTTTGTAGTAGTTCTTCAACTTTATCAGAACAACGTTTTTATAGAACTTGCCTGTGACCGTTCTGCCTTTTGGCACCGGGATTTGAATAGCTGGACCCTTATTAGTGAAAAAAATAGCACACAAAACCTTCTTTACCGTTCGTATTCGTTTGGCAATACTTGGGCGTCTGGCATTTTTAGTGGCCCATATTCGGTTGGCAGCCTTCCGCTTTGGTTCAAAATAATACACCCAGGTCTCATCACCAGTGACTCTATTATCAAAGGCCTTTTTACTATATTTTGGGTACATTTTGAGAAGTTTTTTTGCCATTGTTACACGCGTCTTCTTTGCTCATTCGTTAACAAATGGGGTATCCATCTTGCAATTTATCTTTCTAACTTTTAGGTGTTTCTTCAAAATTTCATGAACTCTTGCTAACGACAAGTTTGTCATTCGAGCCAATTGTCTTACGGTGAATCGAGCATCAGTTTGGAGGATATTTCGGATTTTTTCTATGTTACCTTTGGTCGTAGTTGTTGCAGGACGACCTGGGTGAGCAGCATCTTTCAGTTGCTGCTGCCCAGCACTAAATTTACCTACCCACCTACAAACAGTCCTGTGAGACATTTGGCCCTCCCCATAAATGTCACACACCTCGCGGTGAATATCTACAGCCTTTATGCCGAGTAATGACCTACCTTTTATATAGGCCCTAATTTCAAGAACATTTTCACCTCGTTTTCCTTTGATTTTGTGTCTAGTCTAACGAATGGGCTATGGAACGATGTACACTTTACCGAGGCCAGTGAACGTGTGGACGAGATATTTACCTGTGTCACGAGCCAGGGATCACTCAATCGACACGAGGTGGTTTTGTGCATAAATTGCACGATTTTCGCGAAATAAAGCACAGATGACATTATTTATGGAACACCCCTCGTATAACTTAGTAGTAGGCTGTTCATGTTTGTTCATAGTTGACGAATATGTTGTGCCCTTTATTTCCTTTAGTTCAGAAGGGTATATGACTCATTATCACAAAAGTTCCAGTTTTAATAGTGAAAACAAAAATCAGAAAAAAACAACTTTCTTTGACTTACAACTTTTATGATTTAAGTAAAATGGGATACATGCAGTTTACAAAGAAGATGAAGTAACACACACATATGCTGCACATTTTTCATTTAATAATAAATACTGTATGCCGCAAAAATGAATTAAACTGTATCATACAGCTGTTTCGTCCTTCTAGGACTCTTCAGTGATGCTAGGGGCCAAAATGTGGGAATCCCAACAGTTCTCAACTAATGTAGAAGCAGAAGGGTCAGGTTCGTAAAACACAAGTCATTTAATTTACGACTTAAGAAGTAAACCTAAACTGAAAATCATTGTTTGCACATCTGAATGTTTACTAGTTCAGTTACTATTGGTAACGCTAACGATCACAGGTAGTTTAAAAAGTCTGTGTTGTTACTATTATTGAATTGTTGTTAGTCTTGGGATAAAATATGTCAGTTCTATGCTAATTGATTTCTTTAATTGATAAAGATTCATAAAATTGGTAATCAATTTGTAAACACACAATGCTACAGAAAATTACTGGGTGGCTTATTGTTTCTTTTCAACTTTATTCAATTGAATATCAGCTAATGTTTGTGGTTGTAATATCATGACATGTTGTCCATTGTGTAACAATTTTAAATACCATGATACATGTATTTTAGTCAATTTCACTATTGGCACTCATCGTTTCCCAGCTGTAGAGAGGCCATTCGTGATCACCTGCAATGTCCTGCTGAATAAAACCTGCATGTAACTGAATTATATTTCATCAATATGCATATAAATTATATAGCAATGTGTCCTAAACAAACAATTTAATTCATTAACTAAAATATAAATTGGTTGTATATGATGGAAGTTCATATTATGCGTCTTGTCACCCAATTGTCTGTGGTGTTACTAGTGATGTCTTTGTTATTGTTCAGACAGACTACATGCTTCAATAACTGTCAAACTAATCATAGTACTTACTATGTTGTACATGTAACATAATGCAATAATTTCTTGGGCTTTTATATGTTCGTGATATGTTGGAAACAAGTTCTTTCTTGGCGCTCTATTTCCGTGTATTTAAGGTCATTTCCCAAGGTGGGGACTTCGAGAAGCATACTTTGTATACCTGTGCCACACAGTACTTTCTGTACGAGGAAATGTACGTGAGGTCCATAGAAAATAGAAAACTATGTGAGGTCCATAGAGAATAGAAAATTATGTGAGGTCCATAGAGAATAGAAAATTATGTGAGGCCCATAGAGAATAGAAAATTATGTGAGGTCCATAGAGAAGAGAAAATTATCTGAGGTCCATAGAGAATAGAAAATTACGTGAGGTCCATAGAGCATAAAGATTTACGTGCGGTCCATTGAAAATAAAGAATTACGTGAGGTCAATGGACAATAAAGAATTACGTGAGGTCCAAAGAGAATAAAGAATAACGTGAGGTCCATTTAAAAAAGAGAATTACGTGAGGTCCATTGAGAATAGAGAATTACGTGAGGTCCATAGAGAATAAAGAATTACGTGGGGTCCATTGATAATAAAGAATTACGTGAGGTCCATTGAAAATAGAGAGTTACGTAAGGTCCATTGATAATAAAGAATTAGGTGGGGTCCATTCAGAATAGAGAACTGCGTGAGGCCCTTTGAGAATAAAGACTTCAAAATCCATCCCTGTAGGTCGAGCTCTGAGAAAATAATTTACCTGTCGTCAACATCATTTTGTTATTGACAACAAATATTTAATTCCTTGTAGAATTCGGAATTAACTTCAGTTTGTTGATTGTAAAGCAATCAAAATAAATCTGAAGCAGCCATAGCAATGTATGGGACATTTATACTGCTTGTCTTCTGCCCAAATATTGTGTTTGGGCATTATCTTAATTGAATATTTGGCTACCTAGGTGAGTAAGGCAAACTTCATTACTTCCTTTTTGATAATCCTTAATAAATATTTCTTTTTATGGTATTATAAGAATGAAAAAATGAATGATTTGAAGTTCGAAAGAAGAAATGTAAGATAAAGAGTGAATGAAGGAAAATAGGCCTTAAACTAATATATAAGAGTTAAACCATGGAGTTACCCCATTAATCGTTTAATATGAACCAAATTCATTGTCCATCAACGCTGGATATAGTCTCATGTTGTAAAACGAATCAAGAATACCAAATCGTCAACAATACAAAGATATGAACAAAGGAAAGATTTACACAACGACCAACAAGAGAATAAGACCTGGGCCTGTATTCAGGAACCGTTCTCATGATCAAGCATGGATTCTGTGCTCAACCCAATATCTTGATTCGGTTAAAAACTAGTAATGAAACGTTATTTTACCAAATATTGCGAATTAGTTTGAAGATGGTTGAAGCCAAATACTTTTTGTAGTGTTCACATTTTACTTTTTGAGCCTTTGACACGATTTAAGTTGCAAGAAAGCTGATTTAGGGCAAAATCAATGCTTGAGCATGAGAATAGTTTCAAGAATACGGGCCCAGATGTTCCGGAATAGTAAGTGTTTTCCGCTTCATCTACGATGCCCGTCATTGAAATTTATGTCATATCCAAGCAAACGTTACGACCTCCTTCATATCATACAGGAATACATCGAACCGTCAATAAAACCATAATCCGAACTCAAAAATCGATTTTTTGTTGAACTAGGGGCACAATATGAGCAAAGCAAAGATTTACACGAAGACACTTGTAAAAGTATAGGAGGATAAGACCAGGGGTTCCGGAAAAGTAAGTGTGTTCTACTTCATCGACGACACCCGCCTTGTAAATCCTGGTAACATCCAAGTAAACGTCAAGTCGTAAGTTCGTTCGTCAGCAACTGACATCACGAAAGTTTCGTAGTCCGAATGCTTCGGACTATAGGCCAAATATGACATGCTTGTATGACGTGTTAATGAGTTTCGCTCTTATAATGAACATTATTGTATCACATTGACAAAAAGTCGTAATAATGAGTAGCTACCATCTGCACATTATGTAAGTGTACCGTTAGCAAAGGCAAATCACAGCATTAAATGTCAACCATGTATAAATAATATATAAAATGCATAATCACAATTTTGCCACGACGTCACTCATAACAATGGTAGGTAACAATGAATAAATGACTCATTTTATACCAGCAGGCGACCCATTCTTGAGCATAACAATTAACTGCGTCAGCTTCTGAACGTAATTAGTTTTAATTAATTGATTAATGGACGTAATATAATATATATTTATAGTCTACACTGGAATTCACTCGATAACCATTGCTCCACAGACTATCCTTATCACCACAGTACTGTACGTGTCAAATTTCTATGACGTCGACAACAA
The DNA here is from genome assembly GCA_947623455.1 of Mimachlamys varia. NCBI lineage: Eukaryota > Metazoa > Mollusca > Bivalvia > Pectinida > Pectinidae > Mimachlamys > Mimachlamys varia. The sequence goes on from OX392529.1 coordinate 9,021,320, forward strand.
TACATGTGGGTGGAGCTATGCAAATCCTCCTGTTTGAAACACAATTGTGTGACGTCTACGAAGATTGGACTATAATGAACAAAATAGTTAGGAGCATTTCACAGAAAGATGCTTTAAATATAATGATAAACTTTTATTTTGTTTTATTGTAGAAATCATAGAGTCAGAACCTTTAATGTTGCTTAACACGATAACCTAAACAAAATAGAAAGTTAATCCTTAACTAAATATATACATCGCGGTTAATGATAGTTCTGATCAACCTGCCTGTCTCAAATCCCTATGTTGTTTGTTTGTTTGTTTGTCAGCAGTCGACATCGGTCACGAAAATCACGATATTAAGAGCAAAACCTAGAATAAAAGAATCAACACATAACTTGGAGAAGCAGAGATGTTATTTTCACGAAATGGAAAATTCACGATCGGAATATAGATATCGTCCCATTTATCGTATAACTTAGTAGCAGACTGTTCATGTTTGTTCATAGTTTACGAATATGATTGCCCTTGAAAAAAAAAATCAGAAAAAACACAACTTTCTTTGACTTACAACGTTTATGATTTAAGTAAAAGGGGATGCATGCAGTTAACAAAGAAGATGAAATAACACGCACATATGCTGCACATTTTTCATTTAATAATAAATACTGTATGCCGCAAAAATGAATTAAACTGTATCATACAGCTGTTTCGTCCTTCTAGGACTCTTCAGTAATGCTAGGGGCCAAAAGTGGGAATCCCAACAGTTCTCAACTAATGTAGAAGCAGAAGGGTCAGGTTCGTAAAACCCATTTAATTAACGACTTAAGAAGTAAACCTAAACTGAAAATCATTGTTTGCACATCTGAATTTTTACTTGTTCAGTTACTATTGGTAACGCTAACGATCACAGGTAATTTAAAAAGTCTGTGTTGTTACTATTATTGAATTGTTGTTAGTCTTGGGATAAAATATGTCAGTTGTATGCTAATTGATTTCTTTAATTGATAAAGTTATACATGTAGCATAATGGTTTTAATTACTTGAACCTCATTTTAATACTGTTTGAAGATATGTATTGGAATATGTCCCGACCCCTGTACTTTTGCACTAAAGGGATGTGCATTATTTCCTTCTAATAAAGTTAAAACTAAAGATTCATAAAATTGGTAATCAGTTTGTAAACACACAATGCTACAGATAATTATTGGATGGCTAATTGTTTCTTTTCAACTTTATTCAATTGAATATCAGCTAATCCTTGTGGTTGTAATACCATGGCATGTTGTCCATTGTGTAACAATTTTAAATACCATGATACATGTATTTTAGTCAATTTCACTATTGGCACTCATCGTTTCCCAGCTGTAGAGAGGGCCATTCCTGATCACCTGCAATATCCTGCTGAATAAAACTTATATAGCAATGTGTCCTAAACAAACAATTACATTCATTTACTAAAATATAAATTGGTTGTATATGATGGAAGTTCATATTATGCGTCTTGTCACCCAATTGTCTGTGGTGTTACTAGTGATGTCTTTGTTATTGTTCAGACAGACTACATGCTTCAATAACTGTCAAACTAATCATAGTACTTACTATGTTGTACATGTAACATAATGCAATAATTTCTTTGCTTTATAAATCTTATTTTATGAATCTTTCCATTTTCTCAGAAATTATTTATTATTTTTCTCGTTCAATGTCTATGGTATTACTATGATGGTATCACCAATATTCATGCCCTTGGTGTTACCAATTCAAAGACCTCGTCTCTCACAATGACATATTCCATTTTGAGAACTGTTAGCCTATGTAAAAAGTTTATGATTCATCTTACTAATAATATATTTGATGGCCTGTAATATTTGTGTTGCAAATATTTGACTGTGCTGTTACTTGTCTATGTATGTAGTGTTACAATAATTGCCTTTGGTGTTACTGTTTTGAGGAAATCTTTATTCCAAATTATATAATCTTTTAAGGGTTATCCTCCATCAGAAATGAACTATAATCATTGTTTTGCGAGTTTACTTATTCAAATAGCAATGCTTTGTTTTTTTCAATAAAATTGATTGATAAACGGATATGATGTCTGAAGTGTTACCAAATATTCATCGTGGATCTGACCAGTAACACCACAGAAAGTTTGACCATAGGTCAACCTTGTATGAAAATAAAAACAAGTCAGCTAAGAGTGGGGCACAGTTTGTTCTCAACATTATGTATCGACGTAAATGTTTCTATTAAGAGTAGGGAGGTTTTCAATACCCCCGGTAGAGAGGCGGTGACTGGGTGATATAACATGTGGTATTTGATTGGTAGAACAGAGCAGGGAGGAATCTGTGTAGCAGGATGTTAGGGTATCCGGGTTCGCATTGGGCTTTTATATGTTCGTGATATGTTGGAAACAAGTTCTTTCTTGGCGCTCTATTTCCGTGTATTTTAGGTCATTCTCCAAGGTGGGGACTACGAGAAGCATACTTTGTATACCTGTGCCACACAGTACTTTCTGTACGAGGAAATTTACGTGATGTCCATAGAGAATAGAAAATTATGTGAGGTCCATAGAGAATAGAAAATTACATGAGGTCCATAGAGCATAAAGATTTACGTGCGGTCCATTGAAAATAAAGAATTACGTGAGGTCAATGGACAATAAAGAATTACGTGGGGTCCATTGAGAATAAACAATAACGTGCGGTCCATTTAAAATAGAGAATTACGTGAGGTCCATTGAGAATAGAGAATTACGTGAGGTCCATAGAGAATACAGAATTACGTGGGGTCCATTGATAATAAAGAATTACGTGAGGTCCTTAGATAATAAAGAATTACGTGAGGTCCATTGAGAATAGAGAATTACGTGAGATCCATTTAAAATAGAGAATTACGTGAGGTCCATTGAGAATAGAGAATTACGTGAGGTCCATAGAGAATAAAGAATTACGTGGGGTCCATTGATAATAAAGAATTATGTGAGGTCCATCGAGAATAAAGAATTACGTGAGGTCCATTGAGAATAGAGAATTACGTGAGGTCCATAGAGAATAAAAAATTACGTGAGGTCCATAGAGAATAAAGATTTACGTGGGGTCCATTGACAATAAAGAATTACGTGCGGTCCATTTAAAATAGAGAATTACGTGAGGTCCATTGAGAACAAAGAATTACGTTAGGTCCATGGAGAATAAAGACTTACGTGGGGTCCATTGATAATAAAGAATTACGTGAGATCCATTGAAAATAGAGAATTACGTAAGGTCCATTAAAAATAGAGAATTACGTGAGGTCCATGGACAATAAAGAATTAAATGAAGTCAATTGATAATAAAGAATAACGTTAGGTCCATTGAAAATAAAGAATTACTTGAGGTCCATTCAGAATAGAGAACTACGTGAGGCCCTTTGAGAATAAAGACTTCAGAATTCATCCCTGTAGGTCGAGCTCTGAGAAAAGAATTTACCTGTCGTCAACATCATTTTGTTATTGACAACACATATTTAATTCCTTGTAGAATTGGGAATTAACTTCAGTTTGTTGATTATAAACCATTCAAAATAAATCTGAAGCAGCCACAGCAATGTATGGGACATTTATACTGCTTGTCTTCTGCCCAAATATTTTGTTTGGGCATTATCTTTATTGAATATTTGGCGACCTAGGTGGGTAAGGCAAACTTCATTACTTCCTTTCTGATAATCCTTAATAAATATTTCTTTTTATGGTATTATTAGAATGAAAGATAATGAAAAAATGAATTATTTGAAGTTCGAGAGAAGAAATGTAAGATGGAGAGTGAATGAAGGAAAATAGGCCTTAAACTAATATATAAGAGTTAAACCATGGAGTTACCCCATTAATCGTTTAATATGAACCAGATTCATTGTCCATCAATTCTGGATATAGTCTCATGTTGTAAAACGTATCAAGAATACCAAATCGTCAACAATACAAAGATATGAACAAAGGAAAGATTTATACACCGACCAACAAGTGAATAAGACGTGGGCCTGTATTCAGGAACCGTTCTCATGATCAAGCATGGATTCTGTGCTCAACCCAATATCTTGATTCGGTTAAAAACTAGTAATGAAACGTTATTTTGCCAAATATTGCGAATTATTTTGAAGATGGTTGAAGCCAAATACTTTTTGTAGTGTTCACATTTTACTTTTTGAGCCTTTGACACGATTTAAGTTGCAAGAAAGCTGATTTGAGCGCAAAATCAATGCTTGAGCATGAGAATAGTTTCAAGAATACGGGTCCAGATGTTCCAGAATAGTAAGTGTTTTCCGCTTCATCTACGATGCCCGTCATTGAAATCTATGTCATATCCAAGCAAACGTTACGACCTCTTTCATATCATACAGGAATACATCGAACCGTCAATAAAACCATAATCCGAACTCAAAAATCGATTTTTTATTTAACTAGGGGCACAATATGAGCAAAGCAAAGATTTACACGAAGACACTTGTAAAAGTATAGGAGGATAAGACCAGGGGTTCCGGAAAAGTAAGTGTGTTCTGCTTCATTGATGACACCCGCCTTGTAAATCCTGGTAACATCCAAGTAAACGTCAAGTCGTTAGTTCGTTCGTCAGCAACTGACATCACGAAAATTTCGATATTAAGAGCGAGCCAAAGAATAACAACTGCTACATGTCAACACTATAGGTTGTAGAAGCAGTAATGTTATTATCGAGAAAGTTAAGTTTAGGATAGAATAATCGAAATCGTCACGTTTATCTTAAATCTTAAGGAGTAAGCTGCCAAAATTGACCATTATTAAGAAATATCGGGTTAAGCAGAAGATATAAAATAGTCTATAAATAACAGTAATTCCAGACTCCATATACGATCGCCTTAGTCAGCAAATGCATTGATATTTATAGACATCACATCATCAAAGACAAATTCAAGCCCGTATAAAAAAAAATATAAGCAATTATAAGCTACAAGGGGTACAGTTTAATCCCATAGGAATTCCAATAGTCTGCTGTAAAATATTTCCTCCAAAATCAACAATGACTTTGTCAAATGAAAATTGAATCATTCCTACTATTTAGAACATTTGTACCAGTGAAATGTCAGAAAATATCAGCTTAATAAAATTTATATCATCACTGCTTATATCATCAGTATCACTAGTGATGATATAAGTTTCGGTCCGATATCATGACACCCTACTGTGTACTATTTTTTCGTTATTCTAGAATTAAATCATAAATTAAAAACCATTATAGAATTTTGGAAATTAATAGATAAATTAATAGATGTTTTTGTATTTTTAATATATTTTTAACAAAAAATATAACTTCATCCTGTGGCATATTAATATTCTATAAGCCTTAGACACTCAGTCCCGTTCAGTTGTAAATGCATATTTTATAAAAGAAATCAGACTTTAAGGAATTTCGAAAATGTAATAAAAATAAAATTTAATGGTTTCCCAATAAATATCAAATATATTTCACTCGTATGGCAGATTTGAAATATAGCTTCACTCGTGAAAATATTAAAAAAAGAAATCTGCCATACTCGTGAAATATATTTGATATTTAATGGGAAACCATTGAATAGCCTTATATTTTCCTCAGAAATTCTGTCTTACATTTTCCCCCGAGATGGACGTGACATGCATACATGTGCTGTAACTTTAAACTTTGTAGCTTATGCAGCGGGCTGAAGTTAACAGCGGATTCGTTATTCGTTATTGGAGATTCAAATAACGAATCCGCTGCTAACTTCAGCCCGCTAGCATATGCAGCATGCCGTCAGTGATTCTAGTGGCTACGCGGTGGGAATTAAAATTAGAATTAGAACTACTGAAGAAGTGGAAATTGCAGGTGCAAAACATATCCCTTTAATTAATTGATGACTGTAGAAAAAAGGAAGCACAATGGGCCTGCATCGCTCACCCGGTACCTTGTTTTTGCCAAATATTATGCTTCTTGGATTTTTGTTACTCAAAACAAATTGTTTAAAAGGTTTTATCAGTGTTGACACTTGTGATCTTGAATACAGGTCATCCTGCTTGACAACGTTGTATGGCTACATCCAAGGAAACTTTCAGCCAAAAATCGTGCTTCTCAAACTTGACACCTGTTACCTTGAATAAAGGTCAAGGTAATTCCTGTTCACAAACATTGGCGGGCTTATTGCAAGGAACCTTTCAGTCAAATACATTTTTGAAGCAAGCTTCTAGGACTTTTGGTTTGTCAGAAGAAGTTGTTTAAATTTTTTAACAGATTTGATCCATGTGACCTTGAATATGGGTCTTTTCTTTTCGCAAACTTTGTCAGGCTTTTTTTCCCAGGGAACTTTTCAGTCATATGTCATGCTCCTAGGACTTTTGGTTTATCAGAAGATGTTGTTTAAAGGTTTGAACAGATTTGACCCCTGTGGCATTGATTATGGGTCAATGCCATTTGTTTTCGCTCACTTTGTTGGGCTTCATCGAATGAACCTTTCACCCAAATATCGTGCTTTTAGGCCTTTTGGTTAATAAGGAGAAGTCGTTTAAAGGCCCAATATACGTAACTTTCGGCAAACCTTGAAGCGAAAATCAAGCATAATAACGTTTTATATATATAGATTTAGTTCAGATTAACAGATATCAACAATATTCAAGATGAATTCTAACGCAGTTACCGGTACAGCAGCAGTTGAAACTCTGTATTTGTAAACACGCGTCCATTTTGAACTGTCTTCTAACTTCGGCTTGTTATTGAAGTGGGCCCCACCTGAATTATTTTCAATTCTTTGAATTTTTCTGTCAAGATTTTCTTATTAGTTACCGCTCAGGTTTTCTTCGTTTTATGCTTATTTTTGCATTGTTATCAACTGGATTTTTTTCCAGTTACGTATATTGGGCCTTTAAATAGAAAAGTTGACGCCGAACGGATGGATGACGGACGCCCCGACATGGCACAAGCTCACTTAGTCCTTTGGGTCAGGTGAGCCAAAATATGAAATGTACTGTATGCATTCAAATCGTGTACAAAGAAAATGTGTACATAAAGCTTCAGCAAACCAGCAATACGCCAGTAGAGTGTGTCACATAGATGGTTCACAGCCAACACACATGTGAGTCGCCATCCATCTTTCGTGGAAAAGAAAGCTCTCACAATCAGAGATCGAAGGCATTCTTTCAGTTTAGTATGAGGTTTGGTTGTGTACTGGGAAGAAAAAATAAATGTTTTCATAGACGAAATACTGATGCATGGTTAGATGCTGTACTATTTCGTCAAGCATCAGACTGGAGAGCCAAGGAGTGCTGGTTCAATTATCAGACTGGAGAGCCAAGTATTGCAGGTTCAAGCATCAGCCTAGAGAGCCAAGTATTGCAGGTTCAATTATCAGACTGGAGAGCCAAGTATTGCAGGTTCAATTATCAGACTATAGAGCCAAGTATTGCAGGTTCAAGCATCAGCCTAGAGAGCCAAGCATTGCAGGTTCAATTATCAGACTGGAGAGCCAAGTATTGCAGGTTCAATTATCAGACTGGAGAGCCAAGTATTGCAGGTTCAAGCTTCAGACTATAGAGCCAAGGATTGCAGGTTCAAGCATCAGCCTAGAGAGCCAAGTATTGCAGGTTCAATTATCAGACTGGAGAGCCAAGTATTGCAGGTTCAATTATCAGACTATAGAGCCAAGTATTGCAGGTTCAAGCATCAGCCTAGAGAGCCAAGTATTGCAGGTTCAAGCATCAGCCTAGAGAGCCAAGTATTGCAGGTTCAAACATCAGACTAGAGAGCCAAGGATTGCAGGTTCAAGCATCAGCCTAGAGAGCCAAGTATTGCAGGTTCAAGCTTCAGACTATAGAGCCAAAGATTGTAGGTTTAAGAATCAGACTGGAGAGCAAAGGATTGAAGGTTTAATTATCAGACTGGAGAGCCATGGATGGCAGGTTCAAGCTTCAGACTGGAAAGCCAATTATTGCATTGTATTCTTGTCAATTATAATCAAGCCCAGTGATCCTTGTCAATTATAATCGAGCCCAGTTATCCCTCTCGATCATCATCATGCCCAGTGATCCCTGTCAATCATCATCATGCCCAGTGATCCTTGTCAATCATCATGCCCAGTGATCCTTGTCAATCATCATCATTCCCAGCGATCCTTGTCAATCATCATCATGCCAAGTGATCCTTGTCAATCATCATCATGCCCAGTGATCCTTGTCAATTATCATCATGCCCAGCGATCCTTGTCAATCATCATCATGCCCAGTGATCCTTGTCAATCATCATCATGCCCAGTGATCCCTGTCAATCATCATCAAGCCCAGTGATCCTTGTCAATCATCATCATGCCCAGTGATCCTTGTCAATCATCATCATGCCCAGTGATCCTTGTCAATCATCATCATGCCCAGTGATCCCTGTTAATCATCATCATGCCCAGTGATCCTTGTCAATCATCATCATGCCCAGTGATCCTTGTTAATCATCATCATGCCCAGCGATCCTTGTCAATCATAATCAAGCCCAGTGATCCTTGTCAATCATCATCATGCCCAGTGATCCTTGTCAATCATCATCATGCCCAGTGATCCTTGTCAATCATCATCATGCCCAGTGATCCTTGTCAATCATCATCAAGCCCAGTGATCCTTGTCAATCATCATCATGCCCAGTGATCCTTGTCAATCATCATCATGCCCAGTGATCCTTGTCAATCATCATCATGCCCAGTGATCCCTGTTAATTATCATCATGCCCAGTGATCCTTGTCAATCATCATCATGCCCAGTGATCCTTGTCAATCATCATCATGCCCAGTGATCCTTGTCAATTATCATCATGCCCAGTGATCCCTGTTAATCATCGTCATGCCCAGTGATCCCTGTCAATTATCGTCATGTCCGTGATTCTCATCAGTCATCATCAAGCCAAGTGACAATGTTTTTGCTATGGGTAATTAGTTTTCTGGACCAGAACTTTCCCTGGATTGGTATAAACTCCAAACCCAGCATTGAAGGCAACTTACATGAAATATACGACATAAAAAACGTTTTCCAAAAAGCACGTTTTATTTATTTTAAAACAGCTGTATATTTACATGTATACATATTCACACAACTGCTTATCTGTACATCTTTCTCACTGCCCAGGTATCCTCACACTCTAGTCATACACAACTACACTTATCATAGACACCTACACTTCTCCATACTCACCTCACGTCCATCAATCAAGCACTACACTCTCCAAAATATACCACAGTTACAGCACATCTACCAACCATACAATACACCAAATGATGCTCTGTACAAAAAAAACATAGAATTGTATTATAAACAAACAATATATAGAATGGTATTCTATAGAAAATCAAATGTAAACAGTCCACATTTAAGACAATAAAATACAAGTTCACCATGCCCCCTGTTATATAGTATATACCAGGTACATTGTATATTAGGTCCAATATCCTCTTTCCTTTATGAAAGGCTCTCAGTTTATGCTAGGAAAGAACTAAATTCAGTGAAATCAAAAGATTGTGAATAGAAAAATTGATTGGTTTATTAAATTATTCCATAGTTCTTGCAAACTTCAATTTGATCATTTCAAAAAAAAATGTAAAATGAAGTTAAAGATTTTTCCCATGCTATAATGATACAACAAGGAACAGTATTCCAAGTTATCAGTAGTTTCAAACCTGTACAAAGGGTCATAACTCTCCATTTAGTTGAATACTTCCATCCAAATAGATACCAACTTGCATTCAATTCGATAGTTGTAAGGAAGAGTATACAGAATTTGCTGCTAACAAAAAGTTTTGTGATAATAAGGACTGTAACCCTGATAAAGATGGGCACAAGTTTAGATTTCAGTACAGGACACTCTAGTAGATCTGTCTTCCTTAATCATATCCATGAACGGCAAGAGATCAAACATTGCTACAATGGCACAGGTTATGTATACCCAGGTACTAATTATTCCACACTCTGAACGCTGACAGCAGAATAACAAGTGGAGAAGTTGTCAGAACAGCTTTGATGGCATCTCAATATTCGTTTGAAGCAAGGAAACTTTCCAGGGAACCATTCGACCATTTATATATTTATATAATCCCATTCATCCTATGCAGAAATGCTTTAGTTCAATCTTCTCTGTATAGCACGGATAAAGAAATTGAGAGAGATAGCAAATTAACCATGCTATCACAGATTAGATGAGGGATCATTGTAAACCTCTCATTCAAATTCACTCAGTGAAAATTAGACTTGCTTCTATTAATGACTCCTGTCCAAAGCATATTCAATCAAGATAATGGGACTGTCAATCACCCATCACAACAATGAAACCTGTACAAGAAGTCTTAACAAGAAAATGTACATAGAACTGGGTACATTACAGTAATGTTAGGGACAGCCTCCAGTATCTCAATCTACCATTCACCAGATCCCATTCTGTCCTAGTAACATAGAACTTGGAACATTACAGTAATGTTAGGGACAGCCTCCAGTATCTCAATCTACCATTCACCAGATCCCATTCTGTCCTAGTTACATAGAACTGGGAACATTACAGTAATGTTAGGGACAGCCTCCAGTATCTCAATCTACCATTCACCAGATCCCATTCTGTCCTAGTTACATAGAACTGGGAACATTACAGTAATGTTAGGGACAGCCTCCAGTATCTCAATCTACCATTCACCAGATCCCATTCTGTCCTAGTTACATAGAACTGGGAACATTACAGTAATGTTAGGGACAGCCTCCAGTATCTCAATCTACCATTCACCAGATCCCATTCTGTCCTAGTTACATAGAACTGGGAACATTACAGTAATGTTAGGGACAGCCTCCAGTATCTCCATCTACCATTCACCAGATCCCATTCTGTCCTAGTTACATAGAACTGGGAACATTACAGTAATGTTAGGGACAGCCTCCAGTATCTCCATCTACCATTCACCAGATCCCATCCTGTCCTAGTTACATAGGACTGAGAACATTACAGTAATGTTAGGGACAGCCTCCAGTATCTCAATCTACCATTCACCAGATCCCATTCTGTCCTAGTTACATAGGACTGAGAACATTACAGTAATGTTAGGGACAGCCTCCAGTATCTCCATCTACCATTCACCAGATCCCATTCTGTCCTAGTTACGTAGAACTGAGAACATTACAGTAATGTTAGGGACAGCCTCCAGTATCTCCATCTACCATTCACCAGATCCCATTCTGTACTAGTTACGTAGAACTGAGAACATTACAGTAATGTTAGGGACAGCCTCCAGTATCTCCATCTACCATTCACCAGATCCCATTCTGTCCTAGTTACATAGAACTGGGAACATTACAGTAATGTTAGGGAGAGCCTCCAGTATCTCCATCTACCATTCACCAGATCCCATTCTGTCCTAGTTACATAGAACTGGGAACATTACAGTAATGTTAGGGAGAGCCTCCAGTATCTCCATCTACCATTCACCAGATCCCATTCTGTCCTAGTTACATAGAACTGAGAACATTACAGTAATGTTAGGGAGAGCCTCCAGTATCTCAATCTACCATTCACCAGATCCCATTCTGTCCTAGTTACATAGAACTGGGTACATTACAGTAATGTTAGGGAGAGCCTCCAGTATCTCAATCTACCATTCACCAGATCCCATTCTGTCCTAGTTACATAGGACTGAGAACATTACAGTAATGTTAGGGACAGCCTCCAGTATCTCAATCTACCATTCACCAGATCCCATTCTGTCCTAGTTACATAGAACTGAGAACATTACAGTAATGTTAGGGACAGCCTCCAGTATCTCAATCTACCATTCACCAGATCCCATTCTGTCCTAGTTACATAGAACTGAGAACATTACAGTAATGTTAGGGACAGCCTCCAGTATCTCAATCTACCATTCACCAGATCCCATTCTGTCCTAGTTACATAGAACTGGGTACATTACAGTAATGTTAGGGACAGCCTCCAGTATCTCAATCTACCATTCACCAGATCCCATTCTGTCCTAGTTACATAGGACTGAGAACATTACAGTAATGTTAGGGAGAGCCTCCAGTATCTCAATCTACCATTCACCAGATCCCATTCTGTCCTAGTTACATAGAACTGAGAACATTACAGTAATGTTAGGGAGAGCCTCCAGTATCTCAATCTACCATTCACCAGATCCCATTCTGTCCTAGTTACATAGAACTGGGTACATTACAGTAATGTTAGGGACAGCCTCCAGTATCTCAATCTACCATTCACCAGATCCCATTCTGTCCTAGTTACATAGAACTGAGAACATTACAGTAATGTTAGGGACAGCCTCCAGTATCTCAATCTACCATTCACCAGATCCCATTCTGTCCTAGTTACATAGGACTGAGAACATTACAGTAATGTTAGGGACAGCCTCCAGTATCTCAATCTACCATTCACCAGATCCCATTCTGTCCTAGTTACATAGAACTGAGAACATTACAGTAATGTTAGGGACAGCCTCCAGTATCTCAATCTACCATTCACCAGATCCCATTCTGTCCTAGTTACATAGAACTGAGAACATTACAGTAATGTTAGGGACAGCCTCCAGTATCTCAATCTACCATTCACCAGATCCCATTCTGTCCTAGTTACATAGAACTGGGTACATTACAGTAATGTTAGGGACAGCCTCCAGTATCTCAATCTACCATTCACCAGATCCCATTCTGTCCTAGTTACATAGAACTGGGAACATTACAGTAATGTTAGGGACAGCCTCCAGTATCTCAATCCACCATTCACCAGATCCCATTCTGTCCTAGTTACATAGAACTGAGAACATTACAGTAATGTTAGGGACAGCCTCCAGTATCTCAATCCACCATTCACCAGATCCCATTCTGTCCTAGTTACATAGAACTGAGAACATTACAGTAATGTTAGGGACAGCCTCCAGTATCTCAATCCACCATTCACCAGATCCCATTCTGTCCTAGTTACATAGAACTGAGAACATTACAGTAATGTTAGGGACAGCCTCCAGTATCTAAATCCACCATTCACCAGATCCCATTCTGTCCTAGTTACATAGAACTGAGAACATTACAGTAATGTTAGGGACAGCCTCCAGTATCTAAATCCACCATTCACCAGATCCCATTCTGTCCTAGTTACATAGAACTGAGAACATTACAGTAATGTTAGGGACAGCCTCCAGTATCTAAATCCACCATTCACCAGATCCCATTCTGTCCTAGTGACAGAGTTGGTAATGAGATCCCATTCTGTCCTTGTGACAGATTTGGTAACAAGATCTCAATCTGCCTGAATAAGTTAGTAGGTATTAATCAAGATCCCATTCTGTCCTAATAACAAAGGAGGCAACAAGATCCCATTCTGTCCTACTTGCTTAGAAGGTAACAAGATCCCATTCTGTCCTTCTTGCTTGGAAGGTAACAAGATCCCATTCTGTCCTAGTTATGTAGAAGGTAACAAGATCCCATTCTGTCCTAGTTACGTAGAAAGTAACAAGATCCCATTCTGTCCTAGTAACATAGTTGGTACCAAGGTCCCATTCTGTCCTAGTTACATAGTTGGTAACAAGATCCCATTCTATCCTAGTTATGTAGAAGGTAACAAGATCCCATTCTGTCCTAGTAACGTAGAAGGTAACAAGATTCCATTCTGTCCTAGTTACATAGTTGGTAACAAGATCCCATTCTGTCCTAGTTACATAGTTGGTAACAAGATCCCATTCTGTCCTAGTTACATAGTTGGTAACAAGATCATATTCTGTCCTAGTTACATAGTTGGTAACAAGATCCCATTCTGTCCTAGTTACGTAGAAGGTAACAAGATCCCATTCTGTCCTAGTTACATAGTTGGTAACAAGATCCCATTCTGTCCTAGTTATATAGTTGGTAACAAGGTCCCATTCTGTCCTAGTTATATAGTTGGTAACAAGATCCCATTCTGTCCTGGTTACATTATCTTCTTAATGAGAACTTAACCAGTCATGCTGACACACCGAGACCCAGTCAGTAACTCTGTCTTGTATAATCCCAGAATGTAACACTAGATCTGTACTGTTAGTATTGAACTCCTGGAGTTTAACAGGGTTGCATTCTTCATGCTATTTCCTTCTCAGTGTCTCAGATGAGGCTTGTGTTTGGCCATGTGCCTGAAATAAACCATACATATGTTACAAGTTGTATGTCTTGCTTTTATCAATTTACAGAGAAAATTGTCCATCAAAAAATGCAGGAAACCATGTTTCTTTTGTGTGGTTTTTACTTTAACATTCCCAGTCAAATAAATTTGTGAAAGCTAATCACTACAAATTATGATTGGTATGACTCATTAAACTGGCTGTACATGTAACATAATTATTTTTCACGAAATTTAAGTGCCACAATCTAGCATTGTCGGATACCCACGGTTGATCTCGCTTCGCTAACTCACTCATCACCCGTGGGCAAACTCGCCAAGAAATCCTCGTAGGTAATTAATATGTACGAAGCATTTGATTGGTTCCAGTGCAGTTTCGCAATGGATTTTAAACCAATTAGAATTAGCGTTATATAATCTATACGGAAGCATAACCTAGATAAGTAGCACTGTATTGCTCTTGACTTGTTTTTGAAGTCAAAGACCTGCAAGACTTGTCTTGTATGATTTTTAAACAAAATTCAAAAGACTTAATTGACGCCGCCATCGTTGTGAACACGTCTTCTACTCGCCGTTTACACACTTTCTCATGGGCACAGCCATTGTTGTGTATGGTGTACCACCAAACGGGTCTTCAACCTGGAGAGTTCCGAATTACATATAAGATTTTCTGATTGGTCCGTTCTTATATACGAATTACCATATTTTACGAGGATTTCTCAGCGAGTTTGCCCACGGGTGATGAGTGAGTTAGCGAAGCGAGATCAATTGTGGGTATCCGACGAAGCAATCTAGTTGTGATGCAGAAATCTGGAAAGTTAGTAACCATGAAAGAGACTTGGTTTAAAGCATAATACATTAGCTTTAGTGTACAGTCAACTACACAGTTGGGTATGATGTAAAAGAAATGGATCAATCTATAAAAAGAACAGACATGTGCAGAATGACATTATACTCATCAGAGATCTGGCAGAGAAGCTGTTATTGAGAAGACATGTAGTCTTTTCATCAGAAATATTACAACTCGCCCAAGATTTTAAAGACAAACACATATGCTTGTTGATCAGGTAAATGAAGAAAAACTACTGGATTTTACAGAAAAATAAGACGACCTACTTATCTAGGATCTCCCAGACTTGTTGCAGGTTGGCACGGTCAAGATGGCGCTTGTTTCTGTCCAAGGAAACAACATACACATCCCACTTCTTCACATTGTTGTCAATGGGCAGTTCTGCCCACTTCAGGTGGAAAGCTTTGACTGTAACATAACAACCTTATATAAGACAAGGGGGACTAAATCTTTTACGACTCTTCTACCCGAGACATCAAGTCAGGAAGCATTAAAACATTTAGTGAAATGAAGTAGAGAGAAAGCCAATGTGCATTAACTGGCCATGCTGTATTTCTCATTAAAAAAACAAACAAACAAACAAAACATGGTAAACATTGTTTTTCTACAATTTGTACATTTCATTATATATTTGCGGAGACCCTGTGGAACCCCTAACAAATATGCAAACATACATAATATGCCTGAAAAACTGTATGTCTCACAAGATAAAAATTCTGCAGAAAGTTATCCATGGTTTCTGATGGTGTAGTGCATTTTTATTTGATGATAATCATAAATATATGTGTCCAAAAGCCCTTTCATATTCCATTAATGTCACAGATGATATTTTAAATCAACTGCACTAATTCTTGAGTTTAAGCTAACAATAATTTGATTTTAACAACGAGTATTGTGAATGCACCAATACATTATTGTGCTTATCTGTTTAAATTAGGTTATGCACTAAAGTTAATATATTTACAGAAACTTTTGATACCATTTTGACCCAGTCTGTCGGGTTTCATGGGAGTAAGTCATTAATCTGTACAAATCTGAATTTCTATAGCCAATGGATTTCAGCACCACAATTGTTATCGCAAAAATCTATGACACAAACAGATACTTACTCCTGGAGAAGATTTCTACAGGAACGCCATCCCAGGGCCATCCCTTAAACTGCCAGGCCGGTCCTTGTACAAACACTGCTACAACACGGTCCCTAAATGTACAGAAAGGACACAAATAGAATAGTCATGTTTCCATATCAGTATAAAACACTACAGAGATACATCAGATTACAGATAAAATTAGATAGTGATTACTATTTATTAAAATAGTGATCACTGATACAAACAAAAAGGTTTACATATTAACAATTCCAGCAAGTTATTAGTACTTATAAGTTCATGAACATGTAGGATGTAGGATTTACCAGTCGTCCGGTGAGAGTTTGAGGGGGTTGTCGATGATTCGGTACGGCACAGTCAAGTTGCCAGCCTTACGACGCTGAATCAACACTTCATTGTCACGCTTGGTTCCCTGTGCCTTCTTCTCTTCTGTGCTGACAAATCTGTGAGGGAAAATTATTAAAATACGTAGTTACACAGTGAATTAAAGACAGCAATGTCCTGGTCATTCAGCAAATGTCATTAAAATCAACAAGATATTCACTTCTATGGTCAATCCATACTGTTACATTGAGTGTAAGGTACCTGTGATCCTGAAGGATGTCTTTGGCGTTGAACATGGTGATGATAGAGGTGGTGGCAGCTGGTATAATAATGATTGGTGTCCGAGACCCTGTAAGGTAACATCAGCTTATTATAGTCTAGTGTACATACAAATATATATATAATAATGATGGGTGTCCGAGACCCTGTAAGGTAACATCAGCTTATTATAGTCTAGTGTACATACAAATATATAATAATGATGGGTGCCCGAGACCCTGTAAGGTAACATCAACTTATTATAGTCTAGTGTACATACAAATATATAATAATGATGGGTGTCCGAGACCCTGTAAGGTAACATCAGCGTATTATAGTCTACTGTACATACAAATATATAATAATGATGGGTGTCCGATACCCTGTAAGGTTACATCAGCTTATTATAGTCTAGTGTACATACAAATATATAATAATGATGGGTGTCCGAGACCCTGTAAAGTAACATCAGCGTATTATAGCCTAGTGTACATACAAATATATAATAATGATTGGTGTCCGAGACCCTGTAAGGTAACATCAGCGTATTATAGTCTAGTGTACATATATAATAATGATGGGTGTCCGAGACCCTGTAAGGTAACATCAGCTTACCGGTATTATAGTCTACTGTACATACAAATATATAATACATTAATTATTTGTGTCAGAAATTCCTCAATGATATAACTGGAAACTGTTTGTCCTCCATAGCACTGAGTCAATGAATGACTGCAAAATGCAAAACCTCTAGCCACTAGCATCAGTATAATAACATTTGATCTATAGTATCACTTTCATTTCGTGACAAAAAGTATACATTTCAAGTTCGATAAACAAGATTTATAAGCAAAAACCACACACTGCAAAATCATGTATGTCTATAAATGCTTCAAGTCTCTGTAATTATACAATAAAAGCACCTGCCTATATAAATACATGTCTACAGTTACAACCTGTCCATGTAAATCGTGTGTCTTATATGTCACTATAAAGACACCTGTGTATATAGCATTATCATACCTGTACTGTATTTACTCTAAACTTTAACTGGTTAAATAAACTTCTTCCAATCTTGTTCTTCACTTTGAATGTCAGGTCGCATTAAATTAACATTTGGTCCCATTGCTACAGTGCATCAAAATGGAGGTTTGGGCATGAGAGCTGTTATGACTTTTTAAAAAGTTTGTAAAATCGTTTCTCCGGTTTGTATCGGTATAAATAAAACATTTGAAGTATGGGGTTGAAAGATATAGCAAGTTTCTGGTGTCCCTTGCCCATGCCTATTTCCCTCGGCTTCGCCTTTGGAAATAAACATGGTCTCGGGACGCCAGAAACTGGCTATATCTCTCAACCCCATACTTTAATTAACTGTATACTAAGACACCTGTCTATATAGCACTAAAACACCTGTCCATGTAAGCCACATGCCTATATCACTTAAACACCTGGACCCCACTTATTATCAGGATTCCATTTAAACTATGCAGAAGGACCCCATTTATAAAATACTCAGCACGAACCCTGGTTTCTTGCATTCTTCAGTTCTAAACTACTGGTTTTTTTTTTTCATTTAAGAAAACCTTACATGAAAACTATGCTTGATAAGTGTGTATTAAGACTTTTTTCCTTTTCGAAAAGTGAATCTCTTGAAAGATTCTCATACATAATAATGATTTGGCCATCTTCTCTGTAAGGTTCTTCAGCACACATACAACCTACCTTTTTTCTGGTTTGGAGGGGGCCTGGCCTGGGAGACTGGACGAGATCCCGGGGTGACGGGGGTGGAGGGTTGTACTGGGTGATGGGATACATGGTTTTGCTGAGGTGCTGCATGGCGGCGTGGCTCTCGCTCTTCTATTTTTTTCTGATTGGCTCCGCCTCCTTCTGTCACGAACTTGAGCGTTTTTCCGTGATAGGTTCCCATTGTATCAATCTTAAATCCCTCAGTTTCTGTAAAAATATCGACAAATAGATCAATATAAACATCCTAAAATGACATCAATACTTATTCTGGGAATCAAAGTCCCTTAATTTAATCAACTTATCGATCATCATAACCTTGGGAATACAAAACTATGCATTTAACTGAAGCATTACCATCCAATGGCCACATGGCCATCCCTACAAGATCACAATTATTCTATAGCTCATGTCCCATAGGCCTAAATATATATTACTGTATCTAATACTTATTTTTAAGATTTGGATTATTTCCATGAAACTTTGATTGTGTGGTTGATGAAATTGGTGTGTGGTTGATAAAATTAACACATCAGGAAAAAGCCACATTTACATCAATTACAAATGCACAATTGGCATTAACGGCAGACAAAAATGTTTGGGTGATGTAAATTAACATCAAACTAAATATTGGATTTTGTGAGTAAAAATGTATACATATAGTTCCCCTTCAACAGTTTAAAGTTTAAGTCTAGACAAGATAATCCTGAAAGCTGTGTATACATTTTTATTTTCATCAGAATACCTTAGCACTTATTTAACTTTTATTATATTAGAAGAACTGCCTCCTGCTGAATTATAACAAGTTTACATTCAGTGAGACACTGACCTTCTTTGCCTTTGAACCTTTCCTGGTCGTATCTGCTGTAAGCAGCTACTGGTGGAACCCGCTGTTGGGGCTAAAACAGAAAACAGGACCCTTGTGACAACTGCTAAGTAACTCTAGCCAACAAAATACAGACTTATATATCATGACAGTCTCACATTTGCTTTAAAATGTATATATATGTGAAATCAACACGGCATATAACCTTTTATTAACATTACTTAAAACCAGAAAATAATGTGTTGGTGAAAATAGAAGCATTTCTATATTTAACTGTTATAAAGCCACTTTTAAGAAAATTTTACTAAATAATTAATTATCGATATTATTCAGAAAAACTTCAGTTATCTAGTAAATCTATTTTCCATTCATTGTTGAATAAAATAAGTCTCTCAATTAAATGTACTTTTACAACATTTTTCTGTTGGTGTGATGTAACCTACCACCGAAGGTGTGTGGGGTTCAGTGTGGTGTTTCTCCTTGCCTTCCTCACGCGCCTTTATAGACTGGAGAATGCCAAACACATTGGCGGCAAATGTCTGAAAGAGTACCAAATATTAAAAAAAGTTTTGCAAAGAGCCTTTTTTCTTTCTCTATTGCATTGAAAAGATACATGTCTATTTTTGCTTGGAAACCAATACATCCAACTTTACCTTATATTACCCATGATCAGAACTACAACTCACATGAAAGTTTATTTTAGAAATGTTACAAATTCAAAGTAGGATCACATTATGCACTGTTAATAAAGGTATGATGCATTGGCTTCATAAGTATGACCTGGATTGCTTGGTTTTTGGGGTTTTTTTTTGCAGTACATATGTAGAGTAATTCATATTAGGAAAATCGGTGAGAATAATATTGGTGAATCTTGTGCTGCAGACTTATGAGACTTTTTCATTCCCAGAGAAAAAGGATAGGGAAATTCCAGTAGAAGGTTTTTAAAATTTTGTATATAGCAAGGCTTCCAAATTTCCCTATCTTACACACTTGGGCGTGGAAAAGTATTTTTCATTTCAATTACGAGAATAATCCCAGAAAACCATGAAAATATGTTTACACTGGCTAACACTCGGTAAATAACGACATCTCCCCTGAGTGTTTGGAGGAAAACGAATCTGTCAGGGACATATTTAGCATAACCAACATTTGCAAACATTGATTACAAAAAAAACCCACTTATTTCCTTTTTTAGATGTGCAAAATAAATGAAGCATAAACACTTTCAATTTCATCATGTCATTTTCATATTGAAGTATCAGAGTTTGTAATGCCACATCATGTGAATGGATATAACACTCTTTCATATCCAGGGGTGTAAGATAGGGAAATTCATGGGCAAACTCTATCCAACATAGCGATATAAAAAATAATTCATGCGACCCTATTTACCCTGGGGGATTTGATCTTCTACCACACACGAGAATGACAGTACCAGTAAATAGAATCTTTTATCAATTTTCAGTAGAGATAAAGGTGTGTTAACCTATGGGTGTAGATTCTATATTAAACTGCTCTTTTGAGAAAATTTACTGAATGTCAAGTTGACCAAACTGGTAGGTTGTAAACAAATTTAGTAGTGCCATATTAGTTGTTTAAAGACAGTGTCATGTAAGTTGTTTAACATACCTTTCCATTACTTTGCAAGCTACTGGTTCGAGTCCGCCAGAGGCGTTCCCTGCTGACGATGTCTCTTGTCACGTCGACTTCAGCCTCTACAAAACTCCTCTGTTCCAGTGCACCTGGTGCCACTTCATCATCCACCTTGATCATTGTCCTTTTCTTGGCCAGACGCTTGGCCTTGATGGCTGCAATTTTCTCCAGAGGCATGGCTTCAGGCAGTGACGAACGTCTGAACAACAAGTTACATTATACCATCGTCATGGCTTCAGGCAGTGACGAACGTCTGAACAACAAGTTACATTATACCATCGTCATGGCTTCAGGCAGTGACGAACGTCTGAACAACAAGTTACATTATACCATCGTCATGGCTTCAGGCAGTGACGAACGTCTGAACAACAAGTTACATTATACCATCGTCATGGCTTCAGGCAGTGACGAACGTCTGAACAACAAGTTACATTATACCATCGTCATGGCTTCAGGCAGTGACGAACGTTTGAACAACAAGTTACATTATACCATCGTCATGGCTTCAGGCAGTGACGAACGTCTGAACAACAAGTTACATTATACCATCGTCATGGCTTCAGGCAGTGACGAACGTCTGAACAACAAGTTACATTATACCATCGTCATGGCTTCAGGCAGTGACGAACGTCTGAACAACAAGTTACATTATACCATCGTCATGGCTTCAGGCAGTGACGAACGTCTGAACAACAAGTTACATTATACCATCGTCATGGCTTCATGTAGTGACGAACGTCTGAACAACAAGTTACATTGTACCATCGTCATAAAATGGAAAATTGAATTTGTTAACACTTTTTCTTATATTTACATATTAATACGACAACTTTGCTTTAGTATTTACGTCCCAATATCTTAAGTTTTTTTTATTAGTCAATATTGCTGACTTGCAAGGACGCTAAATGAGGGAGTGATTCTGCAACTACTTCTTAGTTTATTATTCATTATTTAGTTGAGGCTATTGTATCTATTAAAGATCTCTGTCTTCTGTCTTTATACATTGTTACAGTAGCACAGCTGGGCCAGAACACCTGTAGTTATGCTTAATAGCAATTTGTACCAAAAACAGGCATTTTCAACACCAATTTACATTTCTTTTATTTAAAGAACTTACGACATTTGTTGCAAAACCGAGGTTTCTCTTGTTGCATCAATCTTGTGGATCCAGTTCATTTTAGCATGTTGAACTTGTTCATCCTAAAACAATAAGTCCGGCTTTAACAAGATGTTAGGTTACAGGGAATGTAAAATTAGATCGGTCGTTGGTATTTATTCTCAGCCACTGACCATACACTGTGAATAGTCAGGTATATTATTAGATCTATCATAATAATCTGTATTTAGTATCTTGTGACTTTTATTACTACAGGTAGAATACAAACCTCTAGACGTGGTTTCTTTTTCTTGTCTGCCTCTCCGCTGTCTTCCGCACCTCTCTTTACTGCAACATTTCAAAATTACTTCATAATGCAGATATTTATTTAAGAAAGGCAACACAAAAAATTATGAGGACACAAGGGAAACATAAATAACATCACAAGCAATATAAATCTCCCTTGCATGTCACATATGATTAAGCTCAGATAGCTAATAATGCAAAAGAACTTTGCTGCAAAGAGGAGGTTGTTGGGCTTATTGCATGATAATGAAATAGCATGAGTTGTCTTCCTCTGAAGAGCAATAGATCATATGAACCGGCTAAGTTGCATGCGAGCTTATTGACGGATAAATACTGGTATATCTTGACGCTGACCTTGGCACCCTGAAATATGAACTTGTTCAAGATATTCTCATAGTCATACCTGATCACTACATGAAGGTTGATTAAAATCCATTTGAAAATAAAGTCTATGGAGCAGTGACAAAGATTCTCTATGAATAGTAACTATGACTTGCACCCTGAAACACAAACTAGTTAAAGGTATTCATATACTTGACAATATATGAAATGATTTATTAGGTCTGTAATTATGCTTATTAAAATGTAAAATACAAGTCAGCACACAGGAAGGCAAAGATCCCTTTGATATAATCTTACCCTGTGGGGGCCTCTGAAGGGGGATCTCCAAGGGGGCACTCTTGTCAATGCTGGCTGAGGATGTAGTTTCGCCATTGAGATAGCTAAGCAAATCTTTTCTGTCTGGTCGACGTACCACTGGCACTTCTGCAGCCTAAAAATACAAAATTATGATAACTTATAGATCTAACTAAATAACTTAGAATTAAACAAATGCATTATAAAGGCTTAAATCGCTGAAGGTATTGTTTAGGCAGTTAACAATTAATATGTGTAAAGTTCTAAGGAATCTCATTCTGAAAGACATACTCTAGAGTATAAGGATACACAACCAAAAACACATACTTCTGACATGTTTAGCCAATTACAGTAATTCTGCATTGAAATTTCAATTTTAATTTTGAAACTAACTTTTTAATCTAGTCATAACAGAACATAATAAACTGACACATCCTGTAACAATGCCAGGTAATATTCTTCGACACTATAATTTATATACTTACGGCAGCCTCTCTGACATACAGTGGATGCTGTAGGTGAACATTCCTCAGCAGAAACAGTATGCAGTCTAGAGTGTAATACTCTTTGACAATCCCATCTTTTCCAGTTCTGATAAAAATATACATAAATGTGACAATATATATTTAATTTTTAACTCTCTATGACATAGTATGTGAGTCTCTTCTGTTGAACATGATATATAAATGTGACTTTTTTCATAATGGTTATGTACGAGGGGTGTTCCAAAAATAATGTCACTTGCAACGGTGCTCATATAGCGGAAGTGCTTTTGTTCATTTTAATTTGCTCTGCCCTTCAAAATACTCTCCGCCAGCCAGAACACACCTTTTTAGCCGGTCAATCCATTTTTGGAAGCATTTTCCATACTCTTCAATGGGTACACTCATCAGACACTGATGAACAGCAGATCCAAGGGTATTTCTCGAATTGTATCTCCTTCCAGATAAATGATATTTAAGTTTTGGAAAGAGAAAATAGTCGCAGGGGGCCAAGGCTGGCGAATATGGAGGGTGCGGAAGGACAGTAACCTTCTCTGACTCCAAAAAGGTAAGTCACAATTAATACGTGCCTTGTGAGCGGCCGGTGCATTATCATGCAAAAGTCGGACATGCTTACTTAAGTCCTGTTTTGGGGCGGCGACTTTTGTAGTAGTTCTTCAACTTTCTCAGAACAACGTTTTTATAGAACTTGCCTGTGGCCGTTCTGCCTTTTGGCACCAGGATTTGAATAGCTGGACCCTTATTAGTGAAAAAATAGCATACAAAACCTTCTTTACCGTTCGTATTCGTTTGGCAATACTTGGGCGTCTGGCATTTTTAGTGGCCCATATTCGGTTGGCAACTTTCCGCTTTGGTTCAAAATAATACACCCAGGTCTCATCACCAGTGACTATATTTTCAAAAGCTTTTTTACTATATTTTGGGTACATTTTGATAAGGTTTTTTTTGCCATTGTTACACGCGTCTTCTTTTGCTCATCTGTTAACAAATGGGGTATCCATCTTGCATTTATCTTTCTAACTTTTAGGTGTTTCTTCAAAATTGCATGAACTCTTGCTAACGACAAGTTTGTCATTCGAGCCAATTGTCTTACGGTGAATCGAGCATCAGTTTGGAGGATATTTCGGATTTTTTCTATGTTACCTTTGGTCGTAGTTGTTGCAGGACGACCTGGGTGAGCAGCATCTTTCAGTTGCTGCTGCCCAGCACTAAATTTACCTACCCACCTTCAAACAGTCCTGTGAGACATTTGGCACTCCCCATAAATGTCACACACCTCGCGGTGAATATCTACAGCCTTTATGCCGAGTAATGACCTACCTTTTATATAGGCCCTAATTTCAAGAACATTTTCAGCTCGTTTTCCTGTCATTTTGTGTCTGTAGTCTAACAAATAGGCTATGAAACGATGTACACTGTACCGAGGCCAGTGAATGTGTGGACGAGATATTTACCTGTGTCATGAGCCAGTGATCACTCAATCGACACGAGGTGGTTTTGTGCATAAATTGCACAATTTCCACGAAATAAAGCACAGATGACATTATTTATGGAACACCCCTCGTAATTTTGTCCAGTTTTAGTGTACTACACAAATACAAATTTTGTGGAATGTGCTATATAAGTACAGGTACTATTCCAGTCAGACATGACTTTGACATGAGCAAACCTGAGCACATACTTTAATTTGCATACCATGGCATATTTCTTATCTATGGTGTAAGCATTAATTACATGAAGGTTGTGTGTATCATTTGTATGATTGACAGCATAGATAAATAATGCTTGCTAAGAAAAAATGTGTCGTTTTATGTTTATGCCGATATTAAGTGTCATAATTTTGCCTTGACAAACGCTTTGACTAAAGGAAAATTTCTATCTACATACCTCCTTCAGCATACTGAAGATTACATTGATACATTCATAATAATGGTGTTTGCTTCATGTATCTATACAAGTGGGGGGGGGGGGGGGGGGGGGGACTTAATTTAAGGAATTTCGAAATATATAATATTCGCCTTGGCACGTATTAAAATATATTAACTTGGGCGACATATGCAAGTACTCTCAACTTCCACATTATCTAGGTGGTAATTATTGCTCTACAGAGCTAATGTTTTCATTGTTACAACACTAACTAAAAATGTGTCTAATTCTTATAAACGCTTAGTACAAATATTAATACCCTGCCTCCTATGACTCTGCCCCGGCCGGGTATTAAATTGGCCCCATGCCTTGTAATGGAGCAAGCCCGGTGTGATTCACACCAGGGCGATTTTTGCACCACTTATGAAGTTATCGCCAGATTGGTTCTCATCGATAAATATACTTAAACTATAAACCGTTTCTGTCAATCTCCTACCTAACTTCTAATTAAAATCCATCTAAAATATTGTTAATTATGAAGTTTACATAAGAAGCATAATCTGAGATGAGCAGCGGCAGCCATGATTTAAGACTTCAGTAAATTTCTTGGTTTCTTTTCTGAAGTGTTCCTCTAAATTTGTGAATTGGCGCGTGCGGAACAAATAAGGAAGTCGTCCAGTAACCATATTTGGCGATATACATATAAAAACGAGATTTGAGATAACATATCGCACGTTAACTGTCATGGCGGTAGTTTCTTGTGTTTTTCAAGAAGGATATTTCTGGTTCTGCTAATTTTGTGATTTTTTTTTCTTTTATATCATGGTAAACACTCGATATTTCAGCATCCCTGCATTCTTTGAACAACATTATGCTCACATGTGAGGTGGTAATTAAATGAAATCTTACAGACTGAACATTTTTGATTTTGTTCCACTACCAGACATCGGACCGCTTCGTAGCTCTATACGACGCAATATATTAAAAACAAAAATGTCTCGTCGTGAAGAGCTACGTTTTCGCAGCTAATATACGCTTAGATCTTGTATCATGGGGTGTTGGACAGACAGCTTACATTATCTACATTGTTCCGTATACAAATCAGATCTATTTATATCATTAACTGAAATATTATGAGGTATTGATAGTGGTAAATTTTTCATTTGATCGAAAATTGTGCAATATGCATGCATGTCAATGTAGTATGTACTGTACAGTACAGTGAGCTATAATTTGGTATTAAATATAACATAATAATCATACTTACCCCCATACGACATAGTTAGTCTTCACATTGGATGGCCATGCAAGTTCACCAAAAATGACCTGGTCGTCCTTCTCGATGATTTCTTTCTTGTTGATATTGTATTGACGAACTAAACTCAATACATCCGCCATGGTGGGTAAAATAGTAGTGTAGTGTACGACCTAAGACCCCTGTGAAGTTCGCAGCGATTGGCTGAAAGAAAGCAAAGGCGATGTATCACTCTTGCTCATTGGTCATTAAAAATAGAAAAAGAAAGTAACCGTGTCCACTTCCAAACTGTCTACTATGTTTATATCCTGTAACATATGTTTGTGTGCAAATTGTACGTTTTTCCTTTAATGAAGCTTAACAACATCACTGACTTGAATGAAAATATTTATTCAGACTGTACCTACAGTTTTCGAGAATAAAATACCTCCAATGGTGGTGACTATAAGCGGAAATGGTCGAATACTCTTTAACTCAAAGTAAATGAAAACAACAAAAATATGTTAAACGTAAACAAATTTCTTTTCGAAAATATCAGAATATCACATTTCCAAAAAAATACTGAAGATACGTCATTGCTTTGATAAACGTATGTAATATATTTATGTTTCCTTCCTTTTCACATTCAAAATGGCGGCGCGAATTGTCATAGGCGAGACAGACACGGATGTTGCAAACACACTTTGCAATTTTGTTGTTGAAAAGGCCAACAAAGCCATCAACGAAAATGGACAATTCACTGTAGGGGTATCTGGTATGAAAATCTATATGAATTCTACACTGTCACCCTGTAAAAGTGTTGTTATTTACTGAAACAATAGATCGAGCAATCGCACAGGGACCTGTGTACAATACAGTACAGTATTTGTTACTAAATTTGCTATATTTGTAACTTAACTAAGGGTTTACATCGACTTTCGGACGAAATAACATCTCAAAACAATAATCATTAGTGATGGCACTTCCATCAAAAACCGACCTTAGCCTTAAAACGTGCAAGTTTAGGTTTATAATTTAGCGGTGTAACAAATTACATGTCCCTGTGCCTAGCTACATGTATAGGGAGCGTTAGTTACGGGTGGAACGATTAACACAAAAAACTACCCCAAAACACTAACAACAACTACATAAGTATATTCAGACCTGAGAAAACAACTTGAGTTTATCTCAATTGTAAAAAAAGACTCTTAGATTCTTGTAGTTTTGACTCTACATAAAGGGAGATAATCCTTTCAACTTTCTCAATATAGTTTTGGTGATTCTTTTTCTAAGATCTTTCATTGTACACCCTCCATCAAAAATGATGATTATGGGTAATGTTGTTGAAAGTTTGAATGCGGGGCGCTATTTAGAAAGTGCAGGGAAATTGTTATTTACAGTGAGTGGGGTGTTTTTATTAGATTTTTTAGTAGAGCTATCTTTAAGATAAAAAAAAGTGTTTAAGGTGTACATGTGTGCACGAGATCAACAAGGGCTGCCTTGTGTATATGTGCATTGAGGATCTCTTGTGTTGGGGATTGTACTACTACCACCGGAGGGAGGTTCCATTGTGTTATTGTGTGTCATGGGAAGAAGGAATATTTGTATACATGTGTCCTTGGTGGCATATAGGTGTCTATATATATGTATAGGGGTGTGTTTGTCTTGTCCTAGGGTCTGCTGTGTTTGGGTCAATTGCGACATGATGGTGGATGATTTTGTGTAGTAGTATGAGTCTGTTGTTGAGTCTGCGTGTTTGGAGTGTGGGCCAGTTTAGTTTATCCATCATGTCTTGTACTGAGCTTGTGTTGTGGTATCTGTTTTGTACATAGGTATCATGCTGCTCTGTGTTGTATTTTTTCTAACTGGTTGACTTGGTTTGTGTTATGCGGGGCTCATATAGAAGAGCAGTATTCCAGTTTGGGTCTCACTTGGGCTTTGTATGCATGTTCTTTTATATGTTGAAAGTTTATTTTGAGATTTTTCTGTAGTGTGAGTCCAAAGTATTTGGTGGCGTCGACTTGTTGCAATGTGTGGTTGTGCAGTTTGTAATTGTATATTGTTTTTGTGCGTTTGTTTGTAGTAGATATAATGTTAAATTTGTTTTGGTGAAATGTCATGAGCCAGTCTTGTTCCCACTGTCCTGCTGCGTCTATTGCTTGTTGTAATTTATGTGCGCATCATCTTTGTTGTTAATTGTTTTGTAAATGATGCTATCGTTGGCAAAGAGTCTGAGGGTGCTGTGTTTTATATAACTTTTATAATAATTCCATATTATCATTATGATGCAGTAGCAAGGCCTTTTCACATTAAAATGTTACAATTTTCTTGTGACTTGTCCTGACAACTTTAGAAATGCTGAGACAAATGTATACACAAGTCAGACACTTAACATTATTAATGTAGTCGTTGCATGTAAGATGCAAGAATAATCGTACCAAATTCCTAACTCAAAATCGTTTGACAAATCAACGATTTTTTGTTCACCGGATCCGAAGGACCATGGTGAGCTTATGCCATACCGTGGCGGCCGTCGTCCATCCGTCATCCGTCAACAATTGTTTAAACGAGTTCTTCTCCATAACCACTGATAGGAAATCAACCTTATTTGGCAGGAAGCATCCTTAGGTGCCCAGGATTCAAAATTGTACTAATGGTGGGACTGACCCCCTAGGGGGCTGAGGGCAGGGCCAAAAAGGGTTATTTAGCTATATTGGTTTAAGCGACTTCTTCTCAATAACCACTGATTGGAAATCAGTCTTATTTGGCAGGAAGCATCCCTTAGTGCTCAGGATTCAAAATTGTACTCCTGGTGGGACTGACCCCCCAGGGGGCTGAGGGTTGGGACCATAAAGAATTACTTAGCTATATTGATATTAGTGACTTCTTCTCCATAACCACTGATAGGAAATCAACCTTATTTGGTAGAAAGAATCCCTAGGTACTCAGGATTCAAAATTGTACTCGTGGTGGGACTGACCCCCCAGGGGGCTGAGGGGTGGGGCCAAAAAGAGTTATTTAGCTATATTCATATTTCATATTAGCGACTTCTTCTCCATAACCACTGACTGGAAATCAGCCTTATTTGGTAGGAAGCATCCCTAGGTCCTCAGGATTCAAAATTGTACTAATGGTAGGACTGCCCCCCCCCCCCCCCCCCCCCACAGGGGACTGAGGGGCGGGGCAAGAAAGAAAATATTTTACCATGATTACCTCGATACCAATGTGTCCAGGTGAGCGATACAGGCCCTCTGGGCCTCTTGTTTGTGAAAGGCAGACTGAATTTGAGTGAGCCCAGGCTCACTTTGCTTTTATTTATTGCTGGCTCTGCTACATTTAGTTGCTCAATGAAGCCATTTTCCTAATTGCAAACTTCTTCCTTTCATTTTAAGTGGCCAAGTGCACATAGTTAAGTTGTCCGAACATTCTACAGCTAGCCCTCAGCCTCTGGGTTGCGAGTTCGAAACCCAATTGGGGCAGTTGCCAGGTACTGACCATAGAGTACTCTGGCTTCCCTCTACCTGGCACGTCCTTAAATGACCCTGGCTGTTAAATATTATAATTGGACATAAAACAAAATAAACCAAACCAATCATTCCGAGTACCATTTAATAAGAGTAAAAAAATATTAGAAATGTAGAATTGCTGATAATGGAATGTGGATTTGAAGTACTGTGTATTAATGCATTGGATGCTTCTTGTGTAACAGGAGATGCATAAATGTGTCACCAGACCATTGTTTGAACTGACACACTGCTAATAAGTAATTTATATTAGATATTTGGTTAATGATGATTGACACATTCCAGTTCCACTACACCCCATACCCCATACCCTTCTCAACTTTAGATTGATGCTCCTCCGAATTACAAATGTACCAATAAAGCCACCCTGTCCAATTCCGCTACACAATCATCCTCTCCCAAAAAATGTTTCTTTTGACAAACCTTGTGACTTTTCCCCTTTTTACATTATACACCTCATACCAAACTTGGATACCTTTTATGGTCTTTGTTTATGGGAGCTAATATATTATGATTAAATTTCTTTCCAGTTAAGGCAAACAGTAACAATATGTAACTTAAAAATAACTATTTTGGAAAATACTTTGTAAAGTTTGACAAAAGTGAAATACACCTGGTACTGAGAGTGAACCTAATAATGAAAATTATTGGGTTTCCAGTTGGTTGCCAATTTATTTGCTGAGTTTGTTGAACTTTCTCGCAGACTATAATTTCATGGAAACAAAATGTCTGCACCCCTTTTCTGGTGCAATTATCTGTTTTGAATATGCAAATGAGACTGAATTTTATCAGATATATATACAAGGACACACTTTAGACACTTTAACCAATTTCATTGATTTTTACTGAAACAATATGAAAAATAAAAGAATTCTAGCAGAAGCCATGATTAAACAGATATTATTCATCCTGAACATGCTAAAAGTGAAATATTACAGATTGTATCCAAATTTTGATTTGTCGTTTATTGATATTCACTTTATAATGTTCCAATATTGTTATTGTTCCTAATTGTCTTCGTACAGGTGGAAGTTTGGCCAAATTCTTATGCAATGGTTTACCAAAACAAACGACAGATTGGTCCAAGTGGAGGATTTTCTTTTGTGATGAGAGACATGTGCCTTATGACAATCCAGAATGTACCTATCAAATCTACCTGTCAGGATTAGTCAGGGAAGTCAAAATGCCGGAAAGTAACATCTTCCCAATTAATCCAGATTTAACAGGTAAATATAAAAATTAGCTTATCTTTTAGGTTTTAATATCACTGGAAACAAAATTGTTTAGGGCTAGGTATACAGTTAAAACATGTTTTACCACTGAAACATATTTGTGTGCAAATGACACAGTTATGGATATTTTATTTCATATTTTATTCCATGCAATGGCCTCTTCTACCAATACATTTCTGTATGTATTAAATGTCTAAAAAAAGCTTTCATTAATATCTTACATGTGGCATGCAATAAAAAACTTCTGAAATACATAATAAGCAGCAAATATCCACAAGGTCAGGGCTAGAAATTTATAATAAATACCAGTAGTCAGTTGGGATAGTAGTGTCCATTTTTACAGGTCCATGTATAAAAACCACAAAACCAATATTAATAAACACAGTAAGCAGTATTAAAGTTTTATTAGTCAACGAGACATGTGGCTTATAGAATCATTTTAGTTGAGTTAGAGATTTCCCTGCAGGCTGTCATCAGTCTACGCTTTTTGTCTAGCTCCCTAGTACCAGTAGAGTAATGGAATACATAAAATGAATACATTGTATGTCCAGATAACTTTTGAAAAGTACAGCACTGTGGCCATGGGTATTTCATGGTTTGCAAGGCCTTTAGATAGCTTCATGAAAGAGGTATGTGTACAATGATTACCTTTATATATATTTTAATTATAAAACTTTTCAGTTGAGGAGGCAGCCAAGGATTATTTAGAAAAGATACGGACTGTGTTCCCAGGGGAAGGTATTCCAAGGTTTGACATGCTTTTACTTGGAATGGGTCCTGATGGTCACACATGTTCCTTATTTCCTGACCACCCCCTGTTACAGGTAAGTTGTAGTGGTCAAATATTCCCTGGACATCCTCTGATACAGGTGTGTTGTAGTCAGTCAAATGTTCTACGGACATATCCTCTGAATTTTAGTTGGTAAACTCTCTCTTGACGTGGTACATTTGTACCATTTACTTGTACAGTTTATTATAATGTCTGAAGTTTTTAGCTTACTAAAATGCAGGCCTGTTGCCCACCATCTGTCCATGTTGCATCAACAATATTTGCAAACAACTTTTCAACAAATAGGCCTTGGTGATGATATTTGGGCAATTGTTTACTTGGACGACGGGTTACCAAGTTTGATTCACCATCAATGTCCAGAAATTGATTTGCACACTTTATTAACTCACCTAGTCCAAAGGACCAAGGTGAGGTTATGCCATAGCGTGGCGTCAATCAATCAACAATTGACCTCTTCTTCATATCCACTGATAGGAATTTAATCAAATTTGATAGGAAGCATCCCTATGTGGCAGGAATTGAGCGGGCCCAAAAGTTGTTCATTTGGCAATATTCATATTAACAACTTCTCTTAAACTAAGAAATATAGGACATTTATATTTCAGTGGTAGCATTCCTAGGTGGCTGGGATTCAAATTTATACAAATGATGGTGCTGAACCCACAGGGGCCTGAGAGGCAGGGCCAAAAGTGGTACAAATCTTTGCAATATTCATATTTACAACTTCTTCTTTGAGCCAAAGCAATGTATGATATTTATATTTCAGTGGTAGGATCCCAAGGTGGCTTGGATTCAAATTTAAACAAATGATGGAACTGACCTCCAGGGGCCTGAGGGATGGGTTCAAAGGAGTCCATTTGGCAATATTGATATAACTTTTAAACGATTGAGATCCCCATCCCAACCTATATATTATATAATTGCTGAGCATAAAAAGACGATCACAAAAATTTTAGAATTGACCCTAGGGTCTGCCACGCCCTTGCAGACTTGACTCTTGAGTCATAACTTTTGAACGGTTGAGACCCCCACCCCTAAAGTATATATATAATTGCTTGGCATTAAACGATGATCACAATTATGATTTTAGATTTAAGCCCAGGGTCTGCCATGCCTTTGCAGACTTAGCTTCTGAGTCATAACTCAAACGGTTGAGATCCCCTTCCCAAAGCTATATATACAATTGCTGGGTTTAAAGAGACGATCAAACATGACTTTAACATTGATGTAAGGGTCTAGCCACAGCCCAAGGGACCTTGGTTCTCATTTCTTTTCTAATTGTCCTTAATTTTCTCGCCATAGAATGTGCCCACTTAACTCTAGGATGGCTCATAATGTTAGAGGTACAATATCATATATTATGAATAAATGTTTTTTAGTTCTTTGTGCACCAACTAAAATTCTCTGAATATTACATTCATACTACTGTAAATGATAAGAAGACACTACAGGGGGTAAGTAATGGAATTTTGTTGATTTTACTGTTTCAGGAATCAACAAATATTATTGTTCCAATAAGTGACTCGCCTAAACCGCCCCCGTGTCGTGTCACCATGACATACCCTGTCATCAACAACTGTGCCTGTGCAGTCTTCGCATCCTGTGGAGCCAGCAAGGCTGAAATGGTCCAGGTTTGTCTCTAAGCATAATCAGTTATGGAGTTATAGATATTAGTACTGCATTATTATAGATATTAGTACTGCATTATTATAGATATTAGTACTGCATTATTATAGATATTAGTACTGTATTATTATAGATATTAGTACTGCATTATTATAGGTATTAGTACTGCATTATTATAGATATTAGTACTGCATTATTATAGATATTAGTACTGCATTATTATAGATATTAGTACTGCATTATTATAGATATTAGTACTGCATTATTATAGATATTAGTACTGTATAGGATTGATATTGAGTTTATATTGTACTAACTTGTACAGTGATGTTTATATGAATCCATGTCTTTCTGACAGGATCATCCCTGAACATTCTGATAAACTTGGATTGTAACATTGATACCAATCAAAAATGCTTTGATGTTCACATTTTTTCAGTCTTCTCAGAGTTTCTTTAAAAGATCTCGATATTTCTAACTGTATGCTATGAAACATGCATATCAAAGAGGCAAATTAGTGAACCCTCCTTTTTTAAAATCAACTAGAATGAAAACTACCTATATTCAGACAAGGTAATCCATGCCTAGTAATTAGATACAGTGAAGCCGATGTCCAATGTGGTCAGTTTAATTATTGGGAAAGCCAGAGCCAAATATAGTGACATCAACATATGCAATAGCACGAAAAACTGTGTCCCCTGGCGCAACCACATGTATGTGTAATGTAAACAATGAAAATGGACCTGAGCAAAAGGACAAAAGGAGTTTAATTTCATACGTACTTCTTTCAAGGTATGTTAGACTCACGAAATGCGTTGCCAACAGTTATGATATATGGTATATGATTATTATTAGATCCCACAAAAAATTGTGTTGGTATACTTCAAACTAACTAAAAGCTGATATTATTGAAAGCTCGCACACACAGGACCCTCTGAAGGGAGATTTGTTAACCTAAACATGTGTTCGCTCTTTACCATGCATGCTCCGTGAATAAAAATTGTCATAACAGGTGTGTCTGGATCAAACAATCTCCTAGTTACTGCAGGGTGTGTGTAATGACCATAACAGGTGTGTCTAGATCAAATGATCTCCTATTTACTGCAGGGTGTGTGAAATGACCATAACAGGTGTATCTGGATCAAATGATCTAGTTACTGCAGGGTGTGTGTAATGACTATAACAGGTGTATCTAGATCAAATGATCTAGTTACTGCAGGGTGTGTGTAATGGCCATAACAGGTGTGTCTGGATCAAATGATCTCCTAGTAATGAGGGTGACGTAATGACCATGACAGGTGTGTCTGGATCAAATGATATCCTAGTTACTGCAGGGTGTGTGTAATAACCATAACAGGTGTGTCTGGATCAAAGCATCTCCTAGTTACTGCAGGGTGTGTGTAATGACCATAACAGGTGTGTCTGGATCAAATGATATCCTAGTTACTGCAGGGTGTGTGTAATTACCATAACAGGTGTATCTAGATCAAATGATCTAGTTACTGCAGGGTGTGTGTAAGGACCATAACAGGTGTATCTAGATCAAATGATCTCCTAGTTACTGCAGGGAGTGTGTAATGACCATAACAGGTGTGTCTAGATCAAACGATCTCCTAGTTACTGCAGGGTATGTGTAATGACGATAGCAGGTGTGTCTGGATCAAATAATATCCTAGTTACTGCAGGGTGTGTGTAATGACCATAACAGGTGTGTCTAGATCAAATGATATCCTAGTTACTGCAGGGTGTGTGTAATGACCATAACAGGTGTGTCTGGATCAAAGGATCTCCTAGTTACTGCAGGGTGTGTGTAATGACCCATAAGTTATTTTGATACATAAAATGGGAAAGACAAATTGAGCAATGCTGTTTCAGTCGCATTTCACTCACTTTCTCCCTCATTGGATATGTGGAATGAATTCATAGGAGATCTCGAAGGAGGTCTCCCTCATTGGAGGTTTCAGAGGTTAACACCTATGGTGTTAGAAATATCTGAAAATTAAATTAAAAAACAAAAACAAGTGATGATAGTTTAGAACCAGACTTCATTTCAACAGATTAAAAAAAGAGCAGAAATTAAGAATGCTTAACCAGTTCAATATTGATTCTTGTTTACTTAACAATGCATTATTCTGTTGACAGAGGGTATTGGAAGGTAATGAGAAGACCCCTCTTCCTGCTGCACGTGTGCAGCCAACCAATGGAGAGCTTGTCTGGTTTCTGGATAAGGCAGCAGCTGCCAATCTCAAGGCACAATGACTAGTGAACCAGCAACGTAGGTCCAAAACTACCCCACACAAGCTCTGATAGAATGACCAGTGAACCAGCAACGTAGATCCGAAACTACCCCATACAGACTCTGGATAGAATGACCAGTGAACCAGCAACGAAGGTCCGCAACTATGTACTCCACAGACTCTGATAGTATGACAAGTGAAAAACAACAAATTCTCATTACACCACACGCTCTGGCAATACAAAAGGGTTGAGCTTTATTTTGACAGAATATATATGCAGTAGTATAAACGGACAAACATATTCTATAGTATGTATTAGCCTTTCCCCTGTTTGTTGTAAAGTTCATGTGCATACCACCTTAAACAGCATCAAAATGAAGTTCAATCTTTAATCCTAAGAGTCGTTAAAACAATGTGGACTGCTACTAAAGTAATTATGATAGCTGTCGTTGCTAGGATAATATTAATCCAGTGAATCTGCATTGACATATGAAGAATTCATATTAATTTACATGGATTTTCCAACACATACCGGTATACTGTTATTGTGTTGATTTTGAGAATTCCAGTACTGTAATATGTATGACTGACACTGTTTTTTTATATCATGATAGTGTGATGACTTTTTATGTGTAAATCCGATTTATTCTAATGGAGGAATTCCCATGTACCTTCCAATTTATAAATACTGCTACTGTAAATTATTTTATATACCGGGTACTTCAATTATTGGGTAAATGACATTGTCTTTGAATACATGTTATATGATATGACTATGAAAACGATTTTTGTGTCATGTTGATTTATTGTAATTTCTTAAAATATTATAAGTGGATAGCCATGTTGATGTCAATGATGTTTACACACAGTTGTATTAAATCTTCCAATAGTTACTGACATCTGTTACTAATTGATTGAATATCTAAATGTACTGTGGGCTGGAGGCCTTTACTGAATATAAATGTAAAGATAAACACTGTATATATAAGAAGTTTTGAAAACTCGCTGTCACTGTGAATCATCAACATTACTTTTGTACCTATCATAACTTTTTAGATTTTGAATTATTCATTGTGAGAAGCCTCTCAATTTATTTATACGAGTCATCATGCCTGCAAATTGCCACTCTGCACATAGAGTGATGCATCATGCAGTCCGATGTCTGCAATGTCATTGTAGTGTTTTCTTGTTGGAAGTACGAGAGGTGAAATATCAATCTGCCAAAACTCATTTCAATGCATTACAGCTAATGTATTAATGTATACACAATCCTTGTTTACTAATTAAACTGTAGATAAACGAGATGTAAATTGTAATGCCTGTGAACAAACAAAACCTTTCACATTATCATGTACAGTTGTGGTATCGCACAACGCACCAAAAACTGCGTGCGTGCATCGTGCATACATCGTGCACACATCGTTCGCCCATGGTGCGCCCAACCGGGCGATCTAAAGATCGTGCGTTTATGTGTGCGATTAAATCGCACACACGCACGATTTGGTACAATTGGTCGATACATATTACGGAATGAAAAACATATGGAACCCTCTTGTCCAAAAACTATTTAAATTCGCATTATATTTATTGGGATTATGTCAATTTAACAATATACAGTAAACAGTATTACAGTGATCATAAGACAGCCAAGTGCGGGTTAAGCTACCAGGTATCAGAATATGTAAATAACATGCCGGAGTTTTACCTGTCCCGTGTGCGGCGATACGCTACGACAGCCATTACCGAGCGACCGTTATGAAAACAAACTAGACTCTAATAATCAGTTATTTGAAAAACTCTCCCCTCCCCAACGCTTTACCTGTGTTTTCACACCTAGGCGAGTGTTGTAAGTGCCCCGGGCCAGAGATATCTACATATATTGGCCATGTACAGGTACAGTTTATAACTTGGTAAAACTGGCAATATTTACTTGAAAGAGAACTTGTCAATATGAGTTGAAAGTTTACATACATGTGTCTATTTGGTTTGTTTCTAAAACTACAGAAAGACTATTATTAATTTTTAGAAATATATAGATAGAACTATCAGCTAATGTAAATAGTTAAAATATAGAAATATGTTTAAAACAACTAGCGCGAAACCGTATATATTGTTAAACCATTTCTAAATTTACATCAACCACGATTGTCATCGCACAATGTTAGCGTCTATCGTGCGCCCACATGTGCGTTAGAAATAATCGTCCAGGATCGCATCGTTCGCACATCGTGCATACACCGTTCGCCCATCGTGCGCCCACCGCACATCGTGTAACGTTGTGCGATCCCACAACTGTATAATCCTTTTGCCAAAATTACATATTGATCCTATAAATAACATCATTTTTAAGGATATAAGTTTTTGTCCCTAGTTCAGCATCAAATTTTAGGACTGATAATGAAACCAAGATGTCAGATTGGCAGGTTTTTTTAACTTCAGTGTGAATGTTTGTTAGCGCGATTTCCCCAAACTACTGGAGGACATTTTCTGCAATTGTGTTTTAAGGTTCTCTATGGTGACTAATTATGCATATCAAATGGTCCTGTTTTACATAACCAAGATGGACTACAGGTGGCCATATTGAATCCTTAATTGTTAAAGGTTGTTGGTGCTGGAGGGATGTTTCTCAGAATTAATGTATGCTCCCTTTGGTCTTGAATTGTATGTGTTTACTTTTGAGACTGGATCAACCAAATGCCAAACTGTTGGTCGATCATTTAAAGATTTTGACAATAAATGTTTCAACTTTGTTTTTCATAAAGTCCCTAGTTGTCAGTACAGATCTTTCTTTGAAAATTCCTTTTGTCCGAATCTGGGCATATTATTTTATTTTGAAGACTAGATGGCTAGTCATCTTAGATTTCGGCATTTAAAGAGTACATGTATTATCATTAGTTTCCTGGACAGCCTTAACACATATGTATCCTATTGCAATGATGGTTCTATTATTGCTTCCCCGTTATGTTCTGTACTAGCAATATTATGTCACACAACAAACTCACCTTCAAGGTTGCTTTTAAACACAGCAATTGAAAATTTAGATAAGACATTACCTTAATATGTATGTATTTAAATACCATTTACACGGCTCAATACCATGTACAGATAAAAGACTCAAGCCTACATAGTACAAACGAAGATTGAGTCATGCATAGTGGGTACCTTTAGGATCTTTATGAATGGTGAAGAGGATGAGAATTTTGCTCATTAATATTCCATTTAACATTGTAGAATATATTTAAAATATATTTTAACCGGAACATGTTTGAATTTTACATGAAATGAATTAAATAATGTTTAGCTATACAATATACAGTTTTTATCTATTAATCAGATACATGTATAAAAATTAAAATTCAATAAATGTGTAAAACATATAAACTTGTTCTGACATTGTCTTTAACACACTGTATGTAATTAAGGATATAAATAGGAGGCAACCAACATTTTTTATGCCCCCGCCATATTTTTTTTATGGTCCCGTCATGTTGCGTCCCGCGGCGTCCGTCCTTCAACAATTTTTTAAACGACTTCACCATAACCACTGATAGGAAATTAACCTAATTTGGCAGGAAGCATCTTTAGGTGCCCAGGATTCAAAAGTGTACTAATGGTGGGACTGAACCCCTAGGGGGCTGAGGGGCCGGGCCAAAAAGGATCATTTAGCTATATTGGTTTAAGCGACTTCTTCTCCATAACCACTGACTGGAAATCAGCCTTATTTGGCAGAAAGTATCCCTAGGTGCTCATGATTCAAAATTGTACTCATGGTGGGACTGACCCCCCGGTGGGCTGAGGGGCCCATAGTGATGCTACCAGGCAAATATGAACGATATACATTGCTAGGTTTCAGTGGAGAAGTCGTTTATATCAATAAAGCCAAACTGACCCCTTTTGGCCCCGCCCCCTGTAGGTTCAGCCCCATGAATTGTACAATTTTGAATCCCCGCCCTATAGTGATGCTATCAGGAAAATATGAGTGATACACATTGCTTGGTTTCAGAGAAGTCATTTATATCAATGTAGCCAAATTGACAAGGCCCCCGGAGGGTTCAGCCCAACAATTTTGATTCCCCACCCCATAGGGATACTTCAAACGAAATTTGGTCCAATTCCTTTGAGCGGTTATGAAGAAGTTGATTGTTGACGGACACAAGCTATGTTATAAGCTCACCTTGGTCCTTCAAAAATTGAAGGTTCCATGGTCAAACTCTCCAAATAATTAAGAATTATGGATTTATTCTCACAAGGGTCCCATCATAAGAAGCAGGTCAAATTGTCTATCAAAGTTCTTCCGACACTGATATGCTATATAGGATCAGGTACTCTTCGTAGATCATGGAGAGCTCCTGAAGTGCAACATCAAATTGATGGAAATGATACCATACCAGTCCTATATATTGCCCATTCTTCCTTGAAAAGATCGTTAGTGTTCGGCCAAAATAAACATTGTGTTGTTCAATGTGGATATTATCACAGCAATCATACATTATTCAAACATCACCAATATTATATGTAAAGTTGTAAAAGTGGGCCTTTTTTCTGTCCAAATAGTTTTTTCCAAATTTTCACTAGTCAAGTTAGTTTGAGGCTTTTAGTTTCAAGTATTCTAACAGATCTGAGTAACATCACAGTATGCAGGTACAATGTGTTTATGTACTTAATTGTAAATATAAGGTTAACACAGACATAGTCAAGCATTTTTATTGATATCTTTAACACCTTAGTTAATTCAAAATCTATCAATTATTGATCATATTCATGCATCAAACTTTAACATTAATAATCACGGAAAATAAATATATTTTGAACTTTATTCTTTCTACATACATATAACATGTCCATGTAAATTAACATATATCATAACCAACTGGTTATTATATTGCTTTAATATTTAGAAAACTAACACAGGGTGGGCCACTTTTGTGAATATTTAAAATTGCTTTTAAACTTGGTCGAAGTTATTATAAAAAGAATGACACAAGTGAGAGGAACACTATAACCTTAGTCATCAGTTGTAGTCAAATATTTAATAATGGCTAAAACTAGTCAAAACGAAAAGAGCCCAGATATTGTCAATATTGAAAACAAATTAAAAATGAAATGGTGCTAAGCTCTATATATAGAAATACAAGCACTTCTTACCGAGGTTACTCAAAATTTGGTCACATATGATAAATTAATTCTAAATTAATTCTATATATTAACCTTTTATTAAGGACAAAAATAAATGAAAAAAGAACCTTTGCAACAAAAACAATCTGGTCATTGTAAAATGATTAGCTGCTATACTTATATTATACATAAATTAAAAAGTCTGACTAATCAATACCATTCTGTATATTTACATAAAGTCGATTTAATTTTAATTCATTATAACCATTCTTAATGAAGTAAAATATCAATATTCAAATGAAAATATAATCAAATCTTTAAATATAACAGATAAACTTCATATTAACAAATGAACAGCTCATTACGTGGGTTATGTTTCCCCAGCTCACTCTCTATACAATTCATCCCAGTATGGCCATTATTTGTTTCCTACACAACAGAGCACAGTGCCACACTGCATACATATACTCTAGATCTCATTCTACCATCAACATCACCCTACCACACACACCAAACCACATATTTACAGGTCATCACCACATCCAGAAAACAATTCTCTAGAGCATGAAACCACTAGAGGTACATGAAGCCACTAGAGGTACATAAAGCCACTATAGGTACATGAAGGCCATTATAGGTACATGGAGCCACTATAGGTACATCATGAAGCCACTATAGGTACATCATGAAGCCACTATAGGTACATCATGGAGCCACTATAGGTACATAAAGCCAATATAGGTACATCATGAAGCCACTATAGGTACATCATGAAGCCACTATACATCATGAAGCCACTATAGGTACATCATGAAGCCACTATACATCATGAAGCCACTATAGGTACATCATGAAGCCACTATACATCATGAAGCCACTATAGGTACATCATGAAGCCACTATACATCATGGAGCCACTATAGGTACATAAAGCCACTATAGGTACATCATGAAGCCACTATAGGTACATCATGAAGCCACTATACATGTAGGTACATCATGAAGCCACTATAGGTACATAAAGGTACCAGTGAGGGATGAAAATGACTGAGTGGTAAACTTATAAATATACTACTACTTCATACAACATACACAACAATAACCACATCAACAATGACATCCATCCCCAGGTTTGTAAAGACATAATGTACGGTACAAGTTATTAAGGGAGTACCGTAACACTACGTAAAACTATCAAACAAGTAGACAAAAGGGGTGGTGGAGCTAATGTCATCTTTGTAATTTTACAGGTGTGTTTTTATTACGATCTTATATTAAAGGAGAGATGATACCCCTAAACAGCAAATTGGTATCAAATAACAAATCCATAACGGCACTCAGCACACATTCTAATCAGAGAATTAACACATCCACGACAGTTCACTTACTAATCAAATATACACTCCCATAACACTAGCTCATTTACTAACAAGATAATTCAACGAATTACAGTCCCCCACCGGGTTGTTATCTCGAGATCCAATAGCAATGAGTGTGAATCTCGAGATGCAATAAGGTAATGTATTTTCTTCAATGTATTGAAAGGTGAAGATGTAGTTTACAGAGACCCGCTTCTATACAGGAACCATCCCATTCTCACTAAATACATGTACACTGTAGGTATACTCTATAAATGATCTCTATATAAAGGACACAAGTCTATGAAGGACACCTTTAGTTTTTCTATTGGGTATCCTTTATAGACAGGTTTTACTGCAATAGACATGAAATTGTAATAATAATAACAAGATGTTGTTTGTTATGCTTACATTGAATTCAACAGTACTGTATATTGATTAAATGGTGATCTGAGAAGAACACAGGTTTGTTTGTCACTGGGAATAATTTGGATGAGAAGACCAAGTCAAGAATTCCTCCAAGGCAATGGGTAGGCGTGGTCAGTTGTTGGTGAAGTTTACAAGATTTATGAAGGCTGTCCATCTTTGCGAAGTCCATGTTGAAATCTCCAACAACAAGAATGTTTGTACACTTATGTAACTTTGCTTGTGTTGTGCATAGCTTGAATAACTGTCGAAATAAATGTCACAGTGACCCAGTTTTGGTACACGACACACCATCTTCCCACGGGGAACCATACTACCAAGTATTAAGTTCTAGTGCTTTGTAGTGTAGGAGATAGAGCCCGGACAAGGTATTTGTGTAACGTAGGTCAGAGGTCAAAATATAGGTCACTGTGACCCGGTTTTGTTACGCGACACACCGCCTTCCCATAGGGAACTATACTACCAAGTACAAAGTTATAATCCTTAATAGTGTAGGAGATAGAGCCCGGACAAACTTTTACTTTAATGTAGGTAAGAGGTCAAAATATAGCAAAATAAAGGTCACAGTGACCCAGTTTTGGTACGCGACACACCGCCTTCCCACAGAGAACTATACTACCAAGTATAAAGTTCTAATCCTTAATAGTGTAGGAGATAGAACCTGGACAAATTTTTCTTTCTTTAATGTAGGTCAGAGGTCAAAATATAGGTCACAGTGACCCGGTTTTGGTACGCGACACACCACCTTCCCACGGGGAACCATACTACCAAGTATTAAGTTCTAGTGCTTTATAGTGTAGGAGATAGAGCCCGGACAAGCTTTTTCTTTAATGTAGGTCAGAGGTCAAAATATAGGTCACAGTGACCCGGTTTTTGTACGCGACACACCGCCTTCCCAAAAGGAACCATACTACCAAGTATTAAGTTCTAGTCTTTATAGTGTAGGAGATAGAGCCCGGACAAACTTTTACTTTAATGTAGGTCAGAGGTCAAAATATAGCAAAATAAAGGTCACATTGACCCGTTTTTTGTACGCGACACACTGCCTTCCCACAGAGAACAATACTACTAAGTATTAAGTTCTAGTGCTTTATAGTGTAGGAGATAGAGCCCGGAC
This sequence comes from Mimachlamys varia, assembly GCA_947623455.1. NCBI lineage: Eukaryota > Metazoa > Mollusca > Bivalvia > Pectinida > Pectinidae > Mimachlamys > Mimachlamys varia. The sequence continues at coordinate 9,065,257 of OX392529.1, forward strand.
AAGCTTTTTCTTTAATGTAGGTCAGAGGTCAAAATATAGGTCACTGTGACCCGGTTTTTGTACGCGACACACCACCTTCCCACAAGGAACAATACTACTAAGTATTAAGTTCTAGTGCTTTATAGTGTAGGAGATAGAGCCCGGACAAACTTTTTCTTTAATGTAGGTCAGAGGTCAAAATATAGGTCACAGTGACCCGGTTTTTATATGCGACACACCGCCTTCCCACAGGGAACCCACACACTTAGTATGAAGTTCCAGTGTCTTATAGTATGGGAGATAGAGCCCGGACAAATAGTGTGCGGAAGGACGGACGGACGGACGGACACAACGCAAACCTATAGTCCCCCCCGGATTCCGGTGGGGGACTAATTATGACAGTACTCCAACATGCTACTCGCATACATTATAAACTGTTGTACATAGATCACTTACATACACTTCGGCAGTAATAATCAAAATGTGCAATTTATCCCTTAAACATTTCAAATAATTTATAAACAGTATGATGGTCAAATTTGGTACATGTATAGCAAGTAATTTACTCTTTTTTTTTGGTATATTAATTTAATTTATGCTTCAATAACAAAAATCAGTACCGTCTATTTCTCATTCCTGGCAAAACAATTTCTGTTTCTGTAACATCATTTTGTGTATGATTAACTCAATCTTAAATCAATGTAAACAAATTAAAGCATTGGAAATCTCGCTTTGATAGCTTCATAAAACACTAGTAAACACTTTTGAAAATACACAGAATCAAAGTTTGACATAGGTAAGCATTGCATCTAATATGGATTGAATTCAAACAGGAAATTACATACTTAATCAACATAAAGTCCTGAACTTTGTTATAAGTAAAAGTTAACATGACGTACTTTGTAAGGTTATTGACAGCTATTAAATCCTCAGCCCTCTCGTTCTCTGAATTGCAGCCATACAATCATATATTCCACTGCATATACTGTATCATGTGCTATAAACCTGTCATAATCACACATATTCTAACAACTCTTTATATTACTTACGTGAATGTGTAACAGGTTACATGATGCTGATTGCAACTGATATTTATCACAGAAAAATACCTTTACCTGAATGACACGATATGTGTTCAAAATGTAAGTACAGCCAGAATGGGGGAAGGAAACAACATCTTTGTTTTCTTGAAATACATACATGTTTACTGCACCTAGAAAACATCTTCATAATTAATAATTACATTTAAATGACATTCTTAAATTCATGTGTATATACACTTGTATAGCATATGTGGTTATCAACCTCTTATTTAACAAGAACACAAATACATCAAATATGAATATCAGCTGTTCAGTGCCAAGATTCTTGAGATGGACTCCCTTGTGCAGCATACAAGTAGGCAGTGAATAACAGGAACCATATTTATGTAAAGACTCTGGAGATAACAGCGGTTCATAAACAAGGTATATCTATCAATGGGACTGTCAATTAGCACATGTAAGTTTAAATGGGGTCAGTACTTCTTTAATTCGGCAGTAGTTATTTAAGGGGTCAGTATTTCTTACTGGATTAAAGTAAATATACAGATCTTGGTTTACCTTAATACTTTTGTAAAATAGAGACTTTAAAATGAAGAATGGAAAATTTGAAAGATTAACAGCAATATTAACAATTAGGTATGTAAGTTGATGTGTCAGCACCTGGTGTACATGTGTCAGCACAGATATCAAAATGATTATTTCTTCATCCACTCCAGCACCTGGGGTGTGTAGTATGAGATGAGGATGTCCGCCCCAGCTCTCCTCATACTGGTAAGTACTTCCATCAAGGTCGTCTTAAGGTCAAAGGCTCCAGCTTTAGCTCCGTGGTACAGCATGGCATACTCTCCAGACACTTGGTATATAGCCAGGGGGTGCGAGGGGTACTGAAACACCATAATGATTAAAGGTTATATAGCCAGGGGGTGTGTGGGGTACTGAAACACCATATTGATAAAAGGTTATATAGTGAGGGGTACTGAAACACCATATTGATAAAAGGTTATATAGCCAGGGGGTGCGAGGGGTACTGAAACATCATAATGATTAAAGGTTATATAGCCAGGGGCTGCGAGGGGTACTGAAACATCATAATGATTAAAGGTTATATAGCCAGGGGGTGCGAGGGGTACTGAAACACCATATTGATAAAAGGTTATATAGCCAGGGGGTGCGAGGGGTACTGAAACACCATATTGATAAAAGGTTATACAATACTTGTTAACGAAAAAGATACATTTTCTTTCACTTCCTTCACAGAGAAATGTTTATAAACATGGCAATTTCACTATGGATGAACACATTCTAGTTACCACCTACACTGACTTAGCCTGTGTTTGTTTTGATTTCTTTATGTAAATAAAGCTCAGATAAACCATATGACAATTATTTAACGTAGTACTAGTGTTGACAATTTGTAATAAATTTTCTGTTATGAATGTACTTGTGTGTGAAAATGTATGAGCTGAAAATACAGCCCTCTGGTGATATACTTTTTGCTATACACAGTGTGACCGTTCAATGGTGGACGTCCAGTAATTGTCAATATAGATTACACATTAACAATTGAATACCTTGCCCTTGACCATCCTGACCACATCTAAGTAGGCTAGACCTGGCTTCACCATCAACATGTCAGCTCCCTCAGCAACATCCCGATCCTAACAACAAGGAACTTAGAAATATATATATAACATCTGGATCCTAAATGACAAGGAAGTTAGAAACATTTAAAAACATCCCGATCCTAAATGACAAGGAAATTAGAAATAATTTTATAACATTCCGATCCTAAATGACAAGGAAATTAGAAATAATTTTATAACATTCCGATCCTTAGTCTAATGACATGGAAATAAGAAATATTTTATAACATCTCGATCTTAATGATAAGGAAATTAGAAATATTTTTAAATCATAACATCCCAATCCTAATGACAAGTTAATTAGAAATATTCTATAACATCCCGATCCTAATGACAAGTTAATTAGAAATATTCTATAACATCCCGATCCTAATGACACGGAAATTAGAAATATTTTATAACATCACGATCCTAATGACACAGAAATTAGAAATATTTTATATCATTTCGATCTTAATGACACGGAAATAAGAAATACTTTATAAGTTAACATGCATATACAGAAGCAAGCGTTAAGTGTGCTAACCATATCTAAGACAAACACACTTTTGGACCTCTGTATACAATTATCCAAGATAGTTTTGTGGCTGATGTATACACATACAGCAGTCATACAGTCAACCCCTGCTATCTCCAACTTGTATAACTCAAAGACCCTGTTTAAATTGAAGTATTTCATTGGTCCCGGCCAAACTTTAATTTAAACTCACGTAAATATTGGGAAATTAAAAGCATGGTCCGTCGACCTTGAGATAACGAAGTTCAACAATAGTTATGGCTGATCCATTCTATCAATCTAGAATTTCCATGTACATGTACTGTCAGTACTGTGTTTACATACATGTATATCCTCTCCACAACCTTACCACAACAGATCTAGTACTTTTACAACAAATTATCTAATTCACAGACTTCCTGACTTGTAAGATGCTTTTCATGAAAGACCTACCTAATTAGAAATCACCTGTCAGGTGTCATCTCTTTTTTATAACAACCATTTTCAGAAATTGCTACTATGTAACAAAGGACATCATCAACATAGTTACCACATGTACTGCATGACAACAGCTACCCCACTAATGCGTCGGTCAGACTACCATTTCAAAGATTAGTTTGTTTTTATAAGTAAAATGTTCCTACCACAGCTCGTTCAGCTAGACCAACAGATCCGGGAGGTAGCTGGTAGCATTTCCTATCTCCGTAAGATGGGGCAGATTTAGCGGCATCCCTACAGAACAAAACATGGCCAATGTTTATTGATGACATTGTTCGTAGATTGAGTGAAACAACTTGCAACACAAACAGGACAAATTTATCTATGGAAGGAAAAAGAAAAGAACAGCTATGACAGTAGTTTCAATATCTGTTCAAGAGTAAATGGTGTAGTTTAAGAATCATGATCATAGTTAACGTTTTGTACATATTTTGCTGGAAGCACACAGCGAACCTGAATGAAATTAATTACAAGCAATATCTGTCTCAGTATGTTGTTTATTGTGTCATATGATTGAACAATATGTGAACCAGTGGGTGAAGTACAGTACAGAGATAATTTTTCGTCCTAATCACAGCAGAATTCATCACCATTCAAAAGCCGGTTATCCGGCTGGTTATCCGCCTATGATTCGGTTAGTCTATGTCAGTAATCTGGTTAGCATTTTTTCTAACTGTTCCAGCATTGTTTTGAATATGGAATACATCCCTGATAAAACTGAAACAATAATTATTTGTTGTTTTAACTCTGTTTGTCATGGCAACCATCTCAAATATGCATAAATAAGGGAAATTTGACCACTTTGTCAATTTTGGCAAATTTCTGGATATTTTTTCTATTAGAAACTTGATTTGAGGGCCAAAAACAGGCAAAATCTTATATTGAACTAATTAATTGCTTAACAATTATCAAAATATTTTGTAACACAGAAAATTTTCTTTTTTAGCAAAAAACATTATAGTAATAAATGTTAAAGTAGCAGGAAAGTGCAGTCTATAATTGAGCACTCTGATATGACACTGACCTGAATGGTCCGTAGAAGGACGACGCAAACTTGGCACTGTAACTAAGAACGGACACTCGGTTACCGAGGCCCTCCTTGTGGAGGAGATCCTTTATAGCACCAACTCTCCCGTCCATCATGTCTGAAGGCGCGATGATCTGGCATCCTGTAAAAAAAAAATTATCAATGTTTGAAGTATATCAGTACAATCTTTGTCAATTTGAACAATATGGTATTATCTCAGTTGTATATTTTTTACAGCTTCTGTTTAATCTTCAAACGTTCAATCATACTGATGACACTTTCTATATCCATCACCGTTTATTTGGCTTACCCTAAATCTATATATTCATGGTTCATACAGAATTTTCATACCAAAATTCAATGACTTTTCCAGCACTTTTCAAGCACATTTTCTCAATTTTCAAGGTGCATTTTTTTGTCCAAACTTGCAAAGAGAGGTGGTATAATTGACAACTTAAATCTTTTAAATTTTGTCTTGATGTTTATTCAATTGTTTTAAATAAAATCTGAAAAAAATTGCATGTTAACAGCTAGCATGTATGAATTCAAGCACTTTTCAAGCATTTGTGAGCAAACTCCAGCACTGACCCCAATTCAAGCACTTTTCCAGCACTGACCTCAAACTCAAGCACTTTCCATCTGCTGTATGAACCATGATATAACACCTTTGTCAATGTCCGACAGTACCTACCTGCTTGTGCATAAGCTAATGATATCTCTGCCAATCTCTTGATGCTGGCATCATTGTCCAGACTTCCATCTTCTCTCATCACACCTGAAAACAGTTACATTAATAGTCAGTCACATTCAAGTGTCTACAGAACAATACATGATTTTACAGTCATGCCAGGTACACTAGTCGAACTTTGTCAGCGAGACGGTTGGGAAACTTTGAGTTATCCGACCATAACTCAAAAGTTAGTGGAACAAGGGGAAAAACTTCCAAGTTATCCCAGTGCTCAAGTGAAATAAGTTTGAATAATTGGTGTGAAATCAATCAGGACCAACAAAATACTCCAAGTTACATGGGGTAGTTTGGTTATAAACATGAGTTGGAAATAACGAAAACTGGCTGTATTACCAGTATATACTATTTATAACATTTCATCTCTCTAATCACTTGTACAAAAAACCTGCTTTACTATAACTTTGTGACCTTTTTTTTTACAAAATGTTTCAACAAATGCTAACTTGGTGCTATATTCATAGTATAAGCTTCCCCATATCAAGATATGACCTATCATTGCTCAATAAAAACTGACCACAGTGACCGTGACATGTGTAGGGACACAGACAGACGTCACATGCTATAAGGAGGTCGGGGAACCACTTCCTCAGCATGCGGATGGCTACGATAGCAGGAGTACTGGGAGAGTCAGCAGCTGTTCCAACATTGTCCTGTAATACATGTAGTCACCATAAGGAATCGATAAACAACTCATTTTTTCAGAAATCTGATTTTCTGCTAATGTAGGAAAGCCTTTATCACATTAATACACGTATTCTTTTTATACCTGAACTTTTAACTGTTTAACATTTTTTTTTCTTTCAAATGTATTTAGAAATTCATAGATGAACATTACTTAGACATGTACACAAATTCTTTGAAGAGTTAAGAATGACCTGGAGATCTTGGGACTGTATCTACATCTACATGTCTCCAACTAGTGCACTCACTGTCCTAGATATGAGTCTAATATTTAAAATGTATACATTAACATGTCTATAACCTGTCCCTACAACATAATTTTGAATTCTTATTACATCTGAAGTTATATAGCTGAATTTCAACATGCCTTTTTAATTTTGGTAGGAACACCAAATATGAGGACAGTCTTCAGTCCGTTCTTGACCATGGGCTCCAGTGCTTCCTGGAGACGATTGACACCAAACCGGGCTTGACCTGGCATACTAGCGATCTCCTGGACGTCATCGTCTTCATCTCTACAAGTGTAACAAAGTACAAAATAAACAAGATGTCTACAATACTTCTTACCGCTAAATCACAGCTTACCACTTCACTGAAGAATATAGTTTACCGATCGTAAGACCTACATATAACAAATGTAAATCTACATTCAGGGCTTTTTCCTCACCTCTTCGGGAAGGGGCCTTTTGGGAAGATTTTTTCAGGAGTAAACTGCAATTTTTGGGAATTTGGTTGAAATAATTTCAATTGGGGATGGGGCTCATTAACGCCCACAGAAAAAGCCCTGACATTGACACTTCAATATACAGGTAGAGAACTTAATTAAAAGTTCATAACTGTCTGATGTGCACTTTTATTTGTCACATTACAACATAATGCTGTAAAAACCTGACATCTATACTACATGTATTTGTTTTGGACATAAAATGAGTTATCTGACCTTTGACCTCCACTTAAGACCTTGTCAAAATTGAGCATTATAGGTCTAGAATTAATCTAAACACAACACTAATGGTACTATATACAGAACCACAAGGGCCTGATAAATACTATTTGATAATCTGTTACAGTTACGTTTTTGGGCCTTAACCGAGGTGTTTAGTTTAATTTTACTCTTTTTTGGGGGGAGGGGGGGGGGGCTAGATCAATTATTTTCAATAAAAAGATATTTGACAGGGGCATTTTTATTGAAATGTGATTTTCACCTCCCCAAAAGAGAAAAATTACTTAGTTTATAAGCAAAAAACTAGCTGTAACAAATTCCCAGGCCGGGCTGTGCACTGCACAATGTGTAACTGTTAACATCTTTTCTAGTGGCTGAATTATGTGCCTGTGTAGGACAAAATTAGGATGAACTTTGACCACAATTTATAATCTTCCTTAAAATAATTATCCACCAGAAGGTCAGGAAAGCACTGCATTTGAAAGAGTACAACAGACATGTCATACCCAATAGAAATGAAAAGTTTTTATGACAATAATTACTTATCATAAATTAAGCCTTTACCCTTTTAATGGTCTTTATTACTTCTAACTTAATTGTTTGAAATAAAGATTGACTTTCAGATTTATAAATCAGTGACCACATGACAGTCCGATGTTACTGGGACAAAAGTAAACATCCATACATGATAGTACTGCCTCAATTATAACAGTAGCCACAGGAAGTAAACATCCATACATGATAGTACTGCCTCAATTATAATAGTAGCCACATGATTAAACATCCATACATGATAAAGTACTGCCTCAATTATAATAGTAGCCACATGATTAAACATCCATACATGATATAGTACTGCCTCAATTATAATAGTAGCCACGTGATTAAACATCCATACACGATAGTACTGCCTCAATTATAATAGTAGCCACAGGAAGTAAACATCCATACATGATAGTACTGCCTCAATTATAACAGTAGCCACATGATTAAACATCCATACACGATTATAAGTACTGCCTCAATTATAATAGTAGCCACATGATTAAACATCCATACACGATAGTACTGCCTCAATTATAATAGTAGCCACATGATTAAACATCCATACACGATAGTACTGCCTCAATTATAATAGTAGCCACAGGAAGAAAACATCCATACACGATAGTACTGCCTCAATTATAATAGTGGCCACATGATTAAACATCCATACACGATAGTACTGCCTCAATTATAATAGTAGCCACATGATTAAACATCCATACACGATAGTACTGCCTCAATTATAATAGTAGCCACATGATTAAACATCCATACACGATAGTACTGCCTCAATTATAATAGTAGCCACAGGAAGAAAACATCCATACATGATAGTACTGCCTCAATTATATTTATAATAGTAGCCACATAATTTAGTAATTTAAGTTAAGTACTTGCATGGGTAATCACATTAATTGATTTGACAAAAATAAATACCCAATGATATACATGTAGGTAGAAGTGGGTACCCCAAAACTAGAAAAGTCTGTGAGACATGATAAATGCCCTCTTCCCCATATGAAATTAGTTCTTCATGCTTATTATGTACATGTATGCGAAGTTTGATGACAATCGGATCAGTAGTTATTCAAATAAGCTGGTTACATTACCATGGGACGGGACGGGACAAAATACTGGTGCATGACTACAATGAACCATGGTGCGTACCATCACAAATTTACTGCCCAGCTCTAAATACAGGTACTGATTGGATTGAATTAAAATGTATCGATAATAATCACAATATACTCTATAATATTTACAGTCTGTTTGGAATTGATAGTATATTGCCTATACATTTCTACGAATGCCTACTGAACTTTATTTTCCGATAAAATCAGTGGATCAAGCGCCTATTGGCGCAGCGCGCAGTAATTCACTCTGTTACGATTTGAACCAAGGCCGCGTCACAACTTTCCAGACTCGATCAATATCCTGCCGCGTATATGTTAATTTATTTAAGAAATAAATAAGAAGCATTTTAATTTTTTTTTTAAATACAATAACAATAACAAAGACAGTATGGTTTGTTTATATATGAACTTATGTGAAAAAATAACAATAAAAAGATGTAATCTTTTGGAACTTTTTTGTTTACTTGTTGACTGAAATTTCGCGGGAGTTCGTCACCTCATAAGGCGGCTGTTTCAACAGTCAGTAGAATATCGATAGTTGTTTCATGGAACGCTTCGCGTTCCATTCCAACTATTGATATCCTACTGAACTTTATCCTTTGATAAAACCACCAGAAAGAAACTTTAATCCTTAAATAAGTACATCTAAGTCTATAATAGTAAGTAAGGTGTTTTCCTGGATCCTTAGCTAGAGAAATGAAACGATATTGAAGTAATAAATCATATTTCATCAATAGGACTGATGCACAATCAACAAGGCTTTTAAACTGAAATCTGTCACTGAAATGGCAGGTATGCCGAGCTTTCAAGTATGACATGTATATGTTAATAACTACCAGGCAGATGGGTGGGTTTTTATCACCAAACAGTTGGTTTTATTAAACCAGTTAAAAGATCAGCAACATCTGTACATGCTTCAGTGGAATAAAAACATTTTCAATATAGTCATCAAACCATATAAAATGGGAGTTCAATATTCAGATCCTAGGGGACGTGGGACAAACTGATTGGATAGTGACAGAACATCCGGGAAGTCTCATGTCTGGTGTTCATGTTAACATCTCAGGCATGACATTTAAACAAGCAGAAACCTAGCATTCCCCTGAAAATTATCCTGTAAATGAAATGGCACAGGTGATCGTGAGGATTTCTCAGGCCCGTGACTTTGTCGTGGGAAGATATATGTGTCATAAGTATAATGTTACCTAAGGCTACACACTAAGTAAATATTTACATCAAGACATCACTATCAGAGTCCTATATCACGCTTCGAGACATTCACTAGGGCCTAATAAAATTCTTCAGTACTAAGCTCTTTAAAGGTTTAATTTAATTTAAAGAGGATGAGATAAGTACAACGCATATTTATGACTTAATTAAAGTTAATAGTCAGCTCACAAATATGTATCTGTATATCTGTTTAATTGGTTTGGTGTTTTTTTTAATAAAAGAGTATAATTTTCTGAAGGCCCTAAAACGAATTTTATACATTGTATAACCTGTATCAATATAATAAATACCTATATCTATCAATAATAGGATTTATCTGACAGATAGATGCTATGTCCTGAGGATATACAATGTAGCTTATTTACACCGGTGATTTAGATCACCTGTGAGCTGCAGGCTCTAGTTATTACTATCTCCCCATATGGTTATATTACGAATTAATAACTGGTGATAAACACAAGATCCCCGATGACTAGTCAACAAAAGAATCTTAGAATGTTTGATTGTTTCCCCTATATTTTCTTTTTCTTTGGAAAAGACTTTTTTTCTTTTTATTTTGGTTTATATTTATTTCATAGTCTCCCCTGTCCCTTTGTAATACATTTGCTTCCAATGAACATCTGTTTAGATAAGTACCTGTATAACTGTTGCTTATAACTTGTCTTACAAGACCTTATCTAGAAAACCAATATAGATATTAAGTTTGACAACAAAGTGCAACACAAAACCATGAACTAAGTAAAATACACATGTATTGACAGTGACTGGAAGTATAGAGAATATATTGTCTATAAACTTATTTCCAAAGCAAGAACTTACCGTACTGTTTACACCGTACATCATAGTGCTATGTATCATAATTTTGTAAATAAGCTCAATATTGTAATAATATAATATGTATATCATATCTATACAGAGTTTTCACTATCCTGATTAGTGATATACACACAGATCGAGACATCCCACACTGAATTCCATTATATATATCAACCTAGACCTTAACAGTAATTATAATGATGATCATGACTATAATTCATAAGGCTTGAAATACAACTAATAATAAGTGATGATTAACTGTCTTTGTTCTAATTTTGAAAATGTTACCTTTAATACATTACTGAATATGTGCTTATAGCTAGCACTGGATTAATATAATGGGACCAATTAACATGTAACATGACTAATCAAGAGCACATTTTTTGTAAGATGCAAATATCACTGTGGTTTTAATAGATATGAAATTTTCTGATAAAAAGTGTGTTCTTTGTACAATGAGTTGTACGTATACGTAAATGTCAAATATCCATGTCTACTAATGTGTGACGAAAATGATAATTAGTTGACGTTCTATCATGTCTGATCAGTATTTTACCTGGGGGCGGGCTGACACCATCAGCAGACGTCATTTCTAGAATACCAGTGACGTAAATAGAAACAGGATAGATTTAATACAAACACAACGATTAAACCAAATACACAACTCTGGCAGTAAACAACATTATGAATTATATGGAAGCCAGTATTACAACACCAAACATGATAGTAACACAAAGATTTTATTTTGACTCCATTTTACTACCGGAAACAGGCTGTAATTCCTGACAGGCTAACAGTACCAATTTTTTACAAACTGACCCAACAATGTACAACACCAAACATGATAGTAACACAAAGATTTTATTTTGACTCCATTTTACTACCGGAAACAGGCTGTAATTCCTGACAGGCTAACAGTACCAATTTTTTACAAACTGACCAAACAATGTAGTTCTAACACCTATTTCCGATTTAATGCATACATTTACATGTATAAAGGCACAGGCTTTCATGAAATATTGGTAAAAACAATCCACTGTATGTTCCTCAAAGTCCCACTTTTTGGCCAGCTCCTGATCATGATAAATGCGGTAGGCTATAATAATATTGGGGTTAAACATAATCAAGTATAAATGTATCAACTTTACAATAAAACAACCAACAGGAGATCTAAATATACTAACAACTATAGAACAAAAGTTATAACAACCAACACAAGATCTAAATATACTATCAACGTATATAGAGTATATATATATATGTTATAACAACCAACAGGAGATCTAAATGTACTAACAACATATATCTATATGTTATCACAACCAATAGTGCGAGTTTTGATGACTATACACTGTCACCTAATTCATCAGACCATGCAATGACCAGACTGAAGCGTACGTACATATGCTTTTTTTTTTTGTAGTGTACCAGATCATGTTAGAAATCAACAAACTGTTTCGGCTGTACTACAATCCTATTAAGAAGAAAATAGTGCGACAATATTGTAAAAACCTTATAAAACAAAAACACAGGATGGGACCATAAAATAAGCATTATGTACAGTACTGTAGTTGATTTGGTTAGATGCTTTGTTTTACAATTGGTCATTGTACACTTACGTCAGTACTAGTGCACTTTACCGGTACACTGGTCATTCAGGTCTGATGTACTGTACATGTATGACAGTACTGCTACTGTGTGCTCATTGAAAGGTCACTCACTCTTAAAACTTCTTTTGGTTACCAGTATATAACATATAGAACTTTTATTTTATTGACATTACCAACCAGAAGAAAATGTTCAGAACTATCAACTATTTCCACTTTTTGGTAGCTATAATTGTGAATTCCTATTCTTCTGCTCTGTAAATTCATTTTGAATGGTTAACAAATAAAAAAACTTTATTGTAACATTTTGCTATTAACTACTTTTTCAGCCAATCAGATGGCATATTGCAAAACTAATTTTTATTATAAAAACAAATTTCCATTCCAGGCTTTATTTGTACGGAGATGTGGTTCTGTTTTGAAATCATAATTAAGTATTGTCATGTGATCATGTTATTTATTTAAAAAGAGATTCTTAAGCAACATATTTTGTACAACTACCATGCATTGTTAAATAAAATCTTTCGGACTGAATTGAAATTACAGATGAATCAAAGCTGTCCTTCCATTTTCAGTTATCATAATGTAACACCTTGTCAATATGGATATGAAGACTATTTTATCTCACATTAATATGGTACATTTTGTAAAGGTGAAAAAAACTGATGGATTCTGAAAATCGAATATTGAACAGCAACTCTCCGACATGACAAATGGGTCTGCAAACTAGATTAAAAGTTCAAAATGATGTCTAAATGAGTGTAAAAACTTAAAGCTAATAATGTAAACATAAAAGCCGGATAGAACGCAGGAGAAAAACCAAAGTAGCCAGACATATCTTTACTGAAATGACCGAGGATTATATAATCTCTTAAATCTAATTACTTCCTAGGCTAGTCAATCGTTATATATGGTACGTTGTACATCATCCGATATAAATCTTGTCAAAATGTCTTTTAATTTAAGTCTGGTGTCGGGGTGGGAGGTTGTCCGTGCGGTTCCACTTTCTGATCCGCTAATGTTAATATTGGAGTGTTTTACTGAATATTGTTAGTTGTTGCTTGAATCCCATCTTCTTTTTGAACTGTACATTTTGGACGTTTAGACAACAGCTATTTTCTAACAGATGATTTTAATATGTTCATTTTTTAGAAATAGGTGGTGATAGTTAGATCATGTTTTTCGGTTACATGATTTTATGAATAGATTATAAGTAGAAAAATATGTTCTTTCTATTGATTATTGCTATTCAGCATTGCTTATGATCAAGATCAGCAACCTGTGGACAGGTCGTTAAACTTTCACATTACAGAAACTCTGACTCTCATACACCAGCAACCCCGATTCAACATTTAGTGGATCAATTGCAAAGAGTCAGAACCCTTCCGACTAGGCCAGAGGAAGTTGGGCTATAGAATACAGTGGTCAGCTTATATGAGTCCTCCCTGTCCAGCCCTTACCCCCAAGGTACTCACGAACGTACGCATGCAAACGAACTCACGTACTCAGCGAACAAGCAAACACATCTAAACTGGTCCAAAGTTTGCTAAAAACTAGAGATATGGAGATGGAAAACCATCTCTGATTTATGGCCCAAGTCACAAATAAAATTGATTCTCTAATTATAAGTAGTGTGACACATGAGAATTTCGTCTATACATTGACATTTCCACATATTTTTTGAAAACAAAGTGGAAGAACTTTTAACTGGCCGCAGTGGTGTAAAACTTAACTAACTCTGTATCTGTATTGTGTACATGAAGGCCTACATCTGTACATGATGTACGTTGTAGAATCCAATTCTGGCTTTGAATCCAATTCCAACACACACACTTAGTCTTGGGCCTATCACAGGGACATGTATAGACTTATATGATCATATTTAGCGATAAATACCTATATATATTGTCAATAAATGTATTGATCATATGTAAGTCTATTCAGGGACATATATGTGTGAGACAGTGCTGAGTGATGTAACGCCGGATCACGATTTGACCTACAAAATGTTTCCCGTGTTCCCGTTATTACTGAAGCTAGAAAGAAGAAATATCATATCTTACGTGATAAAGATGGGGTAGATGAGATTCTCCGCACTAATACTTGTATTTGCCGTCTGCCATGAACGCAAAACAGGATGGTGATATCCGCTATGAAGAACCGTGTGGCTTGCCATGTTGTTTAGCAAAATAACCTTTCAGTGCGAACTTTGCACCATGACCTTTTGGAGAACCACACGTACTTCCGGTGTTTTTAGTTAAAGGCGGTAAAATATGAAATGTAGACCTAATGCTGCTACATGAGTTAGAATGGTCTCTACTAAATAAAATCTTGACCTCGCAGCACCAATGGCTACAACTTAAAGTTCTTTGAGTGGACGAAGGAATTTTATCTCTACATACACGGCTTATAAATATATTGGAGCGATAAAAGATGTACGCGACTTATGGAACGCCAAATTAACATATCTATCAGGGACGTATATATGTGCCATATCCATCCCTGTATCTATAGATACTAAATTAATATTGCCTCTTTCTTCAAATACTTGAATATATGTACACTAATTGAAGATAGGTACAATTCAATATTGAAGATATGTACAATTCAATATTGAAGATAGGTCCAATTATTTGAACCTATATTTAATTATTTAAAGATACATTGTACAAAGACCTGTACCAATCTGATTAAAATACAGATTCTCACTATTACTATCATGTCCTACACACGATAGTAATAGTATTGTAATCCGATTGGGCCTGTACAGTTGAATTGAACCTATCTTCAATTGAATTGTACATATCTTCAAGTATTTAAAGATGTGTGGCATTAATTGAACATATATGTATGTTAATTTGGTGTTCCATAGACTTAAAAGGGGTGCTCCCCAGCAGTACGTATATATACATATTATATACCTGGCTATGAGTATTGTCGCACCTAACATTTTCCCATTGACTTCAGTGCATTTCCACTAATTTGAAAATATCATTATACAATAACAGTTTGACCTATTTTAATCAACTTAAGTAGGTTTACATAAGAATTAAGTAAAGTTTTCAAAACTTATTTCTGAGTTCCGTTGCATTCAATATTCTACGTTACAGAACCGTTTGAAGTTGGGTTTTATCAACAACGCTTTTATGGCCATTGAGGAGGGGGCGTTTTTATCGGAAAAGATCTAAACCACACAAAAGAGTAAAATTACACTAAACATCTCGGTTTAGGTCCAAAACAATAGCTGTGGCAAATTCTGAGGTCCCTGTGGCATCATTCAATACGTCATATGTAGCTTTTGCTGAAAGGTTTTATATTTCGTATTGTTCATAGAAAATATTACAGTTATAGAATATACATAGGTTTACTCAAAATCCCGAGACGAAGGCCCTGAGTAGACGTGTGTTAGAAGATCATTATTATTAGGTTAGGCCTAATGCGTGCCAATATGACTTTTTTTTCTGAAGATCACTCACGGGTATCCATGTAAACTACGAACACTATCGTAATGAGTTGAACTATAAATTATGCTGCATGCATCAGAAACAGTTTTTGTGTTGTAACATCCTGGTATTGAGACCTGTTACCACATTCAATAAGTTGTTAAAAAGGAAACGTCGACATATTGACCAATGGCGTCCAACTTACACAAGGTCATCTGCTACATCTATGTCAGAAAGAGAGCCGGCCTGAGTCTATAGTATCCTACTCCCAAGTACAGCAATAGTGGGGTATTACTAATATTACTGACATGAAGTGTTCGGAGAGTATGGCAAATGCCAGTTCTAAACTTCATTTCTTACAGTTAGTTAGTTCACTGGAAGTCCAAACATTGGTAGTTAGTTCACCTCCTGTCCACAGAGACCTGAACGTTTGTTACAGCTAGTTTTGGACCCAAACACCTTATTTGGAGAGTAATTTTACACTTTTCAGGGTGTTGAGATCAATTTTCCATAAAAATGCCCCCCCCCCCACCCATTAATGCTCATAAAGGACAATCTGAGTGAGAACGTACTATGGCAACTGATTTAAATCCATAGGTCCTTAGGGTAACCCCAGGAAACTGCCGCTTTGTGACCCATAATAAGTATAGCATAAACTATATGTTGTACCATACGGATCCAGTGTTATTTAGGAAACTACCGTTTATATTACTTGTATGACTCGCATATTGTACAGTATCAGACATTGTAAGGAACACCTGTGCTTTGATCGAGTTACTGAACAAATCGTCTGCCTTCCGAGATTCGTTCTTCTCTTACAAAAACCTGTGTTGGCATTTTTCATGGATACACACCAAATGTAGTGCTCAGACTAGACTATGCTGAATAGTACAGTTTGATGAAACCATTTTCGGTGGTGGACCTAGGTTACCGAGCTTACTATGGATACCAGAGTTATTTTCTCTTGAAATTGATTAGGGTTACTTCCCTTCGAACTGACTGAGACCATCCAAACACTTCATCATGATGTCACTGTAAGAAATTTGCCGGCATGTCATTTAAAGCACTAGGGTTAATATAATGTACAAATAACTGGGGAAAATATATCATGTTATATATGTAAATCACATGTTTCCCAAATCATACGTGTACACCGTACTCCGATATTGGCTGACAGTCGCCCTATATACAGGTACAGTCACGGGGGTTATTTATTTAAGGTGGGCTCACATTGTCTACCTAAAATATTTCAGATATAAAGGCAACCAATACGCACACATAGAATTTTTTTTTAAAAATGCAATGTATTTCACCAGAATATCTCAACGATTTGGTGATATTTGAACATTTTTTCCATTTCTATAAAGAAATGAATTCACACAAAAAAAACCACAACATATTCTTAATTATTGTTGTTCATTGCTACAAATTCATGAATGTTGTTTTTAAACCATACGGTCGCTTACATCAAACCTATACCAAACAGTTGCTTATATCAAACCTGTACCAAACGGTCGCCGACACCAGACTTGTTCCAAACGGTCGCTTATCTTAAACTTGTACATTTACCTAACAGTAACGACAACCTTTACCAAACAGTAACGGTAACCTTTATCAAAAAGTAACGACAACCTTTACCTTACAGTAACGGCAACCTTTACCTTACAGTAACGACAAGCTTAACCAAACAGTAACGGCAACCTTTACCAAACAGTAACGGCAACCTTTACCTGACAGTAACGAAAATCTTTACCTTACAGTAACGACAACCTTTACCAAACAGTAACGGCAACCTTTACCTAACAGTAACGACAACCTTTACCTTACAGTAACGACAACCTTTACCTTACAGTAACGACAACCTTTACCAAACAGTAACGGCAACCTTTACCTAACAGTAACGACAACCTTAACCAAACAGTAACGACAACCTTTACCAAACAGTAACGGCAACCTTTACTAAACAGTAACGAAAACCTTTACCAAACAGTAACGACAACCATTACCAAACAGTAACGACAACCTTTACCTTACAGTAACGATAACCTTTACCTTACAGTAACGGCAACTTTTACCAAACAGTAACGACAACCTTTACCAAACAGTAACGACAACCTTCACCTTACAGTAACGGCAACCTTTACCTTACAGTAACGACAACCTTTACCTTACAGTAACGACAACCTTTACCAAACAGTAACGACAACCTTTACCTTACAGTAACGACAACCTTTACCAAACAGTAACGGCAACCTTTACCTTACAGTAACGACAACCTTTACCTTACAGTAACGGCAACCTTTACCTTACAGTAACGGCAACCTTTACCTTACAGTAACGACAACCTTTACCTTACAGTAACGACAACCTTTACCAAACAGTAACGACAACCTTTACCTTACAGTAACGGCAACCTTTACCTAACAGTAACGACAACCTTTACCAAACAGTAACGACAACCTTTACCAAACAGTAACGGCAACCTTTACCTTACAGTAACGACAACCTTTACGTTACAGTAACGGCAACCTTTACCTTACAGTAACGGCAACCTTTACCTTACAGTAACGACAACCTTTACCAAACAGTGACGACAACCTTTACCAAACAGTAACGGCAACCTTTACCTTACAGTAACGACAACCTTTACCTTACAGTAACGGCAACCTTTACCTTACAGTAACGGCAACCTTTACCTTACAGTAACGACAACCTTTACCTAACAGTAACGACAACCTTTACCAAACAGTAACGACAACCTTTACCTTACAGTAACGGCAACCTTTACCTAACAGTAACGACAACCTTTACCAAACAGTAACGGTAACCTTTACCTTACAGTAACGACAACCTTTACCTAACAGTAACGGCAACCTTTACCTTACAGTAACGGCAACCTTTACCAAACAGTAACGGCAACCTTTACCTAACAGTAACGACAACCTTTACCAAACAGTAACGGTAACCTTTACCTTACAGTAACGACAACCTTTACCTAACAGTAACGGCAACCTTTACCTTACAGTAACGGCAACCTTTACCAAACAGTAACGACAACCTTTACCTTACAGTAACGACAACCTTTACCAAACAGTAACGGCAACCTTTGCCTAACAGTAACGACAACCTTTGCCTAACAGTAACGACAACCTTTACAAAACAGTAACGACAACCTTTGCCAAACAGTAACGACAACCTTTACCAAACAGTAACGGCAACCTTTACCAAACAGTAACGACAACCTTTACCTTACAGTAACGACAACCTTTACCAAACAGTAACGACAACCTTTACCAAACAGTAACGACAACCTTTACCTTACAGTAACAACAACCTTTACCAAACAGTAACGGCAACCTTTACCAAACAGTAACGGCAACCTTTACCAAGCAGTAACGACAACCTTTGCCTAACAGTAACGGCAACCTTTACCAAACAGTAACGACTACCTTTGCCTAACAGTAACGGCAACCTTTACCTTACAGTAACGGCAACCTTTACCTAACAGTAACGACAACCTTTACCAAACAGTAACGGCAACCTTTACCAAACAGTAACGACAACCTTTGCCTAACAGTAACGACAACCTTTACCAAACAGTAACGACAACCTTTACCAAACAGTAACGGCAACCTTTACCAAACAGTAACGGCAACCTTTACCTTACAGTAACGGCAACCTTTACCTTACAGTAACGACAACCTTTACCTTACAGTAACGACAACCTTTACCTTACAGTAACGACAACCTTTACCAAACAGTAACGACGACCTTTACCTTACAGTAACGACAACCTCTACCAAACAGTTACATAAACATGATATCGAAAGGTGTAAACATGATATCAGATGATGTAAAACTTTTATTGAATTAAATTATGTAATGCTTGTTGTAATTTATTTAACTTATTGATGAAGTTATCATTTTTTATGTATGGCCAGCGGACTTGGTAAGTAGGGGATTCTCGATTATCTGTTCTTTGTGTTTAATGTTCTTCTATTCAAATTTTAAGATGTTTTTGGAAATTAGTCTTTTTCAAAAGCATAACTAAACAAATTGCTCAAATTCCATCATTCTTAATCAAAAACTTCTAGTATGATATTTAAGCGTCACTTTTTTATGTTTTCTATGAGCTTGGCTGTCTTCCTTGTATGTTTTATCGATATATATCTTTATTCCAATTATGTTGTGATGTTTTTATTAATGTGGTGCTGTTTTTATCAATGTGGTGCTGTTTTTATTAATTGTTTTTATTAATGTGGTGCTGTTTTTATTAATTGCTTTTATTAATGTGGTGCTGTTTTTATTAATTGTTTTTATTAATGGGGTGCTGTTTTTATTAATGTGATGATTTTATTAATATTATGGTGTTATGTTTATGGCCTCTATGATGAATAATTTCCCGCGGACAATCGAATATCCGTGGTTTTACTGAGGTAATGTTTTATGTTACCCATGTGACAAAATATATAGATTATGGTATCTTTTATTAAGTGGAGAACACAAGCAATTACACTCATCGGACAAACAGACAGATATGGACAGACAGACAGGAAAATGTTTGACCCGCTCCAAGTACTGAATTTAACTTTCATACAGAATTAAGATTTTATTGGATAACACTCACTAAAACCAGGGACGCATCGTCCCTGATAATACTTTTTTTTCTTTATGCGTATATATATTACAATCCGTCAGAGCGCCCCGATGTATCAATACTGTGTCAGGTAATTCACTAAACCACCGGGATATTTCCTGAATACACAGAGTCAAGTCTGTTCCGTGTGAATATAGTCTTAGCTGTCAAAATGTACACCACAGGGAAACTTGTACGATGCCCTGCAGTATTTAAACAGCTACTAAATATGACCACAAGGGTAATACCACTGGACTTATTGTATACGAGCACATGTATACATGTTTATTACTACATTGTAGCACCGCATTGTCACATAGGCCTACCTGTCATTATCATAAAGTCTATCACAACTTTTATTTTTATTCTGATCACGTGTGGGTTGTACGCGACCTTGGTTCTGGTTGATTTCACCGGGGTTTTCCCGCGGCTAACTACACACAGGTAACACTGATTCCAGTATACGGCGTGTTGACAACCCTAGTACGGGACAGACATTCCCTGTGTAGGCCGGATTTTCTGTGAGGATGCCAATAAGAGGTGGGAGGCGAGGTCGGCGGGTGATGGACGAGGAAGAGCCACTACCCGAGGAGGTAGAAATGGAGGAAAACTTGAGGAGGGAGCTACAAAACGTAAGTACAGCGCGTTACTATTACCAGGGCTGTAATCCCTAGTTGCAACAACGCCGTACATAACCAATAGCCCCGCCTACCCGTAATACATAACATTCCCTAGGCCGACACCCTAACGTGGGACCCAGCGAATTATAAGGGGACATAAGACACTTCACGCCCGGAAAATTAAAATTAAAGTAAACTTCATAAGCGAAAGTGTATTCCGAAGTGACAGGCGTGCGTATAGTCAGCTTTTAAAATAGATGAGATAACCAGCTTGTTTTAACCGTTATCATATACCGCTATATGATTGTCTATAGCTATTGTTAGTCAATTAGTCAACCTACATACTGATTACTGGCGTTGTATTTCGTAGAATCTATCTACGTATTAATTTTGATGATGAAATGATAAGTGTCTACAATGCTGGTGTACTGTACGAATTAAGCTGACTAATCTACGTGTTATTTACCACGGCCCCGATGAGACACGGAGAGATCATAGATTGACTCACAATGTTAGCTTACATGTATCATCATATTGCCAGTTTTTCCTGTATAGGGTTTTATCAATATATATACATTGCTGTGAAGAAAATACTGAGTATATGTTATTTATGTGTCAGAGAAAGTCTTGTGTCATCATGCATGATATTTGTAATTGTGTAATATAATACAGTATATGCACGGACTTAGATAATCTTAAGTCTGTGAGTATATGTAACTGTGTGATATAATACAGTACATAATTGTATAATCTATTACAGTATAAACTCGTGTAATATAACACAAGATATATGTAAAATAATACAATTGTGTAATATAATACAATATATAATTGTGTACTATAATACAATATATAATTGCTGTTTGACGTCTAATTTCAATAAAGTCTGGTGATTTTTCATGGAACTCCATAAATGATAGAAATGTATCTTTGAAGTGACAGAAACAAAATATACTTGACAATGCTATTGTTTTATTGGCAACAAAAACTATCAAGTACAGTAGTTTCTGTTGCTGATCCAAGCATCTGGTATTTTCATCAACACACCCATAAAATGCACCTACATGTACATAGAAGCAGCATACTGTATGTTCGTTTATCTTCAATAGCAGAAGAGTACTTAGATTTAAATTTAACGTCTAACTTAAAATTTAAAGACTTATTTTAGCTAATCCCTGCCACTAAGCTCTTTGTAGAACAACATTTAGGACTATAATTGATCTAGCGAACTGGCACCAGTATACTGATATACTGGGTTTTAGTCCCTTACATGGCTAAATCATACAGGTGTTATATGTATACAGACACCTACGTACATATGTCAGTTTACAGGTATTGACATTAAAAACAATGAACTGATGTGTCACAATGCAGTATGCCACCTTATATAGTTTGTTTATATGTGTATACCACAATGTAACTAACAAGAGTTTACCACAATGTACCACAATATACAATTCTAATTATTGACTTTTGTTGAGGTGTACACAAGATTATACAGACCTAGTCAAGAGTACTAGATTGTTCATCGAGGCTGAGGTGAACAAACTCTTGACCACGTCTGTATAGTCTCTCGTGTACACCATAAACAAAAGGCAATAAATGTTTTGTAATATCGCCAACTAAAGCAAATTAATGAAAATTTAAATGATAGAACCACTGCATGGCAACAGCAACAGTTTATCATCAGTAACAATATCTCAGTATTCATTTAATCAATGCATGTTCAGGAAAGTTTAGTTACACCTGAAGTATTTTTCCGGTTGTTCAATTAGATTGAACAACAAGTTTTCGCATATTTGCATTATTTTTGCATTTTACAATTATTATCTTTCACTTTGGCATGGCAAACATATATTATTATCTCACCATGGACAGAGATATACACAAGTTTAACAGTGTGAGATTTTCTTATCTCGCGTACCCAGGGCTGAGACGAGCAACACATGCTCTTTGCACGCTTTCAACAATTGTATGATGTCATTATAGCAACAATATGATGACCTCACAGCAACAATACAAGGATGATTCAATCACATCACATCAACATTATCTTACATTGATGTGATGTCAATATTAGAGGTACTGTATTAGAGGGTTATTAGGGGGGTGAATGGCTATTTCATTCCTCCCCACTCCACTTGATCTTGTAAGTGGTTATTAGATATTAATATGGGATCCTGAAATTGAATATTGGTGCAACATAAAAGTCGAATGGAGGATGACATGAAACATTCATTTTTACTGAATATTTATAAATATGTGAATTTTTATCTTTTTACATGTCCGGTGCTGTTTACAGAAATTCAAGCCTATGTTTGATGAGGTAAGTTCATGCTTACTGCAGAATCTTGATCTTAATTTGCTGACAATTTTTTAAGAACCAGTTACAATCACAAATTAATTTAACACAATGAATTTGGTATTCAATCATATTTGCCTGACCAACAAATGTTATATATCTGTGCCAGGTTGTTTTTTCCTATCGGTATTCTGTCTACCATTAGTATAACTGACCTGTAAAATTAGGTATAAAACAGGGGTTTTACCTAGTAACAGAGGTTTTACCTAGATTGACCGCTATATAACACAGGTTTTACCTAGATTGACCACTATATAACCAGGTTTTACCCTAGATTGACCGCTACATAACCAGGTTTTACCTAGATTGACCGCTATATAACCAGGTTTTACCTAGATTGACCGCTATATAACACAGGTTTTACCCTAGATTGACCGCTATATTACACAGGTTTTACCCTAGATTGACCACTATATAAACAGAATTTACCTAGATTGACCGCTATATAACACAGGTTTCACCCTAGATTGACTGCTATATAACAGAGGTTTTACCTAGATTGACCGCTATATAAAAGAGGTTTTACCTAGAATTTACCGCTATATAACACAGGTTTTACCCTATATTGACCGCTATATAACACAGGTTTTACCCTAGATTGACCGCTATATTACAGTGGTTTTACCTAGATTGACCGCTATATAAAAGAGGTTTTACCTAGATTGACCGCTATATAACACAGGTTTTACCTAGATTAATAGCTATATAACAGAGGTTTTACCTAGATTGACCGCTATATTACAGTGATTTTACCTAGATTGACCGCTATATTACAGTGGTTTTACCTTGATTGACAGCTATATAACAGAGGTTTTACCTAGATTGACAGCTATATAACACAGGTTTTACCTAGATTGATAGCTATATAACAGAGGTTTTACCCTAGATTGACCGCTATATAACAGAGGTTTTACCCTAGATTGACAGCTATATAACAGAGGTTTTACCTAGATTGATAGCTATATAACAGAGGTTTACCCTAGATTGACCGCTATATAACACAGGTTTTACCCTAAATTGACTGCTATATAACAGAGGTTTTACCCTAGATTGACAGCTATATAACAGAGGTTTACCCTAGATTGACAGCTATATAACAGAGGTTTACCCTAGATTGACCGCTATATAACACAGGTTTAACCCTTTATTGACAGCTATATAACAGAGGTTTTACCCTATATTGACAGCTATATAACAGAGGTTTTACCCTAGATTGACCGCTATATTACAGTGATTTTACCTAGATTGACCGCTATATTACAGTGGTTTTACCTAGATTGACAGCTATATAACACAGGTTTTACCTAGATTGATATAGCTATATAACAGAGGTTTTACCCTAGATTGACCGCTATATAACACAGGTTTCACCCTAGATTGACTGCTATATAACAGAGGTTTTACCTAGATTGACCACAATATAACACAGGTTTTACCTAGATTGATAGCTATATAACACAGGTTTTACCTAGATTGACAGCTATATAACAGAGGTTTTACCCTAGATTGACCGCTATATAACACAGGTTTCACCCTAGATTGACTGCTATATAACAGAGGTTTTACCCTAGATTGACTGCTATATAACAGAGGTTTTACCTAGATTGATAGCTATATAACAGAGGTTTACCCTAGATTGACCGCTATATAACATAGGTTTTACCCTAGATTGACTGCTATATAACAGAGGTTTTACCCTAGATTGACAGCTATATAACAGAGGTTTACCCTAGATTGACAGCTATATAACAGAGGTTTACCCTAGATTGACCGCTATATAACACAGGTTTAACCCTTTATTGACAGCTATATAACAGAGGTTTTACCCTATATTGACAGCTATATAACAGAGGTTTTACCCTAGATTGACCGCTATATAACACAGGTTTTACCCTATATTGACAGCTATATAACAGAGGTTTTACCCTAGATTGACTGCTATATAACACAGGTTTTACCTAGATTGATAGCTATATTACAGAGGTTTCACCCTAGATTGACAGCTATATAACAGAGGTTTTACCCTAGATTTACAGCTATATAACAAAGGTTTACCCTAGATTGACTGCTTTATAACACAGGTTTTACCTAGATTGACAGCTATATAACACAGGTTTTACCCTAGATTGACTGCTATATAACACAAGTTTTACCTAGATTGACAGCTATATAACAGAGGTTTTACCCTAGATTGACAGCTATATAACAAAGGTTTACCCTAGATTGATAGCTATATTACAGAGGTTTCACCCTAGATTGACCGCTATAACAGAGGTTTTACCCTAGATTGACTGCTATATAACAGAGGTTTCACCTAGATTGACTGCTATATTACAGAGGTCTCACCCTGGATTGACTCCTGTCTGTGTGTATAAGCTGTGATCAGACACCAGTATTAGAATGTGTGTGTGTGTAACACTATATTGCTCACACTTTTTTACACACTAGTCAGTCTATGTGTGTCACAGTATGATAGAGTCCAGTACCTTGGATTTTGACATGAATGTATTAATGTTATACATTGATTTATTGGTCAACAACTTCTGACCAGTGTAAATATTTATAAATACACTGATCAAGGAAGTATGTGTCATTAAAAATAGGCTAGTATCAGTGATACACATGTACTTAGAAAAGCATCTCTGAACCTATACACCTAAAAGTATATCATTCCATATCAAGCTGAATCAAGCTGGCAACATGATGAAACATTACTGTACTTATCCCTAAAGCATTATTGGGAAAAGTTTGATGATATTTAATCTGACTATTTAATTCAATTTCAGTTTAACAATTGTAACTTTTGATATTTTATAGCATTCTAAATAAAATACACATTTTCGTTTTTAGTGGTCTATTCCATATAAAAAAACATGTTCTGTCAATAGCACAAAAATTCATGGTATAAAGCTTAAGGTTATATATATATCTATGGCCAGGCCACATTTACAGACGAACTAGGTTTTTTTTGTTCTGAGAAGTTGATATATAAGTTGATGGTTTAATATCTTCAATTGTTTAAATATTTATTTTACGCTTATCATACCATCATCTATTGGAAATTATCACATAAATGACCCATTCAGTCATGTCTTACGGCCATGTCATAAAAATGGTATTACACACATGTAATAACACTATTGTGACGTCATAAACAAATGATGTCATATGATTGTCTGGGTAGTGAAAATCGCACTGTCACAGAAAAAAATTGCCTTCTTTATAGAAAATTAATTTGAGAGTTTTTTATGTATTTTCTCTCCATGCACAACAGTTTCCTTATAAGGTATGAAGTTATAATACAGAACATAAACTGATCATGCTTATATGCGGATCAATGGTCTAAGCTACACAGGTAACTTATCATGTTAATGATAAACTCCACACAACCATTTAACGTACAGTCATTTACAATGTAGCTTCATGGGAAAGTAATTTTGAAAGAAAAGATCTGTGTAAGATATTTCTGCACGCCTGACCGGCCACCTCAATCAGTTCTCAGAGCCTTTACCTTGTCAGCAGATACACAAAGTATCAATGATGTATTAATTACCTCCTCACTTATCCTACCTTCCGTCACCTCACCCTTATACATGTGGGTTTAATTACCTCCTCACTTATCCTACCTTCCGTCACCTCACCCTTATACATGTGGGTTTAATTACCTCCTCACTTATCCTACCTTCCGTCACCTCACTCTTATACATGTGGGTTTAATTACCTCCTCACTTATCCTACCTTCCGTCACCTCACTCTTATACATGTGGGTTTAATTACCTCCTCACTTATCCTACCTTCCGTCACCTCACCCTTATACATGTGGGTTTAATTACCTCCTCACTTATCCTACCTTCCGTCACCTCACCCTTATACATGTGGGTAAGTGTAGGAAGTACATCATACTGGAGCAGAGTCTGGGACAAAACCCTCAGTTCTATCTCAAACTAACAGTATAAACGGTACATTACTATAGTGGGACTTAATTGACATCTGAAATGTTTTATTAAAACGTACCAGTCTGTCACACTGTCACAAAACTGTTAATTGAATTCAATAAAAAGTAATAAAGGGCCCATTTACTTGTAAAGTCAAATAGATAAACTGTTGTGCATGGATTCTTGCACTTAATAAATAGAGGATCTTACACAAGTGTTGATGTAATATGGAATTTATTAAACCAGTTAGATAATTAAATATGTCATGAGCCTTTAGGCATGACATTGTCTGAGAAGACACATTTTTACACACAGGTTCATAGTGATTATAGGTAATATCTTTACACACAGGTAAAGTGATTATAGGTAATATCTTTACACACAGGTATAGTGATAAGCAGTATTATCTTTACACACACGTATAGTGATTAGAGGTAATATCATTACACACAGGTACAGGTATAGTGATTAGCGGTAATATCATTACACACAGGTATAGTGATTATAGGTAACATCTTTACACACAGGTATAGTGATTATTGGTAATACCTTTACACAGACGTATAGTGATTCTAGGTAACATCTTTACACACAGGTATAGTGATTATAGGTAACATCTTTACACACAGGTATAGTGATTATTGGTTATATCATTACACACAGGTATAGTGATTATAGGTAACATCATTACACACAGGTATAGTGATTAGAGGTAATATCATTACACAGGTATAGTGATTAGAGGTAATATCTTTACACACAGGTAAAGTGATTATAGGTAATATTTTTACACACAGGTATAGTGATTATAGGTAATATCATTACACACAGATATAGTGATAAGCGGTAATATTTTTACACACAGGTAAAGTGATTATAGGTAATACCTTTACACACAGGTATAGTGATTAGCGGTAATACCTTTACACACACATATAGTGATTATAGGTAACATCTTTACACACAGGTATAGTGATTAGAGGTAATATCATTACACAGGTATAGTGATTAGCGGTAATATCATTACACACAGATATAGTGATTATAGGTAATATCTTTACACACAGGTAAAGTGATTATAGGTAATATTTTTACACACAGGTATAGTGATTATAGGTAATATCATTACACACAGATATAGTGATAAGCGGTAATATTTTTACACACAGGTAAAGTGATTATAGTTAATACCCTTACACACAGGTATAGTGATTAGCGGTAATACCTTTACACACACGTATAGTGATTATAGGTAACATCTTTACACACTGGTATAGTGATTAGTGGTTATATCATAACATACAGGTATAGTGATTAGAGGTAATATCATTACACACAGGTATAGTGATTATAGGTAACACATTACACACAGGTATAGTGATTATAGGTAATATCATTACACACAGGTATAGTGATTATAGGTAATATCATTACACACAGGTATAGTGATTAGTGGTTATATCATTACACACAGGTATAGTGATTAGAGGTAATATCATTACACACATGTATAGTGATTAGAGGTAATATCATTACACACATGTATAGTGATTATAGGTAATATCATTACACACAGCCACAGGTATAGTGGTGTGAGTAACACTTTTAAAACATGATTTTGTATGTTTAGTACTTGTTTATAAATGACTAACATTCTCCAATTTTCCCATTCCAGCATGGACGTGAAGGATTGCCCCTGAAAAATCTTCGTGATGAACTTATAGACGAGGGTATCACAGAACATATTCCTGATGAAAGAGTCCAAGAACTGCTGGTGAGAGCAGATGGAGACGGCGATGCCCACATCACATACAAAGAGTTCATGGCAATGGTATGTCAAAAATATAGTCTGGGAGTTCATGGTAATGGTATGTCTAAAATATAGTCTGGGAGTTCATGGTAATGGTATGTCTAAAATATAGTCAGGGAGTTCATGGTAATGGTATGTCTAAAATATAGTCAGGGAGTTCATGGTAATGGTATGTCTAAAATAGAGTCAGGGAGTTCATGGTAATGGTATGTCTAAAATAGAGTCAGGGAGTTCATGGCAATGGTATGTCAAAAATATAGTCTGGGAGTTCATGGTAATGGTATGTCTAAAATATAGTCAGGGAGTTCATGGTAATGGTATGTCTAAAATATAGTCTGGGAGTTCATGGCAATGGTATGTCTAAAATAAAGTCTGGGAGTTCATGGCAATGGTATGTCTAAAATATAGTCTGGGAGTTCATGGCAATGGTATGTCAAAAATATAGTCTGGGAGTTCATGGTAATGGTATGTCTAAAATAAAGTCAGGGAGTTCATGGTAATTGTATGTCTAAAATATAGTCAGGGAGTTCATGGTAATGGTATGTCTAAAATATAGTCTGGGAGTTCATGGTAATGGTATGTCTAAAATATAGTCTGGGAGTTCATGGTAATGGTATGTCTAAAATAGAGTCAGGGAGTTCATGGCAATGGTATGTCAAAAATATAGTCTGGGAGTTCATGGTAATGGTATGTCAAAAATATAGTCTGGGAGTTCATGGTAATGGTATGTCTAAAATATAGTCAGGGAGTTCATGGTAATGGTATGTCTAAAATAAAGTCTGGGAGTTCATGGCAATGGTATGTCTAAAATATAGTCTGGGAGTTCATGGCAATGGTATGTCAAAAATATAGTCTGGGAGTTCATGGCAATGGTATGTCAAAAATATAGTCTGGGAGTTCATGGTAATGGTATGTCTAAAATATAGTCAGGGAGTTCATGGTAATGGTATGTCTAAAATATAGTCAGGGAGTTCATGGTAATGGTATGTCTAAAATATAGTCAGGGAGTTCATGGTAATGGTATGTCTAAAATATAGTCTGGGAGTTCATGGTAATGGTATGTCTAAAATAGAGTCAGGGAGTTCATGGTGATGGTATGTCTAAAATAAAGTCTGGGAGTTCATGGCAATGGTATGTCTAAAATATAGTCAGGGAGTTCATGGTAATGGTATGTCTAAAATATAGTCAGGGAGTTCATGGTAATGGTATGTCTAAAATAGAGTCAGGGAGTTCATGGTGATGGTATGTCTAAAATAGAGTCTGGGAGTTCATGGCAATGGTATGTCTAAAATAAAGTCAGGGAGTTCATGGTAATGGTATGTCTAAAATATAGTCTGGGAGTTCATGGCAATGGTATGTCTAACATATAGTCAGGGAGTTCATGGCAATGGTATGTCTGAAATATAGTCTGGGAGTTCATGGCAATGGTATGTCTAAAATATAGTCAGAGAGTTCATGGTAATGGTATGTCTAAAATATAGTCAGGTAGTTCATGGTAACAGTAAGTCTACATAGAGTCAGGGAGTTATGGCAATGGTATGTCTACAAAGAGTCCAGGAGTTCATGGCAATTGTATGTCTACTTAGAGTCAGGGAGTTCATGGTAATGGTATGTCTACATAGAGTCAGGGAGTTCATGGCAATTGTATGTCTACTTAGAGTCAGGGAGTTCATGGCAATTGTATGTCTACTTAGAGTCAGGGAGTTCATGGTAATGGTATGTCTACATAGAGTCAGGGAGTTCATGGTAATGGTATGTCTACATAGAGTCAGGGAGTTCATGGTAATGGTATGTCTAAAATATAGTCAGGGAGTTCATGGTAATGGTATGTCTAAAATATAGTCAGGGAGTTCATGGCAATGGTATGTCTACATAGAGTCAGTGAGTTCATGGTAACGGTAAGTCTACATAGAGTCAGGGAGTTCATGGTAATGGTATGTCTACTTAGAGTCAGGGAGTTCATGGTAATGGTATGTCTACAAAGAGTCAAGGAGTTCATGGTAATGGTATGTCTACATATAGTCAGGGAGTTCATGGTAATGGTATGTCTACATAGAGTCAGGGAATTCATGGCGCAATTGTATGTCTAAAATATAGTCAGGGAGTTCATGGTAATGGTATGTCTAAAATATAGTCAGGGAGTTCATGGTAATGGTATGTCTAAAATATAGTCTGGGAGTTCATGGTAATGGTATGTCTAAAATATAGTCAGGGAGTTCATGGCAATGGTATGTCTACATAGAGTCAGTGAGTTCATGGTAACGGTATGTCTACATAGAGTCAGTGAGTTCATGGTAATGGTAGGTCTACAAAGAGTCAAGGAGTTCATGGTAATGGTAGGTCTACAAAGAGTCAGTGAGTTCATGGTAACGGTATGTCTACATAGAGTCAGTGAGTTCATGGTAATGGTATGTCTACATAGAGTCAGTGAGTTCATGGTAACGGTATGTCTACATAGAGTCAGGGAGTTCATGGTAATGGTATGTCTACATAGAGTCAGGGAGTTATGGTAATGGTATGTCTACATAGAGTCAAGGTGTTATGGCAATGGTAGGTCTACAAAGAGTCAGTGAGTTCATGGTAACGGTATGTCTACATAGAGTCAGTGAGTTCATGGTAATGGTATGTCTACATAGAGTCAGGGAGTTATGGCAATGGTATGTCTACAAAGAGTCAGTGAGTTCATGGTAATGGTATGTCTACATAGAGTCAGTGAGTTCATGGTAACAGTAAGTCTACATAGAGTCAGGGAGTTATGGCAATGGTAGGTCTACAAAGAGTCAAGGAGTTATGGCAATGGTATGTCTACAAAGAGTCAGGGAGTTCATGGTAATGGTATGTCTACATAGAGTCAAGGAGTTCATGGTAATGGTATGTCTACATAGAGTCAGGGAGTTCATGGCAATGGTATGTCTACATAGAGTCAGGGAGTTCATGGTAACGGTAAGTCTACATAGAGTCAGTAAGTTCATGGTAATGGTATGTCTACATAGAGTCAGGGAGTTATGGTAATGGTATGTCTACAAAGAGTCAAGGAGTTCATGGTAATGGTATGTCTACATAGAGTCAGGGAGTTATGGTAATGGTATGTCTACATAGAGTCAGGGAGTTATGGCAATGGTAGGTCTACAAAGAGTCAAGGAATTCATGGTAACGTTAAGTCTACATAGAGTCAGGGAGTTCATGCCAATGGTATGTCTACATAGAGTCAAGGTGTTCATGGTAATGGTATGTCTACATAGAGTCAGGGAGTTATGGCAATGGTAGGTCTACATAGAGTCAGGGAGTTATGGCAATGGTATGTCTACAAAGAGTCAAGGAGTTCATGGTAACGTTAAGTCTACATAGAGTCAGGGAGTTCATGCCAATGGTATGTCTACATAGAGTCAAGGTGTTCATGGTAATGGTATGTCTACATAGAGTCAGGGAGTTATGGCAATGGTAGGTCTACATAGAGTCAGGGAGTTATGGCAATGGTATGTCTACAAAGAGTCAAGGAGTTCATGGTAATGGTATGTCTACATAGAGTCAGGGAGTTATGGCAATGGTAGGTCTACAAAGAGTCAAGGAGTTCATGGTAATGGTATGTCTACATAGAGTCAGGGAGTTCATGGTAATGGTATGTCTACATAGAGTCAGGGAGTTATGGCAATGGTAGGTCTACAAAGAGTCAAGGAGTTATGGCAATGGTAGGTCTACAAAGAGTCAAGGAGTTCATGGTAATGGTATGTCTACATAGAGTCAGTAAGTTCATGGTAATGGTATGTCTACATAGAGTCAGGGAGTTATGGCAATGGTATGTCTACATAGAGTCAGGGAGTTATGGCAATGGTATGTCTACAAAGAGTCAGTGAGTTATGGCAATGGTATGTCTACATAGAGTCAGGGAGTTATGGTAATGGTAAGTCTACATAGAGTCAGGGAGTTCATGGTAATGGTATGTCTACATAGAGTCAGGGAGTTCATGGTAATGGTATGTCTACATAGAGTCAGGGAATTCATGGTAATGGTATGTCTACATAGAGTCAGGGAGTTATGGCAATGGTATGTCTACAAAGAGTCAAGGAGTTCATGGTAATGGTAAGTCTACAAAGAGTCCAGGAGTTCATGGTAATGGTATGTCTACATAGAGTCAGGGAGTTCATGGTAACGGTAAGTCTACATAGAGTCAGGGTCAGTTCATGGTAATGGTATGTCTTAACATAGAGTCAGGGAGTTCATGGCAATGGTATGTCTACATAGAGTCAGGGAGTTCATGGTAATGGTATGCCTACAAAGAGTCCAGGAGTTCATGGTAATGGTATGTCTACATAGAGTCAGGCAGTTCATGGTAATGGTATGTCTACATAGAGTCAGGGAATTCATGGTAATGGTATGTCTACATAGAGTCAGGGAATTCATGGTAACGGTATGTCTACATAGAGTCAGGCAGTTCATGGTAATGGTATGTCTACATAGAGTCAGGGAGTTCATGGTAATGCTATGTCTACATAGAGTCAGGCAGTTCATGGTAATGCTATGTCTACATAGAGTCAGGCAGTTCATGGTAATGCTATGTCTACATAGAGTCAGGCAGTTCATGGTAACGGTATGTCTACATAGAGTCAGGCAGTTCATGGTAACGGTATGTCTACATAGAGTCAGGCAGTTCATGGTAATGGTATATCTAAAATATAGTCAGGGAGTTCATGGTAATGGTATGTCTACATAGAGTCCGGCAGTTCATGGTAACGGTATGTCTACATAGAGTCAGGCAGTTCATGGTAATGGTATGTCTACATAGAGTCAGGGAGTTCATGGTAATGCTATGTCTACATAGAGTCAGGCAGTTCATGGTAATGCTATGTCTACATAGAGTCAGGCAGTTCATGGTAATGGTCATTACTCATTTAAGGCTATAATACATAGAATTGATAGCAGCTTCATGATAGGTAGTGGTTTGTGTACTGAGTTTATGAACAGTACAATGAATAGCATTAGGTAGTTGAATGATTACTAGCAGCTCTCATAATAAGTTAGAACACCAGGAAATGTATTGTCTCACAGGGCTAAAATGTCCATCACATTATGATAAAGTAGGCTGTTATAGCATACAGCGCATTTGTTTGAATGCTAACAAATAGAGCTTGCGTACATCATAATCAATAATGTAAACCAATTATACTTTATTTCAATGGACAGAATGTAGACAGAGTTTCCTAAATCTTTGGTATTTTATCCACAGATGACCCGTGACTTGACCAAAGCAGAGCGATCTGCATTTAAGAGTGTTCTTCGGGACGCCATTGCGGATATTTTGCCTAAACACATGCGGGATGATTTCATAGCCAATTATACATGTTGTCCACCTCCAATCTTCATGATTACCGTCAGTATAGTGGAGGTGAGTTGTCTCCCCTGGAGAACGCTATTTGCATACATTTTGTTTAGTAGCATCTTCTAGCCCTGATCTTAATGGTGTCCAGGAAAAACAATATACAAATTAAACGGTCAAAAAAGACACGTTAAAGTTTATAATTGAAGCGCCTGATTTTCCTGAGTCATGTGTTTATATATGGTGTGAATTATGGATAGCAATTTAAGGTTACACAGTTAGATGTCTCAATCAATTTTTGTAGTAAGCATCATTGACATAGGGTATTGCCCTAATGTTAGGTAATTAAGTGTTGGTTCATTTTAGTACACCGTAGTGCAGACTTTAGGTTCTATACTCCTTCATGAAATTGGCTTCATATTAATTTTGTTAATGGGTGTAGACGGAAGTCTTGCGTTGTGTGCACGCATGTTCTGTAGTGAAGTATTGTAAACAGATTGTTACTAAGGAAGCTAATTTGCAACTTGGCCTTTTTATATGAAGTTTTCCGTCGTTCTTTCCCCTAGCACACAAAACAAATGTTTTAAATCTCCAGTATGTCTTGTCTTGTACACGGTCTGACTGAGGAGAGGGAGGGGAGATGTTTTGATAATCCTAAATTCCTAATAAAAATTAAACATCCTTATTAAAAAATCTGTTAATATCCTCACCTGACCTTTGTTCAAATGTTGCTCAAAAAATTATCCTTAGGTGCTGAGCAGCTTTGATGTCATACCGACATAATTCTAGTTTGGACTTATATTTTACATCTGTAAGGACTAGACCTTGTCAAACCATTACAAATTGTTCAGTAAGTAAGTGATGCAATAAAAGGCAGACATTCTTGTCGTAACATTATAAACGTTTAAAGTTTGAATATTTGCACACTGATCAGAATCAGGAAGATGTTTAAACCTAGCTGTTTTGTGTTTAAACAGATCATTATATTTGTGGTGTATGCCATGGAGCTCAAAGACACCACTACTCCTGTCACGGCCACCTCAGGTGTTCCCACCTACAGCCCACTGATCTACCTGCCGAAGAGGAGATACGAGGCATGGCGATTTGTCACATACATGTTCATACACCAGGGGTAGGTAATTAAACCATGACATTGGGATTCATCACATACAATTGTCATGTTCATACACCAGGGGTAGGTAATTAAACCATGACATTGGGATTCATCACATACAATTGTCATGTTCATATACCAGGGGTAGGTAATTTAACCATGAATTATGAGGCTTTGGGATTTATCAAATACAATTGTTATGTTCAACACCAGGGGTAGGTATTAAACCATAAACTCGTACACATCACCGCTATTGTATAGATTTTTCCCAAAGGTGTTTTTATTCCCTTTGATAGGCCACAATGGTGGATACAAGAATGAAGATGGACTTCTGGGAAGTATTTTTGTGGTGATTTAATTGGTGCCATGTGAGAATCGGATGATGTAATTTCCATTATGACGTCCTGATAAATGGCACAAATTTATTACAAAAACACTTCCCAATGCAGTCGTGATATTGCAAACAAGGAAGATAACAACACGATGCCTATACCATCGTAGAGGTTAAGATGTCTTAGGCTGGACATTCATTTCTCTCCGAAACAAACCACTTATATGTCTTAGGCTGGACATTCATTTCTCTCCGAAACAAACCACTTATATGTCTTAGGCTGGACATTCATTTCTCTCCGAAACAAACCACTAATATGTCTTAGACTGGACATTCATTTCTCTCCGAAACAAACCACTTATATGTCTTAGGCTGGACATTCATTTCTCTCCGAAACAAACCACTAATATGTCTTAGACTGGACATTCATTTCTCTCCGAAACAAACCACTTATATGTCTTAGACTGGACATTCATTTCTCTCCGAAACAAACCACTTATATGTCTTAGGCTGGACATTCATTTCTCTCCGAAACAAACCACTTATATGTCTTAGACTGGACATTCATTTCTCTCCGAAACAAACCACTAATATGTCAATTTCATTGTTAATAATGATTGTTTTTTAATTGAATAAAAAAAAATGAGTTGAAAGCTTTATGGGTTGAGGTATTTACAGTAAGTATATTGATGACAGTAAGGGCAGATATTGAAATGTGTTGAATTTCATATACTTTTAAAGGAATTAAAGCAGCTGAGTATATCTGTTAATAGGAAATGGTTTGTCAGATTTTGTCGATAAAATGCTTGAGGGTTTAAAAATAAAAAAAATATTGTACATAAGGTTAAAACTACATGTGAAATTTGATTACATGCAAATTCACAAAAAATCATGGTATATGTTCATGTTTATTCCTTTCATACTGGTCTAGAGAAATGAGTTTAAAAAGTAATACAGAACCTGCACTTTACTGTGGCTAATATTAAGTCATGTAAAATGAAGAGTGTTTATGTTAATTATTTCATTTTGATATTTCAAGCAAATAGGAGATTTAATAGATATTGATATTGAAATCATGATGATAATGTCATGGAAAATCGTAGATGTGTAAGAGAGAGATATCCAATATGTTACGCAATAATTACACTCACTTTTAAAAACTGCTTTTTAAGCTAATCTGATATGCAAGCATTTCAGTTTCATGAGAATTAAGGGAAATGATGTATTACCACACTTACTTTTATCATGGTTATGTCACAGTTGCTTTCTGTTTTAGGTACCTCCACATCATCTCCAATCTCATTTTTCAACTTCTTCTCGGTCTGCCTCTGGAAATGGTCAACAAGTTCTGGAGAATTCTCGTCATCTATGTTCTGGGTGTCATAGCTGGTGAGTTACGTACATTTCTGTGGCTGAAATTATTAGTTTATCAAATAATTCACTTTTCAAGGACAAAAATTTCTAACACAGATATATTGATTGGTCGATGCAGGCAAATTACTGTAAACGACTACATTATTTACATTATTTATTAGTGGTAATCTTATCTTCGTGAATTTTGCATTGATATCATCATCCACTAAATTATGATTGCTCTAATACAGGTTATGTATATAATTGCATATTACTGTCTATATTTGTCGGTATTATTATGAGCGCACCAATTCATCATAGCATGTATCTGTTTAGATCAGTTATGTGCTAGATTTGAGTGCGCCAAAATAACAATGTTTACAGCATGTTTCTATATCCATATCCTAAATTATTATATTTAACTGTCTGGGATATTCATTACATGTTCATTGAAGAACATTTTGAATACGGACTTGTAAAAAGTTCAGTTTTAGGTTTAGTTCTAGGGTAATCATCTAATAGTTCTTTATTAAAAGTTGAAGACATTTGTGAAGCTGTCACTGAGAGCATGATAAAATAATTGTTATGTATATGATCTAAAATGTGAAGTGTTTTTAGAAGTACTAACTTCAGTGGATAAAATTGTAGTATATATATGATAAGTAACTTTCTGATCTACAGGATCTCTCGCCCACTCAGTGACGGATCACGATGTTGCGTTAGCGGGAGCTAGTGGGGGCTGCTATGCTCTGATTGGTGCCCACATAGCGTCTGTCATTGTGGTAAGTAACCACGGTAACCACATCATTTTGTATTCCATAATTCTACCTTTGTTGTTTACTGAAAAATAATATTTCCAATATTTTGTAAGTATCTGCTTAAGTAAGTAATAAGTACGATTTTGCCTTTATAATAAGGAAGTTGGTAATGTGTGACTCTGATCAGTTTCTAACCTGTCATGTGTTATAATTCATTTTTCATCTGTCATTTGTAATCAACCAGTGTGATATTGTTTATCTCAGAAACCCTTTATAGCTTTGTTAGAGTCTGTTGCCAATTTATTCCTATAAGGCCTATTCTTGATTCCTGTTTTACATTTCAGAACTGGAAGGAGATGAACTATAAATGTTTTGAGGGCAACATCTGCCGGTTCCTTCTCAGTGCCCCCGTCAGACTGACATTACTCCTCACATTCTGTATGTATATACCTTCTAGACACATCTATATTCCTGACAAAACCTATAAACCTCTACTGGAAGGAAATTAAACAAAGAAAACAAACGTAAAAAAAGGGATAACCTAATGAAAATACATAGATAAAATTGTAACCCCCAAGTTTTGAAATGGATAATTCTGTTCCTAATTAGGAACTGTTCAAGTCTTTTTAAACAAAAACTTTTGAAGAGTATTTTTTGATTATTGAAAGGAAGATAGAAAAGTCACTTTCCAATGTGCCTTAATGATTGAATTACAATTTTACATCTGACAACTCTTGGAATAAAAATCTGGTTTACATCCATCATTTCTTATTTGTCTGTTTTATGTCAATGAAAAGATTAAACTTTCAAATTCTTTTTCTTTTCATTTAACATTTTGTTATGGAGGTCAAATATTTCACGAAATAAAGAAAATAAAAATTTCGATACACAGAGCAATTATTTGAGATAAAATGAGGGTTTGGGATTCTGTCATAACTTGATATACTGTATATGTTAAATCAAATAGATTCGCATGTAATGAAAGAAGAAACATTTAGTAGTCATGATGAACAGTGACTACATTGTATGTTGACAAGTGCTGTATTCAGTAGAAGGAAATTATCTCCCCTTGATCACTTAAGGTTGTGAACTACTGTAATGCCGTAATGTAACTTCCTCATTGTCATAGAAACGATTATTTCCAGTGGCATTCAGGAAGGTTGAGAAAGAATGGCTGAACATTATAAAGTTAAGTCTGTCTCTGCCATCTTCAAGAGAAGTTGTAGTGTTTGATGTATGGACATGTACAGTATAATGTACTTTGATGGCCACAGTATAATAATCCAATATTCTTTATAACAGCAATCTTAGATACAGGCAATGCAGTGTACAGGAGGTTTTTTGATGCCAGTACCACAACGAAGATAGGAATTTCGGCACATATCGGGGGACTGTTGGCAGGTCTGTAGTCTTTGTGATTGAAAGTCCTGTAGCCCAAAATATTTTCACCTCTACAATTCTTGTCCATCATGTAGTTTTCACCTCTCATCTAGAATTGGTGTAAAACCAATTATAATTAACCTAGCGTATTATTCCTATCTTATAACTTTTTTGTTCTCAAATCATATAAAATTCTATTAATTTATTAATTGAAAACATTTGTAAAAATATTATTTAAATTACTTAAATTTATAAGAAGTGTTTTTAATTTAACGTTGGTGATACATTCTAAAATTGCTGTCCCAAAAGCAGTCTATAGGTACAATAAACTTGATGGATATTTTGTACTTTGAAATGTATCCTTTCAGGTCTACTTTTGGGAATCCCAATTCTGCGAAACATCAAAGAGTTGCCGTGGGAGAAGACCCTAGGATGGGTTACTCTAGCTGTCTACCTGCTGTTTGTATCGTTCGCCATGTTTTTCAATGGTTTGTACCCAGGCTACCCAGCTACAGACTGGACACCCCTGTAGTGTGGCGACAGTGGGGATAGTGTGTGGAGATGTCAACTGTAGCTTTATTCATTCAGTTTGACATCCGCTCTCATCAAAATACTAGAAGGAAAACTAAACTAATATATTCCTGATGAAAAATTGTATATGATTGAGATATTTCTGTTTGGTACTGAATGAGGGTATAATGAAATACTTGCACTGTATGTAACTGATAGCTCTAATATGTTAGACCGTTCAGTCAAAACTATATAGTTGGTGTGCTACAGCATGGTCTAGGAGGTTGTGTGTTTTCTGATTCCTCCTTGTAAAGGATGAAGAGGATAGATATGTCCTATATGTTGTGCTCGTTTCTCATAGGGGTTTTTTTTTGGGTTACATTGGACATTTTAGGAACCAACAGTGTGCAATACATCTTGTGCTAAAACAGCACTGAAGTAAATTATTTGTTTAATTAGCTTGTATATTCACTAGAATTTTAATTTACATATCTTTTCTCTTTAATTTTTTTAAGTTTCTGTGAATAGCCGAATCTCTACAGTTGATTTGTAATATTAATCTGTCCACACTTACCTGTCAAACAGGCTCTGGTTTCATCAACGCTCCTTAACTTAAGGAAACTCCTTAACTTAATAATCTCCATAGGAAAGCATTACCGAATTTAAGGGGGAAATCTTTAGTTAAGGAACTTTCCTTAAATTCTGTAATGCTTTTCTATGGAGATTTTTAAGTTAAGGAGTTTCCTTAAGTTAAAGAACGTTGATGAAACCAGGGCCTGTTTCTTGACATGGGTGTATATAACTGATATACTAGGAAGCTTAAGGACGGTAGTCGCTATGGAACCCAGTACAGTATAAACCTCTCCAGCTAACAGCCTTAGGTACATCTGATCTTATTATCTCATATATTTTCATGGGTCTTTCTGCAAATTGTTTCCTTGCTCATATTCGGCCCCTGATTGCTCATATTCAGTCCCTGATTTAATCAATTTTAAATTTGGATTATGGTTATGTTGATGCTTCAGTATTCTCTGATTTTTTAATAACTAACCAAATGCCTCAGACCCACTTATTTGTAAACGTTGAGCTCAGAATGTGTGGTTATTTAGTATCTATGCTTAAACTTCCTATTAAAATGGTGACGATTACATACATATAATGAATGCATTGATATGATTGTATATATATATGCAGTATGTGAGATCTGTAATGGTAATAACTTATTGAATTATTGAAATAAACTTTTACTGCATACTTTCTGCATGCTTTGCAATTTCCCCATTTCAAATTTTTGTGAAAACGGATTTATGTAAATTGGTAATGGGTCAGTAGACTAATGATTATTTGTCGCGATCATTGCGATCAACGAAGCCTGTTAGGGACTTGGATGGAATCCTTGAATGAAACGTCCCTATTTATTTCAGATACTAATACAAATACTAGATCGCCCGGCCAAATTTACAGCTGTGTAGAGAAACCGGTGTAGGGAGCTACTTAACTGCCTGGAGAGCAGTCAGGGAAGTTGGATAGCTAGTTTGTATTAGACATATCAAAAACATATCATATATGGTACTTCATTAGCTTTGTTTAAGTAGCTAGATCATGCTTAGCGTTATTGTAGCTAAAATAAAGAAACGTCCATACGTGTTTCATGCACAATATGTTCAGTGTTACTCTGTCACCAACTCATTTCCCATATTCACTCGACTGTTTTATAATTCCCAGTGTTTGTTCATCTTGCCAATTATTTATACATTAGGGTGTAAATTTGTTTGTGATTGGTTACAACCACGTGCCAGAATATTAAAAAAGTATTACAATCTTAGTAATCAAGGAGAGTGTCAACCTGACTTGATGCTCTGAATTCATTATCATATTACATTAAACATCTGTACAAATTTTGTTAATTTAATTGAATGACCGTGAATGGAAACTGGTATGTGTTGGTGGATTTATTTGATCAAATATGTGTGTTGTATAAATTGTACATACCTGTGTCTAGTTGTATATAGTTTAAAATTTTACATTTCTTAAAAGTTGTCTCGCTACTTTTTTAAGAATATCTTTTAATGAAACATGCTATTTTTTATTCTCTACTGTAGTCTAAGTCAATTATTTACCCTGCCTTATGTCAAAGACATGTCTTATTTCTGATAATAGTAATATTATTTTATGTTATAAACGCCGATCATAAACTGGTACACCAGTCGTACTCACTACTAGTTATCACCGGGACGTGTGATGTTCGTATCGGAGGCATATAAATGAGTGTAATCCCTGGATTATTGATGATGATTGAACCCTGCGAAGGTCTTAATATAATTGTTATATTAAAAGGTGAGACTGAACATTTATAAAGTTTCACATTTTTATCCTAAAATCAAAACAAAAAGAAAATTGGGAACTTGAGTGTTTCATGAGCTCGGTTTTTTAAAAAAATACTTTTGATCATTTATTTAGTAGATTTATTTACTTTATTCTTTGATATTTTATGCAGTTGGTCTTAACCTTTATATTTCTTTGTGTGATAAAAGTTTACTAAATATGTCTGTTCCCTCTTGTGGAGCATGTGAAGTTTTATAAATAAGGACACGTTTTTGTTGTGAAATTTAGAATACCATTGGTAGGGTGTGAGGTAACCTGGTAACAGTTATAGGACACGGTGTTGTTGTTATTGTTCTGCAGCCTGTATATTTATAATAATACGGCTGTGTTATGCTTGTTTAGTTGTTATGGGATAATCTGGTGTAACTAACCTATTGTTGTATCCTGCTGTATTGTATGTAAGACAATGTTTAAGGTTTGTTTTTCACTGCAATATCTTCCATCACGTTACAATATATATTTTTACAAATCTTTTATAATAAATGCTTCAATCACTGTTCAATCTCTTACTGTTGTGCTTTCCATCGCGCCATTGTGATTCCGTCATACTGAAGTGCTATCGTGGTACATGATCCAGTGTCTTCCATTCGACGTAACGTGACTTGAAAATATGACCAGATACATCAATCAGACTGTCTTCAAATGGCGTCTTGTCTTCAAAGTACCATACACACAACCCTAAACGAAAGAATTTGTGGTAGTCGGTTAGTTGACAAATGTGCGTACTAGTAAAGCCCTATATATTGTCTGTGATATAAGGAAGACTAACAAGAACAAATATGAGGACTTTTTCATTTCTAAAATATTGACCAATGTGATTAATGAATGTTGCTTAATTGTGTTAGTACCATCAAAGGGTGTTGATCCCTCCTGCAAAGGAACGAGAGTACTTGAGAAAAGTAAGACCTACTGCAAATATACTGCAGTTGATTGAAATTATTTCAGGGAATGGATGTCGTTCGATTGTCATACTGTAGCTAAATAGTGAGATATGAATTTTGATTAAAATATGATACCGAGTGGTGATATTTCTCGTCGAATTTAGCTAACATACCACAGTATTTT
This sequence comes from Mimachlamys varia, assembly GCA_947623455.1. Taxonomy (NCBI): domain Eukaryota; kingdom Metazoa; phylum Mollusca; class Bivalvia; order Pectinida; family Pectinidae; genus Mimachlamys; species Mimachlamys varia. Next base: position 9,108,663 of record OX392529.1, read on the forward strand.
CGATTTACAAGTATTCCAATTATTTCCAACAGTTATTCTATACCTATTACACCAAAACTTTTTAATTATAAGCAAACACGACAACAAATAGATGACCTTATAGTGAATCCTCCCTGAGCATGTTCATGCTCTTCATCTCAATACTGCTATGGTCCAGCTGGATACACAGTAACTGGCAATCTGAATATTATGCTTAACATAAAGCTACGGGAGCTTTTCATGAAAGGTATGAAGTATCGAGAGAATCAATCCATCAAACAGAATGTGAATTCAAGATTTTTATGGACTCTGTGGAACATTATGCGAGACAATGGGCTAAACGTAAACATGCTGAAATGGATTCACTTTCAGAGTGGATGAAGTCTATCAGGTCCTCTATTCAGAAAAGAATGAGCAGTTTGCGTTACAAAAGGAAAACTAAACATAAGTAACTATTTCTTGCACACGATGTTTGAGCAACACTCAACGATCTACATGATACGTATGTGGTTGTGTCTGCAGACAAAGCATCTAACAACGTGGTAATTGTTTGCAAACGCTTTTACATTCATTACTTGCAAAAAGAACTAGGCCTGTTTGATAACCAAGGTAACTCTACTTTCACAGTGACCAGTTTGTTCGAGAGTTGAAATAATTTCCAACCATGCTTCCGTATTACAATCTTTCAAGATATCGGTTAATGAACAAGACGCTGACCTATTTCGTCTTTACTGGTTGAATTCCTGGTAGTAAGAATGATTCAATTCCTGGTCGACAACATTTTCGTTCAGTTGGATGAAAGATTTTTCAGCAGACTGTTGGCATTCTCATGGGAACAAACTGTGCCCCACTTTAAGCTGACTTGTTTTTTCTTTCATACGAATTTGTGGAAGAGTTAATCTGGACATGTAACAAATACCTTGCCAAATCTTTTAATTTCACTTTCAGATACATTTGTATATCGACGATGTGTTGTCTATAAACAACAATTCAAGAAGTTTGCTTACAACGTCGATCATATCTACCCTTCTGAAATTGAAATAAAGAACACTACAGACTCTTCTGCATGAGCTGCTTACCTCGATCTCTACTTAAACTACGACCAACATGGACAGCTTGCTACTAATCTATACGATACATGCGATGATTCCAATTGTCCGATCGTGAACGTTCCATTCTTTGATGGTATCATCCCTGCTTCTCCAACCTATGGTGTTTACATGTCGCAGTTGATTCGTTATTCTACGGCTTGCTCAGAATATCGAGATTTTGTTGTGATCGATGTCGCCTGCTGACAAATAAACTAACAACACAGGAATGGGAGAGATGCAGGTGATTAGAACTATGGGCATGTTGTATTGGCGTCATTTTTGTCTCATGAAAAAATAAGTGATATGGAGATGGGCGTTTTTGAGTATGTTCATTAGTGTTTACTTGTTGTGATCGACAATGATAACTCGGTTCTCATTTTGAGGACTTAATTACTTAGATGTGACCAAGATTTACATTGCGGGCGTCGTCGATGAAGCAGAAGACGCTTACTATCCGAAACACTTGGTCTTATTCTCTTGTACTTTAACAAGAATCTTCATGTAAATCTTTCCTTTGTTCGTATTTTGTCCCTAGTTTAATCGATTTTGAGTTTGTATTTTGGTTTTGTTAAAGCTACAGTATTTTCTATTTCTATAAACAAATATGTTCTCAACCAACATATTAACCGAGAATGCATTTTAATTTGACCGTTCTTTATGTTAGCGATATGTTTAATTACAAACATGTCATATCTATTTCTTAAGAGTTCGACTCCGATCATATTCGGGATGGTCGAGGTAGACTATTGTGGAAATGGATTGTACAGTTTCCTAACTTATCTGTCATATAAAGTTTTTTATTTGCATATTTCATTCATCTTCCTCAATGATTCATATGTCAAAATAATAAATATACACTTTATATCATGTTGCAGATATAAATGCCATTTTCTGAAAATGAGTTAACTAACAATTCGAGATCTCAATACTTATGGAAAACAAGATTCTACTCAATTCAACTTGCACGCAAAGAACAATATCAATGGGCTTACCAGCTGAAAAAATCTTGTTAAAACAATTCAATGCAGGAACCATTGTGTCTGTGAAGATCTATACTTTTACGTTACTAGCCTATGAGACCAATCACAAATTATAAATGTAATGAAGACACTGGTGCAGAAAGTTTTCCCCGAGATATTCAAAATTTCCTGATAACTCATTTTGTATCCTCACCTTTTTCAACAAGTCTGTAACTTGTGTATTTTTTCGGTATTATTCACAGCAAGATCAATTCACATAATGTTATTTCACAATCAATGCAGATTATCTTCGAAATTATTGAGGACCTGGAACCACTGTCGTCTTCAGAAACAGCAAAATATTTCCTCAATGGTATACCGCTATCATTCCGAACACGACCGGAGTTGAACTCTTTAGAAATAGATAATTATGATACTGTTTAAGTTGAACGTCTCGCTAACATAAAGAACGGTTTGAATGAAATGTATTCTCGATGAATGTGCTGGTTTACAACATAATTGTTAAGATCGACGACGAGAGATGTCACCAGCTCGGTGTCTACAAGTCGACGACGGGGAATGTCACCAGACTCGGTGTCTACAGGTCGACGACGGGAAATGTCACAGACTCTGTGTCTACAGGTCGACGACGGGACATGTCACCAGTCTCGGTGTCTACAGGTCGACGACGGAAAATGTCACCAGACTCGATGTCTACAGGTTGACGACGGGAAATGTCGCCAGTCTTGGTGTCCACAGGTCGACGACGGGAAATTTCACCAGTCTCGGTGTCTACAGGCCGACGACGGGAAATGTAACCAGACTCGATATCTACAGGTCGACGACGGGGAATGTCACCGGTCTCGGTGTCTACAGGTCGACGACGGGTAATGTCACCTGACTCGGTGTCTACAGGTCGACGACGGGAAATGTCACCAGTCTCGGTGTCTACAGGACAACGACGGGTATAATGTCACCAGTCTCGGTGTCTACAGGTCGACGACGGGAAATGTCACAGACTCGGTGTCTACAGGTCGACGACGGGGAATGTCACTAGTCTCGGTGTCTACAGGTCGACGACGGGAAATGTCACGAGTCTCGGTGTCTACGGGTCGACGACGGGAAATGTCACAGACTCGGTGTCTACAGGTCGACGACGGGCAATGTAACAAGACTCGGTGTCTACAGGTCGACGACGGGAAATGTCACGAGTCTCGGTGTCTACAGGTCGACGACGGGAAATGTCACCAGTCTCGGTGTCTACAGGTCGACGACGGGAAATGTCACGAGTCTCGGTGTCTACGGGTCGACGACGGGAAATGTCACAGACTCGGTTTCTACAGGTCGACGACGGGGAATGTAACCAGACTCGGTGTCTACAGGTCGACGACGGGAAATGTCACCAGACTCGGTGTCTACAGGTCGACGACGGGAAATGTCACCAGTCCCGGTGTCTACAAGTCGACGACGAGAAATGTCACCAGTCTCGGTGTCTACAGGTCGACGACGGGCAATGTAACCAGACTCGGTGTCTACAGGTCGACGACGGGAAATGTAACCAGCCTCGGTGTCTACGTGTCGACGACGGGTATACTGACACCAGTCTCGGTGTCTACAGGTCGACGACGGGTATAATGTCACCAGTCTCGGTGTCTACATGTCGACGACGGGTATACTGACACCAGTCTCGGTGTCTACAGATCGACGACGGGAAATGTCGCCAGTCTTGGTGTCTACAGGTCGACGACGGGAAATGTCACCAGACTCGGTGTCTACAGGTCGACGACGGGGAATGTCACTAGACACGGTGTCTACAGGTCGACGACGGGAGATGTCACCAGACTCGGTGTCTACAGGTCGACGACGGGAAATGTAACAGACTCTGTGTCTACAGGTAGACGACAGGATATGTCACCAGTCTCGGTGTCTACAGGTCGACGACGGGAAAGGTCACGAGTCTCGGTGTCTACGGGTCGACGACGGGAAATGTCACAGACTCGGTGTCTACAGGTCGACGACGGGGAATGTAACAAGACTCGGTGTCTACAGGTCGACGACGGGAAATGTCACCAGTCTCGGTGTCTACAGGTCGACGACGGAAAATGTCACGAGTCTCGGTGTCTACGGGTCGACGACGGGAAATGTCACGAGTCTCGGTGTCTACGGGTCGACGACGGGAAATGTCACAGACTCGGTGTCTACAGGTCGACGACGGAAAGTGTCTTCAGTCTCGGTGTCTACAGGTCGACGAATGGGAATGACACCAGACTCGGTGTCTACATGTCGACGACGGGAAATGTAACAAGACTCGGTGTCTACAGGTCGACAACGGGGAATGTCGCCAGTCTTGGTGTCTATAGGTCGACGACGGGGAATGTCACCAGACTCGGTGTCTATAGGTCGACGACGGGAAATGTCACGAGTCTCTGTGTCTACGGGTCGACGACGGGAAATGTCACCACACTCGGTGTCTACAGGTTAGGTACAACGACGCATAAGGGTAATAATCCTGCATTTGGGTAGCAGTTACCCATTTCAGTATGTAGGCGGTAAACGGGTACCTCTAACCGGAACGATTAACAATTAAAGTGAATTCATCTGAACTACGGATTAGATCCGTGGTCTAAACAAGCCACGTATCTGCTCTGTTCCCTGAATAGAGAAATAAGTCAGAGTGTCAATTTTATATACACCAGACAATTTAAAGGGAAAACGCTAGCGCAGTTTATAAACTCATGAACCGACAAAGTTAGCGTTATACAAGGATTTGCCAGCATTGGTAACTTATAATATTTGAACATATTTGAACCATTGCCGATTATTACATGATTTATAAGCTAAAGGGTATACTGCACGATGCTCAGTAATGCAATGATGATATATCTTAAGTATTGAAATTACATTATTCACGATACACAAATTAATTTTAACTTAACCTACTGCATTTCAGCACTTCGTTTAGAAGCATTAAAATCATGTTAACATCTGGTATGAAGAAGGGGTAATTTTAAGAAAATCGATCTAAGCCCTGCTGTTCCAAGAAAAAAGATCACGTGATTTGAAGAGCCTATATAACTACTGGCCGGGTAGTTCGCTCATTTCCTGCTGGATAACCGCATTACAGTTAGGATCTTTCTACAATAAGCATGGCTGCAATCGCTGGGAGGACCCGGTTAGAAGTGGAAGATATCACCTCGAAGGTGACTATACCAAATAATCACAAGGCAAGACTCATGTACTATTTGAGTTGCATTACAACCGTACTAGACATGGATGATTCCGAGTCTGCCAACATCAGACGCCTGTGTGATTATACAAACTACCATCGTCTGTCGTCCGAGGAGACAAACCAGCTGGTCATGCTCTGTGCACTTCTCTCTCCAGACGTCCTGCTCGGCAAGTGTATATTCGCGGACGAAGACATGTGCAAAGAGTTTACAAACGCCTTCTACAAGATCAGCGCTGTCCGGAGTCGTGTGATGGTCAGTAGCAGTATCATGATCGCCGGACAAAACCGCAGTGTTAACAAGGTCATGTTCTTCAAGATGGAATGGCTTAAGAAAAACTACCTGGAACCCATCAAATACTTCGCTGACCAAATGGAGGCCGAGAAACGTCGACAGGAAAGACTGGCCAAGAAAGACGACTGTGTTATTTTATAGACTGATCAGCATGTTTATCACAATCAAACCTGTATGCTACTGATTAATTTTTTATATAATCTCCTTGACTTTAAGATTTTACAAAAGTAAACAATTGGTTTATGTGTGAACAATTGCTACACTGACGCTTTCTGTCAGATCGTGACTATCTGGACCTTCACAACAATAAAGGATTGAAAAAGAGATACTTCTTTTTAGGATTTGTGTAAATACGATTGTACTTCACATCGCTTATATATATATATATACTAATTATACTCATGTATTTCACTATAAATTAAAAGTTTATTGGCTGAAAGTTGTTTTGTATAACTACTGATAATCTACAAACCAAGTAAGTACGGTAGCTACTTAACAATGTTTTTGTAATATCAGATTATATATTGACATTTTACGTTGCGGCGTCTATTGGACAAAAACATAACGTCATATGCCGACCTCCGTTACCTCAACGCTTTGCACATCGCCTCCGTAATGCACATTAGCTTACCTGTCTTACTTGTCTTTCGTATTCATATGACCATGGCTATTATGTTCTCCTTTTTTTCCTTGGCGACTATACCAAATTTTAGCGACCCGTGTACGGGTCGGTGATTAAGTAGTGATTTACAATATACGACGTTTTTTTACAAATAAGGTATCAATGGAAAAAAACATATATTTTTCTACTAGCCTACACATCTTCTGGTAATCAAGTCACAGAAAGTTGTAATCTAACTGTCGTCACCCATTTCTAAAACAACAACCAGATTCCTGACATTTGTTAACAATGGCCGCTGTCTAACGTCACGTGATGTGAAATAGGCTGTTTCGACACTGGTAACACTGAAAGCAATTAACACTGTTTAATTTGAGAAAGTACTAAACAAAACACATTGTATTTTTACGATCTGGCGTTTTGCCAATTGACTCGTCTTCAATTTACTCGTCTTCATGTCATTGACGTCCACTATGTGACTTTTTGTTCCAGCGAATGGTGTTTTTATTTGCTTTATAAGTTTAGCACATCCGAATTAAAGAGAACACAAGGTCTGCATCAAAACGTCATGAATTAACTATATACTATAACATATACTATAAATGAATTGTCAGATGACATATTTTCAGGGTCTGGATAACAGATACTGTTGATAATGTTTGTAATCTGTTTTCTATTTTTAGCTCTATCATGATATATTGTTTTAAATATACATTTTTCCAACTTACTACCTACAATACCTACTCATGATTTTTGTTTTCCCGTGAATAATAAAATACGATAACATGACAGAGTGCTATAAATAACATTAACCGTCTTAGGGACAACACGTTTAATATTTGCTATCAACCGACAATACTCATGAGGCCCAGTTAAGATATTGCGCCACTGGGTGTACATTATACATACCGAAAATGCTCTAAATGTTGGTTAAGTACACATTTTTATCTTGATATGTCTATACGTATAGCAGTTTTTATCAGCTCCTGATTGTGGATGAATCTACTTTCGTTTCAGATATATTTTTCATTGATAAACAGTAAAAACTACGCCACGTCACCACGTGTATTTATAAATAAACAATTATTTACGCTGAAAAATCTTACTAAAGTATCAATGACCTCATTTCTGAATGAACTGGCCCCAGTGTTAAAGAGAAACATGGCACGCGGAAGTTAATGTAGTTTGACAGTGGTTACCCCGAGTGACAGCGTGAAACACAACCATAGGAGCGATTCTCTAGAGAATCGTGATCACTGGCACATCGACATACTAAATTACCGGTGTACTAAAATACATTGGCCACCTAATAAGGGGTTACTGAAAGGATACGATGACAAGTTGTAGTTTTCTAGTTAAGAATAACTTCTCTCAAGATAATTATTTATACATTTTGTTCGCATGCAACACTGGTTAAAAGGCGACATCTTGGAATCACTTCGTTGGCGTCGTCGTCGGTTGCGTCGTCTGAAGGTCAAAGACCACGGAAAGTCAAAGACCACGAAAGGTCCAAAATGTCGTTGAAGCAGAAAGAAACTTACTCTAACAGAACACCTGGTAGTATTTTTTTTTTCAAATGTCTCAGTGTAAATGAATCCTTTGTGCTTATTTTTGTCCCGTGTTAATTGATTTTTTAGTTCCGATAATGATTTTGTTGAGGCTTTGGTATTCTCTGATTTCCTTACTAGTCTAATACAACCGTGATGAAATTACGTCAACGTTGAGATATCTTATAAACCATGTATCAATGCGCTTCAGAAAATTGAAACAAAAGGTAACAAGACGTATTAGGTTAAACAGCCTCCTCAAAGGAAAAAGGGTAACATTAAATTGCAAAATGTTTGTTGGTTGGCAACTTATTTCTTAAAAGTCGACAGAGAAATGTGACCTTTAAGGTACAACGGGACAACACTGGTCGCCTGCCTACTAAAGTTACGACTTACTAGACTCACGACTGGAGTTTCCTTCCCTTATAGCCAGCCTCTTTTGTCAAGGAACTACTCTGATGTTCTGGATATACATATCACGCAGACCTATATCCTACAGACTTGATGTTACCCCAGAGGTTTCCGTGTAAACATAAAAAACTTAATACTCCTAACCCGATTTCCAACATTATTATCGAAGTGCCTTAATACTAAATTCACATTCGTTAACTGTTATATATCTAATACAGGACATTAGTGTCGGTATCATGTAGCATGAAATATTGTATACGTTGGGTGATTAACTTAAAAATATCCCATTTGTAAGATTCCTTGTAGAGCAACATAACAATGTGGATATTTCCTGTTAGGAGCAATGGTCAATATCTGAAGATACTGCATCTCCACAAATGAAAAACAAACACAACAACATATACATTTTATATACATTTTATATCCTTTTTAAATATCAACTGGATATATCGAGTTACTCGTGGACTCTAGCTAGCAGAGTTTACAAGGTTAGATGATCTAAGCTTACGGGTTAATTACTTATGTCTACCTGTTTTGTTACCTTGTCGTGTGTCTCCCTAGTCACCCGTCCCCATGTGACCTTTGCTATAGTGTTTCCCTATTCATCGGTCTTGTTATGGCCCTTGCTTGCTGTTGTGTCTCTAGGTACCCGACGTCATATGATTCGTGTTGCTGTGTCTCCCTAGTCATCCGCTGATACAGCCCTGGCGGTTGCGTCTACCTAGTAATCCGCTAATATGACCTTGGCTTTTGCGTCTACCTAGTCGCCAGTCATCGCATGGCCTTGGCCGTTGTATCTCTCTAGACACCCGTTCGGATCCATTGGTTCTTATTTGTACCTTATGATTTTGGGACTGATCGCTATTTCTTGAGAAGCATTTGAAGGATCTTTCTCAAATTTCATATGTAGGTTACCTTTGGTGCCTTGTTGTGCCTTTTCGATTTTGGGACTGATTGGGAAAACAAAATAGCTAAAAGACGGCCATCTTAGATTTTGCAATTGAAAGTTTGTTATCGCTATTTACCGAGAAGAATTGATGAATTTTCCACAAATTTCAATTGTAGGTTCTTCTCGGTGTTTTGTTGAGCCCTTTAGATTTTGGGACTAATCGGAAAAACAAAATGGTTGAAATGCAGCCCTCTTGGATTTTTCCATTAAAAGTTTGTTGTCGCTGACAGGAGGGCATCTTGGATTCGTGAGTAATACTTTGTTATCGCTATTTCTTGAAAAGTACTGGATAGATCATTCTTAAATTTCAGAAAGTATTATTAATTTTTAAGAGAAATTAATTAAGCTAAGATTAAATTCATAAACGAAATTTAAAGTAAAAAGGGAACAAGATCCACCTTTCTAAGAATGAATGAAAAATCATCAATGGTGGACGCCTCTGGGATATCTTGTTTATGAATGCATCTACTTTGTTTCCGATATATATCATTGATATACTGTAAATACTCTTGATTTTTGGGGAATAACACACTTTTATCTTGATATGTTTATACAGATAGCAGTTTTTTTTTATCATATCCTGATTATAGATGAATCTGAGGCTTCTCTTATATCACAGGAGTCGAGCTGCTCTCTTTGTTGCTTCTCCAGGGGTGTTCACAATCAGAGCCCAGTCGCTTCTCTGGAGACATTTTCAGAGTCTAGCTGCACTTCTTCTCTGGGCCGTATTGTAAGGGCTTCTCTGGAGACATTTTCAGAGTCTAGCTGCTTACCTTCTCTGAGCTGTGTAGATAAGAGCTTCTCTGGAGACATTTCCAGAGTCTAGCTGCTTCTCTTAAAACCCCCGGAGTCTAGCATGGTAAAAATATTATAATTACAAAAAATTAATGCAGATATATAAGGTAGTTAAACCATGAAGTGAGTAGCCCCTGATACGCCAAATGTAAATATGTTGCTTTAAGTGTAATAAACAGGTTAACTGTTTCTTCTGTGTTGTTGTTGTATATAAAATGATAATTTGATATTTATATTAAATTATAGTTTATATACAACAAATATATTTGTAGCAAGTCCTCTTTTCTGCTTTAATTATTGTGTTTTCGTTTAATTTGTAATAATGTATTGAACTTATATGGTTCCCGGTTCAGTTTAAGTGACTGTGTTTATATATGCTAATGAGGATATACAATGAGCTGGTGGTCGTGGTTTTGACCAATCACAGTGTAGCATTTGGTCCCCTATAGGGGTCTATTAATTGGTGTATAGATGTCCCTTCATCCAGGGAGGCTGCAGAGTATCAGGATTGTTTTGTGTACCCACCCACCAGCCCCAGCTACATATATTGTACATGCCGAGTGCGAGCATTCCTTTGGAATTGTTTTTTATAATGATACTGTAGCTTTAATAGTTTGCAAGCTTTTTGTTTTCTTTGAATGGAGCAACCTCTTTACCTACAGTTGTCGATGTGTCTTAATGTCATTACATATGTGCTTTGTACAGACTTGTTTATTTTTTATGTTTGGGTTACTCACTTTAGGTTGATTTCATTATGTTTTTTGTTCAAATTTGCATAGGCCTTAAATTCTAGGGGAATTTTACCCCCAATCTCAACATAGTTTATATTAAGAAATATGAGGCTTCTCTTATATCACAGGAGTCGAGCTGCTCTCTTTGTTGCTTCTCCAGGGGTGTTCACAATCAGAGCCCAGTCGCTTCTCTGGAGACATTTTCAGAGTCTAGCTGCACTTCTTCTCTGGGCCGTATTGTAAGGGCTTCTCTGGAGACATTTTCAGAGTCTAGCTGCTTACCTTCTCTGAGCTGTGTAGATAAGAGCTTCTCTGGAGACATTTCCAGAGTCTAGCTGCTTCTCTTAAAACCCCCGGAGTCTAGCATGGTAAAAATATTATAATTACAAAAAATTAATGCAGATATATAAGGTAGTTAAACCATGAAGTGAGTAGCCCCTGATACGCCAAATGATATACTGTAAATACTCTTGATTTTTGGGGAATAGCACACTTTTATCTTGATATGTTTATACAGATAGCAATTGTTTTTATCATATCCTGATTATAGATTAATCTACTTTCGTTTCAGATATATTTATCATTGATATACAGTAAAACCTACGCCACGTCATCAGGTGTAAGTGTATTTATAAATAAACAATTATCTAAGTTGAAAAATCGAACTAAAGGAATAATGGCCTCATTTTTTTAATGAACTTGCCGCAGTGTTGAAGAGAAGCATAACACACAGAAGTTAATGTAGTTTGACAGTGGTTACCCCGATAGCCAGCGTGAAACACAACCATAGGAGCGATTCCCTAGAGAATCGTGAATGTTATGTATCAGTATAATTGGAGTCCGGAATTGTACAGCTCTAAAATTAGTATCGCCCAACAATTGTAACTCTTCAGGTTGTGAGGTAATAAACGTTCTCCTTCTAACAAGTAATGGCGCTGAGTTGTTTTGTCATGCCTCTCCGTACAAACTTAACATATTGGCGACGAGGATAAACACCAGGATCAACATGGCAGGTAAAATTGGTCGCATCGATCCGTTCAACGAAACTGTAGAAACGTGGGATGCATACAGTGAGAGGCTAGAGCAATACTTCATATGCAACGATAAAAAAATTCCCGCCCTTTTGAGTCTAGTTGGGGGAAACACGTACTCATTGTTACGTGGTCTCACGGCTCCTAAAAAGCCCTCTGAGGAAACTTTTGATAGACTTATAGCCCTATTAAAGGAACATTATAACCCCAAGCCATTAGTGATAGCTGAAAGATTCAGATTCCATAAAAGGGAACAGCGTGAAGGGGAGACCATTCGGGAATATATTGCGTCAATCCGGAAATTATCAGAGCACTGCGAATTCGGTACCACACTAACCGATGCACTTCGCGACAGGCTTGTATGTGGATTAAAGAATGAGAACATACAACGGAAACTTTTGTCGGAGGCAGATCTCACCTATGACCGGGCAGTAGAGCTGTCGGTAGCCATGGAAACGGCGGCGAAGGACGCTATAGAGCTACGGAATACTTCGTCTACTGTAAACAAAATACAACACAAGGTAAGGAAAACACCTACAAGTAGTCATACACATGACAGGAAACCATGTTACAGATGTACAGGGAACCATGACCAGAAACATTGTAAATTCAAAGATGAAACATGTTACAAATGTGGTAAACACGGTCACATAAAAAAGGCTTGTAGAGGAACCCGACGGGTTCACAGAACACATGCTATAGATACTGAACATGAGGATGAGTTCGAAATGATTGCTCATGTGGAGATGGTGAACAGCACTAATAGTTCTGCTCGAGAATCGATATGGGTAATACCAAACATCAATGGATATGAATTGAAAATGGAATTAGACACTGGTTCCGGGGTATCGGTTGTAACCGAGGATATTTTCAGGAAAACTCTGCATGGAAAGGTTAAGAACTTGTCTAATACAGACATTTGTTTAAAAACATATTCTGGGGAAAGGTTGAATACACTAGGAGTAGCCAAGGTCAAGGTCGATTACAATGGACAGTCTAAGAAATTGGACTTGTATGTAGTTGCTGACGGGGGCCGACCCTTATTTGGTAGAGAATGGCTTCGTCATATCACCCTAGATTGGCCAAGGATTCACAGTATCAACAGCCAGAAGGATTCGAACTCTGACTACAGTCCCGCAGTCCAACAGAAAATAGAGTCAATGATGGATAAACATTCGTCCATATTCCAAGATGATTGGGGAACGCTGAAGGACATTAAGGCAAGACTTAATGTCAAGCCGGGGTCTCATCCAAAATTTTGTAAGGCCAGACCGGTGCCATATGCTATCAAACCAAAGGTGGAGGAAGAGCTTGATAGGTTAGTAGAGGTTGGAGTTTTGACTAAGGTCAACTACAGTGAATGGGGCACACCCATAGTTCCTGTTATAAAAAAAGATGGCTCCGTGCGGTTATGTGGAGACTTTAAGGTAACACTAAACCCTGTTTTGGAAGTGGATCAGTATCCTCTTCCTCGTACCGCTGATATTTTCGCATCTTTGGCAGGAGGTCAGAAATTTTCGAAGTTGGACCTGCAACATGCCTACCTACAAATGGAGGTGGAGGAAAGCTCCAGGGATTTACTGACCATAAATACAGAGAAGGGTTTATACCGATTCAATCGACTGGTGTATGGTGTAGCGTCAGCTCCAGCGATGTGGCAACGGGCCATGGACACAGTTCTACAAGGTTTAAAAGGAGTTCAGTGCATAATAGATGATATGTTGATTACAGGAAGCACAGATGAAGAACATTTGCAAAATTTGGAGGCAGTTTTGGAACGTTTGGACAGGTACGGTTTACGGTTGCGAAAGGACAAATGTGAGTTTTTCAAAACAAAGGTGTCTTTTTGCGGACATGACATTGATGAGGACGGGTTACACAAAACACAGAGAAAAATTGAAGCCGTACTACAAGCACCAGCGCCTACAGACACAACGCAGTTAAGGGCATTCCTTGGACTCATAAATTATTATGCAAGGTTTCTGCCGAATCTATCCACAGTTCTCCACCCCTTACACAGACTTTTGGAGAAAAACCGGAAGTGGGAGTGGAATGGTGATTGTGCCAGAGCATTTGCAGAGGTCAAGAAACTAGTTACATCAAATGAGGTGCTCACTCATTACGACCCTGCAAAACCTGTGAGATTGGCGTGCGACGCGTCACCAGTAGGTCTGGGAGCAGTGTTATCTCATGTAATGGATAATGGTACCGAACGTCCCATAGCTTATGCCTCGAGAACCTTAAATGCAGCCGAGAAGAATTACTCTCAAATTGATAAGGAGGCACTTGCATTAGTATGGGGAGTCAAACATTTTCATAACTATGTGTTTGGACGAGAGTTCACCCTAATTACAGACCACAAGCCACTGATCTCGATTTTCAATCCTGAGAAGGGAATACCCTCAACCACTGCTGCGAGGATGCAAAGGTATGCTTTGTTTCTGTCTGGACTGACATACAAAATCGAGTATAAATCAACCACAGCACATGGAAATGCGGATAGCTTGTCACGGTTACCTTTACAAGTCAACACTATTGACAGTGATGAGGACGAAATGGTGAACGCAGTAAACGTGGGTCAGTTGGAGAAGCTGCCAGTAACACAGTCCCAGATACGAAGGGAGACAACTCATGATCCTGTGATGGCAACAGTATTACAGTTTGTAATGAATGGTTGGAATGAGGAAGTCACTAACCCAGAACTGAAACCATATTTTGTGAGGAACACAGAAATTACTGAACATCAAGGATGTCTATTGTGGGGAACTAGAGTAATTGTACCTCCCAAACTTCAAGCTGAAGTTCTTGCGGAAATACACCAAGGTCACATCGGAATCGTGAAAATGAAGGCAGTGGCCCGAAGTTATGTTTGGTGGCCCAATATAGACTTGGACATTGAACAATTGTGCAAGGCTTGCACAGGGTGCCAGAGTGTTAAAGTGGCACCACCATCAGCTCCACTTCATCCATGGGAGTGGCCCTCAAGGCCATGGTACAGGATACATATGGATTTTGCTGGTCCTTTTCTGGACAGTATGTTTTTCATTGTTGTGGATGCTTACTCTAAGTGGCCAGAAGTAGTCCCCATGAGGACAACAGCGTCAGAGAAGACCATAGATGTACTGCGAACAATATTCGCAAGGAACGGCATACCCACTGAAATTGTCAGTGACAACGGACCTCAGTTTGTGTCCGAGAGTTTTAAAAACTTTGTTAAGGCTAATGGTATAAAACACATCACATCCGCCCCATACCATCCGAGTACAAATGGACTCGCGGAAAGATTTGTTCAAACCTTTAAGGCAGCAATGAAGGCTAGTAGGAGAGACAATGGTACATTGACGAAGAAATTGGCTAATTTCTTGTTAGCTTACCGGAACTCAGCACATGCGACAACAAATGAATCACCCGCAAAGTTGTTCTTAGGACGGAGGTTACCATCCAGGTTAGATTCTCTTCTCCCAAATGTTAGAGGACGAGTGGAAGGTCAGCAAAGTAACATGACATTCAAGCGAAATTCAAGGTTAAGAACCTTTGAGCCAGGTCAGAGTGTTACTACCTGTGATTATCGTCGGGGAAGGGAGGATAAATGGGTTTCCGGTAAAATCCTTGAACAGACAGGTCCGGTTTCTTACCGTGTGGAGGTTGCTCCGGGAACATTCTGGAGACGACATACTGATCAATTGAGGGATGCTTGTGCTCAAATTCCATTGAAGGTAACCTTACCTGAACCTATAATACCCTCAGGTACACGGAAATCAGCAGAAGTGGTTCCTCCAGCAGCCACATGTGGTGACTCAGATCGATCAACACCATTGCGTGATGTCTCTACTCCCAAACCATCACCTTCGACATCATTGATAAGGTCTCCAACTACAGACTCCAACTCTGGTCCAAGATATCCTAGTCGGTCTAACAGAATGTGTCCACCAGCCAAGTACAAAGACTTTGTAAATACTAAGTAGTTTGTGGCAACACTGTGTAGAGGGCATAATAATCCCTGTGTGCCACAGAACCACATAGGTTCATTTTGTTGATAGTTAATTACTTCTTTTTGTTGCAAGTTCATTCAAAATGTTTAATAATAGTTATAAGATTTCTGGTAACGTAAATTGTGAAGAAGGAACTCAAAGACAGTGCTAATATGTTTCATATAAACTTTATTGACAAGTAACCGGTTCGAAATTTAATTAACAATTATAGTGATCAATTTACATTATTAATTCTAGTCATAATGGTACAGTCTAGTCAGTATAGATCTAAAAAGCTTGAAGGGAGGATATGTTATGTATCAGTATAATTGGAGTCCGGAATTGTACAGCTCTAAAATTAGTATCGCCCAACAATTGTAACTCTTCAGGTTGTGAGGTAATAAACGTTCTCCTTCTAACAAGTAATGGCGCTGAGTTGTTTTGTCATGCCTCTCCGTACAAACTTAACAGTGAACACCAGCACATCAACGTTCTATCGATGTAGTTCACGTTGGCAATCTAATACGGCGTTACTATGAGGATAAAATGACGAGTTTTGCTGGCATAGATCGAGACATCTAACGGTGTTGTGTCCTTTTAATTGGACACCAATTGTTCGCTTGCACCACTTATTAATTGTAGGTGTAACAAAGTAAACTTACTCAGGTATCTGTCGGAGTATGGCGCATATATTGGAGAGAGAAGTACAGTTTGATATAAAAAAAGCATCATACCACTAATCATTTGACAACAAGACACACGTTTTTGTCACCTTAAATCCAAATTCATCTAAAAATGAGTGTCGCAGTAGGTATTTATTTTCGGGATGTGCAGGAAGCAAGCATGGTGTTGCAACTTTATTTTGAGCAGATGACAGAATGTAGTAGTTGTACAAACCTTTTTAGTCGGTTGAAAATGCGATATATGGGAATCACATCGTCGGCGTCGTTGTCGGTTGCGTCGTCTGAAGGTCAAAGGCTAAGAAAGGTCAAAGAAACGTCGCTGAAGCAAAAGACGCTTACCCTTCTAGAGCAGCTAGTCTTATTCTCTAATCCTTTTTCAAGGGTCTCCGTTAAGTATATCCTTTGTGCATATTTTGCCCCTGGTTTAAACAATTTGAAGCCTGATTATGATATTTCAAGGCTTTGACGTTCTCTGATTAAGAAAATTTCCTTACGCGTCTACCGCAACCGCGATGAATATTCGTCAATCTCGAAATATCTTATAACCCTGTATCAGTTCTCTTTAGACACGCTACTCATAGGTAACATTTAAATTATGTTTGGTCAATCTGTTGGTTGGCAACCTTTTTGTTGAAACCGACAAAAAAATGTCACCAGTATATATCTCACAATATATTAAGGCACAACGCGACAACACTGGTCGCCTGCCTACTAAACAATACTAAAGTTACGACTTACTAGACTTCCGACTCGATTTCATCTGAGAGGTTTCCATGAAGACGTAAAACACTTAACTATCCTGACTCGATTTTAACATTTAATACTATTGAAGTGCCTTTATACCAAACCTCCCATTCTTGAACACATGTATATATAATATATATATGTAATATATGACATATGTGTGATACAAGTGGATACGTGGGGTGTTAAAGTTACAGCCTATCCCATTTGTAAGATTCCTGTTAGAGCAGGATTCCTGTAAGAAGCTTTATAATTTATTTTTTTGTTCACAACTGACATACATACTTAGTACACAATATCTGAAGATACTGCATCACCACAAATGAAAAACAAACACAACAACATATACAATTTTATATACTTTTTAAATATCAACTTGATACATCGAGTTACTCGTGGACTCTAGCTAGCAGAGTTTACAAGGTTAGATGATCTAAGCTGACGGGTTAATTACTTATGCCTACCTAAACTATTCGACATGTTGTTAAATGGTGCGAGACCGTGGACATGTGTCGGCAGAATAACAGGGGTACGTTTTCCCGGAATTGACAATAAGTGTGTCAGTTTTTTTATTATTATTCACATAAGTTAAAGGAAGGATCTTGAGACATGTGCTAATTTACTTCCCGACACGTTTATTACAACTGTCGATTGGTAAAAACCCTGTAAACGCAATACAAGAATTTGTCAACGTTATTATGTGATCATGTAAGCGTGTTTTATTCTTCGTACATTTAGAATCAATTGGCAGTTATAGTAACACATGCTTGATTAGCTGGTATACATGTACTATGCTCAGCAATTCATTGATATGAAATCTCAAGTACTTGTTCACAATATGTATGCACAGGGCAGCAAAACATTGCACCACTGGATTTTTTAGCACTACGTTTAGACGCATCCAAATCATGTAAACATTTATTAAGAAAGCAATGATCATTTGTTAATAGTACTCTGCCCTTCTGTTCCGAGAAAATATATCACGTGATTTCGAATAGCCTATAAATATGCAAACCTGGCCGGGTATTTCATTGCCTTCTGGATAACCGAATTACAGAGTGGATATTTGTGCAAAAAGCATGGCTGCAATCGCTGGGAGGACTCGGTTGGAAGTAGAAGATATCTCGTCAAAGGCGACAGTGCCCGATCACCCAAAAGCAAAACTCATGTACTACTTGAGGTCCATTACATCCGTGCTAGACATGGATGATTCCGAGTCTACCGACCTGAGACGCTTGTGTGATTACACTAACTACCATCGGCTGTCGTCCGATGAGACAAACCAGCTGATCTTGCTCTGTGCACTTCTTACCCCGGACGTCCTACTCGGCAAGTGTATATTCGCGGACGAGGAAATGTGTGGGGATTCTACAAACGCCTTTTACAAGATCAGCGCTGTCCGGAGTCGTTTAATGGTCAGTAGCAGTATCATGATCGCCGGACAAAACCGCAGTGTTAACGAAATCATGTTCTTTAAAATGAGATGGCTTCAAAACAACTACCTGGAACCCATCAAATACTTCGCTGACGAAATAGAGGCCGAGAAACGTCGACAGGAAAGGCAGGCCAAGAAACGTCGACAGGAAAGGCAGGCCAAGAAACGTCGACAGGAAAGGCAGGCCGAGAAACGTCGACAGGAAAGGCAGGCCAAGAAACGTCGACAGGAAAGGCAGGCCAAGAAAGACGACTGTATCATCTTATAGGTTGTGACAGCAGGTTTATGAGAACTACTTATATACACTTCTGAATATTATTGATGTCATATTATTCATAAACATTTTACTTGACTCGTAGACTAAACAAAAGTGAACTATTGGTTTATCGGTGCGAACAAAGGATTCCCTGCCGTTGTTTGCCAGAACTTGACTATCTCGGCGCACACAACACTGTGATGGTAAACACAAAATTGCTGTCGAAGAATTTGCGTGAATACGAATGCACCTTATACCACTTGTCGATAAATCATAACACCTAATACCACTTGTCGATTAAAAATAACATTTGTAAATATCTAATTAAAAGTAAGTTTTAATGATTAAACATTGTGTTTGTATTTCTACAGAGAATCTACAAACGAATCATCATGATAAGCTAAGTACACGTATAATTACCTTAATTTATGTAATATTAAAATGTACATAATCGAACATAAGTCTCCAAGATCTACCGCTAGGCCTTAGACATCTAAGAAGACAGAAACGCACTAGCGGTAGATGATGACGATAAAATGGCATTGTGCCCTGTTATAGCTTGGAGGAGGCATCACATGTTACATACGACTCAATATGTACATACAAAAACGAAACAGAAAACTTACGTTACATATATCATATATCTGTCCCTATCTTGTCTTTATATTTCATATATTTCTCTTATTGTCTCGCATTGCCTCCAGTAAAGAATGCTAGGTCTATTACAAACCGCTTCCTAGGTTCTCCCCTTCATAAATGCTTCCATTTCTCTTCCCAGCGGGGTCTCCCTAGAAACCCGTCCTCAAATGGCCCCGTCTTGTGTGACTCCCTATGCATCCGTCCTCATATGGCCCCGTCTTGTGTGTCTACCTATGCATCCGTCCTCATATGGCCCCGTCTTGTGTGTCTTCCTATGCATCCGTTCTCATATGGCCCCGTCTTGTGTGACTCCCTATGCATCCGTCCTCATATGGCCCCGTCTTGTGTGACTCCCTATGCATCCGTCCTCATATGGCCCCGTCTTGTGTGTCTTCCTATGCATCCGTTCTCACATGGCCCCCTCCTGTGTGTCTCCCTAGGCATCCGTTCTCACATGGCCCTGTCTTGTGTTTCTCCCTATGCACCCGTCCCCAAATGGCCCTATCTGGTGTGTCTCCCTAGGCACTCGCCCCATGGCCCTGTCTTGTGTGACTCCCTATGCACCCGTCCCAATATGGCTCTATCTGGTGTGTCTCCATATGACCCCGTCTGGTGTGTCTCCCGAGGCACCGCCCTCATTGCCCCGTTTTGTGTGTCTCCCTATTCACCGGTCTCCATATGGCACTGTCGAATGTTTTTCCCTAGACATCTTTCCTCATATAGTTCTCTCTGTTGTGTTTCTTTCTGCTGCCTCTCCCTACAGACCCACTTGTATGGTCCTGGCTTTTTGGTCCCCTACACATCCGTTAACAAATGGACCTGGTTGCTATACACCTGTCACTGGTGTTTCTCCCTTGTTACTCGTGCCCTATATGCCCCTTCTGATGTTTCCTCCCTGGTACCCAACCCCATTTGGCCATATCTGGTTTTTCTTCCTTGGTACCCGTCCCCTTATGGCTCTGATATGGGTTTTTTCCTTGGTACCCGTCCCCTTATGGCCTTGTCTGGTGTTTCGGTCCTTGGTACCCATCCCAATATGGCCTTGTCTGGTGTTTCGGTCCTTGGTACCCATCCCAATATGGCCCTGTCTGGTGTTTCTCCCTTGGTACCCGTCCCCTTTTGGCTCTGATAGGGGTTTTTTCCTTGGTACCCGTCCACTTATGGCCCTGTCTGGTACTTCTGTCTTGGTACCCGTCTTATCATGGCCCTCTCTGGTGTTTCTCCCTTGGTACCCGACCCCATATAGCTCTGTCTGGTGTTTCTTTCTTTTGTAAACCCATTCACTTATGGCGTATGGTGCTTACATGTAACTATTTGTTCCCGTCCCCTTATGGCTGTTGTAACGACGCTAAACACATACAACCAAACTGTTACAAAACTATACGAGTCACACAAAAAGTGCTCGTTAGTATTACATGTTAAAAAGTTTTGCATTAACCGATAATGTTTTATCGGTTAATGCAAAAGTCTACCTTCGTTTTCATCGAGAATGTAGGAATCTGGCATTAGGCCAATTTAGCTGTGTACATGCTGTTGACATCCAATATGACAAGTTGTTTGCGCGGTGAATAAAACTTACATGAGTTAAATACATGAGTTATTTAAGGTAAGCTTAACAAGTGTGTGACGTTGTTTTGTTTTAATTAGATTGTTGAAATGAAAACAAAATAAGACAATAACAAAAGGGCTAACGAAACCCTTATATAAACTCAAAATCTATTGAATTAGTTGCAAAATATTAACAAGGAAAGATTTACACGTAACCACTTGACACAGTACGAAAGAAAAAGAGCACGTGTCCCGGAATATTTAGTTTATACTGCCTCATTGACGACACTCGCCTTATAACTCCAGATCACATTCAACAAAAATGTCAGGTCCCCAAGTAGAAAAACTTTGTATTGACAACATATCAAACAAGGATACAGAACAACCAGTCATCCTTCAAACATGTATCACACAAGGATACAGAACAACCAGTCATCCTCCATACATGTATCACACAGGGATACAGAACAACTAGTCATCCTCCATACATGTATCACACAAGGATACAGAACAACCAGTCATCCTTCATACATGTATAACACAGGGATACAGAACAACTAGTCACCCTCCATACATGTATCACACAGGGATACAGAACAACTAGTCACCCTCCATACATGTATCACACAAGGATACAGAACAACCAGTCATCCTCCATACATGTATCACGCAGGGATACAGAACAACTAGTCATCCTCCATACATGTATCACACAAGGATACAGAACAACCAGTCATCCTCCATACATGTATCACACAAGGATACAAAACAACCAATCATCCTTTATACATGTATCACGCACGGATACAGAACAACCAGTCATCCTCCATACATGTATCACACAGGGATATAGAACAACTAGTCATCCTCCATACATGTATCACACAGGGATACAGAACAACCAGTCATCCTCCATACATGTATCACACAGGGATAAAGAACAACCAGTCATCCTCCATACTTGTATCACACAAGGATACAGAACAACCAATCATCCTCTATACATGTATCACACAGGGATACAGATCAACCAGTCATCCTCCATACATGTATCACACAAGGATACAGAACACCCAATCATCCTCTATACATGTATCACACAAGGATACAGAACAACCAGTCATCCTCCATACATGTATCACACAGGGATATAGAACAACTAGTCATCCTCCATACATGTATCACACAGGGATATAGAACAACTAGTTATCCTCCATACATGTATCACACAGGGATACAGAACAACCAGTCATCCTCCATACTTGTATCACACAAGGATACAGAACAACCAGTCATCATCCATACATGTATCACACAGGGATACAGAACAACCAATCATCCTCTATACATGTATCACGCAGGGATACAGAACAACCAGTCATCCTCCATACATGTATCACACAGGGATATAGAACAACTAGTCATCCTCCATACATGTATCACACAGGGATACAGAACAACCAGTCATCCTCCATACTTGTATCACACAAGGATACAGAACAACCAATTATCCTCTATACATGTATCACACAAGGATACAGAAGAACCAGTCATCCTCCATACATGTATCACACAAGGATATAGAACAACTAGTCATCCTCCATACATGTATCACACAGGGATACAGAACAACCAGTAATCCTCCATACATGTATCATACAAGGATACAGAACAACCAATCATCCTCTATACATGTATCACACAAGGATACAGAACAACTCGTCATCCTCCATACATGTATCACACAAGGACACAGAACAACCAGTCATCCTCATACATGTATCACACAGGGATATAGAACAACCAGTCATCTTCCATACATGTATCACACAAGGATACAGAACAACCAGTCATCCTCCATACATGTATCACACAGGGATACAGAACAACCAGTCATCCTCCATACATGTATCACACAGGGATATAGAACAACTAGTCACCCTCCATACATGTATCACACAGGGATACAGAACAACCAGTCATCCTCCATACATGTATCACACAAGGATACAGAACAACCAGTCATCTTCCATACATGTATCACACAGGGATACAGAACAACCAGTCATCCTCCATACATGTATCACACAGGGATATAGAACAACTAGTCATCCTCCATACATGTATCACACAGGGATACAGAACAACCAGTCATCCTCCATACTTGTATCACACCAGGATACAGAACAACTAGTCATCCTCCATACATGTATCACACAGGGATACAGAACAACCAGTCATCCTCCATACATGTATCACACAAGGATACAGAACAACCAATCATCCTCTATACATGTATCACACAAGGATACAGAACAACCAGTCATCCTCCATACATGTATCACACAGGGATATAGAACAACTAGTCATCCTCCATACATGTATCACACAGGGATACAGAACAACCAGTCATCCTCCATACTTGTATCACACCAGGATACAGAACAACTAGTCATCCTCCATACATGTATCACACAGGGATACAGAACAACCAGTCATCCTCCATACATGTATCACACAAGGATACAGAACAACCAATCATCCTCTATACATGTATCACACAAGGATATAGAACAACAAGTGCTTATTGTAATGGGGTACCATTACAGATGTCCCCCAAACTACCCCTTTGGTCGGAACTGATGAGCCCAATGAACTCACAATGGAAATATAGCTGACACCCCATATATCAGCGGTCATGTTGACGAATTAGGAAACGGAGGTTACGACAATGTCCGTGGTGTCCTACTACAGTTATATATAAAATTTCATTGAAATCGGACAATATATAAATTTCGACCAATCAGAAGCCAGGAAATAGCGGCCATGTTGACGAATCACGAAACGGAGGTTACGACAATGTCCGTGGTGTCCTACTACAGTTATATATAAAATTTCATTGAAATCGGACAATATATAAATTTCGACCAATCAGAAGCCAGGAAATAGCGGCCATGTTGACGAATCACGAAACGGAGGTTACGACAATGTTGTTGGTGTAATACTACACAAATATATTAAATTTCATTGAAATCGGACAATATATAAATTTCGACCAATCAGAAGCCAGGAAATAGCGGCCATGTTGACGAATCATGAAACGGAGATTACGACAATGTTGTTGGTGTAATACTTCACAAATATATTAAATTTCATTGAAATCGGACAATATATAAATTTCGACCAATCAGAGGCCTCGATTTTCGTTTCGGTGGCAACCAAACTTTACGAAAATGTTACCATGTTATTCAGCATCCCTTAAAACACCCATGTACCAATTTTTACTGAAATCGGAGACTGAATTTTGAAAACCGGAAATTAGCTCTGGCGGCCATCTTGGACTTCCGGTCGCGAAAAAACAACCCGTTTTCACACACCCCGCCCCTAATGAGTATGTGTGTGAAGTTTCGTGAAGATCCGTCCAGTAGTTTTTGAGAAAACGGTCGGAAACCTCCGCGGCGGAAGAAAGTGGAAGAAACAAGAATAATAATAATTAATTAAAACATAATCTTACATAATAATAATAATTAGCTCGTGTTTGGACCAAATTCCAAATGAAATACATTTTCTGAAGGCAAATGTGATTCTAAGAACAAAAATCAAGGTCTCGGTTGTGTTAAATAACCAGAAAGTACCTGAAAACGGCATTTTCCGCTAAATTTGGCCCATTTCTGCTCAATTTCGCTGCCGCCATTCGACTAATTATAGGAATCTCAACATGGTACGAAATCAAACATTTTCTACATTTTTTAAAACCTTAATTGTTTGGACTATTAAACAACAACATATTTTATTCACATCAGGATTTATTCTTTAACATACTGATGCTTTAGTTATATTTTTATTATCGTTTTCAACATTGAAAAAACATTTCTTATTATTTTTTTGCGAATCGGCACTGAACGCGGGAACAAGTAATGGTGACGTATTTCGGAAAAGTCACGTGATTGCTCGTATAAAAATAGAACCGGATGCACATGTCATATCAGGTAGCTCTATAGGGTCGCCGCGGTAAACATGGCAGCCAGACGAAACCAGATTCGCATCAGGCTCAAAGGAAGACTAGCCAACTCGGAACAGATGCATCGGATCAACAAAAAGATCCCACCAAAGAATACCAAGACCATGGTTTGACGAACGAAGCGATGTGTGGTTGCATTGAGTTGACAGTACTTTTTCGGGAAAACAAACTGCAAAAGTTTTGTTGGCGAGATAATTTACGGTAGGCCTACACAATGTATACCAATGCAAGTTACCATTACGTACATAACATGTCCGTGCAGTTTGTGTCAGTAGCTTGGATCCCGCAGGAAAAAGAACTTCAAACTAAAGTTTTGACACCGATTCAACAGTGTATCTACATATAGGTAGGTAGGCCTAACAAACTAATGATAATATACAAATGTAACAATACTTAAATAATATGTAAACGGATTATCCGTGATGGAGAGCGCAGTTATAGGCCTACATGTACCACAGGGACCTGAACATTTGTTACTGCAAATTTAAACTACTTTTGGACTTAAACTAGATGTTCAGTCTAATTTTACACTTCTGGGTGGGGTTACATTTGTGTGCATTTAAAGGAGGTTTCTAAAATAAAAAAAAATATCCATCTTTCCAATGGTATCAAGCATTTTTTCATACCTCAACTAAAAATATGATTTTTGATGAAAGAAATGTAGGAAGGGTCGCTTTTTCGACATCGAAGTCTTTCAACCCTTAGCCTTTACAACCATTTTAAAACCTGAGGGAGCATTTTTATCAAAAATAGATCTAAATCTCCCAAAAGTGTAAAATAACTTTAAACACCGTAGTTAAAGCTGACAATGCAAGTTAAAAAGCTTTCTTGTTAATATTTGAAAAAAATCTTCTGAGATGCCCCCTTACAGGTCCCTAAGGAATGGCTGCAGACATTTTAGTTTTTGCCTTGCTTGGAAACAATAGTCGGCTTCCTTGGGTATAAAAGGCACCCAGGCCGTCAAACCGGTTCTCATTGTTGTGATTAAACCGCACGAAGGTTTTGAAGGTGTAATTATAACGATATTATACAATATGAGCAAAATAAATAAAAAAAAAACATTAGATTACGCCAAACTTCGAGCGAATAAAAAACAAGTACATAAATGACAACTGATAAACCTACCTTAGTATTCAATTGGAACACCATGTCGCTAAGAGTAATCAGTTCGTGCACGTGTTTTACATAATCTAGACTATGCTCGCGTGTTACACTACATTTTCATTACAAGCGCTTTAGTGGCAAGGCGTAATATTATAGGTAGTATTAGGAGCGAGTACATATATTCTGTTTGGAACGTTTTGCTCTGCTTCCGAATGTAAAATCAACATGTCATTATGTATACATAGGTCAGTGTTATTCCTGGGTATTTTGGGGAAAATTCAATTTGCCAAATTGGGAAAAAAATTAGCGTGAACATGTAATAAATTGGGAAAAAATTTAAACCCAACCACACTCATTAAATGTTCCATGCTAATTAATTTTACAGTGCACAGTGAACCTTTTAACTTTATGGTATGGTAAACAATGAAAGCAAAGAACTGGGAGTTACATGGTGAGTCGAGTCTGAGTCACAGACTCACTCACTGATATTTCTTGTTGATTTTTTATTCATTATAACATCATGTGCGTGTCCTTTTTTTCCGGATTTTGAAAAGTCATAATAATTGGGAATTTTAAAGTTGATTTTAGAAAAAATAACACTAAAACGCTTTGGGAATGGGGTCGTTTGGCGTACCCAGTTATATAGGCAAGAAAAACACTGTAGGTGAAGGGACAGCTAGGGTGTTTTCAGTTTTATTTTTTTTTATTTTGCTTTGGCACACGATTTATGATGGTGTCTGAGAGAGTGACCATCTTCACATAACTTCAACTTCAAGGTAAGTGTGTGTTGGTCATTCCAGTTTTGTAACTCCAGTGTCACCTGTTGTGTCCACAGGTGTGTTGCACTTTGCACGTCCAGTGAAAACCGGTTTGACAGGCTGGGTGCCTTTTATACCCAGGGAGGCCGACTCTCGTTTCCAAGCAAGGCAAAAACTAAAATGTCTGCCTCTCCTTAGTAACCTGTTAGGGGGCATCTCAGAAGCTTTCTAAAATATTACTTTGCCGTATTTTTTTTTTCAACAAAAAAGCTTTTTAACTTGCATTGTCAGCTTTAAGGTCCAAAACTGGCTGTAACAAATTCTCAGGTCCCTGTGATATGTACGGTATATTAGCCTTACTAGGCAGTTTGTATGAACAATTTTATGATAGTACATTAAAGTGTAATCAGGTTTGGAATAGAGCGTATTCTGACAGGAATCTTCATTTCAACATCAGTTACTCATCCCTTATTTTCTATTATATTCTTCCTTTATGATAATGATATGAGGATGTAACATTTTTCCTGTGACAAATTGAAATTAAATCTTCCCATTGTTCCCAGTTTAAATACACAAATGAACAAACTGCATACATGTTGTTGTTATGGTCCATATATAAGAGGAACTATTTAACCCTATATAATTTAATTTTGCCTATTCCCGCAATGTTAAACTTTTTCAGGTTATATTGTATTATAACCTCAAAAATCAGACAACGCAAAAAGTGATGACGTCATATACCGCCATGTTTGGCGCGGTATTTTGTAATCAAACCTCTGATTGGTAAGGTTGTTTTGCGGTGAAATTTATGCACATGGTTGTGTATTTTGCAAATCCATTCCATTTTTGTTATAATTAATACGAAATCATTGTATAAGACTTGCGGAAATGAAATTATAAGGAATAACCACAATATTTTTTTAGGGTTATACGGTATATACAAAAAAAAACTCTGTGCACTTTTTTGAATAAACCGCTTCGCAGATTTATGCAAAGTGCACACATTTTTTTCGGTAAATACTGTATAACCCTAAAAAATATTGTGGTTATTCCTTAAATATTCAAACAACAGAAAAAAACAAAGCATTTGACCCAATATTTCGCTTCCTTTGCAAATGACCTGCATATTTTTTTGAGTTGACTGGAAAATGAATAGGCCTAACTGTTACATAATCAATTTGCGTAATTGTGGTCAAAATATTTCTAGGTCCAGCATTATTTTTAGTTTTTCTTATTGAACCAATAGCATTGAATGAGTTTGGGATGATTTTATTTTAACCATGATCACTCTACGTGATGACTTTGCATTTTTTTTTAAATGATATGTCCTTTAGGTTAGACTCTATATAGGCCTAGTTATTTAACAAGTTGTGTCTAGCAGGCCCAATCTCTGTAATGTACATGTTGTCCCGATGCATGGATGTTAAAGATCAGCCTATAACGCAGAACGCAGACTTATAATTACCGTTCCTTTGAAGGGTCATGTGACATCAAATTCACGATAAATTTATTATAATTATAAATACACGAGTCAGAAATTTCTCATAGCCCACCCTTTTACCGCACATTATTATTATTGGCTTCAATACATTTATTTTCTTAAAGTTGAATTTTATTGCAGATATCCATAAAATGTTTACAAGTATAAAATGGCGGGAGACTGTGTTTATGAATACTCCTTAACATTTCATAAATTATACATTTTTATTGTAACATGTCCCTGTGACTGATAAATGTAAGGGGTAGTTTTAGTTGTTGGAGTCCTGGAGTTAACAAAATAAAGGGAGATAACTTATATTGTTTAAATTTCAGGTCTTATTGATGTCAACACTGGAAAGATTGTGGACTTTGACTTGAGAACAAGAAGCTGAAGTGTGTGCCAGTATCATCTGGGAAGGTCCGAGACAGTTTCAAAACATAGATGCAATGTTGATTGGACAGGTTTGTAGAGTTAGTCAAAATTGTATATAGATCATTTTGCGTATCTATAAAACTGACTTGTACGAGACCATTCACTCTTAGTTTACTCTTATTACCATGAGACTGTGTGAAAAACTTTTTATTTTAATTCAACTATATACAGAAATGTACAGTTAAACCAGCTGTCTAAACCCAAAGTCACTGGGACCAAAACTATTAGTCTGTTGTTGAAACAATTGTCGGTTTGTATTAGAGGTAATATATGTATAACTTCCTAGAACTTGGCCATATATTAAACAGGAATTCCTATTACACAGCAGCCAGTTTAGTCAATGTCAAGTGGTAGGGTAAGGGTATTTGATAATTTTGCCTACTTTTGATCAATACCACATACAGGGTACCCTCGTTATACCGCCACCTTTCGTCCACAGCAATTATGGCGGTATAACGAGGGTGGCGATAGTATCAAATTATGAAAATTATAACCATGAATTAAATTGCATAATAGATTGCATTTCCAACATTTTATTAAAAACGAGCTAAGTACTATATATCGTAACATATCGTCATATAGATCTATATTGGCACAAATTTATATCTGAAACATGCCATTCCAAATGGAACACTAAAGAATTCCTCGATCTCCAAAAACAGAACAATATGGCATTATTGTCGAGGGAAATATATAGGGATTCGGGACGTTGTATTTTAAAGGGTGTGGCGGATGGCGGTATGTGAGGGTAGCGAACTTAACGAGGGAATTATATAGGACAGAAATCTGTTCTAGAGGTTTAGGTGGCGGTATGCTAGGGTGGCGGTAGATTCGGGTGGCAATGGTCGAGGGTACACTGTATTTTTTCATATTTTTTTTTTGTATCAAAAAGGAGAACATGGAAATTCATAAATTATTTCCAACTCTATATATATAACATTATGACATTCTACAGGTTTTAAGATATGACCAAGTCTTTGGAAACAAGACTATCTTCTGCTGGGATGCAAAAGAATGAAGGATACAGTTGGCTGGACAAGGTAAGTGTTGGCTTCACAAATACCCTCAATTTAGTGCAATATCTCAAAAAAGTTGTCTTTGTATAATGTATATCTTAAGTTTGTTGTACGATTTGTATTTATTTTTATACTGACTGATCATGACCTGAGCCAAAATTTCATTTGTAACTTTCTGATAAAATTTGTCTTAATTTTACAAGATAAACACTTCATATTTTGTCAAGAGAAATGTCAAGGTCATTACTTCTCTTTAGGTAAGGGTCAAGATCTATATGAAGATTAAAGTGTAGTGTTCTACAAACATATCTTGGGTCAATATACATTTGCTAAGTACTTGTATAGCTGTCTATTGTCAATTTTGTATATGTATATATGTGAAAATTTGGAAACTGTATGTTGACAATATTTTTTTTCTCAGGTGAATGAAAAACCTTGCTTTCTCCTGGAAGTGTAACTAAATCACATGGGGTACACAGGGACTGGATTAGGAATAACACCAGTGTTTTGAAGTCTACATTTTCTTAAAAACAAAAATGCATCTTAATAAAGGTAAACAATATGCAATTCAGATAAACTTGATCCAGGGATATTCTGCATGATGTCCGAAGCAAAGCAAGCTAAAAAGACTCTCATTGGACAATGTTAATGCAATGATGTCATCAATAGACCAGGAGTTATGTTAGAAGAGATTTCGCTTTCATACTCAAATGAAAAGCATTTCTGCTGTTATAGTTCATATATTGAGTTTCAGTGCAAATAGTACATAATTTTTAGTAAATGAATACACTATATACATTTGTAATTGCATATTATGTTTAAAAATTTTATAACGTAAGTCTGTGCCATATTTCAAGGTTAAGGTTAAACTAAAATTTATCATTTTAAATGAAAGGAAGTCTTCTTGTATTATTTGCGGATTCCGAAAAATAAATACTTTACGACTGATAATTGGATTTTTTCTTTGTGAATATTGCATTTTGTGTGAACAGGGAGATAATTAGATTGAATTACCTCCCTTGTATACAAAGAAACGGGTCACAATATGATAATATGCTACAGAGAACACCTAGCTTCTCCTTTGAAGGGGATTTTCTTTCAAAGTTCTGCTTACGACTCATAAATCACGTTGACATATTTCTTGACAAATACAATGTTTACATGATTTTTATGCCCCTGTCATGAAATGGGAGTGGGGGGGGGGGGGGGGGCATATAGTGTATCCATGTCCGTCCCGTCCAATGGTAATGTAACCAGCTTATTTAAATAACTACTAATCCGATTGTCATCAAACTTCTTATGTGTAATAATTAAGCATTTACAACTAATTTCATATGGGGGAAGGGGGGGCATTTATGTCTCAGTCATTTCTAATTATGAGGCTTGGTTTATTTTGTCCTATTAACAGCCAGGTCATTTAAGCAGGTTTTGGAGGTGGAGGAAAGCCTGAGTACCCCAAGTAAAAACCACTGACCTACAGTCAGTACCTGGCAACTGCCTCGCATTGGTTTTGAACTCGCAAGTTCTCAGGGTTGGAGGGCTAGTGGTAGAATGTCGGAACATCTTTAACCAATCAGCCACCACAAGGACTAGTTAAACCCATTGGTACAAATATATAGCACCACTGTGTCATGATAAACCGGAAAGAGTAATTGACATGTCAAACTAGCAAAATTATCTCGGAATGAAGTCATCTATCAAAAAATAAATTTCATCCTTAATGTTACTGATTGCAGGGGGGTTGTGTAGAAATACAAGTACTTTTCCTAGCCATCTGTCTGCCCACTGAAGTTTGTCAGCACTTCTTTCTTTCTTTCATAAATTTCCATCAAACTTGAGTGTGGAATTTCTATACACCCGTCAAAAATGATGGGATGTATTATGGTATGGCGTTGTCCGTCTGTTCGTCGTAAACTTTTATTTGTCCGGAGATCTCCTCCTACAGTGTTCAACCGATTTCTTTAAAAGTTGCTAGGCCTGACCACCATGACATTAAGTTGTGTTTTCTTGATTTACAATTTTCACTAGAGTTATGGCCCTTTGGGACATAATTTCGTCCATTATGTAGAAAACGTCAGAACTTTTTGTGTTTTTTTCAATTCCTCTAAAATTTTGTTATGGTACTTCGAAAAGCTATAACATTTACATCTATTACAGGTTTTGTTGAGTTATTTCAACTTTTTCTCGTAACATCATTTCATAGTTTAATATAGGCATTATGTAGACAATGCATTTCTGTCGTAAGCTGTTATTTGTCTGGAGATCTTCTCCTACAGTTTCCAATTGATATCTTTCAAATTCGCAAAGCTTTATCATCATGACATGAAGTTGTGTTTCCTAAAAGACAGTTTGATTTGACAATATTTACTAGAGTTATGGCCCTTTGGAACTTGTATCTGATGCAATTTGGGGCATTATGTAGAAACTTTTTTTGTGTTTACATACCATTATACTTCCGA
This sequence comes from Mimachlamys varia, assembly GCA_947623455.1. Classification (NCBI taxonomy): domain Eukaryota; kingdom Metazoa; phylum Mollusca; class Bivalvia; order Pectinida; family Pectinidae; genus Mimachlamys; species Mimachlamys varia. The sequence goes on from OX392529.1 coordinate 9,140,842, forward strand.
TATGGTACGACAGGCGTATCATGCCTCTGCTCATGGTGCTCTTGTTCGCTTAGACAGCCTCCAAACTGTTAGCAGTGTGGGAATGTTTGTGCTGTCAGTCTTCTGTTTAGCAATGTGACATATACTATCCACTGTAGAAATTGAATGGTATCAAATATTTTCGCGTGTGGATACAATGTACATCTGGGAAAATTTATTGGCAGCGATATAAGCGAAAATTTCCAAACCACGAAGGATTTCACTTTTACAGTACTAGCACAAATTCGAGAATTGTCAGCAGTTGAATGGTTTTTCTTTACTAATGGATTTCCATCAAACCACACAATCTTATAAATACAGAGTTAAAAATTCTTTGACAAGTTGAAAGTTTAAGTTTCAGGGTTGTCGGGTCAAGGTCACTGTTGCTTTTTTTAGACAATAGTTGTCATCACTGTAGCGGCTTTGTTTCTTCATGGATTTTCACCAACTTCACACACATGTAGAGGATTAACATGTCTTGGACAAGTTCAAGTTTCAAGGTTGTTTGGTTAAGGTAAATTAAAATCGGCATACACATATTGCATATATTGGCTTATTTTATTTGTGGAATGGTTCAGAATGCAGGCAATGTGAGGAACAAAAAGAGTCCAGTGGCTCTGCGATTCTGTTGCCTCATTTTAATGCCAACTCATGAACTTGTCTTTCAAACTTATTCATCCAGATTTCTACTTATGTTACTACACACAAACTTTGAAACTGTTTTGTGCAAGTGTATTTAAAGGCGATACTAATATAGCTGATTGAACTGAAATGAAAATTTGTAAATTCCGGAATATTCGAAAAGTGTATGAAACATATCTAGAGGGTTAAAATTGGTAACATTCCATTAAATGTTATGTTTTCTCAACTGATGAGATAACCGGACACAAAGATAACATGCTATCCCATCATTCCACTCCAAGTTTGAAGTAATGCCGAACAGCGTTTCTTGCATTAGTATTTAGTTTAGCCACCTTCAGATGATACGTTCATCATTCCAGTACACTGTAAGATTATGTTCGGTAAAGCTTGTAATAATAATAATAATAATTAAAACATAATCTTACATAATAATAATAATTAGCTCGTGTTTGGACCAAATTCCAAATGAAATACATTTTCTGAAGGCAAATGTGATTCTTAGAACAAAAATCAAGGTCTCGGTTGTGTTAAATAACCAGAAAGTACCTTAAAACGGCATTTTCCGCTAAATTTGGCCCATTTCTGCTCAATTTCGCTGCCGCCATTCGACTAATTATAGGAATCTCAACATGGTACGAAATCAAACATTTTCTACATTTTTTAAAACCTTAATTGTTTGGACTATTAAACAACAACATATTTTATTCACATCAGGATTTATTCTTTAACATACTGATGCTTTAGTTATATTTTTATTATCGTTTTCAATATTGAAAAAACATTTCTTATTATTTTTTTGCGAATCGGCACTGAACGCGGGAACAAGTAATGGTGACGTATTTCGGAAAAGTCACGTGATTGCTCGTATAAAAATAGAACCGGAAGCACATGTCATATCAGGTAGCTCTATAGGGTCGCCGCGGTAAACATGGCAGCCAGACGAAACCGGAGTCGCATCAGGCTCAAAGGAAGACTAGCCAACTCGGAACAGATGCATCGGATCAACAAAAAGATCCCACCAAAGAATACCAAGACCATGGTTTGACGAACGAAGCGATGTGAGGTTGCATTGAGTTGACAGTACTTTTCGGGAAAACAAACTGCAAAAGTTTTGTTGGCGAGATAATTTACGGTAGGCCTACACAATGTATACCAATGCAAGTTACCATTACGTACATAACATGTCCGTGCAGTTTGTGTCAGTAGCTTGGATCCCGCAGGAAAAAGAACTTCAAACTAAAGTTTTGACACCGATTCAACAGTGTATCTACATATAGGTAGGTAGGCCTAACAAACTAATGATAATATACAAATGTAACAATACTTAAATAATATGTAAACGGATTATCCGTGATGGAGAGCGCAGTTATAGGCCTACATGTACCACAGGGACCTGAACATTTGTTACTGCAAATTTAAACTACTTTTGGACTTAAACTAGATGTTCAGTCTAATTTTACACTTCTGGGTGGGGTTACATTTGTGTGCATTTATAGGAGGTTTCTAAAATAAAAAAAAATATCCATCTTTCCAATGGTATCAAGCATTTTTTCATACCTCAACTAAAAATATGATTTTTGATGAAAGAAATGTAGGAAGGGTCGCTTTTTCGACATCGAAGTCTTTTAACCCTTAGCCTTTACAACCATTTTAAAACCTGAGGGAGCATTTTTATCAAAAATAGATCTAAATCTCCCAAAAGTGTAAAATAACTTTAAACACCTTAGTTAAAGCTGACAATGCAAGTTAAAAAGCTTTCTTGTTAATATTTGAAAAAAATCTTCTGAGATGCCCCCTTACAGGTCCCTAAGGAATGGCTGCAGACATTTTAGTTTTTGCCTTGCTTGGAAACAATAGTCGGCTTCCTTGGGTATAAAAGGCACCCAGGCCGTCAAACCGGTTCTCATTGTTGTGATTAAACCGCACGAAGGTTTTGAAGGTGTAATTATAACGATATTATACAATATGAGCAAAATAAATAAAAAAAAAACATTAGATTACGCCAAACTTCGAGCGAATAAAAAACAAGTACATAAATGACAACTGATAAACCTACCTTAGTATTCAATTGGAACACCATGTCGCTAAGAGTAATCAGTTCGTGCACGTGTTTTACATAATCTAGACTATGCTCGCGTGTTACACTACATTTTCATTACAAGCGCTTTAGTGGCAAGGCGTAATATTATAGGTAGTATTAGGAGCGAGTAGATATATTCTGTTCGGAACGTTTTGCTCTGCTTCCGAATGTAAAATCAACATGTCATTATGTATACATAGGTCAGTGTTATTCCTGGGTATTTTGGGGAAAATTCAATTTGCCAAATTGGGAAAAAAATTAGCGTGAACAGGTAATAAATTGGGAAAAAATTTAAACCCAACCACACTCATTAAATGTTCCATGCTAATTAATTTTACAGTGCACAGTAAACCTTTTAACTTTATGGTATGGTAAACAATGAAAGCAAAGAACTGGGAGTTACATGGTGAGTCGAGTCTGAGTCACAGACTCACTCACTGATATTTCTTTTAATGATTTTTTATTCATTATAACATCATGTGCGTGTCCTTTTTTTCCGGATTTTGAAAAGTCATAATAATTGGGAATTTTAAAGTTGATTTTGGGAAAAATAACACTAAAACGCTTTGGGAATGGGGTCGTTTGGCATACCCAGTTATATAGGCAAGAAAAACACTGTAGGTGAAGGGACAGCTAGGGTGTTTTCAGTTTTATTTTTTTTTATTTTGCTTTGGCACACGATTTATGATGGTGTCTGAGAGAGTGACCATCTTCACATAACTTCAACTTCAAGGTAAGTGTGTGTTGGTCATTCCAGTTTTGTAACTCCAGTGTCACCTGTTGTGTCCACAGGTGTGTTGCACTTTGCACGTCCAGTGAAAACCGGTTTGACAGGCTGGGTGCCTTTTATACCCAGGGAGGCCGACTCTCGTTTCCAAGCAAGGCAAAAACTAAAATGTCTGCCTCTCCTTAGTAACCTGTTAGGGGGCATCTCAGAAGCTTTCTAAAATATTACTTTGCCGTATTCAACAAAAAAGCTTTTTAACTTGCATTGTCAGCTTTAAGGTCCAAAACTGGCTGTAACAAATTCTCAGGTCCCTGTGATATGTATGGTATATTAGCCTTACTAGGCAGTTTGTATGAACAATTTTATGATAGTACATTAAAGTGTAATCAGGTTTGGAATAGAGCGTATTCTGACACGAATCTTCATTTCAACATCAGTTACTTATCCCTTATTTTCTATTATATTCTTCCTTTATGATAATGATATGAGGATGTAACATTTTTCCTGTGACAAATTGAAATTAAATCTTCCCATTGTTCCCAGTTTAAATACACAAATGAACAAACTGCATACATGTTGTTGTTATGGTCCATATATAAGAGGAACTATTTAACCCTATATAATTTAATTTTGCCTATTCCCGCAATGTTAAACTTTTTCAGGTTATATTGTATTATAACCTCAAAAATCAGACAACGCAAAAAGTGATGACGTCATATACCGCCATGTTTGGCGCGGTATTTTGTAATCAAACCTCTGATTGGTAAGGTTGTTTTGCAGTGAAATTTATGCACATGGTTGTGTATTTTGCAAATCCATTCCATTTTTGTTATAATTAATACGAAATCATTGTATAAGACTTGCGGAAATGAAATTATAAGGAATAACCACAATATTTTTTTAGGGTTATACGGTATATACAAAAAAAACTGTGTGCACTTTTTTGAATAAACCGCTTCGCAGATTTATGCAAAGTGCACACATATTTTTTCGGTATATACCGTATAACCCTAAAAAATATTGTGGTTATTCCTTAAATATTCAAACAACAGAAAAAAACAAAGCATTTGACCCAATATTTCGCTTCCTTTGCAAATGACCTGCATATTTTTTTGAGTTGACTGGAAAATGAATAGGCCTAACTGTTACATAATCAATTTGCGTAATTGTGGTCAAAATATTTCTAGGTCCAGCATTATTTTTAGTTTTTCTTATTGAACCAATAGCATTGAATGAGTTTGGGATGATTTTATTTTAACCATGATCACTCTACGTGATGACTTTGCATTTTTTTTAAAATGATATGTCCTTTAGGTTAGACTCTATATAGGCCTAGTTATTTAACAAGTTGTGTCTAGCAGGCCCAATCTCTGTAATGTACATGTTGTCCCGATGCATGGATGTTAAAGATCAGCCTATAACGCAGAACGCAGACTTATAATTACCGTTCCTTTGAAGGGTCATGTGACATCAAATTCACGATAAATTTATTATAATTATAAATACACGAGTCAGAAATTTCTCATAGCCCACCCTTTTACCGCACATTATTATTATTGGCTTCAATACATTTATTTTCTTAAAGTTGAATTTTATTGCAGATATCCATAAAATGTTTACAAGTATAAAATGGCGGGAGACTGTGTTTATGAATACTCCTTAACATTTTATAAATACATTTTTATTGTAACATGTCCCTGTGACTGATAAATGTAAGGGGTAGTTTTAGTTGTCGGAGTCCTGGAGTTAACAAAATAAAGGGAGATAACTTATATTGTTTAAATTTCAGGTCTTATTGGTGTCAACACTGGAAAGATTGTGGACTTTGACTTGAGAACAAGAAGCTGTAGTGTGTGCCAGTATCATCTTGGAAGGTCCGAGACAGTTTCAAAACATTAATGCAATGTTGATTGGACAGGTTTGTAGAGTTAGTCAAAATTGTATATAGATCATTTTGCGTATCTATAAAACTGACTTGTACGAGACCATTCACTCTTAGTTTACTCTTATTACCATGAGACTGTGTGAAAAACTTTTTATTTTAATTCAACTATATACAGAAATGTACAGTTAAACCAGCTGTCTAAACCCAAAGGCACTGGGACCAAAACTATTAGTCTGTTGTTTAAACAATTGTCGGTTTGTATTAGAGGTAATATATGTATAAGTTCCTAGAACTTGGCCATATATTAAACAGGAATTCCTATTACACAGCAGCCAGTTTAGTCGATGTCAAGTGGTAGGGTAAGGGTATTTGATAATTTTGCCTACTTTTGATCAATACCACATACAGTGTACCCTCGTTATACCGCCACCTTTCATCCACAGCAATTATGGCGGTATAACGAGGGTGGCGATAGTATCAAATTATGAAAATTATAACCATGAATTAAATTGCATAATAGATTGCATTTCCAACATTTTATTAAAAATGAGCTAAGTACTATATATCGTAACATATCGTCATATAGATCTATATTGGCACAAATTTATATCTGAAACATGCCATTCCAAATGGAACACTAAAGAATTCCTCGATCTCCAAAAACAGAACAATATGGCATTATTGTCGAGGGAAATATATAGGGATTCGGGACGTTGTATTTTAAAGGGTGTGGCGGATGGCGGTATGTGAGGGTAGCGAACTTAACGAGGGAATTATATAGGACAGAAATCTGTTCTAGAGGTTTAGGTGGCGGTATGCTAGGGTGGCGGTAGATTCAGGTGGCAATGGTCGAGGGTACACTGTATTTTTTCATTTTTTTTTTTTTTGTATCAAAAAGGAGACATGGAAATTCATAAATTATTTCCAACTCTATATATATAACATTATGACTTTCTACAGGTTTTAAGATATGACCAAGTCTTTGGAAACAAGGGTATCTTCTGCTAGGATGCAAAAGAATGAAGGATACAGTTGGCTGGACAAGGTAAGTGTTGGCTTCACAAATACCCTCAATTTAGTGCAATATCTCAAAAAAGTTGTCTCTGTATAATGTATATCTTAAGTTTGTTGTATGATTTGTATTTATTTTTATACTGACTGATCATGACCTGAGCCAAAATTTCATTTGTAACTTTCTGATAAAATTTGTCTTAATTTTACAAGATAAACACTTCATATTTTGTCAAGAGAAATGTCAAGGTCATTACTTCTCTTTAGGTAAGGGTCAAGATCTATATGAAGATTAAAGTGTAGTGTTCTACAAACATATCTTGGGTCAATATACATTTGCTAAGTACTTGTATAGCTGTCTATTGTCAATTTTGTATATGTATATATGTGAAAATTTGGAAACTGTATGTTGACAATATTTTTTTTCTCAGGTGAATGAAAAACCTTGCTTTCTCCTGGAAGTGTAACTAAATCACATGGGGTACACAGGGACTGGATTAGGAATAACACCAGTGTTTTGAAGTCTACATTTTCTTAAAAACAAAAATGCACCTGAATAAAGGTAAACAATATGCAATTCATATAAACTTGATCCAGGGATATTCTGCATGATGTCCGAAGCAAAGCAAGCTAAAAAGACTCTCATTGGACAATGTTAATGCAATGATGTCATCAATAGACCAGGAGTTATGTTAGAAGAGATTTCGCTTTCATACTCAAATGAAAAGCATTTCTGCTGTTATAGTTCATATATTGAGTTTCAGTGCAAATAGTACATAATTTTTAGTAAATGAATACACTATATACATTTGTAATTGCATATTATGTTTAAAAATTTTATAACGTAGGTCTGTGCCATATTTCAAGGTTAAGGTTAAACTTAAAATTTATCATTTTGAATGAAAGGAAGTCTTCTTGTATTATTTGCGGATTCCGAAAAATAAATACTTTACGACTGATAATTGGATTTTTTCTTTGTGAATATTGCATTTTGTGTGAACAGGGAGATAATTAGATTGAATTACCTCCCTTGTATACAAAGAAACGGGTCACAATATGATAATATGCTACAGAGAACACCTAGCTTCTCCTTTGAAGGGGATTTTCTTTCAAAGTTCTGCTTAAGACTCATAAATCACGTTGACATATTCCTGACAAATACAATGTTTACATGATTTTTATGCCCCTGTCATGAAATGGGAGTGGGGGGGGGGGGCATATAGTGTATCCATGTCCGTCCCGTCCAATGGTAATGTAACCAGCTTATTTAAATAACTACTAATCCGATTGTCATCAAACTTCTTATGTGTAATAATTAAGCATTTACAACTAATTTCATATGGGGGAAGGGGGGGGGGGGGGCATTTATGTCTCAGTCATTTCTAATTATGAGGCTTGGTTTATTTTGTCCTATTAACAGCCAGGTCATTTAAGCAGGTTTTGGAGGTGGAGGAAAGCCTGAGTACCCCAAGTAAAAACCACTGACCTACGGTCAGTACCTGGCAACTGCCTCCCATACAAGGACTAGTTAAACCCATTGGTACAAATATATAGCAACACTGTGTCATGATAAACCGGAAAGAGTAATTGACATGTCAAACTAGCAAAATTATCTCGGAATGAAGTCATCTATCAAAAAATAAATTTCATCCTTAATGTTACTGATTGCAGGGGGGTTGTGTAGAAATACAAGTACTTTTCCTAGCCATCTGTCTGCCCACTGAAGTTTGTCAGCACTTCTTTCTTTCTTTCATAAATTTCCATCAAACTTGAGTGTGGAATTTCTATACACCCCTCAAAAATGATGGGATGTATTATGGTATGGCGTTGTCCGTCTGTTCGTCGTAAACTTTTATTTGTCCGGAGATCTCCTCCTTCAGTGTTCAACCGATTTCTTTAAAAGTTGCTAGGCCTGACCACCATGACATTAAGTTGTGTTTTCTTGATTTACAGTTTGATTTGACAATTTTCACTAGAGTTCAGGCCCTTTGGGACATAATTTCGTCCATTATGTAGAAAACGTCAGAACTTTTTGTGTTTTTTTCAATTCCTCTAAAATTTTGTTATGGTACTTCGAAAAGCTATAACATTTACATCTATTACAGGTTTTGTTGAGTTATTTCAACTTTTTCGCGTAACATCATTTCATAGTTTAATATAGGCATTATGTAGACAATGCATTTCTGTCGTAAGCTGTTATTTGTCTGGAGATCTTCTCCTACAGTTTCCAATTGATATCTTTCAAATTCGCAAAGCTTTATCATCATGACATGAAGTTGTGTTTCCTGAAAGACAGTTTGATTTGACAATATTTACTAGAGTTATGGCCCTTTGGAACTTGTATCTGATGCAATTTGGGGCATTATGTAGAAACTTTTTTTGTGTTTACATACCATTATACTTCCGATATGGTAGGACAGGCATATCATGCCTCTGCTCATGGTGCTCTTGTTCGCTTAGACAGCCTCCAAACTGTTAGCAGTGTGGGAATGTTTGTGCTGTCAGTCTTCTGTTTAGCAATGTGACATATACTATCCACTGTAGAAATTGAATGGTATCAAATATTTTCGCGTGTGGATACAATGTACATCTGGGAAAATTTATTGGCAGCGATATAAGCGAAAATTTCCAAACCACGAAGGATTTCACTTTTACAGTACTAGCACAAATTCGAGAATTTTCAGCAGTTGAATGGTTTTTCTTTACTAATGGATTTCCATCAAACCACACAATCTTATAAATACAGAGTTAAAAATTCTTTGACAAGTTGAAAGTTTAAGTTTCAGGGTTGTCGGGTCAAGGTCACTGTTGCTTTTTTTAGACAATAGTTGTCATCACTGTAGTGGCTTTGTTTCTTCATGGATTTTCACCAACTTCACACACATGTAGAGGATTAACATGTCTTGGACAAGTTCAAGTTTCAAGGTTGTTTGGTCAAGGTAAATTAAAATCGGCATACACATATTGCATATATTGGCTTATTTTATTTGTGGAATGGTTCAGAATGCAGGCAATGTGAGGAACAAAAAGAGTCCAGTGGCTCTGCGATTCTGTTGCCTCATTTTAATGCCAACTCATGAACTTGTCTTTCAAACTTATTCATCCAGATTTCTACTTATGTTACTACACACAAACTTTGAAACTGTTTTGTGCAAGTGTATTTAAAGGCGATACTAATATAGCTGATTGAACTAAAATGAAAATTTGTAAATTCCGGAATATTCGAAAAGTGTATGAAACATATCTAGAGGGTTAAAATTGGTAACATTCCATTAAATGTTATGTTTTCTCAACTGATGAGATAACCGTACACAAAGATAACATGTTATCCCATCATTCCACTCCAAGTTTGAAGTAATGCCGAACAGCGTTTCTTTCATTAGTATTTAGTTTAGCCACCTTCAGATGATACGTTCATCATTCCAGTACACTGTAAGATTATGTTCGGTAAAGCTTGTCTTACATAATAATAATAATAATTAGCTCATGTTTGGACCAATTTCTAAATGAAATACATTTTCTGAAGGCAAATGTTATTCTAAGAACAAAAATCAAGGTCTCAGTTGTGTCAATTAACCGGAAATTACCTTAAAACGGCATTTCCCGCTAAATTTGGTGTTCGTCTGCTCAATTTCGCCGCCGCCATTCGACTAATTATATGAATCTCAACATGGTACGACATGAAACTTTTCCTATATTTTTTTTAACCTTCACAGTTTAGATTATCAAACAATAATATATTTATTTGATATCAAGATTTATTACTTAGCACATCAGTACCATAGTTGTATTTTTATTATCGTTTTCTATGTTGAAAAAACATTTCTTATGTTTTCTTGCGAATCGGCACGGAACCAGGAGCAGGATAGTGGTCACATGATTCGAAAAAAAATCACGTGATTGCTCGTATAAAAATAAAACCGGAAGCGCAAATGTCAGGTAGCCGCGCGCGATAACAAATATTGGCTGACGAAAACAGAGTCACAAGACTTGACAAGAAAGAATCTGAAAGAGACTATTGAAAGATCGGGAACAGATGCATCTGATAAACAAAAATTAATACGACACAATCAAAGAAGACGAAGAGCATGGTTTGACGGATGAAGTGTGGTTAAGTTGACAGTGCTTTCGGGAAACAAAAACGTACAGCTGATACGTATACGTTTTTCATTTACGTACACTGTAAGATTATGTTCGGTAAAGCTTGTAATAATAAGAATAATAATAATAATAATAATAATAAGAAACCGAGCAAAAACAATATGTCCCCCCACTTCGTTTGGGGGACATAACTAGTCATCCTCCATACATGTATCACACAGGGATACAGAACAACTAGTCATCCTCCATATATGTATCACACAAGGATACAGAACAACCAGTCATCCTCCATACATGTATCACACAAGGATACAGAACAACCAGTCATCATCCATACATGTATCACACAGGGATACAGAACAACTAGTAACCCTCCATACATGTATCACACAGGGATATAGAACAACCAGTCATCTTTCATACATGTATCACACAAGGACACAGAACAACCAGTCATCCTCCATACATGTATCACACAGGGACACAGAACAACTAGTCATCCTCCATTCATGTATCACACAGGGATACAGAACAACTAGTCATCCTCCATACATGTATCACACAAGGATACAGAACAACCAGTCATCCTCCATACATGTATCACACAAGATAACAGAACAAAAAGTCATCCTCCATACTTGTATCACACAAGGACACAGAACAACTAGTCATCCTCTATACATGTATCACACAGGGATACAGAACAACCAATCATCCTCCATTCATGTATCACACAAGGATACAGAACAACTAGTCATCTTTCATACATGTATCACACAAGGACACAGAACAACCAGTCATCCTCCATACATGTATCACACAGGGACACAGAATAACTAGTCATCCTCCATACATTTATCACACAAGGATACAGAACAACCAGTCATCCTCCATACATGTATCACACAGGGACACAGAACAACCAGTCATCCTCCATACATGTATCACACAGGGATACAGAACAACCAGTCATCCTCCATATATGTATCACACAGGGATACAGAACAACCAGTCATCCTCCATACATGTATCACACAAGGATATAGAACAACTAGTCATCCTCCATACATGTATCACACAGGGATACAGAACAACTAGCCATCCTCCATACATGTATCACACAGGGATACAGAACAACTAGTCATCTTTCATACATGTATCACACAAGGATACAGAACAACTAGTCATCCTCCATACATGTATCACACAGGGATACAGAACAACTAGTCATCTTTCATACATGTATCACACAAGGACACAGAACAACCAGTCATCCTCCATACATGTATCACACAGGGACACAGAATAACTAGTCATCCTCCATACATTTATCACACAAGGATACAGAACAACCAGTCATCCTCCATACATGTATCACACAGGGACACAGAACAACCAGTCATCCTCCATACATGTATCACACAGGGATACAGAACAACCAGTCATCCTCCATATATGTATCACACAGGGATACAGAACAACCAGTCATCCTCCATACATGTATCACACAAGGATATAGAACAACTAGTCATCCTCCATACATGTATCACACAGGGATACAGAACAACTAGCCATCCTCCATACATGTATCACACAGGGATACAGAACAACTAGTCATCCTCCATACATGTATCACACAGGGATACAGAACAACTAGTCATCCTCCATACATGTATCACACAGGGATATAGAACAACCAGTTATCCTCCATACATGTATCACACAGGGACACAGAACAACTAGTCATCCTCCATACATGTATCACACAGGGATACAGAACAACTAGTCATCCTCCATACATGTATCACACAAGGATACAGAACAACCAGTCATCTTTCATACATGTATCACACAAGGACACAGAACAACCAGTCATCCTCCATACATGTATCACACAGGGACACAGAACAACCAGTCATCCTCCATACATGTATCACACAGGGATACAGAACAACCAGTCATCCTCCATATATGTATCACACAAGGATATAGAACAACCAGTCATCCTCCATACATGTATCACACAGGGATACAGAACAACCAGTCATCCTCCATACATGTATCACACAGGGATACAGAACAACCAGTCATCCTCCATACATGTATCACACAAGGATACAGAACAACTAGTCACCCTCCATACATGTATCACACAGGGATACAGAACAACTAGTCACCCTCCATACATGTATCACACCAGGATACAGAACAACCAGTCATCTTTCATACATGTATCACACAAGGACACAGAACAACCAGTCATCCTCCATACATGTATCACACAAGGATACAGAACAACTAGTCATCTTTTATACATGTATCACACAGGGATACAGAACAACTAGTCACCCTCCATACATGTATCACACCAGGATACAGAACAACCAGTCATCTTTCATACATGTATCACACAAGGATACAGAACAACCAGTCATCCTCCATACATGTATCACACAGGGATACAGAATAACTAGTCACCCTCCATACATGTATCACACAGGGATATAGAACAACTAGTCATCCTCCATACATGTATCACACAGGGATACAGAACAACCAGTCACCCTCCATACATATATCACACAGGGATACAGAACAACTCGTCATCCTCCATACATGTATCACACAAGGATGCAGAACAACTAGTCATCCTCCATACATGTATCACACAGGGATACAGAACAACTAGTCACCCTCCAAACATGTATCACACAAGGATACAGAACAACTAGTCACCCTCCATACATGTATCACACAGGGATACAGAACAACCAGTCATCCTCCATACATGTATCACACAAGGATACAGAACAACTAGTCATCCTCCATACATGTATCACACAGGGATACAGAAGAACCAGTCATCCTCCATACATGTATAACACAGGGATACAGAACAACTAGTCATCTTCCATACATGTATCACACAGGGATACAGAACAACTAGTCATCCTCCATACATGTATCACACAGGGATACAGAACAACCAGTCATCCTCCATACATATATCACACAAGGATACAGAACAACCAGTCATCCTTTATACATGTATCACACAGGGATACAGAACAACCAGTCATCCTTTATATATGTATCACACAGGGATACAGAACAACCAGTCATCCTCCATACATGTATCACACAGGGATACAGAACAATCAGTCATCCTTTATACATGTATCACACAGGGATATAGAACAACCAGTCATCCTTTATACATGTATCACACAGGGATACAGAACAACTAGTCATCCTCCATACATATATCACACAGGGATACAGAACAACCAGTCATCCTTTATACATATATCACACAGGGATACAGAACAACTAGTCATCCTCCATACATGTATCACACAGGGATACAGAACAACTAGTCATCCTCCATACATGTATCACACAAGGATACAGAACAACTAGTCATCATCCATATATGTATCACACAGGGATACAGAACAATCAGTCATCCTTTATATATGTATCACACAGGGATACAGAACAACTAGTCATCCTCCATACATGTATCACACAGGGACACAGAACAATCAGTCATCCTTTATACATGTATCACACAAGAATACCGAACAATCTGTAATCCTCCATACATGTATCACACAAGGATACAGAACAACCAGTCATCCTTTATATATGTATCACACAGAGATACAGAATAATCAGTCATCCTCCATACATGTATCACACAAGGATATAGAACAACCAGTCATCCTCCATACATATATCACACAGGGATACAGAACAACTAGTCATCCTCCATATATGTATCACACAGGGATATAGAACAACCAGTCATCCTTTATACATGTATCACACAGGGATACAGAACAACTAGTCATCCTCCATATATGTATCACACAGGGATACAGAACAACCAGTCATCCTTTATACATATATCACACAGGGATACAGAACAACCAGTCATCCTCCATACATATATCACACAGGGATACAGAACAATCAGTCATCCTTTTTACATGTATCACACAGGGATACAGAACAACCATCATCCTCCATATATGTATCACACAGGGATATAGAACAACCAGTCATCCTTTATACATGTATCACACAGGGATACAGAACAACTAGTCATCCTCCATACATGTATCACACAGGGATACAGAACAACCAGTCATCCTTTATACATATATCACACAGGGATACAGAACAACCAGTCATCCTCCATACATATATCACACAGGGATACAGAACAATCAGTCATCCTTTATACATGTATCACACAAGGATACAGAACAACTAGTCATCCTCCATACATGTATCACACAGGGATACAGAACAACTAGTAACCCTCCATACATGTATAACACAGGGATACAGAACAACTAGTCATCTTCCATACATATATCACACAGGGATACAGAACAATCAGTCATCCTTTATACATATATCACACAGGGATACAGAACAACCAGTCATCCTTTATACATGTATCACACAGGGATACAGAACAACCAGTCATCCTTTATACATGTATCATACAAGGATACAGAACAACTAGTCATCTTCCATACATGTATCACACAGGGATACAGAACAACTAGTCATCTTCCATACATATATCACACAGGGATACAGAACAACTAGTCATCTTCCATACATATATCACACAGGGATACAGAACAACTAGTCATCTTCCATACATATATCACACAGGGATACAGAACAATCAGTCATCCTTTATACATGTATCACACAAGGATACAGAACAACCAGTCATCTTCCATACATGTATCACACAGGGATACAGAACAACCAGTCATCCTTTATACATGTATCATACAAGGATACAGAACAACTAGTCATCTTCCATACATGTATCACACAAGGATACAGAACAACTAGTCACCCTCCATACATATATCACACAGGGATACAGAACAATCAGTCATCCTTTATACATGTATCACACAAGGATACAGAACAATCAGTCATCCTTTATACATGTATCACACAAGGATACAGAACAACTAGTCACCCTCCATACATATATCACACAGGGATACAGAACAATCAGTCATCCTTTATACATGTATCACACAGGGATACAGAACAATCAGTCATCCTTTATACATGTATCACACAAGGATACAGAACAACTAGTCACCCTCCATACATGTATCACACAGGGATACAGAACAATCAGTCATCTTCCATACATGTATCACACAGGGATATAGAACAACCAGTCATCCTTTATACATGTATCACACAGGGATACAGAACAATCAGTCATCCTTTATACATGTATCACACAAGGATACAGAACAACTAGTCATCTTCCATACATGTATCACACAGGGATACAGAACAACTAGTCATCTTCCATACATGTATCACACAGGGATATAGAACAACCAGTCATCCTTTATACATGTATCACACAGGGATATAGAACAACCAGTCATCCTCCATACATGTATCACACAGGGATACAGAACAACTAGTCACCCTCCATACATGTGTCATACAGGGATACAGAACAACCAGTCATCCTTTATACATGTGTCACACAGGGATACAGAACAACTAGTCACCCTCCATACATGTATCACACAGGGATACAGAACAACCAGTCATCCTCCATACATGTATCACACAGGGATACAGAACAACCAGTCATCCTTTATACATGTATCACACAGGGATACAGAACAACTAGTCACCCTCCATACATGTATCACACAGGGATACAGAACAACCAGTCATCCTTTATACATGTATCACACAGGGATACAGAACAATCAGTCATCCTTTATACAGGTATCACACAGGGATACAGAACAACCAGTCATCCTCCATACATGTATCACACAGGGATATAGAACAACCAGTCATCCTCCATACATGTATCACACAGGGATATAGAACAACTCGTCATCCTCCCTACATGTATCACACAAGGATACAGAACAACCAGTCATCCTCCATACATGTATCACACAGGGATATAGAACAACTCGTCATCCTCCCTACATGTATCACACAAGGATACAGAACAACCAGTCATCCTCCATACATGTATCACACAGGGATATAGAACAACTCGTCATCCTCCCTACATGTATCACACAGGGATACAGAACAACCAGTCATCCTCCATACATGTATCACACAGGGATATAGAACAACTCGTCATCCTCCCTACATGTATCACACAAGGATACAGAACAACCAGTCATCCTCCATACATGTATCACACAGGGATACAGAACAACTAGTCATCCTTTATACATGTATCACACAGGGATACAGAACAACCAGTCATCCTCCATACATGTATCACACAGGGATATAGAACAACCAGTCATCCTCCCTACATGTATCACACAAGGATACAGAACAACTAGTCACCCTCCATACATGTATCACACAGGGACACAGAACAATCAGTCATCCTTTATACATGTATCACACAGGGATACAGAACAACCAGTCATCCTCCATACATGTATCACACAGGGATACAGAACAACCAGTCATCCTCCATACATGTATCACACAAGGATACAGAACAACCAGTCATCCTCCATACATGTATCACACAGGGATACAGAACAATCAGTCATCCTTTATACATGTATCACACAGGGATACAGAACAACCAGTCATCCTCCATACATGTATCACACAGGGATATAGAACAACCAGTCATCCTCCCTACATGTATCACACAAGGATACAGAACAACTAGTCACCCTCCATACATGTATCACACAAGGATACAGAACAATCAGTCATCCTTTATATATGTATCACACAGGGATACAGAACAATCAGTCATCCTTTATATATGTATCATACAAGGACAAAGAACAACCAGTCATCCTTTATACATGTATCAAACAGGGACACAGAACAACTCGTCATCCTCCATACATGTATCACACAGGGATACAGAACAATCAGTCATCCTTTATATATGTATCACACAGGGATACAGAACAACCAGTCATCCTCCCTACATGTATCATACAAGGACACAGAACAACCAGTCATCCTTTATACATGTATCACACAGGGATACAGAACAATCAGTCATCCTTTATATATGTATCAGACAAGGATACAGAACAAGTAGTCATCCTCCATACATGTATCACACAGGGACACAGAACAACCAGTAATCCTCCATACATGTATCACACAGGGATACAGAACAACCAGTCATCCTCCATACATGTATCACACAGGGATACAAAACAATCAGTCATCCTTTATATATGTATCAGACAAGGATACAGAACAAGTAGTCATCCTCCATACATGTATCACACAGGGATACAGAACAACTAGTCATCATCCATACATGTATCACACAGGGATACAGAACAACCAGTCATCCTCCATACATGTATCACACAAGGATACAGAACAACCAGTCATCATCCATACATGTATCACACAGGGATACAGAACAACCAGTCATCCTTTATACATGTATCACACAAGGATACAGAACAACCAGTCATCCTCCATACATGTATCACACAGGGATACAGAACAACTCGTCATCCTCCATACATGTATCACACAGGGATACAGAACAACCAGTCATCCTTTATACATGTATCACACAAGGATACAGAACAACCAGTCATCATCCATACATGTATCACACAGGGATACAGAACAACCAATCATCCTTTATACATGTATCACACAAGGATACAGAACAACTCGTCATCCTCCATACATGTATCACACAAGGATACAGAACAACTAGTCACCCTCCATACATGTATCACACAGGGATACAGAATAACCAGTCATCCTTTATACATGTATCACACAGGGATACAGAACAACTAGTCACCCTCCATACATGTATCACACAGGGATACAGAACAACTAGTCATCTTCCATACATGTATCACACCAGGATATAGAACAACTAGTCATCCTCCATACATGTATCACACAGGGATACAGAACAACTAGTCATCCTCCATACATGTATCACACCAGGATACAGAACAACCAGTCATCTTTCATACATGTATCACACAAGGACACAGAACAACCAGTCATCCTTTATACATGTATCACACAGGGACACAGAACAACTAGTCACTCTCCATACATGTATCACACCAGGATACAGAACAACCAGTCATCTTTCATACATGTATCACACAAGGACACAGAACAACCAGTCATCCTTTATACATGTATCACACAGGGATACAGAACAACTAGTCATCTTCCATACATGTATCACACAGGGATACAGAACAACTAGTCATCTTCCATACATGTATCACACAGGGATACAGAACAACTAGTCATCTTCCATACATATATCACACAGGGATACAGAACAACTAGTCGTCTTCCATACATATATCACACAGGGATACAGAACAATCAGTCATCCTTTATACATGTATCACACAGGGATACAGAACAACTAGTCATCTTCCATACATGTATCACACAGGGATACAGAACAACTAGTCATCTTCCATACATATATCACACAAGGATACAGAACAACTAGTCACCCTCCATACATGTATCACACAGGGATACAGAACAACCAGTCATCCTTTATACATGTATCACACAGGGATACAGAACAACCAGTCATCCTCCATACATGTATCACACAGGGATACAGAACAACCAGTCATCCTCCATACATGTATCACACAGGGATACAGAACAATCAGTCATCCTCCATACATGTATCACACAGGGATACAGAACAACCAGTCATCCTTTATACATGTATCACACAGGGATATAGAACAACCAGTCATCCTTTATACATGTGTCATACAGGGATACAGAACAACCAGTCATCCTTTATACATGTATCACACAGGGATATAGAACAACCAGTCATCCTTTATACATGTATCACACAAGGATACAGAACAACCAGTCATCCTCCATACATGTATCACACAAGGATACAGAATAACCAGTCATCCTCCATACATGTATCATACAGGGATACAGAACAACCAGTCATCCTCCATACATGTATCACACAAGGATACAGAACAACCAGTCATCCTTTATACATGTATCACACAAGGATACAGAACAACCAGTCATCCTCCATACATGTATCACACAAGGATACAGAACAACCAGTCATCCTTTATACATGTATCACACAGGGATACAGAACAACTAGTCACCCTCCATACATGTATCATACAGGGATACAGAACAACCAGTCATCCTTTATACATGTATCACACAGGGATATAGAACAACCAGTCATCCTCCATACATGTATCACATAGGGATATAGAACAACCAGTCATCCTCCCTACATGTATCACACAAGGATACAGAACAATCAGTCATCCTTTATACATGTATCACACAGGGATATAGAACAACCAGTCATCCTCCATACATGTATCACACAGGGATACAGAACAACCAGTCATCCTTTATACATGTATCACACAGGGATACAGAACAATCAGTCATCCTTTATACATGTATCACACAGGGATATAGAACAACCAGTCATCCTCCATACATGTATCACACAGGGATATAGAACAACCAGTCATCCTTTATACATGTATCACACAGGGATATAGAACAACCAGTCATCCTCCATACATGTATCACACAGGGATATAGAACAACCAGTCATCCTTTATACATGTATCACACAGGGATACAGAACAACCAGTCATCCTCCCTACATGTATCACACAAGGATACAGAACAACTAGTCACCCTCCATACATGTATCACACAAGGATACAGAACAACTAGTCATCCTCCATACTTGTATCACACAAGGATACAGAACAACCAGTCATCCTCCATACATGTATCACACAGGGATACAGAACAATCAGTCATCCTTTATACATGTATCACACAAGGATACAGAACAACTAGTCACCCTCCATACATGTATCACACAAGGATACAGAACAATCAGTCATCCTTTATATATGTATCACACAGGGATACAGAACAATCAGTCATCCTTTATATATGTATCATACAAGGACACAGAACAACCAGTCATCCTTTATACATGTATCACACAGGGACACAGAACAATCAGTCATCCTTTATACATGTATCACACAGGGATATAGAACAACCAGTCATCCTCCCTACATGTATCACACAGGGACACAGAACAATCAGTCATCCTTTATATATGTATCATACAAGGACACAGAACAATCAGTCATCCTTTATACATGTATCACACAGGGATATAGAACAACCAGTCATCCTCCCTACATGTATCACACAGGGACACAGAACAATCAGTCATCCTTTATATATGTATCATACAAGGACACAGAACAATCAGTCATCCTTTATATATGTATCATACAAGGACACAGAACAATCAGTCATCCTTTATACATGTATCACACAAGGATACAGAACAACTAGTCACCCTCCATACATGTATCACACAAGGATATAGAACAACCAGTCATCCTCCATACATGTATCACACAGGGACACAGAACAATCAGTCATCCTTTATATATGTATCATACAAGGACACAGAACAATCAGTCATCCTTTATATATGTATCATACAAGGACACAGAACAATCAGTCATCCTTTATACATGTATCACACAGGGATACAGAACAACTCGTCATCCTCCATACATGTATCACACAGGGATACAGAACAATCAGTCATCCTTTATATATGTATCATACAAGGACACAGAACAATCAGTCATCCTTTATATATGTATCATACAGGGATACAGAACAACTAGTCACCCTTTATACATGTATCACACAGGGATACAGAACAACCAGTCATCCTTTATACATGTATCACACAGGGATATAGAACAATCAGTCATCCTTTATACATGTATCACACAGGGATACAGAACAACTAGTCACCCTTTATACATGTATCACACAGGGATACAGAACAACCAGTCATCCTTTATACATGTATCACACAGGGATACAGAACAACCAGTCATCCTTTATACATGTATCACACAAGGATATAGAACAACCAGTCATCCTCCATACATGTATCACACAGGGATACAGAAGAACTAGTCATCCTCCATACATGTATCACACAGGGATACAGAACAACCAGTCATCCTTTATACATGTATCACACAGGGATATAGAACAATCAGTCATCCTTTATACATGTATCACACAGGGATACAGAACAATCAGTCATCCTCCATACATGTATCACACAGGGATATAGAACAACCAGTCATCCTCCCTACATGTATCACACAAGGATACAGAACAACTAGTCACCCTCCATACATGTATCACACAAGGATACAGAACAATCAGTCATCCTTTATACATGTATCACACAAGGATACAGA
Organism: Mimachlamys varia; assembly: GCA_947623455.1. Taxonomy (NCBI): domain Eukaryota; kingdom Metazoa; phylum Mollusca; class Bivalvia; order Pectinida; family Pectinidae; genus Mimachlamys; species Mimachlamys varia. The sequence continues at coordinate 9,162,672 of OX392529.1, forward strand.
ACAACTAGTCACCCTCCATACATGTATCACACAAGGATACAGAACAATCAGTCATCCTTTATATATGTATCACACAGGGATACAGAACAATCAGTCATCCTTTATATATGTATCAGACAAGGATACAGAACAAGTAGTCATCCTCCATACATGTATCACACAGGGATACAGAACAACTAGTCATCCTCGATACATGTATCACACAGGGACACAGAACAACCAGTAATCCTCCATACATGTATCACACAGGGATACAGAACAACCAGTCATCCTCCATACATGTATCACACAGAGATACAGAACAATCAGTTATCCTTTATATATGTATCAGACAAGGATACAGAACAAGTAGTCATCCTCCATACATGTATCACACAGGGATACAGAATAACCAGTCATCCTCCATACATGTATCACACAAGGATACAGAACAACCAGTCATCCTTTATACATGTATCACACAAGGATACAAAACAACCAGTCATCCTCCATACATGTATCACACAAGGATATAGAACAACCTGTCATCCTTTATACATGTATCACACAAGGATACAGAATAACCAGTCATCATCCATACATGTATCACACAGGGATACAGAACAATCAGTCATCCTTTATACATGTATCACACAAGGATACAGAACAACTCGTCATCCTCCATACATGTATCACACAGGGATACAGAACAACTAGTCATCCTCCATACATGTATCACACATGGATACAGAACAACTCGTCATCCTCCATACATGTATCACACAGGGATATAGAACAACCAGTCATCCTTTATACATGTATCACACAGGGATATAGAACAACCAGTCATCCTTTATACATGTATCACACAGGGATATAGAACAACTAGTCATCCTCCATACATGTATCACACAGGGATACAGAACAACTAGTCATCTTCCATACATATATCACACAGGGATACAGAACAACTCGTCATCCTCCATACATGTATCACACAAGGATGCAGAACAACTAGTCATCCTCCATACATGTATCACACAGGGATATAGAACAACCAGTCATCCTTTATACATGTATCACACAGGGATATAGAACAACCAGTCATCCTTTATACATGTATCACACAGGGATATAGAACAACCAGTCATCCTTTATACATGTGTCATACAGGGATACAGAACAACCAGTCATCCTTTATACATGTATCACACAGGGATACAGAACAACCAGTCATCCTTTATACATATATCACACAGGGATACAGAACAACTAGTCATCCTCCATACATGTATCACACAGGGATACAGAACAACTAGTCATCCTCCATACATGTATCACACAGGGATACAGAATAACCAGTCATCCTTCATACATGTATCACACAGGGATACAGAACAACTAGTCACCCTCCATACATGTATCACACAGGGATACAGAACAACTAGTCACCCTCCATACATGTATCACACAAGGATACAGAACAACTAGTCACCCTCCATACATGTATCACACAGGGATACAGAACAACCAGTCACCCTCCATACATGTATCACACAAGGATACAGAACAACTAGTCATCCTCCATACATGTATCATACAGGGATACAGAACAACCAGTCATCCTCCATACATGTATCACACCAGGATACAGAACAACTAGTCACTCTCCATACATGTATCACACCAGGATACAGAACAACTAGTCATCCTCCATACATGTATCACACAGGGATATAGAACAACCAGTCATCCTCCATACATGTATCACACAGGGATATAGAACAACTAGTCATCTTCCATACATGTATCACACAGGGATACAGAACAACTAGTCACTCTCCATACATGTATCACACCAGGATACAGAACAACCAGTCATCTTTCATACATGTATCACACAAGGACACAGAACAACCAGTCATCCTCAATACATGTATCACACAGGGATACAGAATAACTAGTCATCCTCCATACATGTATCACACAGGGATACAGAACAACTAGTCATCCTCCATACATGTATCACACAGGGATACAGAACAACTAGTAACCCTCCATACATGTATCACACAGGGATACAGAACAACTAGTCATCCTTTATACATGTATCACACAGGGATACAGAACAATCAGTCATCCTTTATATATGTATCACACAGGGATACAGAACAACCAGTCATCCTCCATACTTGTATCACACAAGGATACAGAACAACCAGTCATCCTCCCTACATGTATCACACAAGGATACAGAACAACCAGTCATCCTCCATACATGTATCACACAGGGACACAGAACAACTCGTCATCCTTTATATATGTATCACACAGGGATACAGAACAACCAGTCATCCTCCCTACATGTATCACACAAGGATACAGAACAACCAGTCATCCTCCATACATGTATCACACAGGGACACAGAACAACTCGTCATCCTTTATATATGTATCACACAGGGATACAGAACAACTAGTCATCCTTTATACATGTATCACACAGGGATATAGAACAACTAGTCATCCTCCATACATGTATCACACAGGGATACAGAACAACCAGTCATCCTCCATACATGTATCACACAAGGATACAGAATAACCAGTCATCCTCCATACATGTATCACACAGGGACACAGAACAACTCGTCATCCTTTATATATGTATCACACAGGGATACAGAACAATCAGTCATCCTTTATATATGTATCACACAGGGATACAGAACAATCAGTCATCCTTTATATATGTATCACACAAGGATACAGAACAACTCGTCATCCTCCATACATGTATCACACAAGGATACAGAATAACCAGTCATCCTCCATACATGTATCACACAGGGACACAGAACAACTCGTCATCCTTTATATATGTATCACACAGGGATACAGAACAATCAGTCATCCTTTATATATGTATCACACAGGGATATAGAACAACTAGTCATCCTTTATACATGTATCACACAGGGATATAGAACAACCAGTCATCCTCCATACATGTATCACACAGGGATACAGAACAACTAGTCATCCTCCATACATGTATCACACAGGGATACAGAACAACTAGTCATCCTCCATACATGTATCACACAGGGATACAGAAGAACCAGTCATCCTCCATACATGTATCACACAGGGACACAGAACAACTCGTCATCCTTTATATATGTATCACACAGGGATACAGAACAATCAGTCATCCTTTATATATGTATCACACAAGGATACAGAACAATCAGTCATCCTTTATACATGTATCACACAGGGATACAGAACAACTCGTCATCCTCCATACATGTATCACACAGGGACACAGAACAACTCGTCATCCTTTATATATGTATCACACAGGGATACAGAACAATCAGTCATCCTTTATATATGTATCACACAGGGATACAGAACAATCAGTCATCCTTTATATATGTATCACACAGGGATACAGAACAACCAGTCATCCTTTATACATGTATCACACAGGGATATAGAACAACCAGTCATCCTCCATACATGTATCACACAGGGATACAGAACAACTAGTCATCCTCCATACATGTATCACACAGGGATACAGAACAACTAGTCATCCTCCATACATGTATCACACAGGGATATAGAACAACCAGTCATCCTTTATACATGTATCACACAGGGATACAGAACAACCAGTCATCCTCCATACATGTATCACACAGGGACACAGAACAACTCGTCATCCTTTATATATGTATCACACAGGGATACAGAACAATCAGTCATCCTTTATACATGTATCACACAGGGATATAGAACAACCAGTCATCCTCCATACACGTATCACACAGGGATACAGAAGAACTAGTCATCCTCCATACATGTATCACACAAGGATATAGAACAACTAGTCACCCTCCATACATGTATCATACAGGGATACAGAACAACATATCATCCTTTATATATGTATCACACAGGGATACAGAACAACCAGTCATCCTCCATACATGTATCACACAGGGATACAGAACAACCAGTCATCCTTTATACATGTGTCACACAGGGATACAGAACAACTAGTCATCCTCCATACATGTATCACACAGGGACACAGAATAACCAGTCATCCTCCATACATGTATCACACAGGGATACAGAACAACTAGTCACCCTCCATACATGTATCACACAAGGACACAGAACAACTCGTCATCCTCCATACATGTATCACACAAGGATACAGAACAACTAGTCATCCTTTATATATGTATCACACAGGGATACAGAACAACTAGTCACCCTCCATACATGTATCACACAAGGATACAGAACAGCTAGTCATCCTTTATACATGTATCACACAGGGATATAGAACAACTAGTCATCCTCCATACATGTATCACACAGGGATACAGAACAACCAGTCATCCTTTATACATATATCACACAGGGATACAGAACAACCAGTCATCCTTTATACATGTATCACACAGGGATATAGAACAACTAGTCATCCTCCATACATGTATCACACAGGGATACAGAACAACCAGTCATCCTTTATACATATATCACACAGGGATACAGAACAACTAGTCATCCTTTATACATATATCACACAGGGATACAGAACAACTAGTCACCCTCCATACATGTATCACACAAGGATACAGAACAACCAGTCATCCTCCATACATGTATCACACAAGGATATAGAACAACTAGTCACCCTCCATACATGTATCACACAGGGATACAGAACAACTAGTCATCTTCCATACTTGTATCACACAAGGATACAGAACAACCAGTCATCATCCATACATGTATCACACAAGGATACAGAACAACTAGTCACCCTCCATACATGTATCACACAAGGATACAGAACAACTAGTCATCCTCCATACATGTATCACACAGGGATACAGAACAACCAGTCATCTTCCATACATGTATCACACAGGGATATAGAACAACCAGTCATCTTCCATACATGTATAACACAGGGATATAGAACAACTAGTCACCCTCCATACATGTATCACACAGGGATACAGAACAACTAGTCATCCTCCACACATGTATGGAACAGGGATACAGAACAACTAGTCATCCTCCATACTTGTATCACACAAGGACACAGAACAACCAGTCATCCTCCATACATGTATCACACAAGGATACAGAACAACTAGTCACCCTCCATACATGTATCATACAGGGATACAGAACAACCAGTCATCCTCCATACATGTATCACACAGGGATACAGAACAACCAGTCACCCTCCATACATGTATCACACAGGGATACAGAACAACCAGTCATCCTCCATACATGTATCATACAGGGATACAGAACAACCAGTCATCCTGCATACATGTATCACACAGGGATACAGAACAACTAGTCATCTTTCATACATGTATCACACAGGGATACAGAACAACTAGTCATCTTCCATACATGTATCACACAAGGATACAGAACAACTAGTCATCCTCCATACATGTATCACACAAGGATACAGAACAACTAGTCACCCTCCATACATGTATCACACAAGGATACAGAACAACTAGTCATCCTCCATACATGTATCACACAGGGATACAGAATAACTAGTCATCCTCCATACACATATCACACAGGGATACAGAACAACTAGTCATCCTCAATACATTTATCACACAAGGATACAGAACAACTAGTCATCCTCCAAACATGTATCACACAGGGATATAGAACAACCAGTCATCCTCCATACATGTATCACACAAGGATACAGAACAACTAGTCATCATCCATACTTGTATCACACAGGGATACAGAACAACAGTCACCCTCCATACATGTATCACACAAGGATACAGAACAACCAGTCATCCTCCATACATGTATCACACAGGGATATAGAACAACTAGTCACCCTCCATACATGTATCACACAAGGATACAGAACAACCAGTCATCCTCCATACATGTATCACACAGGGATACAGAACAACCAGTCATCCTCCATACATGTATCACACAAGGATATAGAACAACCAGTCATCCTCCATACATGTATCACACAGGGATACAGAACAACCAGTCATCCTCCATACATGTATCACACAAGGATATAGAACAACCAGTCATCCTCCATACATGTATCACACAGGGATACAGAACAACTAGTCACCCTCCATACATGTATCACACAAGGATACAGAACAACCAGTCTTCATTCATACATGTATCACACAAGGATACAGAACAACTAGTCATCCTCCATACATGTATCACACAGGGATACAGAATAACTAGTCATCCTCCATACATGTATCACACAGGGACACAGAACAACCAGTCATCCTCCATACATGTATCACACAAGGATACAGAACAACCAGTCATCCTCCATACATGTATCACACAGGGATACAGAACAACCAGTAATCCTCGAAACATGTATCACACAAGGATACAGAACAACCAGTCATCCTCCATACATGTATCACACAGGGATACAGAACAACCAGTAATCCTCGAAACATGTATCACACAAGGATACAGAACAACCAGTCATCATCCATACATGTATCACACAAGGATACAGAACAACCAGTCATCCTCGAAACATGTATCACACAGGGATACAGAACAACCAGTCATCCTCCAAACATGCATCACACTGTCACGAGGTGTGGTGAAATTGGTTTGTCCCAAAGAATTATAAACAACCAGCAACCAGGATATATACAAACATATATACATTTATTTACAAACCAAGCAAAATATATGAATAACACAAACAATACATAATATCATACTTCCCACTATCTCTCATACTCATTCTCCAAAGATATCTAAGCCCTAGAACCTATCCTATAACTATGCCTATATCAGAGTATACATAATTTTGTTTACTATTAACACTTATAAAACGCGACAGTCTTTATGCGAATGTCTCCACTCTGTGAAAATCGTTTCACAGACACTGCGCGATCACTCCTATCTTCATCTGTGAACACAGGTCATTCCCGGTCGAATCAAATTTTCATGGTTGACTCAAGGTCATACAGCTGACTCCTATGGAGGCCTAGGTATCTTCAGACCTAACGAGGTTACCTACAAGGCATAACCAGTGACATACACTATACTGTCACTAATGTCCAACACATATATTTATGCCTTTAGTTACTAGTGAAGTAATTTCAATATTATTACTATTTACAGGATCCTAAATGTATCCCATCAATTGATATAGTCTATTTCAATTAATAGTTTTATTATCTCCTGCTTGAGATAATAACCACACTCTCTAGAATTAAAACACACTTATATAGTAAACCCTGAATTACATTTATACATATATTCAGTATACAGTCTGTTCATTATTTTATCAATTATCAAACACAGTTTCGATAATTATAATACTCACATCAACTCCCAACGTAGCTTCATCTGGAACACTCTCTGGACACACAGTCCCGCACAAATATGGGCACACAGCCCAGGACACACAGTCCTCCACAGATATAGGCACACAGCCTTATGGACACACAGTCCTGACAATTACAGGCACACAGCCTAAACACCACAGCTTCGAAGCACACAGCTTGGAAATTATTTACAGCACACAGCCATTAGCACCCAGCTAAAATGTCATTACTGACAGGCACCAGTTCACCTCCATGGTTTCTGGAGTTAGCCTACAGCCCTCCCTCTACATGCAGTGAGTCTCTTCACACAACCTCCACTATCGAAGTTCTGTCTGGTACTGTGCCCCACCCCAGCTACCCAGGGTACCTGACAAATACCTGGCACTTGCATGCTTAGCCCATGTTCCTCAACTTACCTGAGAAATGCCCAGTGCCTACACTGGCCTACACTGGCCTACACTGACCTAACAAGTTTCCCCACTCACCTTGGGAACAGCACATGCATTACAGGTGTATGAATGAACTGTCACGGTTGAGTAACCTCAGTAGTAAACATATAGTAAACATTATTATAGTAAGGAGTATCCTGACACACACAGGCATACAGAACAACTAGTCATCCTCCATGCATGTATCACACAGGGATACAAAACAACCAGTCATCTTCCATACATGTATCACACAAGGATATAGAACAACCAGTCATCCTCCATACATGTATCACACAGGGATACAGAACAACTAGTCACCCTCCATATATGTATCACACAGGGATACAGAACAATCAGTCATCCTCCATACATGTATCACACAAGGATACAGAACAATTAGTCATCCTCCACACATGTATCACACAAGGATACAGAACAACTAGTCATCCTCCACACATGTATGGAACAGGGATACAGAATAACGAGGAGATCATGATGTCAAACAAATAAAGTTGTCCATCGTCCTCATCAACCTGCATTATTTGTCAGCAGCTTTTAACAACCTATTACGAGAATCTGAATATTTAAAGCGAAAATAAGTTGATTTGTTTTTTTTCACGAGCTGAACACTAAAATAAGACGAGCCATGGTGCTATAAATAAACTTCTTACAGACTGACCGACAATACGTTTGATATCAACTGCCAATACACATCAAGGTCACCTTAGATCCATGCAATGTATATACTGCAAATACCTTTATGTACGTAAACACCTACACACAGATAGCAGCTTTTTATCAACTCCCGATTGTGGATGAATGCACTTTCGATTCAGATATATGTATGTGGTTTTCGGGTTCTAGCCTCAAATAAAAAACGCCAAGACGTCGGTGCAATTGATGATTTATTCCCAGTAGAGGAACGTTGGGAAGAAAACCCCTAAAATACAAATAACATGTTGTAGACAATATGACGTATACAATGGACAACATTTTGAAACGAACGCACCTAACATTTACGTATTTACGTTATTGACGATAAACGAACAGAACGAAGTTAAAAATATATATAAAGCATAGAAATATTAAAAATGGTATCCCTTTCATATAAATGTGGTTCATATTAGGACTATATATAATAAATAACTTTTACCCTGTGCCTTGACATACAGACTACATTGCAAAAGATGTGAAAAGTTACGGTTACATTAATATTTTATAATTTTGGTAAAAAGGTTTCTCATAATAATTCTGGTAATAATAATTTATCGTTGACATTATCACTTACCCTGCATGTGGTGCTGGGGGTCAACAGATATAGAAGTAATGGCTTGGAATATACTATAAGCTAGCTGTCTGGCAAGTCGCCGTGGCTATGTACTATTAGCTGGCATGGGACGTCCTGTCCCTTCGTCGCCCAAGATAGGAGTGAAGGGAAGGCAGAGAAGGGATAAACAAGAAGACAATAAGGCGGGGAAGAATTAGCATGTCGCATGATTTTCAGTCGTTGTCTGCAGTCCAGGGAATACATGGGGACACGTGACAACACAGGTATACACACAAACATGTACACGTAACAGACACGCCCCTTACTATAGACAAAATGAAAGTACAAATCACGTGACAACACGAAGGTACGGATCACGTGACGACACGGATGACGCGGCTAAATCATTCCGAACTTCGGTAGGCCCTAAATCTGTATACGGAGACGAAACATAACAACAAGGAAATATAAAATATAACAGGGTGTCACATACACCCCCCTGTTAGAGAAGATGTCGCCCTCGACATATGTAGTAAACAGTTAATGTAAGTTAACTATGAATCTATTAAGACATTGTAATGAACACAGTAATAACATTGTAAAATTCTACTCAGATGCAGTCACAATCGCTACAATAGCAGCCAACAGCTTCTCAGCCCCGGGAACGAGCAGTCCATCAGGGGCTAACGATTGCAAATAATCTGCTTTCTGTTTCCATGGTTGCTCAACTACCTTAGTCGTCATCATGACGTAGTCCTTAAACCGTGCTGGTTTCTTCCGTGTCCTTTCGGATCGTCTCGGAACAGGCGAGCTCCGTTCTGGAACCAACACAGCAGTGCCATTGTCCACCTCATCCTCACTAGATTCCTCCTCCTCAGCAGGTGGTCCACCTCCATCCCCATCAGGAGGATCCTCTAGGGCGTCTACCATGGTCGACTCATGGTTTACGGAGTCATCCCTAATGTCTGTGGCAACATCAGGGACCATCCGTCTAACTCGAGGCACCGTCACCCAAACATCCCCCTCCTCATCACTACTGCTCCCTTCCTCCGAACTGTCATCCACGGGTTCGCTCTGTGGAGGCGGAGGGTCGGGCTTAGGTGGGGGTTTTGGTGTCGGTCTTGACGTCGGCTTAGGCGTTGTTTCAACTGTCTGTTCAGAGGCGGGTTCTAAATATCCAATTGGTAACAGGAGGTTACGATGTAAAGTTCGCTTCCTACCCTCCCCAGTCTCCTTCTGTACCACGAATACAGGCATCCCTGGGTTAGGTTGACTTAACACCGTATAGACATCTTCCTCCCATCTATCTGACAGTTTGTGCTTCCCCTCGAAGGCCACCATCTTGACAAGCACCCGGTCTCCAGGTGAAACACAAGAACCACGGACACGTCGGTCATATTCTGTCTTCTGCTTCCCCTGTGACCGAGTTGCCTTCGAGAGGGCAATAGCGTACGAATCTTGTAGTCTCTTTCTCAGCGATCCAATGTACTTGGTACATGACGCAGTTCCTTCCTCGTCCTTCCCGATACCAAATGCAAGATCAACTGGAAGTCTGGGCTCACGTCCGTACATCAGAAAGAAAGGCGAGAATCCGGTTGTATCATTCCTGGTGGCATTGTATGCGTGCACCAAAGGAGCAACATGCGTTTTCCAGTCTGCTTTCTGTGAATTATCCAATGTCCCAAGCATGCTCAAGAGTGTCCGGTTAAACCTTTCACATTGGCCATTTCCTTGAGGATGATAGGGTGTTGTCTTTGATTTAGAAATTCCAGTCAGCTCATAGAGATCCCTCATGAGACGGCTTTGAAAATTAGCACCCTGATCAGAATGCACTCTTCTCGGCATCCCATAGTGGACAACGAAGTTATTGAAGAAAGCTTCTGCTGTTGTTCGGGCTGTCTGATTTCGGGTTGGCACTGCTACGGCATATCTGGTGAAGTGGTCTGTTATCACAAGGATGTGCTGAAAATTTTCCTTTGATGGCTCTAAGGTGAGGAAGTCCATGCACACCAACTCGAGCGGTTGGGTCGTAGATATAGACACCAAAGGTGCACGTTCATTGGTGGCCGATTTCCGCCTCAGGCATCGTGAGCATCCAGCAATCCATTTCTCCACATCTAACGTCATGGATGGCCAATAGAATCTATCCCGGCATAATGACAAAGTCCTTTTAACTCCTAGATGTCCCATATTGTTGTGAAGGCTCCTCAACACAAAAGGTACAAGGTCCCGTGGCATAACTATCTGTTGTTTCCGCTCCCCTTCCATCTCTATCTCACGGTACAGTACTCCTCTGACTACCTTAAGGGAGTCATACTGCCGGTACAGATGGGGATTCCAAGCAAATGCTGGTACTGTAGTTTTGTTTGGTTTCACACCCATTGACACATGCTTTAAACATGGCCCAATGATGGGATCTTTACGCTGAGCTATGCGCACATCCTGGTGGCTAACATCATCAAAATCATCATAGGATTCCTCTGCAGCCACAGTAGTCAAACAAATGCTATCCATGAAAGGCTGAGCGACACATAGCTGACAAACTGCCTGCACCGCGTCCCGTGCAATGGATATCCGTTCCATTACTTCCTTGGTAGGAAGTCGCGACAATAAGTCTGCTGGTACATTTGACTTTCCAGGGCGATAACTGATGGTGAAGTCATATGCTGATAAAGCAGCCAACCAACGATGTCCGGTTGCGTCTAATTTGGCACTAGTCAAAACATAGGTTAGGGGGTTGTTGTCGGTTATCATAGAGAACCGGTGATTGTACAAATAATCCTTGAATTTCTCAGTGATGGCCCACTTCATAGCGAGGAACTCAAGTTTGTGGGCGGGGTAGTTCCTTTCTGACTTTGACAAACCCCGGCTGGCATAGGCAATAACCTTTAAGTCTTTTTCCTGCCTCTGGTATAGAACTGCACCAAGTCCTTGGTGGCTGGCGTCGGTGTGCAACTCAAAGGGCTTCTTATAATCTGGGTAGGCAAGCACGGGTGGTGAGGAAAGCATATGCTTCAGCTTGTTGAAGGCCTCCTCCTGTTCCGTTCCCCAGCTCCAATCCCTGGTCTGATTAGCATGTCCTTTCCTGCCCTTCTTGGGTGCTGGCATGACGTCGGTCAAGGGTCGTGCAATCTTGGAGAAGTCCTTGATGAATTTCCGGTAATATCCGGCAAAACCGAGAAACCGTCTAACATCTTCTGGGCTTGTTGGAGTAGTCCAGTTGGCAATCTTTTCCACTTTTTCTGGATCTGCCTCAATACCCTGTGCCGTCACTATGAATCCCAAGTACTTCACACGTTGTTGGAAAAATGAACACTTCTTTGGGGACAATTTTATTCCATGTTCACGCAGACGCTGTAGTACACGCTCCAATTTTTCCAAGTGTTCCTCATATGTTGCAGAAAAGATGATGAGATCATCTAAATAGATGAAACAGTCAACCATGTGCAATTCCCCAAGACACTGTTCCATCAGGCGCTGGTAAGTTGCAGGGGCATTGGCAAGGCCAAAGGGCATTCGATTATATTCATAAAAACCCAGGGGTCCTACCGTGAATGCAGTCCTTTCCTTGTGTTCGTCCTGGATGTCCACCTGGTGGTAACCACTTTTCATATCCAAAACTGAAAAGAAGGCAGAACCGGATAATGAGTCTAAAATTTCCTCGATCCTAGGTAAAGCATAAGAGTCCTTGATGGTTCGCTGGTTAAGTTGACGATAATCTATGCACATCCGTAATTTTCCGTCTTTCTTTCGGGCTAGCACAACCCCGGATGCCCAAGGGGAATGTGATTTCCTTATGATTCCACAAGTCAACAACTGTTGAAGGTGCTCCTTTACTTCCTGCACCATTCCAGGTGGTATTCTGCGATGGCGTTGTTTAAACGGCCTGTCGTCATCCAACTCTATTCTGTGGCAATAGTCACCAGTGTGCCCAAGATCAAGTTCACCCTTCGAGAATACATCCAAATACTTTCCAATAACTTGTTTTCCCCGTTGGAGAAGGAGATCATCTAACATAGGTGAGAATGTCACTTCATCCATCACAGATGTATCTGGCAAGTTTTCCTCCATCACATCTTTTGGTGTAACAGATTGCTGAATGGCAACTGGCTGAATCTCACAAACTACAGATCTGGGTGGCACCACGACAGTTCTGGTGGTAAGGTTGGATACATTAACGTTTATGGTTCCATTCTGACGATATTTGTAGTTGAATATTGTTGGCGATATATCCAAGTCCTCGGTGAGGGATGTTCCAGCAGTAGTATGAATAAGCGCACACACATCCGGGTAAGGCAGTTCTTTATCCAGCTTGCAACAAATGTCTACCTGCCCATTAGGTGGTATGGTAACATTCCTATCTTCTGCATTCTTGACAACCGCTAAGCAATAACTGTTATGCTCCAACTGTTTCTCTCTGATAGAGATGCATCTGAATGAAAGATACCAAGGTGTAGATAGGGGCGCTTCCTGTAGGTATTTAGGACCAAACCATTCCTGACATTGACGCATGAAATAGGCGAGTACATTAGTTCCAAGAAGAATGGGAACAATCTTGTTGAAATTGTAGTCCGGTACGACGAGGAGTAAACATTTAGAGTCTTCATCATGCCGAATCCGGTCAACCTGCAAGTTCACCTCTACATATCCAAGATATGGCAGTAAATTTCCTCCCGCAACTTGTATCTCCAAAGCCCCATCACTGAGTGGATGTAGCGGTATGTGGTTCAGGTGGCTCCTATAAAATTTTTCACTAATACTGGATACGGTTGCACCTGTATCAAGCAAAGCTTTGGCTCCAACTCCCTCGACAAAAATATCTGCCACATTACACCTCCCTGTTAGGCCAGGTGGGCCCTCATCTGGTTGTTGTCTCATCTCATACGTGGGTTTCTGTCCCCGACCTACGGGTAACCCTGGTCCATAGGTCGCTGTCCGTTTAAATGATTCCTTGAATGATCCATAATAACCCTGCAGCCTAGTTGTAGATGTCCATACTGGCCACACCGATAACATTTTGGCTCCTCTCTTGGCTGATTAGCTGTATATTGTTGTGTCGCATTCTGATGTGGTCGAGCCTGATTATCACGTCTGTTTTCCTTCTTCTTGGCCTGCTTGTCTTTCTGCAAAGTATCGAAGCGGGACGACAGCTGCTTAATCATCTCCTTCAAATCTTCGATCTCGGGATTTGGCGGCGGCTTGGTTTCCGATGACAACATCTTCACATGTGCCTCCTTGGTATGATCCATTCCCCGACTAAACTCAATCCTTCGGACTGCTTGTCGCAGAGCATCAAACTCTTTAATGGTATCGAACTTATGACCGGAGACATCTTTAAGAGCTGGTCGTAGTCCTTCATAGAAAACAGAGCGCAACATGGCATCTCTCCTCTCAGCTTGAATTGGTACAACACCTTTCTCGGATGCTTTGGATAGAATATCCTCTAACCTCAGACCCCATGAAGACACAGTCTCACCATCTCTTTGTCTGGCACTATAGAATGAACCCAACAAGGTTTCAACAGATTCCATCCTATCATATACAAACTTCAGCTTGCTCAGTATATCTTCCAAACTGGCTTTTGGACCAAGTCGCATCAGCACACTCTTTGGTTCACCCTTCAGAGAGAGTCTAATAGCTTCACATAGACTGGCATTGGAATGCTTCTGATCTTCCATGTGGCATCTGACTTCGTAAGACCATTGGTCATAGGTCACATCTCCCTTGGATAAGGGTGGGTCACCAGAGAAAATAGACAATCTCGGCCGTGTAGTATTGATATGAGAGGCTAGCTCCTCAGCCGCAGCAACCATTGACTGATCCATTTCCTGCTTCACCTTATGTACGGGTGGGCTGACATCTTCTTGGTGCTGTTGATCTGCATATTCCAGTACCCATTGTTTTAAATCAGCTGCATTACCTGCTTTTGGAACCACTCCCAACTCCTGAAAGGCCTTCAGCAGAGCTGCTGCTTCTGCTGCCTCATCTGAAGGATCCGCCATAGTGTAAAGATATTTACACTCTGAAAATAAATTACTTACCAAGTCCTTAGTAAGCAAAAGAAGGTCCCGCGAATACTGAAAACAAAACTAGAAGTAACTTACCTCAGTCCCAATGAAGTATCCTTGCAAGGTATTCACTGTATAACCTTACAACTTCCAGCTAATCAAATATCAAATTACATAAATTTTACAAAATAAACAAAATATCAGAGTAAAATGAACAAGTCAACACAGATTTATATTATTATTGTATGTTTAACACTCTGCAGCAGCTACGAAACACGAAAATGACGCGATATATTCCGCAAAGTTAATGAAATCCTAATTATGCACTATAAGCGATTCACGATCAATAACATGGGGAAATACACTGGGATTCGTGGATATCAAGCAATGCACGGTATATATAACTCTCGGTATAAAGCAAATCACACAAAACAATCAACACATAAACATATTTGATAATCACACAAATGGGAATAGGTAAAGTCAAATGTCAGGTCAGTATATGCTTATAATACTAAAGTATTGTTAATACCGAAAAAACAGGAGAAATACCAAAAGAAATTCTAAGATGATGTAGAACAGCAATTCAGAAAGAAAATATAGCACCAGGTAGACTACAAAAAAAACAACTATCAACTCCTAAGGATATATCTATCAGTACCACAAGCACAAAAATATATAAACTGAATGGGAAAAAAAATCCAAACAAAAACAAACCAAAAAAAAAAGTAAAAAAAAAAAGTATCGAAGTTCAAATCCAAAAATTTCTAAAAAAAAAATATTGCGAAAAAAAAAAATCAATGGATGAAATTATCAAATAAATTCTATGTGGGATTAGATAACAAAAAAAAAAAAAAAAAAAATCGCTTCAAAAATAAAAGGAGAGAAAAAAAAATCAAGCTAATGCAATGTAGCCTACAAGTCAAATTATACACAAAAAAAACAAATTAATTTCCTATACTACACCCTACTTCCGGAACGGAACAACATGGCTTACTTCCTACTTCCTAGTTCCGGAACTACAGAAAGGGGGGGGAATAAGTACTTAAAAAATGCAAGAGCTCTAACACATAATAATCACATAAAAATCACAGATCTGTATAGCCAATATAATGGAAGATAATCACTTTTGTATATATATATAATATTATAAGTCAATAGGCTAATCACAGTTGGCATCAATCAATATCCAAATTATTCAAATTCAAAAGTGATATATAAATGTCAAAATGTCATCTCACAGCAGCTCCTCTTCGGCGACGAAATTAATGAAAAAAAACTGTTCTGCACAGTATACCACGCGTAGTTATTGCGACGTTAGGCCTAACTCAAGAATACATACAGTTTGTGGTCATCCTTCCGAGGTGTCCTCCTTCCTGAATCCAGTGGTCCAGTAGAATACTTGTAGGAATATCAATGACAGAAAATAGCACTGAATCAGCACTTCAAACACACAAATCACAACACACCGCATGGAATCTCCGGTGTAGCTTTATATAAGGTTAAATGCAGAGAGGTTCCGGTCGAACGATCAAGGTGTTCCGGTACGCACTGTCGGCGAGTTCGGCAAGGACGTCTTGAGCTTGAAGCTATCTACGTGGGCGCCATTGTGGTTTTCGGGTTCTAGCCTCAAATAAAAACGCCAAGACGTCGGTGCAATTGATGATTTATTCCCAGTAGAGGAACGTTGGGAAGAAAACCCCTAAAATACAAATAACATGTTGTAGACAATATGACGTATACAATGGACAACATTTTGAAACGAACGCACCTAACATTTACGTATTTACGTTATTGACGATAAACGAACAGAACGAAGTTAAAAATATATATAAAGCATAGAAATATTAAAAATGGTATCCCTTTCATATAAATGTGGTTCATATTAGGACTATATATAATAAATAACTTTTACCCTGTGCCTTGACATACAGACTACATTGCAAAAGATGTGAAAAGTTACGGTTACATTAATATTTTATAATTTTGGTAAAAAGGTTTCTCATAATAATTCTGGTAATAATAATTTATCGTTGACATTATCACTTACCCTGCATGTGGTGCTGGGGGTCAACAGATATAGAAGTAATGGCTTGGAATATACTATAAGCTAGCTGTCTGGCAAGTCGCCGTGGCTATGTACTATTAGCTGGCATGGGACGTCCTGTCCCTTCGTCGCCCAAGATAGGAGTGAAGGGAAGGCAGAGAAGGGATAAACAAGAAGACAATAAGGCGGGGAAGAATTAGCATGTCGCATGATTTTCAGTCGTTGTCTACAGTCCAGGGAATACATGGGGACACGTGACAACACAGGTATACACACAAACATGTACACGTAACAGACACGCCCCTTACTATAGACAAAATGAAAGTACAAATCACGTGACAACACGAAGGTACGGATCACGTGACGACACGGATGACGCGGCTAAATCATTCCGAACTTCGGTAGGCCCTAAATCTGTATACGGAGACGAAACATAACAACAAGGAAATATAAAATATAACAGGGTGTCACATGTATCATTGCACTAAACATTTGCCACGTCATCTGATGTAAGTGTGCTTATAAATAAACAAATATGTATTTGAAATCTGTCCTGTTTATTTTATCAGAAGAGGTCGGTAAATCTAATCCTATACACATCTGTAGCAACAATAAGATACTCCTCTCAAAATTACACAGTTTCTAACATTGTTCTCATTTTTGTAAAATGGCCAAAATAAGTGCATTTACAATGACAGTGAGACTATGGTCGGACTGCTCTCCGTTTCCCCGAGTGTCACTGGAGCACAAGCTTAGGAGGGATTGTCTGGTGAATCGTAATGATCATTAGACCCACATGCTGTCGTTGTATACGTAAACAGCCGAGATAAGTGTTACGATCAAGTCTAACCATAAAGAAAACTGCTCCACTCTTTTCCTAGTATTCTCCCTTCTGTATTTTGGCCAGAATTACCTCTACCATCCAAGATATCCATATGTGTAGCGTTATGTAAATTTGGACACCAATTATCTTGCTTCTATTTCCTTCTTTCCCCAATAGCCACACTGGGTACGTGTAGGCGAAACAAAGTTGATGTACACAGTTCGGCTTCTTCCAATTCAAATTGCCATACAAGCAGGGTATTCCATAGTACAGCATCCTGGGCCCAGTTGTTAAAAGGGTGATTAGCTTAAACACTATTTAACGACATTTTTCAAACTTTAATAATTCTGTCAATATACAAGGTAAAATCTTAATATTTTGCATGTTAATTGACACTGTTGAATATTTAATACACGCAAAATTGTAACTAAATCTATGGTTTAATGTTGAAGTTACAGGATGATTAATATTTGCGCTAATCACTGATTAAGCTAATCACCTTTTGAACAAATGGGCCCTGTTGTTTTGAACTACAAGGTAACGTGGAATGCGCAACATATATATAGATTCCGGAGATTGTATTTTCTTTCAGGTGATTTCCTATAAAATAAGCCTTGTTATTTCAGTAGGGGGAAACCATTCAAGATTTTTTTGTGACACCAAGAAATTGTATGAAGTTAGTTTCCTGAATAAAACAATAGACAAAGAAATAAGTTCCAAAACATATTTATTATTTTAAATTCTTCAATGATAGTAAACATGTGATATACATGTACATACGGTATACCACATGTCTCCCTTTATACTAGGGCAATATAACATGCATCTCTTTTATAGGGTGATATTCATGTTGTACAAAACATGTCTCCCTTTTATACCAGGATGATATTCATACTGTATACAACATGTCTCCCTTTTATACTAGGGCGATATTCATACTGTATACAACATGTCTCCCTTTTATACCAGGGCGATATACATACTGTATACATTGTGTCTCCCTTTTCTACCAGGGCGATATACATACTGCATACACCATGTCTCTTTTTTATAACAGGGTGATATACATACTGTATATACCAGGGCGATATACATACTGTCTACAACGTATCTCCTTTTTATACTAGGGCGATATCCATAATGTATGCAACATATCTCCCTTTTATAACAGTGTGATATACATATTGTATACAACGTATCTCCCTTTTATACCAAGGCGATATTATAAGATTCTTTCATGCCCAGGGGTGTAAGATAATGAAAGTCAACCCGAGGGGTTTTCAAATTTGGTAAAACCCGAGGCTTTGCCGAGGATTTTGCCAAATTTGAAAATCCCAAGGGAAGAATTTCCCTATCTTGCACCTTTGGTCATGAAAGACTATTTTTTTCTCTCATTTCAACTACCTGAATAAGCTCAAATACCATGGAAATACTTTTGATTGGCCACCATTTTGAAAATATTAACTTTTCCGTTGAGCTTTTTTGACGAAAACAAATGATACAGCAAGATTAAGCATACCCAATATTTGCAAACATAGTTTGCAGAGAAAAAAATATCCCAGGTTTCTAATCTCCCTATTATACCAGGGCGATATACATAATGTATACAACGTATCTCCCTATTATACCAGGGCGATATACATAATGTATACAACGTATCTCCCTATTATACCAGGGCGATATACATATTGTATACAACGTATCTCCCTATTATACCAGGGCGATATACATATTGTATACAACGTATCTCCCTATTATACCAGGGCGATATACATAATGTATACAACGTATCTCCCTATTATACCAGGGCGATATACATATTGTATACAACGTATCTCCCTATTATACCAGGGCGATATACATAATGTATACAACGTATCTCCCTATTATACCAGGGCGATATACATATTGTATACAACGTATCTCCCTATTATACCAGGGCGATATACATAATGTATACAACGTATCTCCCTATTATACCAGGGCGATATACATAATGTATACAACGTATCTCCCTATTATACCAGGGCGATATACATACTGTATACAACGTATCTCCCTATTATACCAGGGCGATATACATACTGTATACAACATGTCTCCCTTTTATACCAGGATGATATTCATACTGCATACACCATGTCTCTTTTTTATAACAGGGTGATATACATACTGTATATACCAGGGCGATATACATACTGTCTACAACGTATCTCCTTTTTATACTAGGGCGATATCCATAATGTATGCAACATATCTCCCTTTTATAACAGTGTGATATACATACTGTATACAACGTATCTCCCTTTTATACCAAGGCGATATTATAAGACTCTTTCATGCCCAGGGGTGTAAGATAATGAAAGTCAACCCGAGGGGTTTTCAAATTTGGTAAAACCCGAGGCTTTGCCGAGGATTTTGCCAAATTTGAAAATCCCAAGGGAAGAATTTCCCTATCTTGCACCTTTGGTCATGAAAGACTATTTTTTTCTCTCATTTCAACTACCTGAATAAGCTCAAATACCATGGAAATACTTTTGATTGGCCACCATTTTGAAAATATTAACTTTTCCGTTGAGCTTTTTTGACGAAAACAAATGATACAGCAAGATTAAGCATACCCAATATTTGCAAACATAGTTTGCAGAGAAAAAATTATCCCAGGTTTCTAATCTCCCTATTATACCAGGGCGATATACATAATGTATACAACGTATCTCCCTATTATACCAGGGCGATATACATAATGTATACAACGTATCTCCCTATTATACCAGGGCGATATACATATTGTATACAACGTATCTCCCTATTATACCAGGGCGATATACATAATGTATACAACGTATCTCCCTGTTATACCAGGGCGATATACATATTGTATACAACGTATCTCCCTATTATACCAGGGCGATATACATAATGTATACAACGTATCTCCCTATTATACCAGGGCGATATACATATTGTATACAACGTATCTCCCTATTATACCAGGGCGATATACATAATGTATACAACGTATCTCCCTATTATACCAGGGCGATATACATACTGTATACAACGTATCTCCCTTTTATAACAGTGTGATATACATATTGTATACGACATGTCTCCCTTTTATACTAGGGCGATATACATACTGTATACAACATGTCTTCCTTTTATACCAGGGCGATATATGTACTCTATACATTGTGTCTCCCTTTTCTACGAGGGCGATATACATACTGTATACAACATGTCTCCCTTTTCTACCAGGGCGATATACATACTGTATACAACATGTCTCCCTTTTATACTAGGGCGATATACATACTGTATACAACATGTCTCCCTTTTATACTAGGGCGATATACATACTGTATACAACATATCTCCCTTTTATACCAGGGCAATATACATACTATATACAACGTATCTCCCTTTTATACCAGGGCAATATACATACTGTATACAACGTGTCTCTCTTTTAAAACAGGATGATATACATGCTGTATGGCGATAAACATACTTTATTACATATTTACTATAAAATACATGGACATTGTATACTTGTTAAATACGCATGCATTTAGTACATATCAGCTTACCAGGCCAATATGTGCAATTCTTAGCTTAGCGGGCCAAATACACTGTATCAGCCCGCTTGCTGAGCGGACCGAATACACTGTATCAGCCCGCTTCTGAAATTTTTCGTGACGTCATATGACGTTCATGATGTTACAACAATCGAAAATATATATAGGAGGGTACATGTTGATGTTGGAATTGTCGAGAAAGGTGTGGTGTCTATCGTACCAAGAATACTAGAGCTTGGTGAATTAATAGAAGAAAAAGATTATTATCTTAATCAACGTCCAGAGGATGACAAAACAAGGAACAAAAAAGAGACATCATCAAAAACAGATCATCATGAACCGTCACAAAATGCAAAGTACATAATAAATAGAATATGACATGGTGATTTCCATATCTGACCTTGTATCAACCCTCGACCTAATATCGACCCTTGGGCCGATATGTGGATCTCGGCTTGATACAAGGTCTGATATGGAAATGACCATGTAATATTCTCTATGTATACAAGGTGTCTCCCTTTTATAATGGGGCCATATACAAACTCTATAAATGGTGTCTCCCTTTGATACCAGGGTGATATACAATACCAGGGCAATGTAATAATGATACAAGTCTCCCTTTTATAATAGAGTGATATACAATACAATATAATACTAGAAAAATATACGTTATGTACACAACATCTATATCATTTACATTAGGGTGATATATATTCTGTATACAACGTGCATGTCAGGAAATACTTTAAAAGTGTTCCTTTTCACGGCGTTGACATTTTCGCTTATTTCGCTTGCATAAATTCCCAAAGAATATATCCACCCGGTAACATATTATCACTACTCAAAATCTACATTGTCTAATAGTATCATTAGCACACAGTACAAAACAGCGCGGTTGACAGCGCGAAAATATACACACCGCGAACAGTTCTAGAGGTTGAAAAGCGTAAAATTCCACACGAGAAAACATCATATTTTACAGTATAACATGTCTCTTAGACTAAGGAAATAGAATGTACTCAACATGCATGTCTCCCATTTAAACTAGAGCAATATAGCATGTCTCACTTTAATACTAAGGAGATATACATACTGTATACAACAAGTCCCCCATTTATAACAAGGCGATATAAAATGTATCTCTTTAATACTAGGGAGATATACATACAGAATACATCAAGTCCATCATTTATAACAAGGCGATATAAAATGTCTCTCTTTAATACTAGGAAAATATACATACTGTATACAACAAGTCCCCCATTTATAACAAGGCGATATAAAATGTCTCACTTTAATACTAGGGAGATCTACATACTGTAAACAACAAGTCCCCCATTTACAACAAGGCGATATCAAATGTCTCTCTTTAATACTAGGGAGATATACATACTGTATACAACAAGTCCCCCATTTATAACAAGGCGATATAAAGTGTCTCTCTTTAATACTAGGGAGAATACATACTGTATACAACAAGTCCCCCATTTATAACAAGGCGATATACAATGTCTCTCTTTAATACTAGGGAGCTATACATACTGTATACAACAAGTCCCCCGTTTATAACAAGGCGATATAAAGTGTCTCTCTTTACTAACTACTAGGGAGATATACATACAGTATACAACAAGTCCCCCATTTATACTAGAGCAATATAACTTATCTAGCTTTAATACTAGGGATATATACATACTGCTGAAGCTGACTTCTATAACTCGCCCTATTTTGGGTAGTGGGCTGATTTCAGCGGCCGGAACACCGACTATTGAATCTTTGCTTGACAAAGAAAACAGGCGTTTTCGAATGCTCACAAATTAAGTTTTCGATTCCTGTTTGCGTACAAAACAAACTCAGTATTTTACATTCATAGCAATCTGATAACTCTTATTCCTCATACTGTAATATATGATATTGACAACAGGAAAAAAACACACAAAAAAAAACAATAACAAAAACCATTGTAAATAAAACATGTTAGATTTGCAGGCTAGTCATAAACAGTTTAAATCTTTATAAAATACTATACTATGATAGCTTCTACAGACAGGGTATATACTGGGTATCCACGAACACGTTAGACAATTCATGTTCACTGTGAACAATGACACTCACATATATAGATATCTGTGTTCGCCAACGAACGACGATTTCTACAATACACATACGGTATAAATTACAATGAACGGCATTTCCACTTAAACATGCGTGTGTATTTGACAATGAATAGAAACACAACAGCGCCTTTGTCAGACTTAAATGACATAAGGTGTTGATTATACTGATAACAACAATCAACGTTTGCGGTTAGGTATATCCACTCAATCAATGTTATGGTTTATTGATTAATATGAGTTCCTGGGCCCAATTCTCCATAATCCTCTTAGCTGAACGGCCATTTGAATGTGGTAGGAATATGATGAATTTGAAAATTGTAAAATGTATGCGAGTTTTTTGGACGAAAATGTTTTGTATGAAAGATCATGAACCTACATTAGGCAGCAACGTTAACTGTGTATTGAATGTATTTGCTGATATATTTGTTGCTATATCTAGTTTATATATTTAGGCTTATGGGGACCGAATGATTCTATGGAGATAAATAATGAGGTGGTACAAGAAGTATAACTGTTAAACCGATATATAAACGCCATCTTATACGAAAGCCTGATCCATTTCAAATTAAAAAAAAATAAAAACAAACAACAAAAACGTTCAGTCAGCAGACAGACAACTAAAGGGGTGATGTCTTTGACAACAGAGCAATATCATGAGAGTGTAAATATAAAGATACCAGCAAAAATTTCTTTGTTCAGATAAATACGATAGATACATCTATTATCCAACTTTGGTAACTGCCTTGGCTGTAATCAATATGGTTGTTAACGGACAGATCACTGTGGCCTGACCTCAACACTGGACAGTAACCTTTATCACATCACTGCTAAAGCAAGCATCTAGTAACTGTGAACATGGTGTTTACACATAGCCATACAAAGCATACTGCTCTGAGTGTATAACAATGACAAATCATAAATGTTTCAAAATAAGAAATGAAAGATCTTTATCAGATTATGATAGATGATATATATGTATAGCGCATATAAATATCTTGTTTGATGTGAACAAGTAACAACAAATGAAACAAGTGTATCACACAGCAAAATACACACAAGGCAAATTGATCAAGAAACATGAGATCCCGCCACTCACAAAATATACTGTAATAACTGTGTTAGGGTGAACGAACAATATAACGATCCCTGGTACATATATATACATGTTCACTGTCTACATTTTTTTCGTATTGCTTTTACCACCTCTTCCGCGATCTCCTCTACCTCTTCCGCGATCTCCTCTACCTCTTCCGCGATCTCCTCTACCTCTTCCGCGATCTCCTCTACCTCTTCCACGATCGCCCCAACCTCTTTCACGATAGCCCCAACCTTTTCCACGAACTTCTCCCTCTCTCCCACCATTCCCTCCTGTGTTTACTTCTCTAAACCTTGCTGCTGCGACTACTGAGGCTGCTTCTGCGTCTCTCAATTCAACCCTTCTGTTGAAAATTCCATCTCCTCTTCTTTCTTTTTCTCTCTCATTTCTCCCGAATCCAACTTTTCTTCCACCAACAAGATCACTTACACTCTCTCTATCATCCCATACATCGTCCGATCCGCTGCCTGCTGCATTACCTCTCCACCTTCCTCTTCCGGGTTCACCTCCTCTGTACACTCCCTGTCCTCTTCTGTCACCTCTTCCATTTCCCTGTCCCCCAAACCCCCCTCGTCCCTGTCCTGGTCTTGCCCAGCCCCTGCCTCTTTGTTCGAAGTTTGATTGGTGTGGGGACGCCATATATGTTGGTCCAGATGGTAGTGTCCTGCTGTTTTGATAATCACTGACCGGATGTCTGTTGCCATGCATACTATTTTCGGTTCCACGCCCACCTCTACCATTTGCCCCACGCTTAGATTTACGCCTATTTCCTTTGTAACCACGTGCATTGCTATCCGGATATAATTCTTCTTTGAATTGGCCTCGCCAATTTTCCAGAAATGTTTTCTGATGGTAAAAAAGAAATGACTGAATGATTCTCCATTATCAAATAATGCTAAATTGATATTCTTAGAGGGTCAAATGATCAGTACAATCTTATCGTGTGCAAGTTCTGGCCGTTAATCCCTAGTAAATGTTTTGAGAACAAACTATACTTACGTAGGTTAGAGTCAAAGAAGTTCCGGACATACACTGCTCACAAGTTTCTTCATGGAGAACGGCGGATCCAATGTGACCTTGAAATTAAATGATATCTCATTTGATACTGAGTAATTTCATTATTCCGCAGATAACGTAATACATACATCAAACAACGTACGCTGCCTATGTCAAGTTACCAAACGTCAGGTCTAAACTGGGGTAAACATTTCACAAAAAGTGATTTATTGATGTCCCAGTGCACAGGTTGTTGGAAGTTGTAATGTTTGATTACCAGTTCAATATCTGCCAGCAGATAATTTGATCCACTTTTCCTCTGATAAAATATATTCATTTTTATGTTAGATCCTGAAATTGGGTTTTTGCTGTTTACATATAAATTAATATGTTATCCAACAACAAAATATTAGCTGCCCCTTTTTCTTACACCATATTGACTAATAGTACGTAATATGGGTATCTATTGCTAAGCTCTGATGTCAGACGTAGTCGATAAAATTGCTACGGCAGCATATGTTTATTACTTGCCATAGGAAGCAGGAAACATTTTTTCCATTGCAAAATCAAACAGGCATTATAGTTACATCTACTCAATCAAATTATTTTGGTCACCGCGTTTCGACAATAGCTAAAAGTGTATAATCGCAATCACGTTATATTCTTAAAAACAATCAGAGAATACCAAAGCGTCAACAAAACCATAATCCGAACTCAAAATCGATCAAACCAGGGGCAAAATAGGAACAAAGGAAAATTTACATGGAGACTCTCGTAAAAGCACAAGAGAATAAGCCTAGGTGTTCCGGAAGAGTAAGTGTCTTCTGCTTCATCGACGACACCCGCCATGTAAGCATCCAAGTAAGCATCAATCCTCAAAATGAGAACCGAGTCATCATTGTCATCACAGCAAGCAAACACACTAACAAGCAAACTAAAAAACGTCCATCTTCATATCACACAAAGATACAGAATATTTCTCGATGAGATAAAGATGGCGACCATAAAACTTGCCCTAACACTAAAATGAGTAGCCCAAAATTGTTGTAAAAAGTCAGCAACAGTAGAAAAGATATTTACCTGCAGAGCAGATGAGCCAGTTGTCCGTGTGAACACCAATCGTTTGGAGCCTTGGAAAGTTCATAACCTGGTCGATCTCCGAATGGTTCGTCAGTAGCTCCCCTAGCATTTGACGCACTTTGCCCAGCTCTGTCCGACCGAATGTCTGTGAATCCTCTATAAGATTATCAGCAGCTTGCACGATCGCATTCATTCCATTTTCTACAATGTTCGTTTTCATCTTCTTTTCTCTCCTTTCAGATTTTTTCACATACCGTGTTTCATGTCCACCAACATTATCAAAGTCAAGTGCATGGAGGTCAAGATCATCCTCCGAGTAAGGCGAGGTCACGCCGTCTTCATCCTCTGAATCAGACGAAGAGATGTCCTTGTCAAGGCTGTTTGCGATGTAGAGAAGCCACGTGGCAGACAATTTAATCAAAGTCCGGTTGATACTGGATGCGTCCTGTTGCGTAATAGTTGCTGATTTTCTTAAATTCAGGAGAAACATGGTGAGTTGATCGGTGGTTGATTTGGACCAACTATAAGACCCCTTCAACGGATTTCGGTGGTTGTTGAGTTCTTTCTGGAAAAACAAGTGTGTGTTGAATCTTTTCAAATATGATTGGGTCTCTGCTACTCCTCCGCATATCGTCGGAAACATCGATTCATCGCCCAAATCTTCGGACCCGAGCCGAAGCGCCTTTTTCATGATAGCCAGAGTTTCCCACTGTTTTTTTAGGCGGTTTGTGTAGCGTGAATGCCATTTTATAACCTTTGCGCATTTTGGACAGCACAGCAGTCCCAGGGAATTGTCCTTCTTATCAAACAATTTGTCCAAATATCTAGCAGAATGTTCATGGCCACACTCTTCGAGTCGTACAATACGAATATTCCCGAAGGAGTTCCACTCGTCGTCGAACTCTGACCAGCTCGCTGGTTCACATGTGAGACAGAGGCGCGGACAAGGGTCACCACAGTACCCCATGCACGGATGTTTGCATTCCAAAAGTTGCGGACATGGTTGATCACAACGAGGCCTGTCACATTCCTCATGGCAAAGACGGGAACAATTGTGATGTGGACACTGCAACGGACACGTTTTCATACACGGAATACATTCACGAAAACAAGGGTGATCACATTGTCGATGAGGACAATATTTATCACACTTTTCGGAACAAAGTTTACACGACCCGCAAGTTTTACTTGTGCAATCATGTCCGCAAATTTGACGTTTCCTACACGGTTCTTTGCATTCACTATGCGTCAAACTTCCGAAACACTGGGTACACTTCCTTAAACAAGCATGACCACATGACATAAGTTTGGAACAATTTGAGGAACAGGTTTGCTGCTCAGACATGCTGCATTCAACAATGATCTCATGGCCGCAACTAAATATCTTCGTTACAGGTGTTGTGCACATAGGAAGTATGGATGGTTCCAATACTGATCTTTCTGATACCTTTGACCTTGTCGTCTTTTGTTTGTCGAGAGAAGTCTTCACATGGCAGGGAATTGTAACCACATGCCCACATTTGGGCAACACATACTCTACATCTTCCTCACAACGCTGTCTATAACGAAAAGACATGACGCTCAGAGATTCAGAACACTCTATGTTCTTTTCATGTCCGCAAGGTAACGTCTTACTGACAAGTGTGTCACATTTCATTGACGCAAAGGGAGTTGCACAGCACTCTACTTGGATAGTATGTCCACACCTAGGGTGCGTTTTACCGACAGTTTCCTTACATCTGTGCATTGCAGGCGATTCTGAACACTTCATTATCTTAGTGTGGTGACAGAGAGGAATGGTCTTCGGAACGAGTATATCACAGGACGCTTTGTATCGATACGACGAGGGATCTGCAGAACATTCCATCATCATTTCATGACTGCAAGTTGTCAAGTGTTTCAGAACCATCGTCTCACAGGCAACACTCTCAGGATCTCTGTGACAGGAAATATCCTGTTTGTGTCCACATTTAGGGATTATCTTTATCATTACAGCATCACATTTACAGCTCGATGAATAGTGGCATTTTCTTTGGCACGTGTGATTTTGGTCGCAAATTTTCAAGCATTTGTCCTGGCACGTCGCGTATTTAGATTCGTGACACTTCATCACCTTAGTATGCGGGCATGCCCATGATTTTGTCACAGACTCCGAACATGGATTTCGACGTTCATAGAGACTGTTCCAATCACTACAACGGACGTCATAGCTGTGTTCACAATTGTCACGAGTTTTTGTAATAATTTTATCACAGCGAACATGTGCAGCAACCTTGTAACACTTCATGTCGGCCTCATGACCACATGAGGGTAGAATGCGGTTCACTTTGATCTTACATCTGTACGACAGCATATCAAAACAGCATTCAACTTCGGCTTCGTGTTCACACAAATTTGGGATCCGTTTCACCATAGTTCGGCACTTGTGTTTGTCCGGATCCTCACAACACTGCATGTCTGCTTGATGTGAACACGCTCCCAGGGTTCGTGTCACGATTATCTTGCACTTGTATATCTCTGTGTCGATATGACACTTGAGTTGGACGGAATGTCCACATCCGAGCTCACGGTTAACGATGACCTGACATTTAAAAGTCTGCGCTGGTTGGCAACATTTCATGTCCGCTCTGTGTCCACAGAGAAGGACTTTATTAATTGTAACTGGACACTCACAATGTTCGCCATAATGACACTTCCTGTTACAAATGTGCTCGTTTTCACATATCTGTCCACAGGGCTGCCTGCAGACGTACTTGGTATGAGTTTTGTCTATGGGGTGGCAGTAAAGCCTACACGCGTGCCCACAACATAACCGGAAGTCACATTTCAATTCGCATCCTCCCTCCGGAGATTGCTTGAAATCTGAAGCATCTTCAGCTTGTATACCTTCAGCCTGTGGATGATTTTGACAGTAAAGATGCAGTGCTTTTCCAAACTGTTCCGCCGTCTTCAACTTTTGTACAATATCAGCCCATTGAGAATTTCTAGATTCAAACAGATTAAAATTCCCAATAACATACAGTCCTTTCTTGGCTCGGGACAGTGCGACGCATATCCTATTTTCTCTCGAGAGAAATCCAATTTTTCCATCCTTATTACTGCGGACAAGAGACAAAAGAATTATGTCATTTTCTTCTCCTTGAAAGTTGTCAATAGCGACTGTTTTGACGCCTTCGAATTCCTGCCTTGGCATACAATCACGGATACAAAACATTTGTCCAGTGTAAGCAGCCAGCACTGTAATCTGTGTACTTTCATATCCCTGCTTCATCAAATACTTGCACAGACAAGCGATATATTGGGCCTCATGCCTGTTTGAGTAGCTTCTGATGTCGTCTTTATAGTCCTCAGGCTTGTTGTGATTGATGAAGAACACGTCTTTCTTCACACCCATAATATGCTCGTACTCGAAAACGTTTTCGTTGTCTTCCAGAACATCGTATATGTCCCGGACAAGAACAGATATTTCAGGTCTCATCCTGTGTTGTCGTTGCAAGCAGTGGTTTTTTATCCCGTTGTTCAACATGCGTTCAAACATGGACAGGGACAGGTTGTATTTCAGGGCCAACTGCATTACTGACGGTTTCGGCTCCAGTTGCTTATGATCTCCTATCAGGATGAGGTGCTCACATCGTGGACTGAGGGCGGTTACAATATGGGCTTCTAACACTTCAGCAGCCTCCTCTACAATGACGATCCGTGGACCAATTTCCTTTAGAACATCCTGGTACTTTGCTGCCCCAGTAGTTGTCATTCCAATCAGTGTAGAGGTCGTTAATATTTCTGCATCGACTTCTTTTTTTTCTTTATTGTAGACCCTGATGCTTTCGTAATACTGCTTTTCCAATTCGGGAAGTTGTTCTTTCTGCATTTGTTGATACAAGTATACCCAATATCGATACAGGCGCCAGCGCTTCTCTACCGCAAGCTTCCTCAAACTACATCGAATATCACTGGCTTCTTTCTCATCCATTCTGTCACTCGCTTTGAGTCTGGCCAATGTTGCATTTGCCTCACGTTGTAATAATAATTCAAACTGTTGATCAAGGTGCTGTTGTGATTGTAGTTTGTCAAGAACGACCATGAGTTGTTGTCGGATGTCAAAACCGACCTGCGCATTGAACTGTACACCGAAGTCATCATCTTCAATCCTTCTATCATCTTCCACTTTCTTTGCTTCATTTTCCTCTATGTTGTCTACATTTGTGGCAGTAGGAATAACTGTTTTTGTGCTTTTTGATATTGAGACTGTTTTCAACTCGAGCATTTTTGTGTAAGCTCTTTTAGATCTTTGAAACCACGAATCTTCGTCAGCCTTTAGCCAACGAAGCAGCTTCTCAGACGGCAATTGGTCGTCTTCCACTACAAAGAATGCATGGTGATCCGTTTGCATGACTGGTTTTAATAATTCAACTTCAAGAACCGTATCATTTACGTGGTTGAGACTGTACGCTAAAAATGAAATTCGATGGTGTTGGTTGACAATCAGATTGTAAAGTCGATCCAGTTTTGCCTCCTGTTCCTGTCTTTCATAAATAGAGCGATTGTGATTATGACGACGACGGTTTTTCAAAGAAAACTCCTGAATAGCTTCGTTTTCGGACCTTCCACCGACCCGCACAATTTCGTCAGACCACATCCTCTTACTGCTGCCGTCAAGAGACATTATGATACCTTCCATAAACTGATCCAAAGCATGATTTGTGTAGCAGACTACAAGAATCTGATTTTTCCTTATTGATTGTATGTTTTTGTGGTGTCTTAGGGTCCTTTCTTGCCAAGCGTCCTTGTTATGAAGAAGCGTTTTGGCAATCTGGAGGCCGACATGAGTTTTGCCGGTACCTGGTGGTCCCTGTATTAAGACAAATTCTTGTGTAAGGGCAGCATGGTAGGCCTCGAACTGGGAATGGTCGAGCCGAAGCTGCTCAGCTGATGGCCAATGACAAATGGGGCTGTTTACCTCAACACGAAGTGATTGATTGCTATGAGTACGGAACCCATTCCTGAATATGACATCGCCAGAGACTATTGGTTGGAAGTCGTACGTAACATCTTTATCTGTCATATACTGTGGTAGGTCGACATCTTTCATGCACCTGACTATATACTTTTCAAATGGCATTTCCCCATCCTCTAATCTCTGAAGACCAGCCAACACATGCCTGTATGCCTCAAAGTAGGCCGTGGATTCCACCATAGTGAAGGTAGCATTAACAGGTAACCTCATTTCTCCAACTTCTGTTGGAAACACAATTTCGAAACTGTGATCTTTGGCAAGAATATCCCTGTCCGAATCTGCAACGACTGCAAAGACCATTGTGTGAAAACTATCGACCGACAGACAGAGAAGCGATCCATACAAGAGTCTGCGACTTGATTTCCATTTTATTCTTTGGGCGTGTTCCCCATCAAGTGTAGCTTTATATATTTGGCCTTCTACGCTGTGTTTGACATATTCAACAGAAACGTTTTTGTAGAGCCGTCCGTCCTGAAGGCGTCTGACACTGTGGCCGGCACTGACCTCCTGTACATACTGAGTTATGCCCTCACGCAGTGGGCTGATACAATCCTCTCGGTAAAGACGGAATTGGACATCAAGGTAGTGGTTCAGGTTGTCATAGCCACCATGTGACTTGTTCTTACGCAGAAATGCACCACGCGATCCTAAAAATATGTCAGAAACTCTAGGTAAAATAGGTATATTACGAAAGTCGTCTGGTGGTGCTTGCTTCTCGAACGGTAATCGAGGATAATCGCGAGAATGAGACACCATTCGCTTCATTACATTGTCTCGCATTTCAGCTAGTCTCTCTGACAAGATGATGACACGTTTCCTGTGTTCTCCCTCAGCTGTAAGGAGCATATCTTCCGTTCTTTTCTGTAGAATGATTATCAAACCAAATGCGTTTGTAAATGAGCTTGGTAGACGCAAAGATACCTGGTTCAGTAAATCCACTAAGGTTTCTATGAATCCAAAAGCCTCCTCTTCATCCGTGCTTTTAACAAAAGAAGATGACGTCGCAACAAGCTCCTTCATGAAGAAATTAGAGCCGACAAGGACACTGAGTAGATCTATGACTCCGGTTGTGTTCGTACTCCGTGATGCTTTTACCAGGACTGCCACCATCTGAGTGACGTAGTCCGGGGTGAGACCTGGCCGATTCAGGGTCATTTCTGTCCGCTGTCGCTCTGCCTTTACCAGGGAGTCCAGAACGTCTGTACATGTTGCGGATTCGGTAAGGAACTCCTTGAAATGCTTGTCACTAAATATATGCGTTTGCTTTGGCACCGCCATAGTGTATTAAATTGTACTACTCACGACTAAATTATGGAAGCCTCTGTGACAGGCGGACGGCATCGCCGCTTACAATGGCGAAGTCACATCTGAAATAAAGAGAGGTTTTTGAATTTTCAAACGGACATATCCCGATCAGCATCTTCTTTTAAAAATTAAATGATTTGACATATGTCTATTAACGGCTGCTCAAAGGTCCATGAATTGCACCTGTTCTGCCAATACCATGGTATCGCTCCTTTTAGTAGCAGCATAAACTTTCCATGGTTTGATAATGCTTCGGTCAACGTCTTGTTTGATATGCTTATTCTTTTTTTAAAGATGGCATTTCCATCACCAGGAGTATCTTTCTACCAAGATCGCCGTATATTATATATGATAATTAAATTTATTCAAAAATATACCATTAGAGTAACTAAAGTTTATATTACTGATATAGTAAATAATGAATATATTTCTACTAGGGTGACTTATCAGAGCAACGTATGATTATCTACACTACAAGAGTAACTAATAAATCTATTTCTACTAGGGTAATTGAATATTATAGTACTAACAGAATGACGTACTATTAAATCAAAATTAAAATAACCAGTGATCATATTACTCCAAGAGTAAATGATTATATATCACTTCTATGGTAGCAGTGTACAGAAGGCTTTTGTGGCCATGGGTGATATTTTTGTACAATGAATAACCCCTATAATAGCATGCCTATGAAAATCTAAAAAAAAAAAATAAGGAGTAAAATTGGCTTAAGCATGATAAAGTGGACTTTGTGGACTTCACATTTGTAAAAAGAGAAAAAAAAAATTTTGGTTAGAGATTAAAATTTTGACTCTTCCGAAATGGGTGTCTACACATGAAAAGCTAGCTTTACCGGAAGTGAAATTTCGACAACAGCACCTGAGGGAAAATAGCGAAAAATCTAAGCGTACGACCTATGCTGGAACAGATATAATTCTGCAACCAAGGTAGTAAGCTTTCATTTCAGATAGAACTTAAGAAAAAAATTCCTATCTGCATAGGTCAAATTTTGTGTCAAAAACAGTGACATTTTGCATTTTTCGGTAATTTTTGATGTGGTAACCATGGTTTCCACACAAGTGCCATACATAGGATACATCAGTGTATACACTTCATAGTCTTTTTTATGAATTGGAAATGATATACAATTTACAAAAATGTGTACATTTACATCTATGCAGTGTGCGGTTAAATCTATGTGTTGACAATTCTCAGGCATTGGTCTTTTTTTTCATAAATCTCTAGGGTACTGTACACAGCTACCTATGTAGTAACTATTGATTACATTACCATTAAAGCAACTAATGGTGATATCACTACTAGAGTATAATGACAATATCACTACTAGAGTAACAAATGATTATATCACTACAAGAGTAACTAACGATAATATCACTACAAGAGAAACTAATGGTGATATCACTACTAGAGTAACTAATGGTGATATCACTACTAGAGTAACTAATGGTGATATCACTACTAGAGTAACTAATGGTGATATCACTACTAGAGTAACAAATTGTGATATCACTACTAGAGTAACTAAAGGGGATATCACTATTAGAGTGTATAATGATTATATCACTACTAGAGTAACTAATGGTGATATCACTACTAGAGTAACTAATGGTGATATCACAACTAGAGTAACTAATGGTTATATCACTACTAGAGTAACTAATGGTTATATCACTACTAGAGTAACTAATGGTGATATCACTACTAGAGTAACTAATGGTGATATCACTACTAGAGTAACCAATGGTGATATCACTATTAGTGTGTATAAAGATAATATCACTACTAGAGTAACTAATAGTGATATCACTACTAGAGTAACTTATAGTGATATCACTACTAGAGTAACTAATGATGAGATAATTACTAGAGTAACTAATGGTGATATCACAACTAGAGTAACTAATGATGAGATAATTACTAGAGTAACTAATGGTGATATCACAACTAGAGTAACTAATGATTATATCACTACTAGAGTAACTAATGGTGATATCACTACTAGAGTAACTAATGGTGATATCGCTACTAGAGTAACTAATGGTGATATCACTACTAGAGTAACTAACGGTGATATCACTACTAGAGTAACTAATGATAATAATACAGTACTACTAGAGTAACTAATGGTAATATCTCTACTAGAGTTACTAATGGTGATATCACTACTAGAGTAAGTAATGGTGATATCATTTCTAGAGTAACTAATGGTGATATCACTACTAGAGTTACTAATGGTGATATCACTACTAGAGTAACTAATGGTGATATCACTACTAGAGTAACCAATGGTGATATCACTATTAGAGTTATAAAGATTATATGACTCCTAGAGTAACTTATAGTGATATCACTACTAGAGTAACTAATGGTGATATCACAACTAGAGTAACTTATAGTGATATCACTACTAGAGTAACAAATGGTGATATCACAACTAGAGTAACTAATGGTTATATCACTACTAGAGTAACTAATGGTTATATCACTACTAGAGTAACTAATAGTTATATCACTACTAGAGTAACTAATGGTGATATCACAACTAGAGTAACTAATGGTGATATCACTACTAGAGTTACTAATGGTTATATCACTAATAGAGTAAGTAATGGTGATATCACTACTAGAGTAATTAATGGTGATATCACTACTAGAGTAATTAATGATAATAATACAGTACCAGTAAAGTAACTAATGGTGATATCACTACTAGAGTTACTAATGGTGATATCACTATGAGAGTAAGTAATGGTGATATCATTACTAGAGTAACTAATGGTGATATCACTACTAGAGTAACTAATGGTGATATCACTACAAGAGTAACTAATGGTGATATGACTATTAGAGTGTATAAAGATTATATCACTACTAGAGTAACTAATAGTGATATCACTACTAGAGTAACTAATGGTGATATCACAACTAGAGTAACTAATGGTGATATCACTACTAGAGTAACTAATGATGATATCACTACTAGGGTAACTAATGGTGATATCACAACTAGAGTAACTAATGGTGATATCACTACTAGAGTAACTAATGGTGATATCACTACTAGAGTAACTAATGGTGATATCACTACTAAAGTAAGTAATGGTGATATCACTACTAGAGTAACTAATGGTGATATCACTACTAGAGTAACTAATGGTGATATCACTACTAGAGTAATTAATGATAATAATACAGTACTACTAATGTAAGTAATGGTGATATCACTACTAGAGTAACTAATGGTGATATCACTACTAGAATAACTTATGGTGATATCACTACTAGAGTAACTATTGGTGATATCACTACTAGAGTTACTAATGGTGATATCACTACTAGAGTTACTAATGGTTATATCACTACTAGAGTTACTAATGGTTATATCACTAATAGAGTAAGTAATGGTGATATCACTACTAGAGTAATTAATGGTGATATCACTACTAGAGTTACTAATGGTGATATCACTATTTGAGTAAGTAATGGCGATATCATTACTAGAGTAACTAATGGTGATATCACTACTAGAGTAACTAATGGTGATATCACTACAAGAGTAACTAATGGTGATATCACTATTAGAGTGTATAAAGATTATATCACTACTAGAGTAACTAATAGTGATATCACTACTAGAGTAACTAATGGTGATATCACAACTAGAGTAACTAATGGTGATATCACTACTAGAGTAACTAATGATGATATCACTACTAGGGTAACTAATGGTGATATCACAACTAGAGTAACTAATGGTGATATCACTACTAGAGTAACTAATGGTGATATCACTACTAGAGTAAATAATACACTACAACCAGTGTAATGGTGGTCAAAAAAGTCGATTGCATTAACTTCAAGTCGTCAGAAAGTTTGATACTCAAACTTGATAGATGATATCACAATGATAAAATGGTGATAGTAACTATAATGAATTGGTGATACCACCACAATGAATTTGTAATATCACCTAATTGTTTTAGTGATCTCACTTAAATAGAATAAGAAATAAAATGGCGTCTCATAGATAGCATCATTCATGGTTTTCGTTAAACATTGTATGCTATACAGTATATTAGAAAAACCAAAAACATACGATATCGTACATTAACACACTGTTCTCGTGTATGTATATTATTATGATGGGATTTCCAAATTGATTATTGAAAACAAGTATCAGACATACAGTTTTTGTTTTTGTTTCAAATAATCATACCTTTTTGTACATAGTTTGCAATACTTTAATTCAACCAAATCTTAGGTAGGATTTTAGGTGATAGGATATTGATGACAGCAAGAACACCACTTCTCAAACAACAACAATTATCGACCTTAATTCCGGTAATTTAGTGTAACAATCTACTCACCTCTGTGTGTTCCTCACATTATCCGTATTTTGCGTCCATATTAGTTATCTGAACGAACGTAATCAGTACACCCTCTTGTGTAATATTGTTTTTGCCAAACTTTCCGGTTGTCAGTGGATTTCCAGTGGATTCCCGGTATATGTGATCATAGTTTTTACTTTCGTTTTCGGTTTAGTTCTATGGTCAGGGACACCGCGTTTTCAGAAAGCAATCAAATCTAAAAATAGATTAATATTATAGGACGAAGTGGTAAGCTTGTTGGTACGAGTTACTTCCCATATACATTGTAACAGAGTACTTGCATGGTGGATTTTACACAAGTTTCAGTTCCATTTCATATTTCTGAAACTGACTTGAAATGTTTTTTATTTTACCGAACTTCTAACAAGCCCGATTGAAAAACGTTGAATTCGGTCATTTCTTGAAAAATAAGAAA
The DNA here is from genome assembly GCA_947623455.1 of Mimachlamys varia. Lineage (NCBI taxonomy): Eukaryota > Metazoa > Mollusca > Bivalvia > Pectinida > Pectinidae > Mimachlamys > Mimachlamys varia. Next base: position 9,200,667 of record OX392529.1, read on the forward strand.
CTGGCATGGAATACAAAATACTGACCACCAAGTTGTGGCGCGGAGCACACCCGTGTTCATTGCTTTTTGAACCAGATGACCTATTGATGTTAAATTCTACATATATAACACGTACCTACACATACATCATCCGTGATCACTGGCACTGAAATCACGTACACGACCCTAGCTATTTTATCACCATCTTGTCTCTAAAATCAATTTAGGAGGTAAAGGTCACAGCAACTCAATAAAATGTACTTCATTCCAGTAATTGGAGTCTGACCTTATTTTTGACAACAAAATGGCCTCTGAAATGTGTGGAAATTCATAATAAAATATATGTGAAGTAAAACATAATATCAATTTACGAAAATAATAATGAAAAAAGAAATGATAAAAAACAAAAAGATTATAAGACTCTTTCATATGCGTGTACATGTATGTAGGATAGGGATATTCCACCCGAGGGGTCACAAAATGTGGTGAAACCCGAGGCTTGCCGAGGATTTTACCACATTTTGTGATCCCGAGGGTGGAATATCCCTATCCTACATACACACATAATGAAAGAGTCTTTTTCTCTCATATCAACTACCCGAATAAGCTCAAAAACCATGAAAATATGTTTAAACAGGCTACCATTTTGAAATTTCAACTTTTTCCTTGAGCTTTTCCGACGAAAACGACTTAGACAGCGAGTTTAAGTATACCCTATATATGCAAACGCAGTTTGCGCAGACAAATTAATCTCCTCTTCCTGGTGTTTATGGTTAAAATTTTGTGAAAGGTTTTAATTTTATCATGCCGTCGTTTTCTCTTTCCGGCATCAGCGTTTACCGTATTCGTGACGTCACGTCATTGTTGAGCCATTGTGACGTCACGTGGCGTGAAATGCTATGTAAGATAGATTTTTCTTACATAGCTTTCTTACATGGGCAAACTCTATCCAACATTGCGAGATATGAGAGAAAATAATTACCTATCGACCTACACTATTTTAGGCATGCTACCCAAAACGTAAATTGTTTTTGCCTGATGTAGAATTGTTGAATATTGCTGAGCTACGCTATGTGATAGATGTAACCATATCTGCATTTTCCGTGGTTAAACAAGTAAACCAGACATGCGCTATGTAAGAAATGCACAGTAGACTTTCTACTCTGACTAATGATATAACAAAAATATAGATACATACCTAGGCTTGTTATAAATGTGGAGGGATCCTATTTAGGGGACGTGGACCAAGAAACCTGTGCGACACACTATTACTACAAGAGTAATTTAATGTTATATCACTTCTAGAGTAACTATTTATTAAATTACTGTTAGAGCAACAAATGATGATATCACTACTAAAGTAATAGAGTGTATAATGATGATATCACTACTAGAGTTACTAATGATGATATCACTAATAGATATACTAATGATGATATCACTACTAGAGTAACTAATGGTGATATCACTACTAGAGTTACTAATGATGATATCACTACTAGAGTAACTAATGGTGATATCACTAATAGAGTGTATAATGATGATATCACTACTAGAGTTACTAATGATGATATCACTACCAGAGTTACTAATGATGATATCACTACTAGAGTTACTAATGATGATATCACTACTAGAGTTACTAATGATGATATCACTAATAGAGTGTATAATGATGATATCACTACTAGAGTTACTAATGATGATATCACTACTAGAGTAACTAATGATGATATCACTACTAGAGTAACTAATGGTGATATCACTACTAGAGTATTTAATGATGATATTACTACTAGAGTAACTAATGATGATATCACTACTAGAGTAACTAATGGTGATATCACTACTAAAGTAATTAATGATTATATCACTAATAGAGTATATAATGATGATATCACTAATAGAGTATATAATGATGGTATCACTACTAGATATACTAATGATGATATCACTAATAGAGTGTATAATGATGATATCACTACTAGAGTGTATAATGGTGATATCACTAATAGAATGTATAATGATAATATCACTACTAGAGTAACTAATGATGATATCACTACTAGAGTTACTAATGATGATATCACTACTAGAGTTACTAATGATGATATCACTACTAGAGTTACTAATGATGATATCACTGCTAGAGTAACTAATGGTGATATCACTACTAGAGTAACTAATGGTGATATCACTACTAGAGTGTATAATGATGATATCACTACTAGAGTTACTAATGATGATATCACTGTTAGAGTTACTAATGATGATATCACTACTAGATATACTAATGATGATATCACTAATAGAGTGTATGCCTACATCATTCCTCGAGTAACTAATGGTTATATGACTACTACGGCAACCAATGTAATGTTTGTACTACTGACATTGACACATTATTCTTGATTACAACTCCAATATCTATCATTACTATAAGGATGATATTACCAGTACTAGCTTAACCAAAACCCCCATGGATGATAATGGGATACTTCAATATAACCAACGAGCCAACCAAACTGTTCCTGGCTGACGTTTACAAGTAAGCTAACCCTTCAATGTAGCTTTAGTTACAACGTAATGAAACAAATTTTGCTTGCAAACTTTTGTAAGATTCCGCTACGCGGATTCATGCATACAATTTGCAAACACATTTTGTTCATACCCCATTGAAACTAAAATAAAATGTCATAAATGGTTAAATACAAACATAGATAAAACATATATTTTATAATACCATTTACCAACCTCTACTGGCTCGGACCGGACAGACAATTCTATAAAACTGTGTACAATGTACATTTGCATAGGGTTACACAGGAATAGCATCATGAGCATGCAAACCGAAAGACATGTAGATTTCATAATCACAAGTAGGAGGTGCATCAATTGACCATATAGATCATAGCTATGGGCCTGATCACTATAAAGCCTTACTGGAGAGCTGTTGTACTGTTGAATGTCTCGTAGATTGTCGGTTGTGTACGTGTTTTAGCTCTGTACGGAGTATACATATACCTACAGCATAACTAACTAATAGCCAGAATTAAGGACAAAGGAAATCGATAAAGACTAATTTCAGTGGTGCAGACGTCTGTATCGGGACTGATTTCTTCTTATGCAGAAGTTGTTTTCCCCATTCTATGATGACGTTATCATGGTATAATTAATGTTTTGGTTATAACCCCAGTTGTTGAACCTTCGGACCATCATATTTTTTTTTTAACATAAAACAGTACATTACGAAATTGAATATGTTGATTATTGTAGAGAGGTGGGATCGATTAGAAAGATTACATTGTAACAATCAATGACATTAACAGGGTATTAAGCTAGGGAGCATATGTTAGTGTCTGACATCGCTACAGAAGGCAGTCTGTGCAAGAGTTACTTCCCTGTAACCATAGTTTTCATGTTTGTGTCTGTTCTAACGACCGAGGAAAGCTAAGCTAGCTGTTTTTTTATGAGAGGAAGAGCGAAACAATTTTTTCTATGAGGGAAAAAATAAGACAAATATTTCTATGAGGGGAAGAGTAAGTCAAATAGTTCTATGAGGGGAAGAATAAGACAAATATCTCTATGAGGGGAAGAATTAGACAAATATCTATATGAGGGGACGAATAAGAGAAATATTTATATGCGGGGAAGAATAAGACATATATCTATATGAGGGGAAGAATTAGACAAATATCTATATGAGGGGAAGAATAAGAGAAATATTTATATGAAGGGTAGAATAAGACAAATATTTCTATGAAGTGAAGAGTAAGACAACACATTTCTATGAGGGAAGGAAAAGACAAATATTTCTATGAGGGGAAGAATTAGACAAATATCTATATGAGGGGAAGAATTAGACAAATATCTATATGAGGGGAAGAATTAGACAAATATCTATATGAGGGGAAGAATAAGAGAAATATTTCTATGAAGGGAAGAGTAAGAGAAATATTTCTATGAGGGGAAGAATAAGACAACATATTTCTATGAGGGGAAGAATTAGACAAATATTTCTATGAGGGGAAGAATTAGACAAATATTTCTATGAGGGGAAGAATTAGACAAATATTTCTATGAGGGGAAGAATAAGACAACATATTTCTATGAGGGAAGGAAAAGACAAATATTTGTATTGGAGGTCGCTTTACAGTTCTGTGGCATTTTAGAACAACTGGGATTGTGTTTGACATTGCTATTGACTTTTCATTTTATGGCAGAAAAGGCAACATCATTTTTATACAATTTGTATGACTATACGTCACATTTAATCAATGTGCATGACTATATGTTACTTTATCGTTTTGCAGTTTCTCAAACGTTATACGTAATGATAATAATAATAATAATGGTAATAGGGGCTAACTATATGATGGACTGATAAAAAATTGTCATATTTACTTACTTAGTTTTATGCATTATGATAACAAACACGTTTGGTGAATCTGGATAGCAAATTGTCTTGGTTCCAACCTAATGGTCGGGCATAGCATGTCGTTTCATTGGATTTGACCGAGAGCACATTTGTACATTTACATTGAAATGTAGTTGACATTTCCAAAAAGCTTCTTAGTGAAAAATGAATTCATAATCAGATAAACTTGCATTTCCGTTTTATTTTGTATTTTTTATACTTTAATTACATGTAGCTTTTTGATGCTATAGGCAAACTTAACTGTATTTTGTGAAGATTTATTTACCATTTCGGAACTGTTCAACAATTTGCCAATGATTTCTGTAATTCCAAAAAGCATTATTACAAATATCAAATAGAAAACCTAGATTCGTTGTCGGACCAGCCATTACCGGTATATTGGAAGCGTGGTATACTGTCAATTACTGTATACATAAACCTTTTATGTTGTTGTTGGTTTTAATGCAGGCCGGAATGGTATGACGGAAGAATACGCATATGCGGTTTCATCCGTATCACCGGTAAGGACAATTTAATGCTTAAAGTGACAGCAATGACTAACATAAGAATGAATAAAGTAATAAACTGATCACACATTACGAACTCTAGACCTTAGATTGTGTGTTTACCCGAGCTGCTGTACCTTTTACGTGTCCCGTCTGCCCGTGTTTGTACCTTTTACGTGTCCCGTCTGCCCGTGTTTGTACATTTTACGTGTCCCGTCTGCCTGTGTATGTACCTTTTACGTGTCCCGTCTGCCCGTGTTTGTACCTTTTACGTGTCCCGTCTGCCCGTGTTTTTACCTTTTACGCGTCTCGTCTGCCTGTGTTTGTACCTTTTTCGTGTCCCGTCTGCCCGTGTTTGTACCTTTAACGTGTCCCGTCTGCCCGTGTTTTTACCTTTAACGTGTCCCGTCTGCCCGTGTTTTTACCTTTAACGTGTCCCGTCTGCCCGTGTTTTTACCTTTCACGTGTCCCGTCTGCCCGTGTTGTACCTTTTACGTGTCCCGTCTGCCCGTGTTGTACCTTTAACGTGTCCCGTCTGCCTGTGTTTGTACCTTTTACGTGTCCCGTCTGCCCGTGTTTGTACCTTTTACGTGTCCCGTCTGCCCGTGTTTGTACCTTTTACGTGTCCCGTCTGCCCGTGTTTGTACCTTTTACGTGTCCCGTCTGCCCGTGTTTGTACCTTTTACGTGTCCCGTCTGCCCGTGTTTGTACCTTTTACGTGTCCCGTCTGCCCGTGTTTGTACCTTTTACGTGTCCCGTCTGCCTGTGTTTGTACCTTTTACGTGTCCTGTCTGCCCGTGTTTATACATTTTACGTGTCCCGTCTGCCCGTGTTTGTACCTTTTACGTGTCCCGTCTGCCCGTGTTTGTACCTTTTACGTGTCCGGTCTGCCTGTGTTTGTACCTTTTACGTGTCCTGTCTGCCCGTGTTGTACCTTTTACGTGTCCCGTCTGCCCGTGTTGTACCTTTTACGTGTCCCGTCTGCCCGTGTTTGTACCTTTTACGTGTCCCGTCTGCCCGTGTTTGTACCTTTAACGTGTCCCGTCTGCCCGTGTTTTTACCTTCAACGTGTCCCGTCTGCCTGTGTTTGTACCTTTTACGGGCCCCGTCTGCCCGTGTTTGTACCTTTTACGTGTCCCGTCTGCCCGTGTTTATACCTTTTACGTCTCCCGTCTGCCCGTGTTTGTACCTTTTACGTGTCCCGTCTGCCCGTGTTTGTACCTTTTACGTGTCCCGTCTGCCCGTGTTGTACCTTTTACGTGTCCCGTCTGCCCGTGTTTGTACCTTTTACGTGTCCTGTCTGCCCGTGTTGTACCTTTTACGTGTCCCGTCTGCCCGTGTTTGTACCTTTTACGTGTCCCGTCTGCCCGTGTTTGTACCTTTTACGTGTCCCGTCTGCCCGTGTTTGTACCTTTTACGTGTCCGGTCTGCCTGTGTTTGTACCTTTTACGTGTCCTGTCTGCCCGTGTTGTACCTTTTACGTGTCCCGTCTGCCCGTGTTTTTACCTTTTACGTGTCCCGTCTGCCCGTGTTTTTTACCTTTTACGTGTCCCGTCTGCCCGTGTTTGTACCTTTTACGTGTCCCGTCTGCCCGTGTTTGTACCTTTTACGTGTCCCGTCTGCCCGTGTTTGTACCTTTTACGTGTCCCGTCTGCCCGTGTTTTTACCTTTTACGTGTCCCGTCTGCCCGTGTTTTTACCTTTTACGTGTCCCGTCTGCCCGTGTTTTTACCTTTTACGTGTCCCGTCTGCCTGTGTTTGTACCTTTTACGTGTCCCGTCTGCCCGTGTTTTTACCTTTTACGTGTCCCGTCTGCCCGTGTTTTTACCTTTTACGTGTCCCGTCTGCCCGTGTTGTACCTTTTACGTGTCCCGTCTGCCGGTGTTTGTACCTTTTACGTGTCCCGTCTGCCTGTGTTTGTACCTTTTACGTGTCCTGTCTGCCTGTGTTTGTACCTTTTACGTGTCCCGTCTGCCCGTGTTTGTACCTTTTACGTGTCCCGTCTGCCCGTGTTGTACCTTTTACGTGTCCCGTCTGCCCGTGTTTGTACCTTTTACGTGTCCTGTCTGCCCGTGTTGTACCTTTTACGTGTCCCGTCTGCCCGTGTTTGTACCTTTTACGTGTCCCGTCTGCCCGTGTTTGTACCTTTTACGTGTCCCGTCTGCCCGTGTTTGTACCTTTTACGTGTCCGGTCTGCCTGTGTTTGTACCTTTTACGTGTCCCGTCTGCCCGTGTTTGTACCTTTTACGTGTCCCGTCTGCCCGTGTTGTACCTTTTACGTGTCCCGTCTGCCCGTGTTTTTACCTTTTACGTGTCCTGTCTGCCCGTGTTTGTACCTTTTACGTGTCCTGTCTGCCCGTGTTGTACCTTTTACGTGTCCCGTCTGCCCGTGTTTGTACCTTTTACGTGTCCCGTCTGCCCGTGTTTGTACCTTTTACGTGTCCCGTCTGCCCGTGTTTGTACCTTTTACGTGTCCCGTCTGCCCGTGTTTTTACCTTTAACGTGTCCCGTCTGCCCGTGTTTGTACCTTTTACGTGTCCCGTCTGCCCGTGTTTGTACCTTTTACGTGTCCCGTCTGCCCGTGTTTGTACCTTTTACGTGTCCCGTCTGCCCGTGTTTGTACCTTTTACGTGTCCCGTCTGCCCGTGTTTTTACCTTTTACGTGTCCCGTCTGCCTGTGTTTGTACCTTTTACGTGTCCTGTCTGCCCGTGTTTGTACCTTTTACGTGTCCCGTCTGCCTGTGTTTGTACCTTTTACGTGTCCCGTCTGCCCGTGTTTTTACCTTTTACGTGTCCCGTCTGCCTGTGTTTGTACCTTTTACGTGTCCTGTCTGCCCGTGTTTGTACCTTTTACGTGTCCCGTCTGCCTGTGTTTGTACCTTTTACGTGTCCCGTCTGCCTGTGTTTGTACCTTTTACGTGTCCTGTCTGCCTGTGTTTGTACCTTTTACGTGTCCTGTCTGCCCGTGTTTGTACCTTTTACGTGTCCTGTCTGCCCGTGTTTGTACCTTTTACGTGTCCCGTCTGCCTGTGTTTGTACCTTTTACGTGTCCTGTCTGCCCGTGTTTGTACCTTTTACGTGTCCCGTCTGCCTGTGTTTGTACCTTTTACGTGTCCCGTCTGCCCGTGTTTGTACCTTTTACGTGTCCCGTCTGCCCGTGTTTTTACCTTTAACGTGTCCCGTCTGCCCGTGTTTGTACCTTTTACGTGTCCCGTCTGCCCGTGTTTTTACCTTTAACGTGTCCCGTCTGCCTATGTTTGTACATTTTACGTGTCCCGTCTGCCCGTGTTTGTACCTTTTACGTGTCCCGTCTGCCCGTGTTTGTACCTTTTACGTGTCCCGTCTGCCCGTGTTTGTACCTTTTACGTGTCCCGTCTGCCCGTGTTTTTTACCTTTTACGTGTCCCGTCTGCCTGTGTTTGTACCTTTTACGTGTCCCGTCTGCCCGTGTTGTACCTTTTACGTGTCCCGTCTGCCCGTGTTTGTACCTTTTACGTGTCCCGTCTGCCCGTGTTGTACCTTTTACGTGTCTCGTCTGCCAGTGTTCTATGTGTTGTTGTTATCTGTCAGAGTGAAAGTAAATTTATTTTAAAATCCAAAAACATCGTAAGAGATAAGTGAAGAATTTACCAAGCATTTATATATAGCTACACCCTCTTATACACCTAAGTCAAGTCACGTGACTAAATGTTTCAGCCGGAGATCGACAGGTTAATGAACTCACCTTATTAAATCATGTCACTATATAAAGGTGCTATTTTGTTTTATCTTTCGTCCCCAGAAAACGTTTAAAAGTTGAAATATTCGAATGACCTTATAGTTATATAAAATATTAAACAAAAATGATTGAAAACGATAAAAACAATAAATAGTATTCACAAGACTTAATGACAAAACCGTTTTACTTTATTTCAAATTAGTACAAGTCCCATGAAACCAGTTTTATGAGATTTAAACAAAAACCAAACAAAAACACATTACACATTAATAACGTCAGTCAGTGGCATTCGGTGTATACCGATCAGGACACTTATCACAGTGTTATACAAATGATACCTAGTATAGTTATATGCAGTGATAGCAGGTCCATTGATAATTTACTGAAACATAATTCACAAAATGTATTGAATGACATACGGCCGTGTCATAACTTTGATATTACATATGTGTCATAATGCTCTTGTGACGTCATAAGTAAATGACGTCTTTATGACGTCATCTGATTGTTTCGTAAGTAAAATCGTACCGTGAAAGAAGAAATTGTCCTTTCTAACAGAGAATTGATTTAAAGAGTTTTGATTTATTTTCTCCCGATGTACATAAGTTCTATATAAATAGAATATTACACTCGTGTCAACGTAATAATTTCGCTAAATAATTTAATGTATCACGTACCTACACAATTTTAAAGGCTCGTTCGATATTCAGTTATTGAACCCTTTTAATAATTTTTGTTGCAAAATGTTTTTATTTTCCTTTTGATACAAAGTGACAAAAATACATAGAAACCCTCTATCATAGTTTACCAATATACACTGGATCAAATTTGCAGATGGATATGTTAATTGATACAAAGTCTTGAATTTAGTGTCAACGGAAACATAAATAAACTGCATATTACATTAATACCCATGTGTGGTCCTTTATATATATATAATGTCGATAAGATTAACACTTTAAATCTATACATTTCATTTAAGCATTGAACTGTTACCAGATGTAGTATACAGTCCATATGAATACAATTTGGGTGAGAGATAAATAGAATGTCGCCCGTTAGGACGACATGATTATTTATCTGTCACCCAAATTGTATTCATATCGGCTGTATACTACATCTGGTAACAGTTCAATGCTTATATTTACATTTTCAGTAATTTAAAAGTGTGCCTGTATCTATATCTTTGGGATAAAGTCGGTAAACGTTATCCATTTTCCATGTGTGTTTCTTTACTGGAAGAGTCTGATTTAAATCAATATCATCTGAGCTATTGACTCAAAGCCATTATTCATGTTATCTGAGGCGGAGTGCAAAGCGTTGACGTAACGTAGTCCAACATGGCGTCAGAAATGACGTCACAATAACCTGATTTAAATCAGAGTCATCTGAGAGATTGATTCAAAGCTATCATACATGCTATCTGAGGCGGAGTGCAAAGCTCTGATATAACATAGTCCAACATGGCGTCAGAAATAACGTCATGTGATGTGGATTGCAATTTGTAGTATACAGTGTCATATATTACAATTTGGTTTAGTAATGATATATAGGCAAAGGCAACACAGAATGTAAATATAGAAAAATATGTACTACAGAAACAACCAATAAACCAACACAAAAACGCAGCTTTGTGGAGAAGATAAATACAGAAACGTTGATCTTAATAGTGTTTTATTGGTCGATTGTAATATAACAAATGTTTAATTTAACGCCGTTCAATGTGTTGATTCTAGGTTCGGTATAAAATGTAACCACCCAATAAACTCACTAAGAAGTTATGAGAAACACAAGAAAGATCTGGTGTGACACATGTATGACAGACTCTGTAACTCTTTGTGGGAGTTACTTCCCTATATGCACAACCTAAAACTCCAACACGTTATATGTTATATTCATAAATCTTTCCTATATTCATTTTTGTCCGTAGTTCATTCGATTTTGAGTTGGGATTATGGTTTTGTTGACGTTCTGGTATTCTCTGATGCTATACTGATCAGTTTGTACGTTTTCACCATGTATCTGTACCATAAAGAGGAATATTTACATTTGCTCTGCATTGCCACTATATAACACTACCAATTCCAGTTCCGTCTTATGAGAGCATAACACTGGAGTGGTCATTATGACGTCATTACGATTGTGACGTCATAATCATAACGTTGGAAATAGCCGGCCGATACTGGCTATTCGCTGTTCCATTTATCAGAAATCTACCTTAAATTTTCAGAACAAATGTAGAATATAAATATATTTTTTTTATCAAAACCAATAGAAAAAATGTAAATATTAGCATTAAACATCATTCTGTTCCATGTTATGGTCCTAGAACACGAAACAGGGTTGCAGAGAAACAATCATAACGCGCTAACGCGCGTTATTCATTTTGTCTGCAAGCCTGTTCCGTGTTATAGGACCATAACACGGAACAGGATGATGTTTAATGCTTAAATACCTTGACCCAGTCTATCCCTCTATTTCTATGACGTGTTCCTCGTCCTCATGAGTTTACTTTTCAGTCAAGGTGATATTGGTGATGAACTCCTCATTACTTTAAACATGTTTTATCTGAAAAACAATTCTTACGCTTTACGTATGTAGCCGGTCGTGGCTACGGGTTCGTCATATATTATCAACAACCATGTGGGTTTCAATTGTTCTTTATTCCCTGGTCGAAAGACCCTAAAACATCAATAAATAACAATAAATATAAACCTAATCTACCCTAGGCGTTCACATAATGGAATAGGCAAACTTGTGCTAACATTATAGATTCACGCACCTAGTAACATTACGCTTCGCTATATAATCATTATTGAATAAAAATACTGAATAACCCAGTCGCAATCATTTATCGGTACATACACATGTGTGTTACACTTGTAATGGTAATCAAGTTACATAAAACATCTGTGATTACAAAAGATATATATACAAATTACCAGCGACTGGAGTACTATACTACAACACTGTTAAGAATATCAATCACAATAGCAGGATTACACAATACGACCTACCTCTTCAAAGGGAAGAGGGTCTCAATCCAGGGGCGACAACCTGTAGAGCTGCTGTGGACTTTGCTTTATGTTGCTAAAAATTAAGGAATTTACAATAGTTACTACAACCTTGACATTCAAAATAATCGTTACCAAACTGAACAAAGACTTGAAACTAAATGGCGGGAAATTTGAAATTCGAATTAATTGAACAATCATTTAATTTACAGAATATATCTTTTGAAGTACTACAAATATACGCTAACGATCGTTGCAATTAATACATATAAATACTATAGAATATACAATGTACTCACAATTATTATGGTCTGCGGCCAAAAAGATCAACACCATGCAAATAATGAAACCGTCCACACAGCTTGACAACTTGTACAGGTGTGAATAAAAGTTAACACTGACGCGACTAACTGCGCAGCCGCGCAAAGACTAGCCATTGCAAAGAGTTTTAAAAATACATTAACCCCTGACCCTGTCGGACAGGTGTACATACAAACTAAAAATAGCTCACTGTCACATATATATATATAATGTATGACAAGTGCACATATACAAGTTGCACTTACATATTGATTAAAAAACTAAACAATATAAACAATACATTGTCAATAATGACACTGTTACATTCTCCCCTCCTTACAAAGAATATGTTTTCATATTCACTTAATGGTATATATACCAAAAAATATTCAAAAAGTCATTGCATATATAATGAAAACATATTTCACAGAGTACAAATAAAGATGATTTAGTATCTATAACTGTTGCAATACATCAGTCATTACAAACTGGAGAAGTTGGGAAAAAAGTATTTTCACAATGGTACAAGCATAACCAAAAATGTACTACGCACCACAAATACGAAATATAAAAAAAATTAAGATTACTGCAACCTTATCCACTTCTCCCCCCTCCTTACAAAGAAGAGTTCCATGTCTTCTAACAAAAGGGTAACAGGTTACAAATGTATTAACAAAAACATTAAAAAAATTTGTAAAATTTGTAAAAAAAACAGGTATTACACCCCAAAAAATTAATCCTGAAGGTAGAAATCCATATACGCATCTATACAGCTGTACTTTAAGACTTTAAAATTTGTAAAAGTGCATCACGGGCCATATCCGGCATGTTCCTAAATGCGTCACCTGACGTCACTTCCAGTAAGAATCTAGCCTTTTCAAGCCAATTGGAGGTCAAAGGAGGCAAAGTTGTCTGCTGTGAGCATACATACTCCCCTGATCTCATCCAAAATGGCTGCTGTCTCTGTCGACCCGACCTCCGAGGTGCAGGCGCTGGCGACTCTCTGGGACGCGTCGGTTGCTCAATATGTGACCTGCGAGGTCTATCCGGCGGGGCGGCATGTGGTATAGGAGAAGCAACAGGTGGCACATCTTCAGCCTCAAGAGCGTCTTCCAACAGGAAATCCTCATCTTCATCAGTTGTATCCTTCTGGTTATCCGATTCAGAATTGGGCTCCCCCATAGCTCCTGAACCTCTATCTGATATGGGTGGCCTCAGGATATATGTTGGTACATCCATTTCCATGTCATCAGAACTATCATCATCACTTGAAGATGCATGTACTTGTTCTAGTTCAGCTGCTTGGCCCCTCTGATTCCTACATGTCCTTGTCCGTGGCACTGGATGTGGACGAATCAGTTCAACAGGCTTCTCCTGGAAAGGCAATGACCCCACAGGCAACAAGTGGTTCCTATGTAAGGTTCGAACCTTGCCCTCACCATTCTCCTTCCTGACTCTATACACAGGAATATCTTTGTTTTCCTGCCCAATTACGATGTAGACGTCCGACTCCCATCGATTGGCAAGCTTGTGACGACCTTCAAAAGCTAAAATCTTGACCAGCACTCGGTCATCAATGTCTAACCATGCATGACGAGCCTTCAAGTCATACGTAACTTTCTGTCTATGCTGAGCCTCCTTCGCTTTCCTACTAGCCAAATCAAAAGACTGACTCATCCTTTTCCGAAGCGACTTCACATATTCTGGTATCTTAGTTGTACCTTCACTTTCACCAATACCAAACACAAGATCAACTGGTAACCTTGGCTGACGGCCAAACATCAACTGGAAAGGGGAGTAACCGGTTGAATCATGTCGCGTGCAATTGTATGCATAGGTGAGTGGCCCAAGGAAACGTTTCCAGTCCTTCTTCTGGGTTTCATCTAATGTCCCAAGCATGTTCATCAGAGTCCTATTAAAACGCTCACAGGAACCATTACCACTGGGGTGATAAGGTGAAGTCCTAGTTTTGTCGATATGCAACATCTGGCACAAATATCGAATCACCTCCCCACAGAAATTGGCTCCCTGATCTGAGTGAAATCTGCGAGGTATACCATAATGTTGAATATAGCCTAGGAGTGCATCTGCTGTTGTCCTGGCAGACATGTTACGAGTCGGGTAAGCCTGGGTATACCGTGTGAAAAGGTCAGTCACTACAAGCACATACGAATAACCTCCTTTGCATGTTTCCAGGGTGAGGTAGTCCATAGAAACTATTTCCATGGGTTGTGTTGTCACTATGTTCACTAAAGGCACTCGCTGATTTGTCGGAGTCTTGCGTAGAATACAACGCGGACAGTTCTTAATCCAATTATCAACATCTTTAGACATTCCTGGCCAAAAAAATCTATCTTTCAATAAAGACAAAGTTCTGTCACGTCCAGGATGACCCACATGGTCATGAAGGTAGGTTAACACTTTCTCCTTAAAGCACTGTGGAAGCACAAGCTGATCCGTTACCAATCCATCCTGTTCCAGACAACGGTATAAAACACCTCGCTTCAGCTTTAAACTATCCCAAACTCTAGTGATGGTGGTTTTCTCAGGACTTGACTGAATGGTCTTTTTGCTTGGTTTCTCATTGCGTCGAAGATATGGTAACCATTGACTAATGAATGGATCTTGAGCTTGTAACTGTCTCCATACTTGTGGTGTCATGGCCTGGATATCCTGTACATCTTGCATGTCTTCATCCAGAACATCTACTGCATCAACTGATAAGCAAACACTCTCCACTAAGGAATCACCACAACTAATCCCAGCTTTACAAAGAGCATGAACACCATCCACAGAAATTTGTTCGGTATGTGTCTGCACATCCTTGGTGGTGCTGTCACTGGGTTTAGGAAGTCTTGACATGGCATCTGCATCAGCGTTATGCTTACCCGGTCGATACTTAATATCAAAATCGTATGTTGCCAGAGCCGACAACCACCGATGTCCGGTTGCATCAAGCTTTGCTTTGGTTAAAATGTATGTCAACGGGTTGTTATCAGTAAACACAGTAAATATCCTACCATACAGGTAATCATGGAACTTTTCTGTGATGGCCCACTTAAGTGCGAGAAATTCCAGTTTATGAGCTGGATAGTTTCGTTCCGCCTTGCTGACTCCTCTACTGGCAAAATATATAGGACGAAGCAAACCTTCCTGTTCTTGATACAGTACTGCTCCTAGTCCATTTCCTGAAGCGTCGACATGGAGCTCAAAAGGAAGGGTGTATTCCGGGTAACCCAAAACCACAGGACTGCAGAGGATATCCTTCAACTTCTGAAATGCCTCATCATGCTTCACACTCCACATCCACGGTTTTGTACTGGACATTAATGCCTTCTTGGACGACTTCCTAGTTCTGGTAGGTGGCAATAGATCATTCAGCGGCCTGGCAACCTGACTGAAATTCCTGACAAACTTGCGGTAATAGCCGGCGAAGCCTAAGAACTGTCTCAGTTCATCAGCATTGGAAGGTGTAGGCCAATCACGCACTTTCTCGATCTTGGTAGGATCTGGCTCTATTCCATTTGCCGAAACAACATGTCCAACATAAGTAACCTTGTCCTTGAAGAATTCACACTTCTTCGGTGATAACTTAAGATTGCTCTCCCTCAGTCTCTGGAATACTTTCTGCAATCTTTCCATGTGTTCGTCATAGGTTTCCGCAAAAATAATCAGGTCGTCGATGTAAACTAAACAAATAGTCAGGTTTAGATCTCCCATGCACTGCTCCATCATCCGTTGAAACGTGGCAGGTGCGTTCGTAAGACCGAATGGCATCCTGTTAAATTCAAAGAATCCCAACGGGCCAACCGTAAAAGCTGTACGCTCTTTGTGTTCCTCAGCAATGGGGATCTGGTGGTATCCAGACTTCAGGTCAAGTTTGGTAAAGTACCTTGATCCGGATAGGCACTCCAAAATGTCGTCAATTCGAGGCAAGGCATATGAGTCCCGAATAGTTCCTCTATTTAGCTGTCTAAAATCAACACACATCCGCAAAGACCCGTCTTTCTTGCGTACCAAGACAATATTTGAAGCAAACGGTCCATGCGCCGGTCTAATTACTCCTGCTGATAGTAATTGTTGAAGATGTGTCCTAACCTCTTCATACATGGAAGGCGGTATCTTGCGATGACGCTGCTTAAATGGTTGTGGTTCCGACAACTCAATCCGGTGTTCCACTAAGTCAGTACAACCAAGGTCGTTATCATCATGAGAGAAAATGTCCTCAAACTCCTTAATCAACTGGATACCTCTCTGTAATTCCTCACCAGACACAACACTTTCACTGAAGTCAATCTTCTCCATAAACTGTGGTATTTTATCTTGTACGTCCACAGGCAGTTCTTGAACAGTCACTGGTTGAAGCTCACATAATATGGCTCCAGGAGGAATCACAAAAGTTTGTGTGGTGACATTGGACAACTGAACATCCACAGTTCCCTTACAGCATGCATCACAAGATATTAAAGCTGGTGCCACATCAATATCACTCGACAATGCAGATCTGGCTGATGGCTGTATAATGGCACAGGTAGCTGGGTATGGGACTCTCTGATTAACAAACCCTTTCATGGTCACTGTAGTGTTAGGCTTCAAGATGTAATTACCGGCAGCAGCATTCTTTACCAAAGCAATCACATTCTTGTTCCGAGCTAGTTCTCTGTTTCTGCAAGATAAACACCTAAATGCTAAGAACCATGGTGTAGATAACTTTCCATGTTGTGCATACCTCACACCATATTCCCTAAAACAATCCTCCATCAAAGAGCTAAGGATGTTGGTGCCAATAAGAAAAGGTACAGTTGTGTTGTAGCTACTCTGAGGTACCACCAAAAACAAACAAGATATCTGCTTTGTATCACCAAGTCCCTCAAAAGTAACATCAGCTTCAACATATCCCATGTAGGGTAGCTGTTCACCATCTGCGCATTCCACATGCAGGAGCTTATCCAGTTTCTGCACTGGTAAATGTGATAAAAAATCATGATGAAACTTCTCGCTGATAGTAGAGACAGTAGCCCCTGTGTCCAATAAGGCCATGGCATTCACTCCGTCAACGCACACAACTACTTCATTTGGACTGCCAACTAGCTTGCTAGTCTGTACATTGTTGACAATGGGTGTAGGACCTGTTGTGTTCACACCTACTGCTGGTCCTTCCTGGTAGGTGTCTTGGCGTTTAAATCACCTGGCAACACAGTTTCACATCTAGCCTTGATATGTCCTGGTTGATGACATCTCCAACAAATGATATCGGCCCTCGGCTGGCTATTTCCATAACCACGCCCTCTTCCCCGGGAACTGCTACCTCGGTATCCATGGCGATCATCGCTATACCCCTGACTTGTTCCACGGTTTCCATCATTGTTGGATCTGTCACCAAACCTCTTCTCCAGACTCTTGATGGCTGCAGTCAACTGGTTAAGTGTTGCCTTCAATTCATCTTTCTGCTCCCCCTCGGGTGAAGTTACTGTCAACTTTGCTGTAGCTGGCTTGACCCTGGATTCACTGATGGTACTTGTCTTCTCACGTGCCCTCTTGATGGATCTAATAGCAATACACAACTCCTCATAGTTGTCGATAGCATCCGCTTTATGACCCGACACTTCACGAAGATCCTGTTTAAGTCCAGACCAGAACTTATTGTGAATAATAATTCCTTTGAATTGTCTCTTTTCCCCTCAAGCTCGTGTCTATTGTAACTTTTAAAAAATAATCAACTCGAGTGAAATAAATTCCATATCCAACAACCACTCGTTGCGTAACCTCTATATATCTAACTATTTTATACAATGTACCTTATACATGTACTCCTTATTGTTGGAATACCTTAGACAATTCGGTTGGATTCTGCCTTCTATAATTTAGCAGCATACGTTCAGTCCAGTCCACCTATGTGCTAGAGTGCCCTTACTTATCTAAAGAGTTAACCTTGTCGAGGGTGCAGCTTGTACCTAGGTCGTCCTTGTGAGCATGTCTTTCACTATGTCTTGGAATGTCATCTTTTAGAATCATGAGCGACGCATTTGGATTCAAACTTTGAAAATTGTCGGTGTTACAAAAAGTTTAGAAATATATTTGTTTAGCAACACAGATCTTTCCGTAGACCTTAACAAAAAAGGTGTTAGATAATAATGTACATAGTTCTATCAAATCCAACAAGATATTTTGAGCTGAATGTGATGTTATTGAATGTACATTTGTATAAATTAATTATCATTATTGTAATTTCATGTAAAATGCATATTGAGAGAGGTGTTGCTAAGTTGTTGTAACTTGTGCCTAATCCCCTGTCATATGACAAGAAATATGTTTAAACTAGCCTAAGGCTGATACATACCGTATTTAGAGAAAGAGAAATATTCATAGATTTTCTGTTGACGTAATTTGGATATCCAAACCTTGTTAGCTAGTTATATCTTGAAAGCCCCACGATCGCTAAGACCGGGTGGACAAGAATGATTAGTATAATTTTGATAACTTGTTTCATAATTGTTGTAAATTAAATTAATATATATAATTGTAGACGCATCATCTATTTCTCTAATCATTTTCAAACTGATAGAATACCGAGTGTTCTCTAACTACCTTTTCCCCCATGTGAGTTAGTTGTGATGCCATGCTAGTTCCCTTGTCCCGGAGAGTATAACCTTGGCCATACCATATTCAATTTTCCTGCTCAGTATAATAACAAACTATGAAGTCTTCGATTTGATGATTTAATGAACAAAGGTATGAAGAAGGTTACCAATTTTAGGGGTTTGCCTCTTCAGATGTTTGATATGGTTCTGCTAATTGTTCAAACCCGCTTTTATCAAAACTCATTACTTCCATTCTTAGTACTTTTAAATCAGGGCTACAGTCCTATAGTAACACTATATACTCAAAAAGTGGAATAATCGGGTGTGGATTTTGAAAAACTCGAAGAATCTTCTAATCAATCTTGAGCACTCCCTCCTCAAAAATATTTCCTCTATAAAAATCCTTTGAATTTCCACCACGTACACTACCATACCTCATACCAAACACAAAGAACGTCTTCGATTTCTCATTATGACAGCTTTCCTTTTCAAGAAATATTGACGACCATACGAGACTATAGTTGTGAGCTATCGTGGGAACACACTTTGTGACAAAAAAGCTAAGAAGAAATACACCGAGGAAGATATAGTACGACTGACTGAATTCCTGGTTGACATTACCTTTGTTAGGTTTGGAAGGATTCCCCAGCATAATGTTGGTATTCCTATGGGAACAAGCACTCTAAGCTGACTTATTTTTGTTTTCCTACGAGGTTGATTTTGTGGAAGAGGTTTTCCGGACAGCTAACAAAAACTTTGCCAAATCTTTTAATTTCACAGACCCTGTATGTCGACGATGTGTTATATTTAAATAAAATATTTACTGACCATGTCGATGGTATATACCCTTCTGAACTTGACATTAAGGACTTCTACATCGGCTGCTTACCTCGATCCTTACTGAAACTACTGAGTATGACCACCATGGACAGCTTAATACAAAGCTATTTCCATCGTAAACAACTAAATGATGTTTACATGTCGCAGCTAATTCGTTATTGTACGGTTTGCTGTAAATATCGAAATATTCGTGATAGATGTCGACTGCAGAAGAACAAACATGCCTCCAAGGGATTCGAGGGATGTGGGTTCATAACGACTATGGTAGTCAACCTGGTTCCATTCAGAAGTATGATATATCTCTGTATGATATGAAGGTGGACTACATGAGTATGCCTCCCTGTTGTGTGTAAGAATGCCTCCCTGTTGTGTGTAAGAATGCCTCCCTGTTGTGTGTAAGAATGCCTCCCTGTTGTGTGTAAGAATGCCTCCCTGTTGTGTGTTAGAATGCCTCCCTGTTGTGTGTTAGAATGCCTCCCTGTTGTGTGTTAGAATGCCTCCCTGTTGTGTGTTAGAATGATGCTTAAGTTCTCCCTTTGAGGACGTGGCATTTACTTGGATGTGACCGTGACGGGTGTCGTGTTTGAAGAAGAGCTGTTCCGGAAGTATATGCGTCTTCTACTTCATCAACGACAGATGCACTGTAAATCTTGTTCACATCCAAGAAAATATCAAGTCTTCGAAATGAGAACCGAATCATTGTCAATCAAAACAAGTGAGTACACTAATGAGCATACTCAAAAACGTTCATCTTCATGTCACACAAAGATACAGAATACGCATCAATAAGACTTTTGCAATAGTTCTGATCAACCTGCTTCTCTCGAATCCCTGTGCTGTTAGTGTGTATGTCAGCAATCGACATCGATCACGAAAATCAAGATAGCAAGCCTTAGAATAACAAATCAAAACCATAGGTTGAGAAGCAGGGATGTTACGATCAAGAACGGGAAAGTTAACGATTGGAAAATTGAAATCGTCACGTTTATCGTATAGCTTAGCAGTAGGCTCTCTTTATACAAAAGTAGACGAGTCTGTTGTGTCTTTTATTTCAAGTTTAGAAGGGTATATACGATCGACGTAGTCAGCAAACTTCGTATTGTTCATAGACAACACATCGTCGATATACCTGGAAGTGAAATTAAAAGATTTGGAAGTTTTTTATTACTTGTCCTGATTAGTCCTTCCACAAATTCAGCCTCGTCTAAAAACAAAAACATGTCATCTAAGAGTGGGACACAGTTTGTTCCCATGGGAATGCCAACAGTCTGCTAGATTGTTTTTCCTGAACTCAACAAAGATGTTGTCGACCAGGAATTCAACCATCCTAACTATATCTTCTTCAGTATATTTAAAACACTGGAGAGCTGATTTGTTATCACGGACGATTCAACGCTTCCAGTTGAAACAATATGACCTAATTAATTGTAAATCCGATTGATGAAGTTATAAGAAAAAGAAAACAAAGACCTTACTATTCCTTCACTAAACATTCGACCTTGAGGTTAATAGGCCTATCTCATTTTGCTAGACGTATCTCACGGACGAACACGGGGTACTGTATGGAAAAAAACGATAATAAGGACTCGTTGAATTTGTTTTTAATTCGGTTTCAAAATATCAAAAAAAGTACAAAATACGAGGGGTGTTCCATAAATAGTGTCATATGTGCTTTATTTCGCGGAAATCATGCAATTTATGCACAAAACCACCTCGTGTCGATTGAGTGATCCCTGGCTCGTGACACAGGTAAATATCTAGTTCACACGTTCACTGGCCTCGGTACAGTGTACATCGTTTCATAGCCTATTCGTTAGACTAGACGCAAAATCACAGGAAAACGAGGTGAAAATGTTCTTGAAATTAGGGCCTATATAAAAGGTAGGTCATTACTCGGCATAAAGACTGTAGATATTCAGCGCGAGGTGTGTGACATTTATGGGGAGGGCCAAATGTCTCACAGGACTGTTTGTATGTGGGTAGGTAAATTTAGTGCTGGGCAGCAGCAACTGAAAGATGCTGCTCACCCAGGTCGTCCTGCAACAACTACGACCAAAGGTAACATAGAAAAAATCCGAAATATCCTCCAAACTGATGCTCGATTCACCTCACCGTAAGACAATTGGCTCGAATGGCAAACTTGTCGTTAGCAAGAGTTCATGCAATTATGAAGAAACACCTAAAAGATAAATGCAAGATGGATACCCCATTTGTTAATGGATGAGCAAAAGAAGACGCGTGTAACAATGGCAAAAAAACTTCTCAAAATGTATCCAAAATATAGTAAAAAGGCTTTTGATAATCACTGGTGTTGAGACCTGGGTGTATAATTTTGAACCAAAGCGGAAGGTTGCCAACCGAATATGGGCCACTAAAAATGCCAGACGCCCTAGTATTGCCAAACCAATACGAACGGTAAAGAAGGTTTTGTACGCTATTTTTTTCACTAATAAGGGGCCAGCTATTCAAATCCCAGTGCCAAAAGGCAGAACGGTCACAGGCAAGTTCTATAAAACGTTGTTCTGAGAAAGTTGAAGAACTACTACAAAAGTCGCCGCCCCAAAACAGGACTTAAGTATGTCCGACTTTTGCATGATAATGCACCCGCTCACAAGGCACGTATTGTGACTGACTTTTTGGAGTCAGAGAATTCGAAGGTCACCGTCCTTCTGCACCCTCCGTATTCGCCAGACTTGGCCCCCTGCGACTATTTTCTCTTTCCAAAACTTAAATATAATTTATTTGGAAGGAGATACAATTCGAGAAATGCCCTCGGATCTGCTGTTTATCAGTGTCTGATGGGTGTACCCATTGAAGAGTATGAAAAATGCTTCCAAAAATGGATTGACCGGCTAAAAAGGTGTGTTTTGGTTGGCGGAGAGTATTTTGAAGGACAGGGCAAATTAAAATGAACAAAAGCACTTCCGCTATATGAGCACCGATGCAAATGACAATATTTTTGGAACACCCCTCGTAGGTGTGATTTTTAATTATAAACACAGACTTGCACTCTAGCACATACAATTAGGCATACTTCAACGCACAGGTGTGAGCTTAAATTATAAACACAGACTTACATTCTAACACGCATAAATAGGCATACTTCAGTGATACAGTGATACTAATATTCACCTACAGTTATCGCGATATCCTATTAAGTATTTTTACCTATGAATTTGAATGGATTTGGAAATATCAATTGTGCAAGTTCTGCGAGATCCGTATTGACATACTACACCTTGTCGTCACGTGTTGAATGGGTAGGTCAGGGATTATACCAGGGTGGGTAGATACTGAGCTAATTAATGTGTAGGTCAGGTATTATATCAGAGTGGGTAGATACTGAGCTAATTAATGTGTAAGTCAGGGATTATATCAGGGTGGGTAGATACTGAGCTAATTAATGTGTAGGTCAGGTATTATATCAGGGTGGGTAGATACCGAGCTAATTAATGTGTAGGTCAGGGATTATATCAGGGTGGGTAGATACCGAGCTAATTAATGTGTAGGTCAGGGATTATATCAGGGTGGGTAGATACTGAGCTAATTAATGTGTAGATCAGGGATTATATCAGGGTGGGTAGATACTGAGCTAATTAATGTGTAGGTCAGGGATTATATCAGGGTGGGTAGATATTGAGCTAATTAATGTGTAGGTCAGGGATTATATCAGGGTGGGTAGATACTGAGCTAATTAATGTGTAGGTCAGGGATTATATCAGGGTGGGTAGATACTGAGCTAATTAATGTGTAGGTCAGGGATTATATCAGGGTGGGTAGATACTGAGCTAATTAATGTGTAGGCCAGGGATTATATCAGGGTGGGTAGATACTGAGCTAATTAATGTGTAGGTCAGGGATTATATCAGGGTGGGTAGATACCGAGCTAATTAATGGGTAGGTCAGGGATTATATCAGGGTGGGTAGATACCGAGCTAATTAATGGGTAGGTCAGGGATTATATCCGGGTGGGTAGATACCGAGCTAATTAATGCGTAGGTCAGGGATTATATCAGGGTGGGTAGATACTGAGCTAATTAATGTGTAGGTTAGGGATGATATCAGGGTGGGTAGATACTGAGCTAATTAATGTGTAGGTCAGGGATTATATCAGGGTGGGTAGATACTGAGCTAATTAATGTGTAGGTCAGGGATTATATCCGGGTGGGTAGATACCGAGCTAATTAATGCGTAGGTCAGGGATTATATCAGGGTGGGTAGATACTGAGCTAATTAATGTGTAGGTTAGGGATGATATCAGGGTGGGTAGATACTGAGCTAATTAATGTGTAGGTCAGGGATTATATCAGGGTGGGTAGATACTGAGCTAATTAATGTGTAGGTCAGGGATTATATCAGGGTGGGTAGATACTGAGCTAATTAATGTGTAGGTCAGGGATTATATCAGGGTGGGTAGATACCGAGCTAATTAATGTGTAGGTCAGGGATTATACCAGGGTGGGTAGATACCGAGCTAATTAATGTGTAGGTCAGGGATTATATCAGGGTGGGTAGATACCGAGCTAATTAATGTGTAGGTCAGGGATTATACCAGGGTGGGTAGATACTGAGCTAATTATTGTGTAGGTCAGGGATTATATCAGGATGGGTAGATACTGAGCTAATTAAAATCACACGGTATATCTCTCTTAATATGGCTCGTTTGTTTAAAGTATTTCCCAAGGGAATGTTTAAAGGTTGAAACAAACGAATGGCCTTATAAATATAGAGAAGTCTGAAAAAATAAACATTAAAAAATCATATAAGCAATTATAGCTTAATGACTAAAATGTTCTAGTTCTTATCAAATAAATGCAAATCCCATGATACCATTTTAATGAGATTATGTTAAACAGAAATCATTAAATCAAGTAGTGCAAGTTTTTGTTAGTACAGTTGTGGTATCGCACAACGCACCAAAAACTGCGTGCGTGCATCGTGCATACATCGTGCACACATCGTTCGCCCATGGTGCGCACAACCGGGCGATCTAAAGATCGTGCGTTTATGTGTGCGATTAAATCGCACACACGCACGATTTGGTACAATTGGTCGATACATATTACGGAATGAAAAACATATGGAACCCTCTTGTCCAAAAACTATTTAAATTCGCATCATAATTATTGGGATTATGTCAATTTAATAATATACAGTAAACAGTATTACAGTGATCATAAGACAGCCAAGTGCGGATTAAGCTTCCAGGTATCAGAATATGTAAATAACATGCCGGAGTTTTACCTGTCCCGTATGCGGCGATACGCTACGACAGCCATTACCGAGCGACCGTTATGAAAACAAACTGGACTCTTATAATCAGTTATTTGAAAAACCCTCCCCTTTCCAACAGTTTACCTGTGTTTTCACACCTAGGCGAGTGTTGTAAGTGCCCCGGGCCAGAGATATCTACATTTATTGGCCATGTACAGGTACAGTTTATAACTTGGTAAAACTAGCAATATTTACTTGAATGAGAACTTGTCAATATGAGTTGAAAGTTTTCATACATGTGTCTATTTGGTTTGTTTCTAAAACTACAGAAAGACTATTATTAATTTTTAGAAATATATAGATAGAACTATCAGCTAATGTAAATAGTTAAAATATAGAAATATGTTTAAAACAACTAGCGCGAAACCGTATATATTGTTAAACCATTTCTAAATTTACATCAACCACGATTGTCATCGCACAATGTTAGCCTATCGTGCGCCCACATGTGCGTTAGAAATAATCGCCCAGGATCGCATCGTTCGCACATCGTGCATACACCGTTCGCCCATCGTGCGCCCACCGCACATCGTGTAACGTTGTGCGATCCCACAACTGTACCATTCGGTGCATATTGACTGGTAGACCTATGTCTGCGCTTTACATGTAATACTCTAAACCTATAGTCATGTGTATTAAAATCAGGTACAAGAATTACGATTAAAAGTATATATCATTATTTTTTTCGGAAGTATTCGATTAAAAGATACTTACAATACACGGCGTATATTTATCGATTTTTTTGATGGATTTACTTATCATTACCTACAGTTATTCTTTATATGCCTCACCTAAGTTGTCAATTATAATCCAACGCTGCAACATTTGAATATAGATGACCCAAGGGCGACCTAAGCATTCAGCATATTTATCTTCTTCATCTCCATGCTATGGTCCTGCTGGACACATACAAGATGTAGGAATCTGAACATTATCCCCAACATTACGCTACAGGAGCTTTCCATGAAAGGTTTTAAGTATCGAGAGTCTCAATCTATATAATGCAAAAGTATTTGGTTTTGTCTGCAGACAGCGCATTTAATAACATGACCATTGTATGCAAACTCCATTGCATTTATATTGTTTATTTTATTATATTATATTATTATTGATAACTAATGCATAACTTCTTACACATGGATCATTTTCTTACTGTTTCTCATTACATAACAATATAACACAATAACTGTCCAACTTTATCAGTAAAGATAAAGATGCATCAGTATTATGATATCTAAAATAAACGGTTAAGTAGTGCTCATTGTCAATTACGGATAGCAAAACTAATCCTGTTAAGTAATATTTATCGGCGACCTTTATCAAATCTTCTTACTTCCATTCGTAATACCATGAAATCAGAGGTACAGTCTTATGTTGTACCATTAAATCAGAGGTACAGTCTTATGTTGTACCATTAAATCAGAGATACAGTCTTATGTTGTACCATTAAATCAGAGATACAGATTTATGTTGTACCATTAAATCAGAGGTACAGTCTCATGTTGTACCATTAAATCAGAGGTACAGTCTTATGTTGTACCATTAAATCAGAGGTACAGTCTTATGTTGTACCATTAAATCAGAGGTACAGTCTTATGTTGTACCATTAAATCAGAGGTACAGTCTTATGTTGAGACTGTATACTCCAGAAGTCACATTAATTGGATGAGGATGCTGATTTTCCTATCTATCATGAATAACCTTTCCTTAAAAATATTTCTTCTATCAAAACATTTGATTTTTTCAACCTTGTTCACTATCCCCCTTCTTACAAAACTGACAGAAGGTGTCAGAACGTACATACCATTATATATAGTGGAGAACAAGGCAATGTTATATAACATACGGCTTTCCTTTTGTTGCTGCAGGTGGCATTAATTGTTCACGCCGAGTATCACAACTACAGCACAGTATTAATTATTTCAGGAGATATCATAACTCAATTCATTGTTCGCGTTACAGTATGTAATATCGATGTAAGAGTTACTTCCCTGTAACCTGATATAGAGAAAGGGATTGTTGTGTACTCGAATCGACTCATAACGGCAAGATTTACATGTAACAACGAATCTTACCGAACAATAAATAGTAGGCATAATGAATTAACGGTCCAGTGTATTTAAAAACACACTACCTGTCCAGGACTTTCGATATATTCCCAAACATAAAACATTATTAAAGTATGCTCCAATAAGCCTGATGTTGGCCCTATCTGTTCGTGTATAATAATTACTAGCTCATTAGTTCTTACGTTTTGCATATATACGTGTAACATGCTTTTGACCTAGATGTACAAGATGGGAAGGGTCGGTGATACAGGAGGTAAAGTTTTTAGCTACAAGTCTCTTAATTTCATTTTTTTTCTTTGTGAACGAATTGACAACATATGATTACCCATATTCTCGTTTCTATTATTTAGAGTATGGAAATATTTCCTTTTTTAATATTATTCGCACTTCATTTGTCTCTTTGCGTTTGCTTTTAATTACTTTTATATATATTTTTTCTAGAATCATGAACATGTTTTGAAATATTTTTCTTGCCTGGTGATTGTACGTATTATGTAGATCATTTCACGCAACAAATAAACTCGGCATTATATATACGTCCCTGATTCTATATACTATATATTAATTTTTGTTGGACTTGTTCGGTACTTCTTTTATAATTTCAAGCATTTGATCCTGATTTTGAAATGATACTCAATACAACGTTATGTCAGGTAACAATAACTGATTGACAATGATTAGAAGATTTACAATAATCCACAACCGAAAGATCAACCAGCAATCAAAATGGGCTCGTACAAAAAACTTTTAGGCCAAAGGTGATTATCTCAGAAAATTGGTTATGTCAGTGAAATAGAAATTGTATTACACAATCAATAGGGTATACATGTATATGACTACACTGCCATCTTTCATCAGACTAATGACCAGTGTGAAGCGACCAAGCGTAGCCGAACCGACTACAGTATATTAGGTGACAGTACAGTAATCGAAACGTCATACTTAAATATTCTATTGTTTGTGTTTTACAACTTTTATTCTATTTTAAAATTGGTTATTGTTGTGTTCTATTTCGGGTAGATGTAGTTTGTTGCTGCATCGCACAGTAAGGTTTCACCGGTAAAGGGTATGAAATAATAAGGGTTTATGTAAAACCATCACCGGTAAAGGGTATGAAATAATAAGGGTTTATGTAAAACCATCACCGGTAAAGGGTATGAAATAATAAGGGTTTATGTAAAACCATCACCGGTATAGGGTGTGAAATAATAAGGGTTTATGTAAAACCATCACCGGTATAGGGTATGAAATAATAAGGGTTTATGTAAAACCATCACCGGTATAGGGTGTGAAATAATAAGGGTTTATGTAAAACCATCACCGGTATAGGGTATGAAATAATAAGGGTTTATGTAAAACCATCACCGGTAAAGGGTATGAAATAATAAGGGTTTATGTAAAACCATCACCGGTAAAGGGTATGAAATAATAAGGGTTTATGTAAAACCATCACCGGTATAGGGTGTGAAATAATAAGGGTTTATGTAAAACCATCACCGGTATAGGGTATGAAATAATAAGGGTTTATGTAAAACCATCACCGGTATAGGGTGTGAAATAATAAGGGTTTATGTAAAACCATCACCGGTATAGGGTATGAAATAATAAGGGTTTATGTAAAACCATCACCGGTAAAGGGTATGAAATAATAAGGGTTTATGTAAAACCATCACCGGTATAGGGTATGAAATAATAAGGGTTTATGTAAAACCATCACCGGTATAGGGTGTGAAATAATAAGGGTTTATGTAAAACCATCACCGGTATAGGGTATGAAATAATAAGGGTTTATGTAAAACCATCACCGGTATAGGGTGTGAAATAATAAGTGTTTATATTGTAAAACCATCACCGGTAAAGGGTGTGAAATAATAAGGGTTTATGTAAAACCATCACCGGTATAGGGTGTGAAATAATAAGTGTTTATATTGTAAAACCATCACCGGTAAAGGGTGTGAAATAACAAGGGTTTATTTTGTAAAACCATCACCGGTAAAGGGTGTGAAATAATAAGTGTTTATATTGTAAAACCATCACCGGTAAAGGGTATGAAATAATAAGGGTTTATATTGTAAAACCATCATCGGTATAGGGTATGAAATAATAAGTGTTTATATTGTAAAACCATTACCGGTATAGGGTGTGAAATGATAAGGGTTTAAATTGTAAAACCATCAGCGGTATAGGGTGTGAAATAATAAGGGTTTAAATTGTTAAACCATCAGCGGTAACACAACCTTACATGTTAAACCTTCGCCCTCCTACCGCCTTAATGCGTTAGACCTTTTGTGACAATCGTTTGCGTGTTTTTCTAACATATCGACAGCCCGAGTTAAACCCCCTGATAATAGCAATAATGACTCTCAGGTATTAAAATAGACAAGTTCAGGTAAAATATTCTTCATTTTAAACTGTCAATTATTTCCTTATGAATTTTGAATGCGTGGAATTTTGATTATTCACTTTAAGGCAAAAACGACCGAATGTTTTCACATTTACTCACTGCAGTTGTTGAAAAGAAAAACAATATCACCAGCTCATTAACCCCCAAGTAAGACGAATCTTCTAAATGATACCAACAATAACATCAAAGAGTGCCTCTAGCATAATAGGTGTATAATAGACTTTCCTCATTACTCTGTCACACAGCGATCGTTACGTGGGGGAACACGTGTTATAGAACATGTTAATTGTGTGTAAAGTGTCCGAGCTGGAGGGGTCATTATGACCAATTCCTTGACCCGAGCTTTTTTGTTTGTTTTCCTGTATAAACATGTCATATACCATACCAGAAACACGCTACGTGGAAAAAGTATGGTATATGAGATATATATTTCATTTGGATGGTATTCATAGATTATAAGAAAATTAGAGAATACCGAAGCGAACCTAAACAAAATTATAATCCGAACTCAAAATCGATTAAACCAGGGCAAAATATGAACAAAGGAAATATTTACATGGAGACCCTTGTAAAAGTACAAGAGAAAAAGACCAGGTGTTACGGAAAAGTAAGCGTCGTCTGCTTCATCGACGACACCTACCATGTAAATCTTTGTCACATCCAAGTAAATTTCAAGTTCTCAAATTGTGAACCGAGTATCATTGTCAATCACAACAAGAAAACACACTTATGAGCATACGCAAAACGCCCATCTTCATATTACTTAAAGATACAGAAAATTCTCAATGAGACAAAGATGGCGACCATAAAACTTGCCCATAGTTCTGATCAATCTGCATCTCTTGAATCCCTGTGTTGTTAGTTTGACTCATAAAAAAGTGATTTCCCTTTAGTTTTGGCTTTGTGTGGATTGTCTGGAATACCAGGTAGTAGGTCAACTGGCCGACCACGTGTTTTCTCTCAGGGTACCTTAGTTTTCTTTCACACCTTAATCTTTTATTTGCCGCAACTTTGGTCAACTTTAGCGATTAATAGAAGCTGGCATACACCTATTACATTTAATACAAAATTATCTGTCTATTAAGCTGACTTTTGAACTTGGAGATTCCCTTTTTGTTCATTGTTATCTTGTTGATAACAATGAATTCACAGCGTGGCCTACTTTTTAGCTAGGTTTGACTTAGATCACATGCCATCACTTTCCATATGTTATGATTAACTTACCTGACAAGAGAACTACAGTCTACCGTGAGGCTTTGATAGCTGGTGAAACCTACACCGAGTCTATGATAGCTGGTAAGACCTACCCTAAGTCTGTTAAATGGTAAAAGCTACCCCAAGTCTGTGTTAGCTGGTAAACCCTACCCCGAGTCTTCGATATCTGGTAAATGTGATACACGCTATTGGTGAAGCCTTCTCTAGTTTTCCTCGCCCAGTATTTGGTATTCTGTCGGATTTTTAAGATTTGTTTGTTATATTTGAAACCTAGCACCAAATGCAGTCGTTCAGTCCGGTGGTTATAACTCGAAATGAATGTTGGTAAAATACTCATAAAATACAGATTTTTATATTTATTGTCATATTTCAAAATTATCAATCTTCACTTCACGCAATCTCGGAAATGTATATGGCACCAAGCACTCCAAATAACCGGTTTAAATCATTCCTTTTCTAAAACTCGATGATGCTAAATCTCTCTGATAATAGCTTCAAACGATGGCTTGATAGAATTGGTTCGCGTCCAATTCCGATAGAAAATGGAACTTGATGAAAGCGGAAATTTTTCTGTACATTTAATCCAGTTTCGGTTCATCGCTTGACCCCTTACCGACGCCATATTGGCTTTTGATATCAAACAAGTGCGACTCGCCTTATATTACGCGAGCCACACACTGTTTTTAAATGATAAGGGTCATAAAATAAACTGTAAACAAATAGGGTAATTATGAGTTATTTCTACATGAATGCATCTGGAAATTAAAATGCCACGCTTTATCCTGCTCTCCGATTCCAGTTCCATTCTTTAAGAGAAGTTTGGTAAAATAATCATCACGTCATCTTGGGTAATATCTGTATGAATTGTCACCGACTTCAGGAGTAAATCTTCAGGCTTTTGTCACATTGAACGAGGCACGGTGGGGTAAAAATGGGTGATTGACAACAAGGTTACGTTACACGTATCACGTGACTACACACGTGACTGAGCGAGTGGTAATAGGATGCAAGATGTTTGTTTTACGTCGATTATTGCAACAGATCAACATAAGCTCTCGGAAGCTTGTACTTTTACAAATATCGTATACTCAGTAATCAGTAATGTAATGTAACAACAACAAACATTAGACACCAGAATAGCACTGGCCGAAGAATGCAGTACACAAATATCCCAATACTCTAACATGTCACTGACAGAGATCACTTTATTAAGAACATCAAAAAACAACAATTGAAAAGCAGTCCCGAGGACAGGTGACTGGGATAGCCCCTACAATTGTACATCACAAGTTCTCCTTATGCAGTTTAACGAAAGTGGCACTGAATTAGAAAACGAAATAACATGTTACGAAAAATCACAGATGCCTCCTACCTCCGTGATGCCCCCCCCCCCTCCTGTAACGGATAATCGTCATTTATATTTGTGCTGATTATCACATACTACATGTAGTTTGCCAAGAACACTTCTCATCTCATATACATGTAATGACAAATCCTCAATTGTCCCATGTTTGAGAATAATTTTATTTTGAGCACAAAATGAATCAATCTCATTGAAATATGACTAATATTTCTGAAGAATTTGTGATAAACGACATTCCAATAAGTATGATCAGTAAACAATCCTGATTTACACTCAGTCACTCGGTGTAGTAATTATTTTTATAGTATCTCATAGCCTAACACGGCTGGACATCATGAGTTATGTTCTGATGAAAGGGCGGCGGTGGCCAAGTGGTTTAGGAGTCTCAGATTCTGCTAGCCTTCTGCTAGATTTCGATTTTCCGATCGTGAACGTTCCCTTTCCTAATAGAAACCCCCATCCTATGGTGTTTACATGTCGCAGTTGATTCGTTATTCTACGGCTTTCTCTGAATATCGAGATTTTCATGATAGATGTCAGCTGCTGACAAACAAACTTACAGCACAGATACTCGATATACTCGAGATGCAGGTTGATGAAGACTATGGACAGGATTTATGGTCGCCACCTGGTCTCATTCAGAAATATTTTGTCTCTGTGTGATAAGAAGATGGACGTTTTTGAGAATGCTCATTAGTTTGCTTATTTGTTGTGATTGACAATGATGACTCGGCTGTCATTTTGAGGACTTAATGTTTACTTGGATGTGACCAAGATTTACCTGGCGGGTGTCGTCGGTGAAGAAGAAGACGCTTTGTCCCTGTGATTGATAGCTACTGTTATCGCGGTTGCCCCTGTGATTGATAGCTACTGTTATCGCGGTTATCCCTGTGATTGATAGCTACTGTTATCGCGGTTGTCCCTGTAATTGATAGCTACTGTTATCGCGGTGGTCCCTGTGATTGATAGCTACTGTTATTGCGTTGGTCCCTGTGACTGATAGCTACTGTTATCGCGGTGGTCCCTGTGACTGATAGCTACTGTTATCGCGTTGGTCCCTGTGATTGATAGCTACTGTTATCGCAGTTGTCCCTGTGATTGATAGCTACTGTTATTGCGTTGGTCCCTGTGATTGATAGCTACTGTTATCACGGTTGTCCCTGTGATTGGTAGCTACTGTTATCGCAGTGGTCCCTGTGATTGATAGCTACTGTTATCACGGTTGTCCCTGTGACTGATAGCTACTGTTATCAGGGTTGTCCCTGTGATTGATAGCTACTGTTATCACGGTTGTCCCTGTGATTGGTAGCTACTGTTATCGCAGTGGTCCCTGTGATTGGTAGCTACTGTTATCACGGTTGTCCCTGTGACTGATAGCTAATGTTATCGCGGTGGTCCCTGTGATTGATAGCTACTGTTATCGCGGTTGTCCCTGTGATTGATAGCTACTGTTATCGCGGTGGTCCCTGTGATTGATAGCTACTGCTATCATGGTTGTCCCTGTGACTGATAGCTAATGTTATCACGGTGGTCCCTGTGATTGATAGCTACTGTTATCACGGTGGTCCTTGTGACTGATAGCTACTGTTATCGCGGTGGTCCCTGTGATTGATAGCTACTGTTATCGCGGTTGTCCCTGTGATTGATAGCTACTGTTATCGCTGTTGTCCCTGTAATTGATAGCTACTGTTATCGCGGTTGTCCCTGTGATTGATAGCTACTGTTATCGCGGTGGTCCCTGTGACTGATAGCTACTGTTATCGCGTTGGTCCCTGTGACTGATAGCTACTGTTATTGCGGTGGTCCCTGTGATTGATAGCTACTGTTATCGCGGTGGTCCCTGTGACTGATAGCTACTGTTATTGCGGTGGTCCCTGTGACTGATAGCTACTGTTATCGCGGTGGCTCCTGTGACTGATAGCTACTGTTATCGCGGGTGTCCCTGTGACTGATAGCTACTGTTATCGTGGTGGTCCCTGTGACTGATAGCTACTGTTATCGCGGTGGTCCCTGTGATTGATAGCTACTGTTATCGCGGTGGTCCCTGTGATTGATAGCTACTGTTATCGCGGTGGTCCCTGTGACTGATAGCTTCTGTTATCGCGGTGGTCCCTGTGATTGTTGACTAGTACCAACACTCCGGAGATGATGGTACATTTATTGTAGAGTGGTGGGGGACATATTTGGCGGTTAAGCAGGGCTACATTTTATGACAGCACGTCACTGCAGTTATTTATCGTTTTTCTAACGGACATTTCGATGTTATTGCCTAGTGGTTTGCAAAGTTCTGTCCGAAGGAAGGTTACCTTTTATCAAGTCAATGAAACAAAGTTGACTCATGGTTTTCATTTTTTATTAGTTTTTTTCCAAAAAAAAAATGTTTAAAACTATACAATCATCATCATCAGCAGCAGCAGCAACAGTATCATCATCATCATCATCATAGTAACCATCACAATCCTGACTGCAGTAATGACTTACAGGGCGCCACATTACAATACAGGAGTACGGAATACAGTTACTCCTATAACATAAGAGGCCGCTGGTCGGCCTTTTTATTATCGGATATGATTTTGCCGACTGCGACCTCTTATTTCCGAAGCACCAATTCTTTGATGCAGATTCCGCCCTCGATTGAAGGGGGATGAAATCGGCTTGAAAAAACCTACTTCAGTGATTGACAGTTCATGAAAACAGCGTCTACACACGTTTTATGTAATTAAGATTCCATATGTATGTCAAAGATACAATTATATAGAATATTACGGACCGTCAAACGCGAAATACAAGACCAAGCGGCTGAAGCACCTCTCCGGCTTATTTTGCAACATGGCTTCCTCGGTTGATAAAAATTAGTACAGGGTTTTTTAAACGGAACGAAATGAGAAAGAACTTGGTTGTATTCCGCTTGTAGAACATTGTATGTATTTCATTTTTGTATCAACCGCAAAAACCACGTGATATTTAATTTCCTTCCGGCAATGTTGTTTGCTTCACTTCGACATAAGAAAAACATTATTTGTATAAAATTGAGTGTTTGACACGAAATTCTCCTGATTTCATGATGGATTTATGGAAAGGAATGCTATTTGGACTTTGTTGATTATTTAAATGTAAGTGACACGCTATATTTTTTTTCAAAATCCTGACTTTGAAAAAGTGATCGTCAGCATCGGGAAAATCAGCTATGGGCAGTTAGTGGTTACACGGCGCCTGCCAAAAAATATCTCGCCGTGTTAAACCTCAAACATTGTTGGAGTAGGAATACAGTGTGATATGTTTGCCTAGTTTGGTACCGTTTTTTAGTACTTTTCTGTGGAAATATATCGGTATTTAAATTATTTCTCAGTAAGTTGACATCTAAAACTGATTGTCTGGTAGTCTTACTGTCTACCCATGATTATATACAGTACGACACCCGGTTACCCGCCTTTACACATCAAACTATACAATTGCTTCTTTTCTCCAGATAGGTGCATTGTACAGAATGTATATGGTATAAATGTGTCATGATAAACACGATTAGCTCACAAACCTACAAGGTACAGAAAATGACGAAATATAAATAACCACTGAAGACTCTCAAACGACAATACAGGTTATACATTTCTTGTTGACTTCAATGGATGCACAACCAGCAGAAGGAATGCTGATCAAAATGAAGTCAATGAGAAACTCGAGCATTCTGTTAGCAAGTGTTTCCGGGAGCGTTCCTTGCGTGAGTTTCGTGCTGGGGAGACTGCGGCTATATAAACCATCTGTACTTCTACTCACCTCCCTTCACACTCCGCCGTGTCTCCCTAGTAACACCAGCCACCAATTAATCTGATATCAAAGAAACTTGCTGGCGTCTAATTGTCATTTGAGGAAAGAAACTGAATTGAATGACGGGTAATTCTTAAGCGCTATTGATACGTTTATATTAGATAATTAAGGTGTTTTAATTTGCCAATCGCCTTTTAATTAACAATTTCCCTTCTGTGTTCATTTTTGGGATCACCATGGCAGCAGCTGCTATCAATCATCTAAATTGCCTCCAAACATGGGAGAGTTCGCTCTGGATGTTTGTACAATAATTAAGACTATTGAGTCGTGTGTATGCTACTGGACAGCGCATCATTCCGTGACGTCTTTGGCTATAGACGTCCTCAAATATCTCATGGATTTCTATCTTATTATTTACAAGTAGTCATGCCTTAGTCTGATCGTTTCCAGTGCTGAACACTTTAAATATCTACCGTTTTTTTTCTTCGCTTTTTTTGCTTCTAAGAATTTTCTTTTGATATCAACTAATCTATTTATATTGATCAATTTAGAATACCCTTTGTTCTCCATGCCTGTAAATGAGGGAGGGGGGGGGGGGGCTCTTACACCAAAGAAACAAGTGTATATGCTGTATATCTTTCTATCAAGCGCGCAATATGATAATGATGTTTGCCTGCAAAGCTCTGTCATTTATATAGATCATAAGACCATACCAAGATACATGTACTGCATTGCTTATATTACACTGTGATACATGCTTCATAATCGACATTGAACGCCGATAAATGGAACAGCCATATTTTGACGGCGAACGTCGCCGTTTCTATACCAAAATAATGTCTTCATTATCGTCACGCGCTGAGTGTCATTTATTGTGTCTTAAGTTGTATGTCACCCTGGTTAGTTTATGTAGTGGTATATCACCATGGTTAGTTTATGTAGTGGTATGTAACCCTGGTTAGTTTATGTAGTGGCATGTCACCCTGGTTAGTTTATGTAGTGGTATATCACCATGCTTAGTTTATGTAGTGGTATGTAACCCTGGTTAGTTTATGTTGTGGTATGTCACCCTGGTTAGTTTATGTAGTGGCATGTCACTCTGGTTAGTTTATGTAGTGGTATGTCACCCTGGTTAGTTTATGTAGTGGTATGTCACCTTGGTTAGTTTATGTAGTGTTATGTCACCCTGGTTGGTTTATGTAGTGGTGTGTCACCCTGGTTAGTTTATGTAGTGGTATGTCACCCTGGTTAGTTTATGTTGTGGTATGTCACCCTGGTTAGTTTATGTAGTGGCATGTCACCCTGGTTAGTTTATGTAGTGTTATGTCACCCTGGTTGGTTTATGTAGTGGTGTGTCACCCTGGTTGGTTTATGTAGTGGTGTGTCACCCTGGTTGGTTTATGTAGTGGTATGTCACCCTGGTTAGTTTATGTAGTGGTATGTCACCTTGGTTAGTTTATGTAGTGTTATGTCACCCTGGTTGGTTTATGTAGTGGTGTGTCACCCTGGTTGGTTTATGTAGTGGTGTGTCACCCTGGTTAGTTTATGTAGTGGTATGTCACCCTGGTTAGTTTATGTAGTGGTATGTCACCCTGGTTAGTTTATGTAGTGGTATGTCACCTTGGTTAGTTTATGTAGTGGTACTGTATATCACCCTGGTTAGTTTATGTAGTGGTATGTCACCCTGGTTAGTTTATGTAGTGGTATGTCACCCTGGTTAGTTTATGTAGTGGTATGTCACCATGGTTAGTTTATGTAGTGGTACTGTATATCACCATGGTTAGTTTATGTAGTGTTATGTCACCCTGGTTAGTTTATGTAGTGGTATGTCACCCTGGTTAGTTTATGTAGTGGTACTGTATATCACCCTGGTTAGTTTATGTAGTGGTATGTCACCCTGGTTAGTTTATGTAGTGTTATGTCACCCTGGTTGGTTTATGTAGTGGTGTGTCACCCTGGTTAGTTTATGTAGTGGTATGTCACACTGGTTAGTTTATGTAGTGGTATGTCACCCTGGTTAGTTTATGTAGTGTTATGTCACCCTGGTTAGTTTATGTAGTGGTATGTCACCCTGGTTAGTTTATGTAGTGGTATGTCACCCTGGTTAGTTTATGTAGTGTTATGTCACCATGGTTAGTTTATGTAGTGGTACTGTATGTCACCCTGGTTAGTTTATGTAGTGGTATGTCACCCTGGTTAGTTTATGTAGTGGTGTGTCACCCTGGTTAGTTTATGTAGTGTTATGTCACCCTGGTTTGTTTATGTAGTGGTATGTCACCCTGGTTAGTTTATGTAGTGGTATGTCACCCTGGTTAGTTTATGTAGTGGTATGTCACCCTGGTTAGTTTATGTAGTGTTATGTCACCCTGGTTAGTTTATGTAGTGGTATGTCACCCTGGTTAGTTTATGTAGTGTTATGTCACCCTGGTTAGTTTATGTAGTGGTGTGTCACCCTGGTTAGTTTATGTAGTGGTACTGTATATCACCCTGGTTAGTTTATGTAGTGTTTTGTCACCATGGTTAGTTTATGTAGTGGTACTGTATATCACCCTGGTTAGTTTATGTAGTGGTATGTCACTCTGGTTAGTTTATGTAGTGGTATGTCACCCTGGTTAGTTTATGTAGTGGTGTGTCACCCTGGTTAGTTTATGTAGTGTTATGTCAACCTGGTTGGTTTATGTAGTGGTGTGTCACCCTGGTTAGTTTATGTAGTGGTGTGTCACCCTGGTTAGTTTATGTAGTGGTATGTCACCCTGGTTAGTTTATGTAGTGGTATGTCACCCTGGTTGGTTTATGTAGTGGTGTGTCACCCTGGTTAGTTTATGTAGTGGTGTGTCACCCTGGTTAGTTTATGTAGTGGTATGTCACCCTGGTTAGTTTATGTAGTGGTACTGTATATCACCCTGGTTAGTTTATGTAGTGTTATGTCACCCTGGTTAGTTTATGTAGTGGTATGTCACCATGGTTAGT
The DNA here is from genome assembly GCA_947623455.1 of Mimachlamys varia. Lineage (NCBI taxonomy): Eukaryota > Metazoa > Mollusca > Bivalvia > Pectinida > Pectinidae > Mimachlamys > Mimachlamys varia. The sequence goes on from OX392529.1 coordinate 9,239,080, forward strand.
TTATGTAGTGTTATGTCACCCTGGTTGGTTTATGTAGTGGTGTGTCACCCTGGTTAGTTTATGTAGTGGTGTGTCACCCTGGTTAGTTTATGTAGTGGTATGTCACCCTGGTTAGTTTATGTAGTGGTATGTCACTCTGGCTAGTTTATGTAGTGGTATGTCACCATGATTAGTTTATGTAGTGGTATGTCACCCTGGTTAGTTTATGTAGTGTTATGTCACCCTGGTTAGTTTATGTAGTGGTATGTCACCCTGGTTAGTTTATGTAGTGGTATGTCACCCTGGTTAGTTTATGTAGTGGTATGTCACCATGGTTAGTTTATGTAGTGGTATGTCACCCTGGTTAGTTTATGTAGTGGTATGTCACCCTGGTTAGTTTATGTAGTGGTATGTCACCCTGGTTAGTTTATGTAGTGGTGTGTCACCCTGGTTAGTTTATGTAGTGGTATGTCACCCTGGTTAGTTTATGTAGTGGTATGTCACCATGGTTAGTTTATGTAGTGGTATGTCACCCTGGTTAGTTTATGTAGTGGTATGTCACTCTGGCTAGTTTATGTAGTGGTATGTCACCATGGTTTGTTTATGTAGTGTTATGTCACCCTGTTTAGTTTATGTAGTGGTATGCCACCCTGGTTAGTTTATGTATTGGTATGTCACCCTGGTTAGTTTATGTAGTGGTATATCACCATGGTTAGTTTATGTAGTGGTGTGTCACCCTGGTTAGTTTATGTAGTGGTATGTCACCCTGGTTAGTTTATGTAGTGGTGTGTCACCCTGGTTAGTTTATGTAGTGGTATGTCACCCTGGTTAGTTTATGTAGTGGTATGTCACCATGGTTAGTTTATGTAGTGGTACTGTATATCACCCTGGTTAGTTTATGTAGTGGTATGTCACCCTGGTTAGTTTATGTAGTGGTATGTCACCCTGGTTAGTTTATGTAGTGGTATGTCACCCTGGTTAGTTTATGTAGTGGTATGTCACCCTGGTTAGTTTATGTAGTGTTATGTCACCATGGTTAGTTTATGTAGTGGTACTGTATATCACCCTGGTTAGTTTATGTAGTGGTGTGTCACCCTGGTTAGTTTATGTAGTGGTATGTCACTCTGGCTAGTTTATGTAGTGGTATGTCACCCTGGTTAGTTTATGTAGTGTTATGTCACCATGGTTAGTTTATGTAGTGGTACTGTATATCACCATGGTTAGTTTATGTAGTGGTGTGTCACCCTGGTTAGTTTATGTAGTGGTATGTCACTCTGGCTAGTTTATGTAGTGTTATGTCACCCTGGTTAGTTTATGTAGTGTTATGTCACCATGGTTAGTTTATGTAGTGGTACTGTATATCACCATGGTTAGTTTATGTAGTGGTGTGTCACCCTGGTTAGTTTATGTAGTGGTATGTCACTCTGGCTAGTTTATGTAGTGTTATGTCACTCTGGTTAGTTTATGTAGTGGTGTGTCACCCTGGTTAGTTTATGTAGTGTTATGTCACCCTGGTTGGTTTATGTAGTGGTGTGTCACCCTGGTTAGTTTATGTAGTGGTATGTCACTCTGGCTAGTTTATGTAGTGGTATGTCACCCTGGTTAGTTTATGTAGTGGTATGTCACCCTGGTTAGTTTATGTAGTGGTATGTCACCCTGGTTAGTTTATGTAGTGGTATGTCACCATGGTTAGTTTATGTAGTGGTATGTCACCATGGTTAGTTTATGTAGTGTTATGTCACCCTGGTTGGTTTATGTAGTGGTGTGTCACCCTGGTTAGTTTATGTAGTGGTATGTCACCCTGGTTAGTTTATGTAGTGGTATGTCACCCTGGTTAGTTTATGTAGTGGTATGTCACTCTGGTTAGTTTATGTAGTGGTATGTCACCCTGGTTAGTTTATGTAGTGGTATGTCACCATGGTTAGTTATGTAGTGGTACTGTATATCACCCTGGTTAGTTTATGTAGTGGTACTGTATGTCACCCTGGTTAGTTTATGTAGTGGTACTGTATGTCACCCTGGTTAGTTTATGTAGTGGTACTGTATGTCACCCTGGTTAGTTTATGTAGTGGTATGTCACTCTGGCTAGTTTATGTAGTGGTACTGTATGACACCCTGGCTAGTTTATGTAGTGGTACTGTATGACACCCTGGCTAGTTTATGTAGTGGTACTGTATGTCACCCTGGCTAGTTTATGTAGTGGTACTGTATGTCACCCTGGTTAGTTTATGTAGTGGTACTGTATGTCACCCTGGTTAGTTTATGTAGTGGTATGTCACCATGGTTAGTTTATGTAGTGGTATGTCACCCTGGTTAGTTTATGTAGTGGTATGTCACCCTGGTTAGTTTATGTAGTGGTATGTCACCATGGTTAGTTTATGTAGTGTTATGTCACAATGGTTGGTTTATGTAGTGGTGTGTCACCCTGGTTAGTTTATGTAGTGTTATGTCACCCTGGTTAGTTTATGTAGTGGTATGTCACCCTGGTTAGTTTATGTAGTGGTATGTCACCCTGGTTAGTTTATGTAGTGGTATGTCACTCTGGTTAGTTTATGTAGTGGTATGTCACCCTGGTTAGTTTATGTAGTGGTAATGTATGTCACCCTGGTTAGTTTATGCAGTGGTACTGTATGTCTATTTTTCGTGTATCTGTTACACAAAATGAAGGGGGAAATCGATTTTAAATTGCGAAATGGTACATTTCATTTTTTTCTCGATGACAGTAAAACCAAGCCAATATTTGCACATGTAGGGTATACTATGAACTGTCAAAATAACAATGAATAGAAAAACAATAAAAAAAGTCGTCCTTTAAACTTAAAAAAAATGTATGTCACTGGGTGAACCTAGGTGGAGTTTTCTCCCAACCTTCACAGGTTCATTTCCATTTTAGCCAGAGGAAGGGTAGAACTGTCTTTTACCTGGGTAGGGAAAAGACAGCCATGCGCTATTGTTCTAAAACGTTATTATCAAGTCATCACTTTATACAGTGTAACCAGACAAACGTCACCAATATCGTCAAACGTTGCATCTGTCATTGATAATAGCGCGATGCACCGAGTTCACGTTACAACTCATTTTACGCCAGGGAAGTGTGTGTGTGTGTGGGTGTGTGTGTGTGTGTGTGGGGGGGGGGGGGGAGTGGGTTAATCAGTCATCCTTGTAAAATGTAGACAGAGAAATCACAACCCTCGGGATAAGATTAATGAAATGCCTCATGCAAAATCAAAACATCTTACCCTTGGGCAAAAGTGTTAGATACTTTTTAAACATATTTTATTGGCATCATATGTCAAAGAGGTTAGTCAATTAGTTTTACAAACTTCTCCGAAAATATACCTGTCTATAACGACCAGCCCGGTGTACTTTTGTAATCTATCCTATACCTGTCTATAACGACCACCTCAGTGTAATTTTGTAATATTTCCTATACCTGTCTATAACGACCAGCCCGGTGTACTTTTGTAATCTTTCCTATACCTGTCCATAAAGACTACATAGTAATACACTTTGTACCCATATAGGTCAGACAATGAAGACTACACAGTAATACACTTTGTACCCATATAGGTCAGACAGTGAAGACTACACAGTAATACACTCTGTACCCATATAGGTCAGACAAAGACGACTACATAGTAATACACTTTGTACCCATATAGGTCAGACAATGAAGACTACACAGTGATACACTTTGTACCCATATAGGTCAGACAATGAAGACTACACAGTAATACACTTTGTACCCATATAGGTCAGACAATGTAGACTACACAGTAATACACTCTGTACGAATATAAGTCAGACAGTGAAGACTACACAGTAATACACTGTGTTCCCATATAGGTCAGACAGTGAAGACTACACAGTAATACACTCTGTACCCATATAGGTCAGACAATGACGACTACATAGTAATACACTTTGTACCCATATAGGTCAGACAGTGAAGACTACACAGTAATACACTCTGTACCCATATAGGTCAGACAATGACGACTACATAGTAATACACTCTGTACCCATATAGGTCAGACAATGAAGACTACACAGTAATACACTCTGTACGAATATAAGTCAGACAGTGAAGACTACACAGTAATACACTCTGTACCCATATAGGTCAGACAATGAAGACTACACAGTAATACACTCTGTACGAATATAAGTCAGACAGTGAAGACTACACAGTAATACACTTTGTACCCATATAGGTAAGACAATGAAGGCAACACAGTAATACACTCTGTACCCATATAGGTCAGACAATGAAGACTACACAGTAATACACTCTGTACCCAAATAGGTCAGACAATGACGACTACATAGTAATACACTCTGTACCCAAATAGGTCAGACAATGACGACTACATAGTAATACACTTTGTACCTATATAGGTCAGACAATGAAGGCTACACAGTAATACACTCTGTACCCATATAGGTCAGACAATGAAGACTACACAGTAATACACTTTGTACCCATATAGGTCAGACAATGAAGGCTACACAGTAATACAATTTGTACCCATATAGGTCAGACAATGAAGACTACACAGTAATACACTCTGTACCCATATAGGTCAGACAATGAAGACTACACAGTAATACACTTTGTACCCATATAGGTCAGACAATGAAGACTACACAGTGATACACTTTGTACCCATATAGGTCAGACAATGAAAACTACACAGTAATACACTGTGTACCCATATAGGTCAGACAATGAAGACTACATAGTAATACACTTTGTACCCATATAGGTCAGACAATGAAAACTACACAGTGATACACTTTGTACCCATATAGGTCAGACAATGAAGACTACACAGTAATACACTCTGTACCCATATAGGTCAGACAATGACGACTACATAGTAATACACTTTGTACCCATATAGGTCAGACAATGAAGACTACACAGTAATACATTGTGTACCCATATAGGTAAGACAATGAAGACTACACAGTAATACACTTTGTACCCATTTAGGTCAGACAATGAAGACTACACAGTAATACACTCTTTACCCATATAGGTCAGACAATGAAGACTACACAGTAATACACTTTGTACCCATATAGGTCAGACAATGAAGACTACACAGTAATACACTTTGTACCCATATAGGTCAGACAATGAAGACTACACAGTAATACACTTTGTACCCATATAGGTCAGACAATGAAGACTACACAGTGATACACTTTGTACCCATATAGGTCAGACAGTGAAGACTACACAGTGATACACTTTGTACCCATATAGGTCAGACAATGACGACTACATAGTAATACACTTTGTATCCATAAAGGTCAGACAATGAAGACTACACAGTAATACACTTTGTACCCATATAGGTCAGACAGTGAAGACTACACAGTAATATACTCTGTACCCATATAGGTCAGACAATGAAGACTACATAGTAATACACTTTGTACCCATATAGGTAAGACAATGAAAACTACACAGTAATACACTCTGTACCCATATAGGTCAGACAGTTAAGACTACACAGTAATACACTTTGTACCCATATAGGTCAGACAATGAAGACTACACAGTAATACACTTTGTACCCATATAGGTCAGACAGTGAAGACTACACAGTGATACACTATGTACCCATATAGGTCAGACAATAAAGACTACACAGTAATACACTTTGTACCCATATAGGTCAGACAATGAAAACTACACAATAATACACTTTGTACCCATATAGGTCAGACAATTAAGACTACACAGTAATACACTTTGTACATATAGGTCAGACAATGAAAACTACACAATAATACACTTTGTACCCATATAGGTCAGACAATTAAGACTATACAGTAATACACTCTGTACCCATATAGGTCAGACAATGAAGAATACACAGTGATACACTATGTACCCATATAGGTCAGAAAATGTAGACTACGCAGTAATACACTGTGTACCCATATAGGTCAGACAGTGAAGACTACATAGTAATACACTCTGTACCCATATAGGTCAGACAATGAAGACTATACAGTGATACACTTTGTACCCATATAGGTCAGACAATGAAGGCTACACAGTAATACACTCTGTACCCATATAGGTCAGACAATGAAGACTACACAGTAATACACTCTGTACCCATATAGGTAAGACAATGTAGACTACACAGTAATATACTTTGTACCCATTTAGGTCAGACAATGAAGACTACACAGTAATACACTCTGTACCCATATAGGTCAGACAATGAAGACTACACAGTAATACACTCTGTACCCATATAGGTCAGACAATTAAGACTACACAGTAATACACTTTGTACCCATATAGGTCAGACAATTAAGACTACACAGTAATACACTTTGTACCCATATAGGTCAGACAATTAAGACTACACTATAATACACTTTGTACCCATATAGGTCAGACAATGAAAACTACACAGTGATACACTTTGTACCCATATAGGTCAGACAATGAAAACTACACAGTGATACACTTTGTACCCATATAGGTCAGACAATTAAGACTACACAGTAATACACTTTGTACCCATATAGGTCAGACAATGAAGACTACACAGTAATACACTTTGTACCCATATAGGTCAGACAATGAAGACTACACAGTAATACACTTTGTACCCATATAGGTCAGACAATGAAGACTACACAGTAATACACTTTGTACCCATATAGGTCAGACAATGAAGACTATACAGTAATACACTTTGTAACCATATAGGTCAGACAATGAAGACTATACAGTGATACACTTTGTACCCATATAGGTCAGACAGTGAAGACTACACAGTAATACACTTTGTACCCATATAGGTTAGACAATGAAGACTACACAGTAATACACTCTGTACCCATATAGGTCAGACAATGAAGACTACACAGTAATACACTTTGTACCCATATAGGTCAGACAATTAAGACTACACTATAATACACTTTGTACCCATATAGGTCAGACAATGAAAACTACACAGTGATACACTTTGTACCCATATAGGTCAGACAATTAAGACTACACAGTAATACACTCTGTACCCATATAGGTCAGACAATTAAGACTACACAGTAATACACTTTGTACCCATATAGGTCAGACAATGAAGACTACACAGTAATACACTTTGTTCCCATATAGGTCAGACAATGAAGACTACACAGTAATACACTTTGTACCCATATAGGTCAGACAATGAAGACTACCCATATAGGTCAGACAATGAAGAATACACAGTGATACACTTTGTACCCATATAGGTCAGACAATGAAGACTACACAGTAATACACTCTGTACCCATATAGGTCAGACAATGAAAACTACCCATATAGGTCAGACAATGAAGAATACACAGTGATACACTTTGTACCCATATAGGTCAGACAATGAAGACTACACAGTAATACACTTTGTACACATATAGGTCAGACAGTGAAGACTATACAGTGATACAATTTGTACCCATATAGGTAAGACAATGAAGACTACACAGTAATACACTTTGTACCCATATAGGTCAGACAGTGAAGACTACACAGTAATACACTTTGTACCCATATAGGTCAGACAATGAAGATTACGCAGTAATACACTGTGTACACATATAGGTCAGACAATGAAGACTACACAGTAATACACTTTGTACCCATATAGGTCAGACAATGAAGACTACACAGTAATACACTTTGTACCCATATAGGTCAGACAATGAAGACTACACAGTAATACACTCTGTACCCATATAGGTCAGACAGTGAAGACTACACAGTAATACACTTTGTACCCATATAGGTCAGACAGTGAAGACTACCCATATAGGTCAGACAATGAAGACTACACAGTAATACACTTTGTACCCATATAGGTCAGACAGTGAAGACTACACAGTAATACACTTTGTACCCATATAGGTCAGACAATGAAGACTACACAGTAATACACTTTGTACCCATATAGGTAAGACAGTGAAGACTACACAGTAATACACTTTGTACCCATATAGGTCAGACAGTGAAGACTACACAGTAATACACTTTGTACCCATATAGGTCAGACAGTGAAGACTACCCATATAGGTCAGACAATGAAGACTACACAGTAATACACTTTGTACCCATATAGGTCAGACAGTGAAGACTACCCATATAGGTTAGACAATGAAGACTACACAGTAATACACTTTGTACCCATATAGGTCAGACAATGAAGACTACCCATATAGGTCAGACAATGAAGACTACACAGTAATACACTTTGTACCCATATAGGTCAGACAGTGAAGACTACCCATATAGGTTAGACAATGAAGACTACACAGTAATACACTTTGTACCCATATAGGTCAGACAATGAAGACTACACAGTAATACACTTTGTACCCATATAGGTCAGACAGTGAAGACTACACAGTAATACACTTTGTACCCATATAGGTCAGACAATGAAGACTACACAGTAATACACTTTGTACCCATATAGGTCAGACAATGAAGACTACACAGTAATACACTTTGTACCCATATAGGTCAGACAGTGAAGACTACCCATATAGGTTAGACAATGAAGACTACACAGTAATACACTCTGTACCCATATAGGTCAGACAGTGAAGACTACCCATATAGGTTAGACAATGAAGACTACACAGTAATACACTTTGTACCCATATAGGTCAGACAGTGAAGACTACCCATATAGGTTAGACAATGAAGACTACACAGTAATACACTCTGTACCCATATAGGTCAGACAATGAAGACTACACAGTAATACACTTTGTACCCATATAGGTCAGACAATGAAGACTACACAGTGATACACTATGTACCCATATAGGTCAGACAATGAAGACTACACAGTAATACAATTTGTACCCATATAGGTCAGACAATGAAGGCTACACAGTAATACAATTTGTACCCATATAGGTCAGACAATGAAGACTACACAGTGATACACTTTGTACCCATATAGGTAAGACAATGAAGACTACACAGTAATACAATTTGTACCCATATAGGTAAGACAATGAAGACTACACAGTAATACACTCTGTACCCATATAGGTCAGACAATGAAGACTACACAGTAATACACTTTGTACCCATATAGGTCAGACAATGAAGACTACACAGTAATACACTCTGTACCCATATAGGTAAGACAATGTAGACTACACAGTAATACACTTTGTACCCATATAGGTCAGACAGTGAAGACTACCCATATAGGTCAGACAATGAAGACTACACAGTAATACACTTTGTACCCATATAGGTCAGACAATGAAGACTACACAGTAATACACTTTGTACCCATATAGGTCAGACAGTGAAGACTACACAGTAATACACTTTGTACCCATATAGGTCAGACAATGAAGACTACACAGTAATACACTTTGTACCCATATAGGTCAGACAATGAAGACTACCCATATAGGTCAGACAGTGAAGACTACATAGTAATACACTCTGTACCCATATAGGTCAGACAATGAAGACTACACAGTAATTCACTTTGTACCCATATAGGTCAGACAATAGCCACGTCGCCATAGGGATGTCCTTTTTATCCTAATATGTCGCCATTATTCATGACCATTTGAGCAAACATATCTATCCTTTGTCAAGAGAGACCACCGAGGAACATAATAAATTATATTCTATTTCGGTTCATAAGGATCAATTAGTCACAATCCGTAATCTATTCCTGCCAAATACAAATGTTTCAGGAAATAAAGTTGTAATGTTCTTTCTTTCTATCCAATTTCAAATTTTCTTTTTAGTTTTTTATTTTTATTCACTTTATTTCCTTCAAAATGAAGATTTAATAAACAGAAAGATGAAATCTGATAACAACGTATTTACAATATAAATATACAATATAAATTGATGAACACGATGAAGCATAAATCAACCTGGAAATTAGATATATCTGTACATAATAATGTAGAAAATTAAAACAGTCGTAATTTAAGAATAATTATTATTACGTAATTTATGTAGTAATGTTGCATTATGGAATAGTTATCATTCTCAAACAGTTAAGGAAGAAAATAATAAAAAAAAAACAAAAAAATGCTATCGATTGTACAATTGCGACATTTTTGCAACAGACATGATTGATTTTAATCTGAACATAATCATATCTTTATCGTACAAATCAAATTCCTCTTTATAGCTACACTCCAATACTATAGGATTTAATATGTACAATGCCACATTTATGACACAGCTCCATGTGTTCATTTGTATAACTAGTTACAATTATTTTCGCAATGTAATGTATTGAATTTCTGTATTGTGGGAATTTCATTGCAAGTTTCCAAACTATATGTGGTTCTAGGTTATCATAAATATTTCTAAATCGGTAAATCGCTATCACGTTACATGCGCTCTCTCCACTCTTGCTTTTCTGTCAACATGACTTTTTCACAATTATTTTCCGTTATTGTTTTGAAGGAAATACACATTTTTGAATAAATTCTAATATAATTACACAACAGTCCTAACTCATAAATGAGTATACGACATTTTAGAGTAAACAGTTTAAGAATATTAAGAACATAATACAACCAAAAATGTAAATACAGTAATCATTGTTTAGTACTTCGTATCTCTGTGTATAGAGCAGATAACAAAGATAACGTTATTGTATTTGTTCTGTTAGGACAAAACAACTTGTGTATATATTGGGAAAAGTAAAACATAAAACTAACAATCTCCCTCCCCGATTTTTTTTTATATTAGCTTTTCATTCATCTATTCAAGTTTGTGACAGACTATGCGCAGATAAAGCTAACGTGTTGTGGTTTTTTTTTACAAATAGAGACGATTCATTGCCATTTATTTTTAACAAAACTCGCTGGCAATTAACATGTATATTTGATACGGTAAGGTTGAACAATTCCCCCCTCCCGGGATTTATACACAGCGTACAGATCAAACGCCAGGTCCCAAAGTTGTCACCGACGGCTATAAAATCAAACAAAAATATAAAAGACGGGGTTTATATATGCACATTATCAATTGGAAATAAATATTCCAACCATATTCAAGTGGTTCTGGATCATTGCATTCGAATATATTTGAAAACCATAAAATTGGTGCTTGTTCCTGTGAGAGTTGAGTCTCTTTACGTATTCTGTCTTATAGCCATGTTCCGATATTTATGTAGTCCATGGGAAAACGTTGTGTAATAAACTTAATTTCCTATCTAGATGGAGTTTTCAGGAAAACAATATGTCGATGCTATCTTCGGCCATAATGCAAGATCCTAGCACAATGTCATGCATAATCGTCGACCCAATGAATTGGATAATTAGAGCGACACCTAAGGTCCGCTATGAGAAGTGTTCAGGCGCAAAATGCTTTAAAGCTGAAATGGTATTTTGTTTTGTTTTTAACAAAGTGATTCGGCGATGAACCTTAAAATGTCCCCATTCATTTACAGAACCATAGCCAATTAGTGCGTCATAAAGTAGATCGGTGTTATAAAAAATTCAGACCTTTTTGACGTGGTTTGGTTTGTGTCATACACGACAGTTAACACGATGACAAAGATAAAATCAATACTTAAACGTCTTCGTCAGCTTATAACATCTTATATTGACGAAAATCCGTATTCTAAGTTGATTAATCGATGAGAAACAAACGTTTTAAGCAACTGTTAAGATTACCAAGTCTTACTGTTGGGGGAAACTGGAGCACCCGGAGTAAATCCGCGTGGTAGAGTAGATGACGCCATTTAAAAATCTCTTACGATCAAAAATGAAAATAAGATAAATATAATGAAATATACGCCCTATTTGGCTATCATAAGTTACTCTAAAGCGCTTTGCAGTGCATAGATGCATAATTGTATACACGCAATACAATCACATGCATCATATACAATTCTGGGGATTTTTAGGAGCTGCATTATCAGGCGCTAACTACTAGTCCAATACCACCTGGCTAATATATCCCTTTTATGTGTATGTATGCGTGTGACTTTGACCTCTGGAGTTGTATTGTGCTCTGTTGGTAGTGGGACCGTATTTCCTTTGACATATTTTATAGTGCTACATCACTTGAATGTTACATCAATGGGTAGGAGAAAAACACTTTCGCTGAATATTCCATGTGTACAATGACTTCGGGGTCGAACAAAGAGGAAAGTCGGAGTGTTTATAGCCACTGCACCAATCCGTCAAATCCAAAATCTTAGGCCCCATTGGCGAAGGAAGAGTGCGTTATCCACTGCGCTTTCCGACTTCTCTGATTCGAATCTTGTTTTAAATGTAGACCAATCGTAACGGCATCCCTAGACAGTGTTCAGCACCCGATCCCGCCCAACATACACCCTAACACGTGTGATCTACAGAGGTGTCGCAGGGTTAATTAATAAGTTACTTAACACTTGATTTAATAAGGTCGTCAAGCTGTTTATACTGTCAGTGTGTTAGACTTGATGATGTTTTCCACTTCTATGTCTCCTTGTTGCATGTTTAAAGAAAGATAAGAAAATTAAGTTCTATCAGCATCAGTCAACACCATAACGCATTTCTAAGTTGTAGCAATGCCCACTCGTATACCGCTTTTTTTTTATATTTATTTTATTTTCACATTTTTTTTTTACAATACAGTATAGTCTTAATTATATACTTACAAAGTTAATCCAAAGTATATACCAAAACAGGTCATTCATAAATGAAGTCCAGAATTTCTTATCTAATTTTGAAATGCTGCTCAATGCCCTTACAGTGCCCTTCTCTCTTAATCTAATCTTTGGTATCTTGAATAACATCGGTGTTTACAACCGAATAGATAATGAAATAATTCTGCTGATGAAATTATATATATACATGTACAAGACAAGACGTTTTTATAGTACTCTTTCTGTGATGGGTCTTGTTAATTCAATAAAAGAAAATTATGTTGTCCAAAAATATATTGCACATGGTAAAGGTGATCACAGGGTGCAGCAATTTGTAAATGAATGGAAAAAATGGATGAAATTGATTTAAATTGCCGGATTCTGTCATAAGCTGATAAATCCCACTAGTAGCTTTTAATTATAATATGTTGAACATGTGTATGATTTTTGCCTTCCACAATAATATAGATACTGTTTTTGTTCTGTTTTCTGTCCTTTTTCTTTCCCTTCGTTGTCTGTCATAGTCGATGTCTTCTTCTTTCGTGTTTTCTTTTTTTCCCTCTCTTTTATTTCCATGCTTTCTCTTTAAATCAATACAGTAGAAATCTTGACAACAACAATTACCAAGTAAATCATATGTCTGTGTGGTGTATTTATTAATAATGGATGAACATTGTTTTTATATGTTTTAGTAATGTAAATGCATACCAGGTTTGAATATTGATGCACAAAAGTGTTACATATTGTAGCACTGATAATGTAGAGCAAAGTATGAAGACTCGTATGCATATAAGCGTTGTTGTAATATATACTATATTGCATAGTGTTGTGAAATTCCAATCGATCATCGATTAGAATTGGTTCGTAATCAGATGCAATTAACCTTATACACTTTTTTTTTAATTTTTTTTTCTCCTTTTCGCATTTCTTTATTGCATCAATTGGTTTACAAACATTATTTGGCGAAATGGTTTTATTAGTACATGATATCAAAATACAATAAGAAGAACACTAAAAACTGTAAAATAATTATGCAGAAATAAAACGTACAATTAATAAGGAAATTATTATCACTATTTTGAAAAAAAATAACTTGTTCTATGTAAACCCAGTTAAATGGATCATCAGAAGTTACACTTTGTAATTGATGATGTCATCGGAAGAACCCTGATTATTCAACTTTATCTGATCATCGTCCAATCATTAAAAGTACATATAAGTCATTAATTTATAAGTGCAAAGCAAGTATACATATACTTTATCCAGTAATGTTGTTGTGGTATGTACTGCAGTACTGGCGATGCTTAATTCCCCATAATATATGCACAATTGTCTCCCTTTCTCTAGTACAAAAGCTACAACTGGGATTATTTGTTAGACCTATTCTATATGCATAGTAAATAATGGTAAAAATAAAATACTGCTTATTGTTAAATGTATGTGATGGAATTATTTTTACTCTCATGTGTGTTCTACCACAAATATCTCAACAGGAAAAAGCCACTTACTTGAACGTCTGTTGTGTTTACCTATCATACATCTTTAATGTTTTCGGAAAAAGACCCTTACAAGTACATCGTTCAAAAACCTATATATCTAGGAATTTAAAGTCCTCTCCAAACATCATCAGTTAAATTTTTTTTTTTTTTTTTTTTTTTTTTTTTTTTTTTCCAGTTTTTTTTTTTATTCAGATCTTGTTTGTACATGATAGTATACATTAAGAAATCCCAACACACCCTAATAATAACGCATTCGTCTTCATCATCATCATCATCATCATCATCATCCAAAACTCAAACATCATCATCATTACACTGAGTAATGCAATAGTTCATCCTCATCACAGTCATGTCCATCACCATACACCGACAACATCAATCATCGTCATCTTCACCATACACTGACCACATCAATCATCATCATCATTACACTGACTACTGTAATAGTCATCTTCATCAGCATCACCATCATATACTTACTACATCAATAATCATCATCGTATACTGACAACATCACTCATCATTACCATATACTGACAACATCACTCATCATCATCATCATACACTGACACTCATCATCACCATATACTGACAACATCACTCATCATCATCATCATCATACACTGACACTCATCATTACCATATACTGACAACATCACTCATCATCATCATCATCATCATACACTGACACTCATCATCATCATACACTGACAACATCACTAATCATCATCACTCATCGTCATCATCATCATCTTCATACATTGGCAACATTACTTATCATCATACAATAAGAACAACACTCACCATAATCATCATCATATACTGACCATATACAGACAACATCACTCATCATCATACACTGACAGCATCACTCATCATCATCATACACTGACAACATCATACACTAACAACATCACTCATCATCATCAAACACTGACGTTAGGTAAATAAAAGATTTTCAGTACAACACCTGTTTAGATAACATTTATCCACTGATCATACTGGACATTGTTCAAAAAATGTATGCGTTCCAGGGTTTTGCAATAGACAACACATTCATACATGAAAATAACACTTGAAAAGACATTTTTTTTTTTTTTATTTAATTGAAAGGAAAAAAAAGTAAGAAGAAAGGATCATTGAATAGGGAAGAAAGGGAAGAAAAAGAAAGGATCATGAAAAAGACGGGGGGGGGGGGGGGGGGGGGGAGGATAGGCCAGGTCAAATGTTACAAAAAAATATTGTATAGAATTTTATTTTTTTTTATAGAAAGAAACCAGAGACAGGGATGATGACTTAAACTAATATAAATATAAATACTTTTCAAAATCTTTCAGCAAAATGTATTGTCAGGTAATTACTGGATGAGTCTATAAACTAACATATTTATAATATTACAAATATGTGTACAACAATAATGAATAATGTATATATAGTCATGTTTACTACTATATTTGTGTCAGTAAACAAGATATGTACACTGATGTTTCTGATTACTCAACAAGCTCTAATAGCCTAACCCAATTTCCCCAATATTCTGTAAATTTTTGTAAATAGTTTTCACCTTTAGCAGTTGCAATATACCTTTGTACAATGTAATGGTCTTTTATTTTCAAAATAAGAGTGTTGATATTTAATTTCTTATTGTTACATCTAGAACTATACATGTATTGTTTGATTACTATAAGTATTTCATTATCATCAGTTAAATTATGCATTATGCATTGACACGGAACCTAAATGCATCATCAGTTAAATTATGCATTTAGGTTCCGTGTCAATGTGAAGTTCCGTGGCACTTTATTACAGTATACTTAATAAGTAATCAGCGCCAGGGAAGACTAATGAACAAACGATACGTGTAGGGCCATTAAACCGGCCAAGTCCAACCGGCAAACAGTTTGCCCTGCGGATAGTCAGTCCAAGTGGTTACACCACCGGCACACAGTTTACCCTGCGGATAGTCAGTCCAAGTGGTTACACCACCGGCACACAGTTTACCCTGCGGATTGTCAGTCCAAGTGGTTACACCACCGGCACACAGTTTACCCCGCGGATAGTCAGTCCAAGTGGTTACACCACCGGCACACAGTTTACCATGCGGATAGTCAGTCCAAGTGGTTACACCACCGGCACACAGTTTACCCTGCGGATTGTCAGTCCAAGTGGTTACACCACCGGCACACAATTTACCCTGCGGATAGTCAGTCCAAGTGGTCACACCACCGGCACACAGTTTACCCTGCGGATAGTCAGTCCAAGTGGTTACACCACCGGCACACAGTTTACCCTGCGGATTGTCAGTCCAAGTGGTTACACCACCGGCACACAGTTTACCCCGCGGACTGTCAGTCCAAGTGGTTACACCACCGGCACACAGTTTACCCTGCGGATAGTCAGTCCAAGTGGTTACACCACCGGCACACAGTTTACCCTGCGGATTGTCAGTCCAAGTGATTACACCACCGGCACACAGTTTACCCTGCGGATAGTCAGTCCAAGTGGTTACACCACCGGCACACAGTTTACCCCGCGGATAGTCAGTCCAAGCGGTTACACTACTGGCAAACAGTTTACCCCGCGGATAGTCAGTCCAAGTGGTTACACTACTGGCAAACAGTTTACCCCGCGGATAGTCAGTCCAAGCGGTTACACTACTGGCAAACAGTTTACCCCGCGGATAGTCAGTCCAAGCGGTTACACCACCGGCACACAGTTTACCCCGCGGATAGTCAGTCCAAGTGGTTACACCACCGGCACACAGTTTACCCTGCGGATAGTCAGTAGTCAGTCCAACTGTTGTGTTAATTGTTTAGAGTTCACAATAATAACGGGAAATATAATAACATTTCAACTAGCTAGAATACCATGACAACCTATCTGGTAGTCCTATAATTAACACATGCTGTGCTTTATCTTTCTGATGTAGAAGGGTGCTACGTCTGACACCAGTGTTAGGTAAATGGTTCTAATGTAGAAAGGTGCTACGTCTGACATCAATGTTAGGTAAATGGTTCTAATGTAGAAGGGTGCTACGTCTGACACCAATGTTAGGTAAATGGTTCTAATGTAGAATTGTGCTACGTCTGACACCAATTTTAAGGTAAACGGTTCTAATGTAGAAGGGTGCTACGTCTGACACCAATGTTAAATAAATAGTTCTAATGTAGAAGGGTGCTACGCCTGACACCAATGTTAGGTAAATAGTTCTAATGTAGAAGGGTACTACGTCTGACACCAATGTTAAGTAAATGGTTCTAATGTAGAAGGGTGCTAAGTCTGACACCAATGTTAAGTAAATGGTTCTAATGTAGAAGGGTGCTAAGTCTGACACCAATGTTAGGTAAATGGTTCTAATGTAGAAGGGTGCTTCGTGTGACACCAATGTTAGGTAAATGGTTCTAATGTAGAAGGGTGCTAAGTCTGACACCAATGTTAGGTAAATGGTTCTAATGTAGAAGGGTGCTACGCCTGACACCAATGTTAAGTAAATGGTTCTAATGTAGAAGGGTACTACGTCTGACACCAATGTTAAGTAAATGGTTCTAATGTAGAAGGGTGCTAAGTCTGACACCAATGTTAGGTAAATGGTTCTAATGTAGAAGGGTACTACGTCTGACACCAATGTTAAGTAAATGGTTCTAATGTAGAAGGGTGCTAAGTCTGACACCAATGTTAGGTAAATGGTTCTAATGTAGAAGGGTGCTACGCCTGACACCAATGTTAGGTAAATGGTTCTAATGTAGAAGGGTGCTTCGTGTGACACCAATGTTAAGTAAATGGATGTGTAATGCTGCGGAGTAAGATGCTGACCTACTTTGTTTTGAGTTCCCATCTTTTGGCCCCTAGCATCACTGACGAGTCCAAGACAGAAATTTCAAAGCTGCAGCATGTGTATGTGTTACGTCCTCTTCTGAGGAATTATATAATGATGTGGCGCATGATGTTTTCAGTTAAAATATATAAAATGTATAGTTTTTTAGATATTATATTGGTGCTAGGTTATTACTATATATCTCAAATTATATATATATGATCATGGAAGTAATAGCGAAAGTACGGACAGATAAATTGTCAAATTTTCAAGGCTATCCATCCCTTTATTAAGACACATAAAATACACGTTACATCACATAAACAGAATATACGTAAAACATGAGAAATGTTTTAGGCATATAATCCCTTCGGCTGATCGGACGCCGAAGGTCCTACCAAATCTGCAAAAAACATTTTAAGGTGATGTTAAGAAAGTATAAAATTCAGCCAAAAATGTTGTTACTAATCGTAGAAGACAGCTTCTGAGCGTATCTATTTGGTTGTTTTTAACATTTGTTTCAGGTTGGGTCGACCCCGAGAAAGTCAGAGTCGGTACATTTTCGTCCCACTCGAAATACTTATATATATGTATAAGACACATTTGAGTTTACAAAAGCAGTACTTCAGCACCACATCAAACTCAATATAGTACACTTATATGTTGTATAGGTGCCTCGAAATCATTATAGTATATGTAATATTGATGCGTCTAAATGATTATGTAATATTGGTGCGTCTAAATCATTATAGTATATGTTATGTTGGTGCGTCTAAATCATTGTAGTATATGTAATATTGGTGCGTCTAAACCATTGTAGTATATGTAATATTGGTGCGTCTAAACCATTGTAGTATATGTAATATTGGTGCGTCTAAACCATTGTAGTATATGTAATATTGGTGCGTCTAAACCATTACATTAAATGTTATATTGGTGCGTCTAAATCATTATAGTATATGTTATATTGTTGCGTCTAAATCATTATAGTATATGCTATATTGTTGCGTCTAAACCATTACATTATATGTCATATTGGTGCGTCTAAATCATTATGTAATATTGGTGCGTCTTAACCATTATATTATATGTAATATTGGTGCCTCTAAATTATAATATTATATGTTATAATAGTGACTCTAAATCATTATAGTATATGTTATATTGGTGCGTCTAAATCATTGTAGTATATGTTATATGTTATACAGGTGTCTCTAAATCGATTTAGTATTTCTCACATTGATGAGATTGTGTTGTCACGTCATTATTCAATTTGTCCAAATGTTTTCCCCGTCTTATTATCGCAATTTTATCAAATCCATCTTAATATAAATCGTATGATGGTGCGGTTCATTTGGCAAGATGGAAGTGCATTTTTGAAGTAATTTTAATTGTTTAATATCATTTCTGTTCATTATATTTTGCTATATTGTCATTAGAAAAATCGGAGAGGGAATACATTGATATTTGTAAAATATGATGAAGTCGGTTGAATATCAAAATTTAAAAATACATGATGTCAGATTACCGGTAGACCAGTTCATGTGAAGACGAATTTGAGATGGACAGAACAGGTCCGGGCACTGCCCTTGTGTCGGATGAGTCAGTGAAAGTCTTGACTAAAAATGTCTGATAATATAATTGTACTGCTACAAAAGATATAATTGTACTGCTACAAAAGATATAATTGGTATATTATCTGTATTGTCATATCTTACATCAACGAGCGTTCACCGATCGACTATTAAAGTATTGTTGCGGAATCATGTTTAACAAAGTTGTTCATACTTTTTTGTCTTTATTTATAAACGTCCACCCTGACTCAGAAGTTAAGTAGTTAGAACACAATGCCGTAATCAGTCGATTGTCCTCCTTTCACACCCGGTATTCTGTCGGTAATTGACACGCACTATGTAGAGTGTTTAGGCAGGTATGCTGATGATCTGTTCCGCTATTATCTCCAGAATGCTTCACAAACTACGATTCACGGGGATTCAAGGACAGAAGAGACCTGCCGTGATACGTGACGCTATCGGTACCATATGATACGATAGATAGACACCTATGCTCGACATACAAACAAACGCCAAGTTTACTGGTGCACACAGCATTTGTTCTTGGTATGAATAAGTCCTTTTATTTTACTTTCAACGAATAATGACACATTTCTTTACTTCAACATGTTTAGTCATATATCTGGGAGGTAAACGCTATTTAGAGTGGTTTAAAAGCTGCACGTTTTTTAAGGTTGCACAAGATGAGGAAAGCTTAAAGGAGGCATTTAGTGAACTTAATATCATGTAAAAGGTGTCACTTTTAGTAAGATTAAATTGTGTAGCATTAGAAATATAACATAGCTGACAACAGATGACATGCATTTTTTTTTATTATATAATATAAAGTTAATTTGAGTATTCTGATCATAGGATGATTCCCTCGCCCAAACATATCAGATTTTCCTAAATAAAGCATGTATAGGGATAACGCAGGATGACGCCATGTTGAATTATATAACTTTTATTCTGTACAAATCAGGTTGAGAATCCAATTTGACAGTCCCACTGCACACAGGACAACTAATTGGAAGTATTTCTAGAAGAAGACTGATATAGGCTTAGCCTGTTGTCTTATTCTTTTGGCAATACGATATTTGCATGCATAAATATTTGTATGTATTATATATGTATTGTTAATAAAATATTTTTGAAATTAAAAAAATACAGGACAACAGCCATTGTTGCTATAGTAGTATTGCATTGTACTCTTTGATCCGATGTTTCTCACTTAGGTAGTTATGACCCTTCCCCCTACAATTACGATATTTTTGTTACAAAGTCCTTCGCAATTATCTTGTCCCTTACCAAGCAGCAGTGCGATATAAAGGGTTTCCGGCCTGGGACCGACATTAAGTGTAGCGATATTGGTCGGATATTTGATAAAACCTCGAACCGTTAAACTGCTACATCGCTTTCGTTTAAAAGGCGGAAACAGCAGGAAATTTGCCACGAGATAGACGAGGCCGTAAATGGCTTATATTATGTTCACACACACTTTAGCTAAAATTATAACATAAATGATGTCTTCATGGGAAAACGAAACCTACAACACTGTCAACATTATTTCTGATTTACTTGCTTCTCCATTCTATGAGATTTTCGTGATAGATGTCAACTGCTGACGAACAAACTTACGGCACAGGCATTCGAGAGATGCAGGTTGATGAAGACTATGGTCAAGTGTTATGATCGCCATCTTGATCTCATCGAGAAATATTTTGTATCTTTGTGTGATATGAAGATGGACGTTTTTGAGTTTGCTTATTGTTACGATGACAGTGATGACTTGGTTCTCATTTTTAGGATTGATGCTTACCAATATTTACATGGCGGGTGTCGTCAATGAAGCAGAAGACGCTTAATCTTCCGGAACAACTGGTCTTATTTTCTTGTGCTTTTACGAGTGTCTCCATGTAAATCTTTCCTTTGTTCCTATTTTGCCTTAAAATCAATTAAACTAGGGGCAAAATACGCAAAAAGGAAGGATCTACATGGAGACCCTTGTAAAGGTACAAGAGAATTAAACCAAGTGCTACGGAGGAGTTAGCGTCTTCTGCTTCATCGACGACACCCGCCTTGTAAATCTTGGTCACATCCATGTAAACCTTCAGTTCCCGAGATTAGAACCGAGTTAAAACAAAATTTAAAAACACATAAAACAAAATTAAAAAAAACCCATAAAACAAAATTAACGGCAAGATTTCTCAGAACGACCAATCAGATCGCTTGCCTATTTCTTTGGAAACTATAAATGATCAATTGACTATATTCAATATCTTTGACTTTGAATTATAATAACTGATGTAGTCAATTAACTGTCTTAACCTTGATATCTTTCTGAACCATGACGATCAATAGCATTTGTTTATAATTTTTTTTTATCTCATTAAGGCAACAAATAATTATTAGTATATTAATACTGATCTGTTAATTTTCATTATCAGTTATTAATGAAAGCGAGTTTACCAAAAGGAATTGTTTGGTTTTAGATTTTATCAGCATCTACGTGATTTCGACTTATCTTTAAATTAAATTTTATTTAGTATGAGTTATCAATTTGCTGTAAAAGTGGATGCCTTAGCACTTGGAATATTTCGCTTTGTCAGCCTCCAAACTGTTCGCGCTATTGAGTATTATATTAGTATTAACATAACTATAAATGATGCATTGTTTTTAATAACACAAAGTGATAAGCGATTAGTTGACCATGTTATGGTTAATTATTAGTTAAACTATCAAAGAGTAAAAGCCAGTACCCGCGCAATAGCATAATGACAATGACATTATAAATTATAAATGATATCAAATTACCAAATAGAGTTCTGAATACGAATTATTTTTTGATACCTAAAACATATATTGTTGACAATTAAACCTGATATTATTCTAGACGGTTCGCTTATTATTTCACTTAATCCAAATCAGGAAGTTACTCATTTTAAGACAATTAACAGATGTTTGCAACTTACAAACCATATCAATGGACTCTGTGTACAATCGTCAACAAGACAAGCTATTTCAGGGTTGGCCTGAAATTAATTCGAATGATTTCTAAAGAAAGTTATTTCCTTAAGTCTCTTTTGTCGTGAATAAAAACGAAATCGATAAGCTATCCATTTCAACCCCTGTTAATCTGTATCGACTGGTTAATCATTTCTCGTACGTGTACTGGTGTTTTCATGCCAGGGAAAGGTGACTTGGTGGACATCACGATGTGATTTCATAGAACTTGAATGAGTCATGACAATTTGCACCAACTTGTATAGAATGCTTTGCAAATAAACCAAAAAGAAGACTTCTATACTTCAATTATACATATTTATTGCATAAATGGTTTTTAATGCCAACCATTTAACGACTGAGCGATTTGCATTATACCTGAGGATAACTACGTCACATATTAGAATATTGCATGATTGAAATAGGAAATGCTGAATTGAGGACCAATTTATTGAACACGGATTGTCATATAGCACCAGTATTTATGCAATTTCATTTCCATAAATGATAGACCATCCTCATTCTCTTCCGTCAAATAGCGTTACAACGGTGCTGTAGGTTTCAATATAAGGCGTTTGATACCGCCACCTTGCCTGCTAGGACGACTGCTACCATCGTTTAGCAATTTTGACGCGGTGACCCCCAGGGACCCGCAATGCGGTAGGTAAATGGAATTTCTTTATTAGAAAAAAATCAAATCAAGTCGATATGAAGTTATAAATAGGGAGATCACTTAGGGTCATTATAAAGCAATTTGTATTATGATAAAACTCACTTTCTCCGAAACGGAAATCACTTAGTTCTAGTCGATACACTGAATACCTTATTATCTATTACATTACATATATCATTACACTATTAGCATTTTAAGGCATAGATCAAATCGTCCGTAGTTTTCTAAGAAATTGTTTGTGTTGATTGTTTCATAATTGTTCAATATAAAATCAATTATGTAAGACTAAGATCCTTGATCAAGATATGTCAACGTCCTTAAATGATTGAACTGATGAAAGGACGCGGAACAATGCAAAACCAAAACAAACCAATGTATGTCAATGTCGATAAGCCTGGTATAATTTTTTTTATTTCATCTCCTTTGCACTACATGACTAGGATAGAAGATATACTTTAACTATCAACAAACAAACTTATTAAACTTGATCTTGCTGTTTATAATGTATGAATAAAGCCCCACTAACCCTGATTAACTCCAAAATCACTTTCCTTCATCAATGATAAAATATAAATGATTCATTAACGGAATAAGTAAGGGATAATGGATTTAACCATCGATTAGGCATTTTTAGATTATTTTTTCGATATCAATTATTCGAAACAAATGCGTTTGATATATGTGCGAACATAGATACTATTTTATGTTGCTATTTTCTGTTACACACCAATACCAGAACGGATTACATTCGGAGGTATTGATTTACATATCTCAATATCCTAAAAGGGAATCGAAGAAGCGGTCAATAATAGGTGACGTATTTCACGATGGACAATGAATAGTGATACACAATGACTATCGATGCATAATTGAATGGCGATGGACAACGAATATCGTTGGACAATTGAATGGCTATAAGCAACAAATAACGATGGACAAGGAATATCGATGGGGAATATTGAATAACTTGAAATTAAGATAAGCAGCAAACAAATGGAAACAGAAAAAGAAAATATGTATAATTATCAGAAATATTTATCAGCGAATACTTAGATGTGATACACTTTGTACCAATACTCCCGTAATTCTTTGATTTTTTTAAACGGTCATCGACGTTTATGATATCGTAAGGAAATGGTAGCGGTATATAAATCCTAATAAAAACAAAAAAGTGGTGTATTCATGGGAATAAACTATTAGCGATAATTATTATTTATAATATGATAGAAAAAGGTTAGGGGTATATACATTTAGATAAAAAGTACTTAGTAAGCAATGTTTAAATCATGTCAAAATGTACTCAGTGTGCATATCACAAGAACAGGGTAGCGATATGCATACCGTTATAAATGGTTAGTATTTTATTTCTTAAAATAAAATAGAGGTCTATATCTTAAACTATTAAGATAAGGATTCTATCGGGTTACACTTTATTTAATGTAGCAACAAATGAAATTATGTCATCACTTGCATTTTCTCGACCCTAGCAGGGTGGGGATTATGCTATTTTCCCACACTCTTATCCAGACCATAGCAGAGTGGGAATTATACTGCTATCCAACACTCTTATCCAGACCATAGAAGGATGGGGTTCATACCGCTATCCCACACTCTTATCCAGACCCTAGCAGGATGGGGATTATGCTAATATCCCACACTCTTATCCAGACCCTAGCAGGATGGGGATTATGCTAATATCCCACACTCTTATCCAGACCCTAGCAGGATGGGGATTATATGCTATCATCCCACACTCTTATCCAGACCCTAGCAGGATGGGGATTGTGCTATCATCCCACACTCTTATCCAGACCCTAGCAGGATGGGGATTATGCTATTATCCCACACTCTTATCCAGACCATAGCAGGGTGGGGTTTATACTGCTATCCCACACTCTTATCCAGACCATAGCAGGGTGGGATTATGCTATTATCACACACTCTTATCCAGACCATAGCAGGTTGGGGTTTATACTACTATCCCATACTCTTATCCCGAACCTAGCAGGATGGGGAGTATGCTATTATCCCACACTCTTAACCAGACCATAGGAAGGTGGGGATTGTACTGTTGTCCCACAATCATATCGACCTTATGGGGAATGATCGCGCTGATGGTTAAACAAGAGTTGATTCGGTCCAATAACGAAGAATACTTTAAGAAAATTACAATATCGTGCAACATGACATGTACTACGGGTAATTGGTAATTCAATTAAATTCTAGTTTGAAGTTCATATTCATATACGTTCGAGAGAGGGTAATACAAGACATGTGATTTTGTCTCGATAAAAATAAATGAATTGTGTTAGATGCATTTGTTTTTATTTCTATCTGCATTCGTGTTTTGTCCTAAGTCCTCTAAATGCCTTCACCCTCTACCTGCCAATGACAGCCTGCCTACAATGTGTACACGGACCTTCCATCAGGTTGTACCCTGGTTCAATTTACCTACCGCATGGAAATCAGAAAAGGGCGTCACCCCTACACTAAAAGGAGGAATGATATTAGAATTTTCCCAAGATCTAAATCGACCATGAATAAAGAGCAAAACTTCCGTCAAATGTCTGTTAGCACATTGACGAGGAATATGTTTGGTGTTTGTGTATACATGTGTGTAGCTTTACGCCGTTCTTAGAACATGCATTTATTTAAATATGATTCTTTTTAATAACTGCATCCTTAATTGTTTATGTTCTATTTACTTTGCACTTTAATCAATATGATATCTCTATATAATATTTATTTTGTTTTGTAAATATCATATGAATATCGAAGGCAAAAGACCACACTATTTTCTGTGTTTGTTTACAACGATATATTTCAGGATTTGAAGTACTGCCTTTATGAAGATTTATTTATTCATTTTTTGCAGTTGCCAAAAAAACAACGTCTGCTTAAACTGATTACAAAGGTATTCCTTTAATGATCTTCTCTTGTGAAAAATCGAAATTTTCTGGCGACTAACTTTTTTCTTACATGGATTTTTGAAAAGGGGAGTTAGCAGAAAATGCAAAAAGAAATATATGGTAGTGAACTCGTTTTTGTGCTATGCTCGGTCAAAGATACCAAAATGAGCAGAACACCTTATTTATGTGAAAAATGCCATTTTGGCCAATTGCAGGACATTATTATTCAATATCTGATACATTGTATGTCTGAATGTTTTCAGAATTGACAAATATAGTATATTTTTTTCATTAATAATGGAAGAAAAGTGTCTTTAAAATATTCTTTTAGCTCAGAAAAAAAGTTAGTTATCCCTACCCATTATTTTTAAAGAGAAAATACTCCATTTTTCATCATTTTTTGCAGATTTAATGCTTTATAAAAAAAATAACTGGCGACAGACTTTTTAGATATTTGGCAGATCAAAAGGAAATGGGTTTCTGATTCTAAAACCAAAAAGAAAAAAAAAAAAAAACGGTCATAAAAACTGGGGGGTAGCTGTGGGCTTGTTTTTCTTTTGTCCCATTATCAAATGTGTTATTGCTTCAATTACACTAAATATCTTAAAAAAATACCCAAAATGTAAAAATACAATGTCTTTGTTACATAATATTTGCTTTCTAATGAACATAAAGAAGTTGTACAGCAAAAATGTACTTGTTGTAATGAAAAATCATGAAATTTGCCGTTTGTGAAGTGCAAGAAATACACAAAAATACTAATTTTCAAAATAGCCCCCATAATGGTCTTTTTTTTTTTAAATTCTTCTACAAAGTTTTACAGATACCAGACATCTAATTTTTTGCTACATTTTTCAGATGCATATTTGCTATCAAAATTGATAGTAAATTGTAAGATATTACAAAAATATCTCACGTGAGATCAAAACGAGATTTGAACGTGATTGAAACCTCACAAGGGCAGATCCTTGAAGTAGAAAATCGCCTCTTAAAATGTACACTATAGAACAAACATAGCAAGCTTGACATTTAAAGGCATTACGGATTCAAAGTAACTAAATGAAATGATTTCTATAACAAAATGATATATAAATACATATTTTAAAACTGAAGAAAAGCAAGCTGTTTGTCGTTGGTGAGTGTTTCTATACCATATGTGAAGTCAGTCACGTCTAAAATTAAAGTAATGTCTAAAATTCTCCAAAAAGTAATCAAGTAACAAGTAGCAATCACTTTCCAATGTATATTTTCATAAAAAATTGAAAGGTTATTTCTTTCTCAAACAATATTACAAAATATAGCTTGAACATCTTTAGTTTTAGTGAAGACGATAACATATTGCGCTTTATGAAGTGAGCAGACTACAATTTGTACAAATTGCCATTAATAATGTAATCGATTCGTAATTGATATGGAATGAGTAATGAGTTTATCAACGATATCATCTGAATAAGAAGTGAAAACGCTGGTGAAACAGTTTACGGATTTGTATCTTATTTTTATTTATTTTCTTTATTTTCACATTTTTTATACTACACTTGTAAATAATATCTAGATTTTTTTATCACATAACTGACCCGTCCAGTCATGTCAAACGGCCATGTCATAAAAATGGTATTGCACACGTGTAATAACAATATTGTGACGTCATAACCAAATGACGTTTTTATGAAATCATATGATTGTCTCGGTAGTGAAAATCGTACTGTCAGAGAAGAAATTTGCCTTTTTGATAGATAATTAATTTGAGAGTTTTTGTGTATTTTCTCATAAATACAATGTAATATGATAAATAGAATCTTACACTCGTGTCATTGTAATATAGAATTTATTAAACTCGTTAATGTTTGTCCCAATGGTGTCATTCCTAAATTCTATCCTATATCTATCAATATAGTGTATTGCATTGAGTGACATAATATGTATAGAAGTAGTGAATAGGGATAACTATTTATTATACATAATGTACATGCATTTCCTTCAATTTAGAATTCAAATGATTTGTAAAAGGAGAAATTGACAAGAACAAATAATAAATGCATCATATCACCAATATTTAAAAACAAACAAACAAACAGAAAAAAAAATAACAACAACAAAATAAGCTAACAAACAAACGAACGAACTAAGGCCTACATGAAAAAATACATTCAAATATAAAATTCCATGCAAACACAAAATATATCTGAATCATATCACTAATATCTAAAAACAAACAGAAAAAAAAACAAAACAAAAACAAAACAAACAAACAAACAAACAATCTTACATGAAACTATACATTTAAATATAAAATGGCATGCCGATACAAATGTACAAAATCGCTGACATTAAGCTGGCTAAAACATGTCTAAAACAGAAAAGAACATTCCACATAACGCCTCTATAATTATTCTTAACACAGTAACTTGTGTGATTTTGTTTATCATTGCTGAGATAATGAAATGACAGTATGGCTGCTGACAATGCTATCAGACAAAGGCGCTTGATTTTTCATTGTACTCATACAATAGCAATACTGTGTCTCTTAATTGAGAGAAAGTAGTTTGGTTTTGACAATTTCGTAATTTACCATAATTAGAGCGTTTTCTGAAGTCTGTTACGGTATCAGTTTGCTGAAATCTACACAATACGTTTGTGTCCGTTGGGCAAGTCTTGCTATTAGTTGTAGTTTGTACAATATTATCAGTACAATAGAAATGAAGAAAAAACAAGTTATTTGTTTAACAGAGACAATTATCTTTACTTTCAAGATACAAACAATGCATTCACAGCTATTTTTCAGGCTTTGTAGGGGGTTAAGTATTTTTGAGTGGACAATTATAAAACTTGTCATTATCGAATCCCATATTAGTGAGAGTTATTATTAGGATAATTAAAAGTTTAATATCTTTGTCCAATTATTTCCTTTTCAAATGAAATACCAATCAGCAAAGAGTATCTCCGTAAGTAATGCTTTGTTTTTCGTTTTAAACAAATATATAAGATATGGCAATATCTTCACAGTTTAAAAGGAAACCAATTAGCATACTTTCCCTCTCCTGTTATCTTCAAAATAACAACTTAACAATTAAGTACCTATTTACTTCACAGTCATTATGTGTTGTTAAATCGCAGTGTTTTGTTATTAAAAGGGGTGTCATTGAAAACGACTGTTATGTTCAGTGATCTATAGTGTAAACTAACACCTCAACGGTATTTATTAGAGTGGGGCACGCAAAGCTTCCAAAAACATGATTCACCAGTGTTATCAGCTGACAAAAGGTTGACTAGAATGTTAAGTCAGGTGAATTAACAAATATGTTTGTTTTTCTTTCTTTTGTAAAGATTGGGTAGAATTACTGCTATGCTTTTTTTATCAATGTGATATCATAATATAAATATTAATACATGTGCGAATACAACTAAAATTACATCAATATAGGTTGGTGTCAATATTTGCATCAATTAATATCACCCGAATCAAATTATTTGTTAATAATACAAATTAAAACATGAGCTGGTAATACATTACAACATTATATATGGAACAATTACAACCTGAGCTAATAGTATAAATAAATACTTTTGTTACCGATAGACCGACATTTGTGTCATGGTATAAATGCTATTTAAAAAAGCAAACCTCTCCCTCAAATATATCATACATATATCATGCATTAAATTCCGCCGTAAATGAAAATATGTAAAAACAGAAAAGCACTTTGAGATAATCAGTACATTTCAGACTGCTGAGTCACACTGCGTAACAACCATGACCAGCTCATCCATGCCATAAACGTGCCGTCAGCTGTCCTTATGTTAATATCACCTTAACTGTAAATAAATATATATCATTATCAATGGCTAAAATAAAAAATGCTAATTTATACAATGGCTTGAGGTTTTGATTATGTTGAAAACGGGAAATACAATATGTTATATTTTATATGACCATATTGATGATCTTGATGAAATAAAGTAAAAACATCCTTTCATTAAAATCTGTAATACCATCCAAAGACGAAACGAACTTTAGAAGTACAAAACTACATAATTTGATGCAGCAATATATTCAATTGAGCAGTTATTTTTGATTAAATGAGTGATCATGACTTATTTCATTACACAGATTGGTCGAATCACACCCTGGTGAACATCATCGCGGCAAATAAGCTACAGACGGAACACGCTTTATGGTGATGAAAGGACTAATTTCCAACCCGATCCCTCCGCTCGTCTCACTGTCATTATCTTGTCTGTTTAGCAGCGTATTGATCTGTTTGACGGATCTGTTACCTGCATCGTGGCTCCTCCCACTTTTCAGCGATTGGGCGAGGAGCTTCATCGACAGATACACGCGGATGGTTGAGATTAGGAATACTAAATAGGATTTTCACTACTAATGCCGTACAACAATTTGCGAACAATTTCAAAAATTGTGACGATGTGTATCATTTAAAATGTATTTCACCTGTGACTTTTTATTCACTGTTGAAATAAGTGTGTGAAGGTACTGTCTTAAGCAGTTGTACCAGTGCCTTGTGGCGAGACCAGAGCTACTCGTATGAGGCTCAACACTTTCACAAGGGATAATTGTTTCTGATAACCGATGTTAGTAATCAGTATTGAACATTATCACCTCGCTACATTATATAGTTGGAATAATGACAAGTGGTAAAGAAAGACTAGTTGTTGAAGACTGTGGACAAGATTCAGACTCTGAGAAAACCATGTTGGAGAACGAGAGTGTTGAAGACCGATTATCGCCTAGAATACCACCGGCGTCGCCAGAGTCGCCGGACTTTGATGACAGACTGCCTCTACCAATGGATTTAAAAAAACGGCCAAGTGTGGACAGCAATTCGGCTTTAACTAATAAAGCTAAATCCTCCTTTCTAATCACAGACATTTTGTCAAGGCGAAATGAACAAAATTATTCCAAAGACTACAAGGCCCACGCTGGTCTAGATGTTATCGGGCATCAGTGTCAGACTTGTATAATAGAACCGTCCAGAAAACGTAGAGACAGTTTCCGAGATACGGAATCCCCATCACAAGAAGATTCTGGGGATGAACAAGATGAAGGTTTGTTATGTTTTTATGGCGTATTTAGACCTGTATTAGATTTATAATGTGATTTAGATAACCCGGTTTATAATATATTGCTTGCCTCGTTCTTTAGGTTTAAAACACATAACATGCACTGTGATAGTATTTAGTGAACATGGACATTGTTACAAAAATGTAGTTATCATTCGGAATATTGTATATTAAAAGTTAAATTGTTATTGTTATAATTCTAGCGCTTCATTGTTATATTTTAGTACATTCATAAAGAGCTAAAAACAATAATTAAAAAATGACTGTTATTTTAAATTACGAAGGAAAAACAAAACACTGATAAATATCGGAGAAGAAGTTCAGGTTTGTTATGGAATTAAACCGCCGATAACACACTGGATAGATTTTATATTGTGTACGATTACAGCATGTGAGAGGTCATTTAGTTCACTGCACATGCTAAGCCCTTCACAGCCTGTACACTTTCTTCAACCTATTTACATCTATCAATGTAAGTAATATCAATAAGTTCAAACTAGTACATACGTGGCGGCATAAAACACGGAATACTGCAGCTTCACAACACGTATAAGAAGATTATTTAACACCAAAGAAATCGTATGAAGGAGCCACAAACTAATCACATACACAACCACACATCCTTAAGGTTGTTGATTTCATGATGTTATTCTGACAACATCACAACAATAAGCACGTTAGCAATATATTTTATCAATCCATCAGAACATTATAATTATGATTATAATTCAAAACTATTTTAGCGAACGGAAATATTTTTTTTCTTTACATTGTTTCCAATATTAACGTTTTATATTGGTTTAATACATGTCAGCAGGTTATCTATATTACATAACTGGTTACAAAACATTTGTATAATTCGAAAATTCGTAAATTAATAAATGTCTTTTACACGTCTCACATTTGAACTTATCTCCCTATCAAACATTATGACAGATGGATCCTGTTAATACCTTCGAGGTAATAATTATAGGGAACTCTAAAAAAACATACGTGTATATTACAAACAATTAACATGAAGATACATCTGAACTAATTAGCCTAGCCACAAGTATGACTGATGAACCCTGTTTTAGATAATCAAACATTGGGAGTGTATATTACAATTAACGTGAACATAATTAGAACATAATACTACTGACAAACATGTATATTTACAATGCGTGTTTACGGGCCTGTAAGGTGTTTACAGGTCAGAGACTACTGTAATTAGGGTTTATTATCTCTGTGATCATCACCTGTTCACACCGGGTGCTTTACAAACTATAATTTGATGACTTTAAATTTACGACCTATGATACAATCTTTATGGTTTTTAAAACCATACCAAAATATTCTACAAATCTCAACCGTTGAAGTACTATGGTCCTTCTCCGTCTTCTTTTCAATCAAAAAAGTAAAACACATTTGTTTTTGGATTCAAACATTTTATTTTTAATTTTCGATATATTTACAATGGTATACTTATAACCGTATATTCGAGTTAGCATTATTTTATCATTTGGTGATCTGGTGATTCAATTAAACGGATTCCAAGGGGTACCAGCGTCTTTCCGTGTCATCGGATATCATTTAAACACCTACATTATGATGTAAGCTTCACGATGGAAATACAAGTTTCATTGTCAGACACAGATGGAGATACACATTTTTATCTACAATATCGGCTGATGGTTATACAAATTAAAAAAATGAATGTTACAAAACTCTATTATAATAATGAGAAATATTGACGATTTGTAGAAACTGTATTAATTTGTTGGAATATGATTATATATTGAAGTAAACTATGAGTTTCTTATTAACTGCTTTCTCTTATTGAATTTTGCTGTTGTTCGTATTGAATTGTCATGAAATACCGTAACATATAAATGATTAAAATAAGACCAATAATAATTCTGACATCTAGATTACAAATTATAAACTGTTGAGAATAGTTTTGGATTGCTACATAGTTAATAAACAAACTGGCAGATTTGTTGTCGTAGTTAATTGAACGGTACAGGTGAGGAGACACACTTTGCACCTGTTGACATCCTCCCTTTTTCAGTAATGTGATAACGGCTCATGGCGCTTTACGTGATTTGACACAGGGCCGTTTTGAGATATAATACATTAATAAGGAATTGCGCTAAAGCTGTCGGTTTATTGCCTGCCAAGTGGTAATTGGTTTAATAAATAAAACATCCCTCCAGCTAAGGTCGGGAAGTCTTATCACACAGGTAGAGGTAGATACTAGGCCGAGACCTGGAATTATATTCTAGCTGGTGTTTTATCGTCGATGTAAAGTGAAATTGTATCTTACCTGCTGCATTATTTATATGTCAGAATTGCCAATAATCTATCGTTTAAGGACTGATTTCTCGGCAATATTGTGTTTGCCAACACGATATACCTACGCCTGCAGTAATATGTTGTTGCCTTTTTCTCACGGGCGAATTAGTACTCAGTGAAAATAACTATTATTTTATGTATAGTTTTTGGGTGGAAAGCATTAGTTTTGTTACGATATTATATGTACTGGCATGCGAAACATTTTTAAATGTTTAAAACTAGTCTTGCTCATTTATAAAATGATTTTATTTTTAGAATCATTTCTAACAATGCAATTTCTTTGTCTGGCTATGGTATTGTTACAAAAAACAGAACCCTGCAATATGTTAAGGGTATAAAAACAATGGATTGTAGCCTTGAGGCGACACAGGTTTCCCTGTACCACAGATGCTCTACCTGAGACAAGGGGTCAGAAACAGCGTTCTCAAAGACAGTTTGAGTGCACAATCTGATAATACTTTTTTAACGTTAACGCCTCGTTGCACGAGGCCATCCGCATGTTTTGCCAAGCTCAAAGTGGACATCTGTTCATAACGATTCTATAATAATCTAATTTATTTATTTCACAACACATTATTGCTTTAGTTAAATGATGCTTGATATGAATGCTACTTAACAACCATTGATTGATTAACAACAAAAATACTCTTTTGCGTATCAAAATTTAATAATAAATAAAGATTCAGGAATGTCTAGTGTTTCTAACAATAAAATTGGGACTTCACTTTTATATCATTTAATAAGTATATTTTAGAAGTGTTAATGTATAATTTAAGTCACTTTATCTATTTATCTGTCTTTTTCTTTTCCCAGAATCATCAGACAAGAATCAATGCTCCTCAGACGGCTCATCATTATGCTCAAAACACAAGAAGCCCCGAAAGGCGAGAACAGCCTTTACAGACCATCAGCTAAATTGTCTGGAGAAAAGCTTTGAACGGCACAAATATCTCAGTGTACAGGATAGAATGGAATTGGCAGCAAAACTCAATCTGACGGACACCCAGGTGAAGACCTGGTACCAAAACAGAAGGTAAATCTTAGCACAGATTTATTAGTGGCCTTTTTATATCTATAAATCGGTTACACACTGCCGAAATGTTTAATATATCGTTATGCATTTTTTTTAAAAATATTTGCAGAAAGTAACGATGACAATTTTGTTTGCCCGAAATAAATTATTTTGCACCCTGACGGAAAAATAATCCTAGCAAATAATACATTTTGACAATATCTGGAATCAAAACTATGTGTGCTAACTGTAATTGATAAATTAATTACAGTGCAATAGTAAATATATGATGTAGCCAACCGAACAAGGCTTTATCTCTACTATGGTTTATGTTTATTTCGTTGCTAAGACAACGACAAATATTATATCATAAATACCTTACGTAGCCGCTGATGGGATAGCAAATGTTATCTGTAAAATATTGAATAACCGATGCAATTATTAAACATGTCACGCTAGACATTTAACTAAGCATATGCGAAATTATAGTAATAACTTGAAATAAAATATGGAGAACAAAATCAACAAATAAATAAATTATCCTTGATATGTATCTGTTTTTTTTTTAACTATTTGATGTAGTTTCATAATGTTATAAAAAGAAGTTATTAACCATTCTTTTTTAAATAATACGAACATTTCTTATTTCCCTACTAGTTTTCGTTATGTCTTAAAGAGAGCATTTCATTACAACACTGATATATTAACACCAAACATCGCTATTATGATTTGTGTTTCACTGTAGACACACGTTTAAACAATCATTTTAGACAGTGTTATAATTGAAACAATTTTTAGTTTTCATAAGGCGAGTTGTATGATATATTTGATATTGGCTAAAATTTATGACACTTTTATGTAAAATTACACTTAGTATAACTCAACAAATATCTTAACTGAACAGTTAAAGTCACAAGAGATGCATGTATCAGAATAGTGGTGAAACATTTCCCAATATACCCGACATTTTGACGGTAGCATGAAGACAATGTAACCATATAGACAGCCAGACACATAGCCCTGCTCTATAAGGTATGACAGCGCCAAACTCTCTGTAGCGTCTTCTGTTGGCCAATCGGAAAAGATTTTAATGCTCCCGGAAAGCTATAACAACTGAACAAGCAAGTCTCTCTGCTTGAGTGAGTAAGTTACGGAAGCTCAATAATTGCTCCGACAACTCTTAATTAGCAATGAACTAAAGATTGTATTTACGCGTTGTTGTCCCCGGAAGAGCAATGAGAAATGTTTTAATAGCATAAATCAGGAGCAGGCTCTCTTAACTGACAAACGCAACCAAATGTGCCAGAATTTCATATTAATAACGCTTACGTTCCGGAAACATTTCCCAGGAAATAGTTAAATTGTTTTTCTGCTTTTTGTGGCGCCCAGTTGCGTTAAAGATGCTAAAATATCGTCGATGGCTGGAAGGGAATAATAAAAATATGTGAATCAAAATAATCTGTTTATAATATCACTTTAACATGTATAGCCTCAGCTACAGAAACACTTTAGAGAATTACTATTTTTATCTTAGTACGGGAAAGCATATTAATGGACCATGAGATATGAGATAATTTGATCAAACAGCCATTATATTGTTTGGACAATTCCTAACGTTCCGTTTCATCTCTTTATTAGTCTGACATGCATCCTTTCATCCAATTTGATTTTAAATGAAAAACAAAAACAAAATTTTATCGCATCAAAACTGTTATATTTCAGTGCGTTTATTTATACAACGTAAATTAAGCCATCGCTTACAGTTCTTTTAACTATATTTTAGAACAAAGTGGAAAAGACAGACTTCGGTTGGTTTGGAACTTCTAGCAGAGGCCGGAAATTACAACGCTTTCCAAAGACTCATGCACTCCGGCAATTACTGGTCGCCCTATCACCAGCAGGCCGCGCGAATGATATCGACACTGGATTCCTATTATTACCGGTCCGGAAGTTCCTCGGCACTATCTTCTCAGCGTCCGATGATGCCTCGGATGTACATTCCAGGAATGAGTTCTTTGCCGTCATGACCAAAACGTGATATCCATTCGCGTTAATGACATGACAGACAGTGTTCCTGTAATCTAAAAATAGCAACAGGTACATTGCCCTCTATTTCAGGCAATATCAAATGTTTCATTGTATTTAGGATATGGATTGTTATTTCCGTGTACTTGGACTTTATAATTCGGATGTTAAAATTGAAGTAGTAAAGGTCAGAGTTTATTCGTATATATCAATTGATGTTACAATCGACAGACTTATTCCGTTTCACACAGAAACAAATTCGGAATCAAATGTAAATCAAATTTAATTATTACTATGCTTTTTCAATTTCTACGTTTTTTTGTATCGATATTTCTTATTCGAAGAGACACAAGTAATTTGACTGTACTGGAAGAATGGACAGGATTTTCTGGTGAAATATGAAATTTCGACACGACCATTATGATACGCGATGTTAGACCAGCCACCGTATTATAGTTAGGCTAGGTAACTCCGATGGTAACATTTGGAAATATTAATCAATACAAAACACTTTCATAACAAAAACTTGTGCTGACATTTTGATTAGTTCATGTTCAGAGGAAGTACAATATAGCACGGGATATTTTATATTGAATTAATAATAATAATATGTCTACGTGCTCTACCGTATGTTATCCAAACCTTGTATTGTAAAGCTTTTGAGACTTGATATACTTCAACTTCCACTTGAAGCATTTTAAAACTTGCAATGCAAGTCATTATACAATAATATTATCGACTTGATACCACTGTATTTTCTGAAGCAGGTCTTATGTATCTAATTTCAACACAATAATCATCTAAATATTAAATGCAACTACGATTTAATATTTTGTCTACCTTAAATGTGTGCATTAGAGTCAATATGAAATATTATCATATGTTTATTAAATATGATAGTATATGTATATGGCATACGTTCAGAATTTTGTCCTGAACATACTTGAACACTAATCAGTAAACTCTCTTCAGCGATAAATGGGATAATCTATAGTGTTGCTCAAATACAGTAAAATCAATGAGAGTTAGAACTGGGTGTATACCTGCAATATTTTAGAATTTTTTATCATTGTCTACGCGGTCTTTTATTTAATTGACTGTGAATTGTGTACTATACTGTTTCAATAATTTGTAAATAAAACTCTTAATTTATTCTTATTTGTTTTGTTAATTAATTACCTGACTTGCTCCATTTGTCCTAATTCGATATTGCAATACTGTAGTACAAAATAATAACGACTCTGGAAAGATATCATCACCACTGACTATATTTTGAAAACAATGATAACAATTTAAACTTGGAGCAGCTGATACTGAAAAATCACCTTTCTGGAAGCATGTAATTCATAGCTAAAAAATGGTTACTATATCCTTTTTCGTGTTCAAAACATTTCAATTGCAGTTGCAATCCTGAACCATCTTTTGAGTATAATAATAAAACAATTCTTAGAAAAAATGACATTTATTACAATTTTATTTAAATTTTACTATTTTAAGCATTTAATTTTTTGGTTTTTTTTTTAGCTTAGAGTCTGTTGTTGATCTCAAAATTTAAAGATAATTAATAAATAAAAATGATCGGATCTTATCATTTCTGTTTAAACTAATATCGAGAAAGGCGCATATTAAGTTCAGAATAGGACAAAAAAAAACAACCTTGCCAAATCTTTCAATTTCTGTTTCAGGTATATTAACGCTGTTTTGTCTTTAAATAACAAGACGCTTTCAGACCTTCTTGAACGTATATACCATCAAATCAAGGAAAGAACATACTATTTACATTCGCTGATCTACCTTGATCTCTACTGAAGCTATGGCCAACACGGGCAGCTTACTACTAAGCTATACATTAACGTGATGTTTTCGATTTTCCTTTCGTGAACTGTCCCCTTTTTAAAGTAACATCCCTGCTTCTCCAACCTATGGTATTTACATGTCGAAGTTGATTCGTTATCATAAAGCATTATCTGAATATTTCGATGTCGACTGTTACAAACAAACTTACAACACAAGTATGTAAGATGAGATGCAGGCTGACGAGAACTATGAGCAAGTTTTATGGTCGTTATTTTTTTCTCAGTCAAAAATATTTTGCATCTTTATGTGATATGAAGATGGATATTTTTGAGTATGCTTATAAGTGTGCTAACTTGTTGTGATTGACAATGATGACTCGGTTCACAATTTACGGACCTGACGTTTACTTCACATGGCTGGTGTTGTCGATAAAGCAGAATACGCTTACTCTTCAGGAACACCTGGTCTTGTTCCCTTGTACTTTTGCTTGGGTCTCCATGTCAATTACCATTTTGTTCACTTTGTTTTGCCCCTACTTTGATCGATTTTGATTTCGGATTATGGTTTTGTTGCCGCTTCGGTATTCTCTAATTATTTATGAATAAATGTTCAAAATAAAAAAATATGCGCGCCGTTACAATACTAATTTACCAGTAGCGACGTTAAGAAATAACAAAAATTAATAATACAGATTTTTTGTGCAAATATTATTTTTTAAGTGATGTATGCCACTTACCACACACCAATATTTTTTTTATTTAAGAACTCTGAGGAAATGCTGTTATTTTTAAAACGGAAGCAGTCATTTGGATACGGTAATCATTCGTGCAATGTTGAACTAAATGACCAAGTCGCACAATGTATACCTCTCTCTATATATGCAATTATCACCTTGGCATAGGGAACAGTGGATACCGCCTATCACACCCTTAGGCGAATTAAGGAATACTACTTACCATACACACTATTTCACCTATCACATATCAAAGTAAAAACTAAAACATCCTTTTCATGTCCGGAAAACGAAATCGTCACGTACAGTTTACATCGTATAGCCGAGTAGATGTATATCTGCCTGAACATAAAGTTATGGCAATTGTTTCGACTGTCCTGATTTCAGCCTTCAAAACAAGTCAGCTAAGTGGGGGGGGGGGGGGGGACTAAATCGTTACCATAGACGTTTTATTCGTTAGTTACCAGTCACACTCGGTTTACGTCTCTACGCTGTCAACAATAGGGAGTTACTTAGACACAGTTAACTCATTCACGCTGAAGTGTTATGTGTCAGTCATAAATATGTACAGTAAGTCATAATTACTGTGGAAATGAAAAAAGGAGGAACAGACAATATCGAGTAAACAACTGATATAAATGTAAATCCTGTTGCATTATCGAAGTAATTACATACATTTTAATTGTCCAATATTATATTCCTGGAATGCTTTCAGAAAAAGCATACAATTACTAAACCACATCTAAATCTGAAGAAGATAATTAGACCATAGCTAAAACCACGTGTATTACCTCTACATACCTGTCTGTCGACCTGCACACGGTCATATCTAAGCAAAGACGTTAACCATTTACATCGTTATATAAACCTACCAAGGTAATAGTGTCGCCCAAGTGAGCACTAATTGATTTTTATGATGTTGACAACTAATTGATAAATTGTATGAGTTTTAAATTGTTGTAAATTGCCCTCTTTATGTACAATATCTGCCGGTTTGTACGCGTTTTTTACCTGAATCATTCGACACTGGACAATTGTGAAATGTTTCACTTAAAACCTCACCAAATTCAGTTAAATCTACAGACAAGTTCTAAAGTACACTGCATGAAAACAGTACTGTGGAGATACGATTGATAATGTTCATAGCACGTGTTGTAGTACGATTTCAAATTCTGTCATTACAAATCAGTAATAAATAATGAAAGTTCGATCTGGTATCGGATAAGGTAACTAGCCGGGTAACCTTATACGTGTCATTAATATTTGCCCGTAACTGATACTTATGATATAAAATAACAATGATTGCTTTGAATGATATTACTATTCCACAAGAATTACAGACTGTTTGTCAGATCAGTTACTATAGCAACATAGTGATATTCGTTGACACTGAATATATCTAAGCCATATTGAAAACATTTCGCCGTTAAAGGCGGCGCATTTGGCTAGTAAATATTATCCTTAATTTTTTTAAATTGCATAGGAAACCATATCTAATCATATTCCTCACCTCTTACTCTTCATTTCTTTATAATAACAAAATCCGATATTTCGTTTTTCTATACTTTCACAATTTCTGAAATAATTTCCCTCTCAATAAGCAGTATTATGCCACTTTCGGAACATTGTGTAAACGTGCTAA
Organism: Mimachlamys varia; assembly: GCA_947623455.1. Taxonomy (NCBI): domain Eukaryota; kingdom Metazoa; phylum Mollusca; class Bivalvia; order Pectinida; family Pectinidae; genus Mimachlamys; species Mimachlamys varia. Next base: position 9,279,791 of record OX392529.1, read on the forward strand.
CTAAGGATTAATCATAACCAAGTACAGCTATCGGTATATGACTTTTCGGCGTTTTTAATTGATTGAGAAATTGAACTTTGACCAGAAATCACGTTGTTTAATGTCACGTGCGGATCGTTGACGTCGTCATCGTTTGGCAGGAAAATAATAGAAAATACGTTAACGCGGATATAGTATTGCGGTACATTTATCTTTGATTTAAGGAAATACTTCACAGGGTCAGTATTTAAAGGCTTTCGTCTACTATAATTTTGTCATTTGAAGTTGTTGTCCTAAAATCAATGTAAAAAGATAGACTTTCAATAATGAAATACATTTTTAATATTAATGAATGACTGTTTACATATTTGTCAAATCACAACGTCACACTCGCGATTTGCCCTGCGTATATGTAGTGAAAACTCTTTTCATCTACATTCAATCACCATGTAGCGCTATCTACTAATACGGGGGGGGGGGGGGGGGGGGTTAAGCTGATGTGGATCACATCTTATGTTTACACAAAACAACCATGCCGTTATGCTCATCAGTGTTCTAGCATATATCGAGGTATTTAAATAATTAATCACCGTCCTATTAGATAAGGTACTGTTAACAATAAAACTACGAAAAAACACCAAATAATTATATCAAGATTGGATAAGATAGCGTTTCCCTGCGTGTTTTTGAAGTTTAACACGGCAATAATTTGGTTAGTTTCTGACTGTTTATCTGATATTCAGATGGTCGTAATATAGTGTAATAGTTGTCAAAACAACAAAACGGATTCACTTATACTTATTAGAGGTAAACTATTGGTGTTAAAGACGGATACATTTATAATGACTGGAGGTAAACTATTGGTGTACAAATACAACACGACGGATAAACTTATATTAATTGGAGGTAAACTATTGGTGTAAAAGACGGATACATTTATAATGACTGGAGGTAAATTATTGGTGTACAAGACTAATAAACTTATTTTAATTGGAGGTAAACTATTTGTGTAAAAGACGGATACATTTATAATAAGTGGAGGTAAACTATTTGTGTACAAGACTGATAGACTTATATTAAATGGAGGTAAACTATTAGTGTACAAATAAAACAATAAGACAGATACACTTTATTAACTGGAGGTCCCCTATTGGTGTACAAAAAAGATCTACGGTGACTCATAATAATGAACTCCGATTGCGGTAAATATAATCAGATGGATTCTCAACAGGTATTTTCCCATCATCAAATTGAATAAAACTGTTTATGTATAACCACTATAAAATTGCTCCATATCAAGTATTTTTCGCTTGAATAACAACAAAAGCAATAGAAAACTATTTCGACCATAACATATTTGTACGTTTAGTCATGGACTCGCCACATCTCGATCTTAAGCTAATGTGTTAGGAATGTTGAGTTTAACAATCTCGGTATAACGTTGACATAACGGGACGTAAAATCACTTGATTTGGGTTTCTATATGTCTTATGTTCTGATTTAATCGGTGTAAAATTGTCGTTTTAAATAATCTATTCAATCAGTAATATATATGATAGAGGACGAGAGAAATTGATCGAGAGGCGTTACACTGAGATGTTGAGTCTTGTCGTATGTGTTCTAGGAAACATGTGCGTGTATGGAGATTGTCGAGCCATTAGGGTTCGTTGAATCGGCGTTTAAATTTCTGAACAGTGTCATCCATCAAAGTTAAATGTCGAGGCTTTTTCTCGATTTCGTCTCGGACCCTCGGACCATGAAATGTATCTTTTGTTGATTATCTCGTGTCAAAAGGCAATTAAATAAAGTCTTTCTCTAATTGATGAGGCGATTTGGCACGAGAAGACGTTCTAGAATTTAACGGCATCTGGGGCTACTTGATTCATGCCATCCTACTGTTCCGGCTTCTATTTGTTGGTAAATATGATCCAATGATTTGCAAGAAATTTCCTTGCTACGCTGAAATTTGAGAAAGCATTCAAAGCGGTAATCCGTCAACGAAAATGTTGTTTAATGGGCTGTAGCCAGCTCTCTCTCACTTATGCTTATACAGCTGATAGCTACCGGAAGTTGTTTGCATACGGTTGCATGATGCTATCGTAACCATGAAAACAAGTCCTTGTGTTGTAGTTTTTACCAGAGCAAAAATAGATTTTTCTTATTAAAGCACGCAACATAAAAAAGACTTGGAAATTAGTGTATAGCCTATCGTTAATCGACGACTAATGTTATTGTTAGGTCAAATGTCAACATAACGAGAACATGGTATCGAGCTTTGGAACGCATTAATGCTCGCAGCTGTATACTTGAGATTGAATATATAATATTAAAATAACTGTCTGGAATTTGATATTATTATTCAGATGTATCATGATTCATTTAGGCTTACTGACTGAATAATATTACTCCGCTATTTAGCGTTACTATTTGCATTGGGTAATGCCTATTATTTTTGATGTGTTTGAGTTTGGTTGTTGGTATGCTTGCTTGCTGTGGCTGAAAATGATGTCTCGGTTCTCATTTGGGGGATTGGTACTTGCTTGGATGTGGCTAGGATTTAAATGGAGGGTGTCGTCAATGGGGCGGGGGCCGCCTGCTCTTCCGGAGCGTCTGGCCTTGTTATCTTGTGCTCTTGTGGGGATCTCCGTGTGGATCTTTCCTTTGTTTTTATTTTTCAGATTTTCAAATTGTGGGTTTGTTGACGCTTTGGTGTTCTCTAATTTTTTTTATTCATACAGCTGACAAGAGAAAGAAATAAATTGCTAATACTTACAGTTTGTTAGAGTACTTCATTCATTATTTTCGTTTAATCATATGTGTTAAAAGATCTACTTTTTTAATAATTATGTGTTTAACTCTTAGAAACATGAACCTATCGATGAACCAGCACTTTTCGATCTGAATGCTAAGATGACACCTACGTTGTACCTTACTGAAATATGTACATTGTATATACTATATTTAGTGGAATGGTTAGACTTATATCAATTACATATGTGCGTAAAACATAAGAAAACATGTGTAGAACGGATAGACTTTTGCTTACTAGATACGCCTTAAACAGTATATCCTGTTTATACTTTTACATGTAAGCTATAGGTTAATTACTTTAGATTGGACACATAATGCTAGGTCAATAACTGTTCAAACTTTGTGCTCATTAGTTAGGTGGTTGATTACCGGTTTATGCCTACTCTAGTAAAATATATCTAAACGTTAAATGTCTCAGCCTTCGTTTTATTTACAACTAACACATGCACTGGTGTGTTTTAAACAATAAAATATGACTTTTTATTGCCATGTATGCAGTACACACTGGTCCAAATAGTAATTCTAGTTGCATGGTTTTAACGTATTTGGCCTAATCTATTTATTTGTTTGTTTGCTTATGTCATTAGCTACCCAAACACAACCATCTTGTGCAAGCACGAATGGATTTCCTTTATATCATGTCTTCTAATGGGAAACAACGAAGGTCAATGTTTTATTTAAAGCACTAGTTTGACCGAAAACAACACGTACATTACTTTGAGTATCGAAGACATATTCTCGTTTGAGGAGATCGTTAGCCTGGTTAAAGTCGGCAGACAAACCAGGCTGTTTCATTAATTGCCTTTTGTTTTATCGGCTAAATACCAAAAGCGAGGTGTACATATACCCCTGGGTGTTAATACTCTGCTAGGTTTATTTCGGATTAATCCTTGCAATGAATGACTATCACGCTTGGTGATAAGATTTTCATTAATGTGTATTTTATAGTGGCGTCCAGTTTCGTGTTGCTATGTGATTGGGCATTAAAGATGTACTGCATTTATCTGGAGATGTCGACTTACTTATCATCCTTAGCTAAGTTCCGCACAAACTGGGAACGCATTTATAGTCAGCAATGAGAATATCTTTGATCGCCGCATGAAAATTTAATGTAGGGCAAGTCCAAAAATGGCGAGACATCATCACTCCCCGGAACGTACTTAGAACGAACAGCGTCCCTGGTTACACTAGGGCACACTCCCTATAGGTACCGCTCATACTAATCGATAGGGTTCATGTAGGTATGTTTCAATTAAATACCTTACAGTATTCTTGTCAATCGACACAAATATGCAAAATTAATCGATAAGAACTGTCCGACAATAGAATACTTATATACGTAAAAAGATTAAGTTAAAGACACCTACTGACCGGGAGAAAAATGTGCGTGGGTTAATTGAGAAGTGATGTATACATATATTACAAAGTGTTTAACTTAATCACAGGCAAATGTTTTCAATGGGAATAAATTAATTTGAAATTTCATATACAGCATTTTTCGAAATGTTGCTAAAAACTATTTTTCATTTTATTAATTGCTCTAAAAAGTGACAAAACCTCTAAGACATTGTTACTTTCTAATTCTAATTACGATACATAATCTTGTACAACTATTAAATTATTCACTTTTTCACTGTCAAAGCTACAATGAAATTAACTGTATCAATTAATGTTGATATTTGTTCTTAGAAATTTTCGTAAATGTGTAAACAGACGTACAAAAGATAAGTTGATATACCTACATGTAATATGTAATCTGGTAAAACTATATGAGCTTAAACCCACTCACAATAGCGGTATATTAGCCTCTCGATGATAGACTTGACATGGCCCAGTATCTAATTAATTAACTTTACTCAGAAACATACCCCGACTTTTAGTACCTCGTTCCACTATTTTCTGTTCGATTAAGTACTTTTATCTGAGGTTAACACTGTCAAAAGGATAATTGAGGCCATTGTGTTTACAGGAACTTTATGTTCATTTAGTAATTTTATGTCGGTATACATTATTACTTTGTTTCTGATTGTCCTTTTCAACACGACAGACACACGGCGCCTTCGTGTATTTTACATTCATGATAATCGTGTTCTTTTATTTCCGTTCTAAAGGAAATATTACAATTATATCAAACAAATTATTCAGCTCCCACGTCTAACTTCTGAAACAATTGTCTAATAACAAGTTTGAACTTATTAACATCTACGGTCCATAACAGAAAATCTGCATTTACTAGGGAATATTTACTAGAACTAGGACCTTAAATAAGCGATGTAAACCCATACAAGTTTGATTGCAGTGTCCTTTTAGAGTGTTGGAAACACTAAACTAAATTGATATACATTAATTGTTTTATTTATTTTTGGTTAACTCTGGTAAACACTATGTTACTGCGTATGTTAAAACATGATATACATAATTGAATCAGTCTGGTTAGTTCTTCGTGATATTTCACATGTTAAAACACAGACAGTGATATATAAGTTCTAAATAATGGGTCACTTATTACAAAAATAAAGAAATTTACTAATGTAATTTCAATATATTTTACTTAAAAATGTAAATAGTAGTAAATACTGATTATTGTTATATTAGTTACATTAGATATGTTCTATATCAACCAGTAACAGTTCGACTGATATCAAACAAAGTAAAGTAAAATAACTGATTTATTATAAAGTGGTTTATCAGATGTTTACATCAAACAACAGAACAGCAGGGTTTAAAATGATTTTTTGTTATTTTAAACCGACGAAAATTATCTGCTATTCACAGCATTACAATGCTTTCTTAATGATGTTTAACCTTACTACATGTATCTAACATATGTGATTTTCAACAGACACTACATATATATGATTATGTTCCTGACGTCGTAGACATAAAACAACAAATCAATAAACTGCCGATAAATTAGATAATATCTAGAATTACTACATTGGAATATTTTAAGGGACTTTGGATCATATTGCAAGACGAAATGAAAACCAGGTACCCATAACAAACTTAAACATGCTCCCGGAGTACTTCAACATCTCCTAAAAATATTATAATATTTAACAACTACATAAATCTTCATCTACTTTCTTGTTTTAAACATGAGCTGAATTAACACTGAAAGCCATTTTGGAATATTTATATTTGTGATGCATTAATTACACTATATGACTTATTTGTATTGCAAATAATCAATTAATATAATGCGTGTGTGTAGACTTCATTTATAATGTCATGTACATGTTTACACATATCTATCTTATGTTTAAATATTGTATTTTATTCTTGAACATCAATTACGACCTTTACAGATAAACAAACATTTTAATGTGTTGTTTATAGTCATGTAAATGGAAATTGATTATAAATACGATTCCTTGTATTATATGAGATTCTAGTGATTTTTAATATGTAATGTAAATGTAAATGTGGCAATCACTTGTTTGTAAAGATAATCTTCTTAGACATAAACAGTAATTGTTACGTAATACAGTGTATTAAAGATAAATAAATAGAAATATTAATTATTTACATTATTATACTACTTAACGTAGATATATGAGACACATGTATGTATAACAGTTGTGTGAATTGATGATATATGTATTGTATAAATTGCATGCCACGTGTTTTAAATGTTAATGCATTGTAGAAAGTGGAACATTTTTACGTTAATCATAAAAGTAAATTAAAATAACGCGTGTTCTTGAAAACGGAACTGTGGGCAACATACTTGTTAAATTAAACATACATAGCTCATTTTTAACATTCCATATTGTAATGAACAAAATAAAACTAAACTTCTTAACCAGTATAATGGTGACAAAAACTGAAATTAATTTCGTTACAATAAAGATATATTTCGTGACAAATCAGATAAAATTTCAATGATCGGGTGTTAAATTTTAGGTCGAATGGAAGGCACATATAAAAATTGGATTAAAATGCTTCAGTATGATTTAATCTTGCAATATGGATTCACAAGGTATTGATCACGAGTAATTGGCGAATCAAAAACGCATTATTTGATACTGTTTTAAGATAGTTTACTTACCTGTAAAAATAACACCGTCTTAATGTGAGTAAAATATAATGATAATTTCTATGTTATCTTTAACCAACACATTTTACCTCTTTTTTTGCATTTCTAACTGTAAACAAATTAGTTGTGACCAATTATCTATAAAATGCAGGAATGGAATGACGTCTTTCACGACTGATCAGGTGTTAGGTGTGTTATTTATCTGATTATCCAGTCACAATGTTTCTATTTAAGGAAACAAATAAATGCAATATACTTACAAATATGTATAATCATTATTGATTTTATTTAATCGGTCAATATCCATTTGATATATTTTATTCCTTGATTTGTTATAAAAATAAAATGTCAATTGTTACATATGTTAAATAGTGATAGAATGGTAACGATGTGGCCATATAATTACCTATCCCTTACGAAAAAAAATCATTACAGTTTGTTTACATAACCATTTTTAATAAAATATCTTTACTATATTGTACTTCAAAGTTATCAATATTTTGCAGAGCTTAACGTTCATTCATAAGAATACAAGCGTGATATCCGGATGTATATATAGCTAATTTTTTAATTACGCTTGAATCAGATTCAAATTATATCTTTTCCTCGTGCAATATAATAAATTTGACAGCAGGCAATTCTTAAAGGAAAATGATCATGGTTGGTAATTATTTGTTATTTCGTTTTAACCGGATTCGACAACGCATTGGTTGATTAAAGGGAAACCAAAAAGAAAAAGGCCAAATTTTAAATATCTGATATACAATTGTAATGTTAACTCTTTATTATTTGCATATTCTATCACGTTGTGGGCGACATGGAATTCAAAAACTATACAGATTTAATTATGCCTTATTACTCCGTTATCTGTATTGATGAGACTAATTAATCCCATCATGGGTTAATTGTTGCTGTCTATTTATACCTTACCAACCCGAAATCATAAATAATGATAAAAAAAACATTAATTTACGCAATATCAAACGCAAATAAATTACAAAGGGATGAGCTTGCAACTCTATAAGATTTATATGAATTAAAATTGTGAATGCAATCAAGGATAGAAAAGGCTGGGTGTCATTAAATGTATTTTAAACTACTACCGGGATGACGAAAGTAGCAACTCATTTGTGTTAATCTGGCTTCTGACATATATACGCTAGTAAACGTACATTGTATGTAATATTGATAAGTCGTCGATACAAAAATCACACTTTTATCATCCCAAATCAAAAAAGTGATTCATATAATGTCTTGTCTCCAATTTACATATAAAGGAGGTAAACTCTTCCTTTCTGAATACAGCCGCCTGGTCAGGTATATAAATCATAGTAAGTGGTTTGACCAAAGATGGTTTCATGGATGTATACTTCCTTTTTATCTCGCCATCACCTCGAATGCTTTGGTGGTATAACAAGTATCATTGTATATTGATTAAGCAAAACGTGACGTGTGCCAATAAAACTTTTTAGTCATATTATGTTAAAATATAATATGATGTATTATAAGATAACACAGTACAGTATATACATGTACATATCTACAATGTACAGTGGTCAATGGGTACACCATGGTGAAATGTACATCGTGATTTTTTAGGTATAGGTATAGTGTCTGATTTATCACACGATGTTACAACACTCGATTATGACTCTATACGAAGTTATTTTAATCCAAAAGAACTAATATTGCAGGTTAAACCATGTCAACTTTAAGCAATATCGCACATTGAAAGCTTTGCTAGCTGGCGCTAAGGCGGATCGAGATTGAGGTAGCTCAAACTTCCACTGTTATATGTTTTCATCTGGTAATCCTTATCGAATTAAGTCGGATAGTTCTGCGGGTTCATCGAGTGCGTTCTATGGTCAATGAATGTACTGTATTGACTTCGGGTAGTTAAGAATTATATGCCCCGAATGCGTTGCCATGGGCGTACAATGCCGGGACAATAGAACGAATTTATCAATCGTTCAAAGCAAGACGGACACAAGTGGCAACATATGCCATGTGTATACAATAGGAGACCTAAAATAATATCCGTTCAGAAAATGAACAAAACGAACATCTTCCCCATCTCATCGAACAAATCCGTATAATAAGGCGATGTTAACAGTGCTAGACACTCAGTGGTGGTACCGGTCCTACCACCTATATACCACCAGCTGTGAGTCTTTATCACAACCTTACCTCCACTGTATTACATTGAAACAGTGATAGAAACTGTTACTCGTATGATCACCTACATACCACCAGCTGTGAGTTTATCACAACCTTCACTCCCACTGTATTACATTGAAACAGTGATAGGAACTGTTACTCGTATGATCACATACATACCACCAGCTGTGAGTCTTTATCACAACCTTCCCTCCACTGTATTACATTGAAACAGTGATAGGAACTGTTACTCGTATGATCACATACATACCACCAGCTGTGAGTTTATCACAACCTTCACTCCCACTGTATTACATTGAAACAGTGATAGGAACTGTTACTCGTATGATCAGTATGATCACATATATACTCTTCTTAACCTGAAATAAAGGACACTATGCATCACTTCTACATCAGCTGCTTACCTCGATCTTTCCTTACACCATGACCAACATAGACAGCTTAATATTATGCTAAATGATACACGATGAAATTTTAATTTTCCGATCGTAAACCTTCCATTTCTTGATAGTTTCATCCCTGCTTCTCCAACCTATTTATTTCCTTCGCTATTCTAGATTTTGCACAAAATATCGAGATTATCGTGATAGGTGTCAAATGCTGACAAACAAACTTACTATACAGTAATTTGAGAGATGCAGGTTGGTGTTTTATGGTTGCCATCTTGGTTTCATTCAAAAATATTTTGTATTATGTGTTATATGAAGATGAGCGTTTCTGAGTATGCTCATTAGTGTGCTTACCTGTTATGATTGAGTATGATGACACGGCTCATATTTTGAGGACCTGACGTTTACTTGCATGTGATTAAGATTTACATGGCGGGTGTCGTCGATGAAGCAGATGACGCTTATTCTTCCCGACCATCCGTTCTTCTTCTCTAGCACTTTTACATGTGACTCCAAGTAAATTGTTTCTTTGCTCTTAATGTTCCCATGGTTTAATCGATTTTGAGTCAAAATTATGGGTTTGTTGACGCTTCGATATTCTAATATTTTTACAAACGCTGTGAGACTGTATCTTATTATACCGAAGAAGATATTTACTGAAGAAGATATACATGTAGTAAGGGTGATTGAATTCCTGGTCGACAATATTGTGTTGAGTTCTGAGGAAAGATTTTCCAGCAGACTGTTTGCATTCCTATGGGGACAAACTGTGCCCACTTTTAACTGAATTGTTTTTGTTTTCATACGAGGCTGAATTTGAGGAAGAGCTAATCAGTACAGGTAACAAAAAACTTGCAAATCTTTTAATTTCACTTTTAGATATATCGACGATGTGTTGTCTAGTTGATAAAGATATTCCACACCTGCCATGACTTCATTGCATTGGAATTATAATTACCTGTGCCACGTTTGGTACAAGTCACATGGTAACTTGTCCTTTCAAAGCATTATGATTGTCTACTTCCTGCTGATGATATGAGCCATTTAAAATGGTGATAGTTTCATTTCGTTCTCCTTCATAAAATTAATTAGTTATTATCTTATAGTAGTGTCATTTATGAAAAAGATCACCCGGTAAAATCATATCCTTCAAAATTAAGTCCGCTTTACTTAATTATTGATATATAATCCCGAGTTTCCGAGTAAAGGGAGTTATCCAGCTGATGGCAAAAATCTCACTTTCTCATTGGTTAAAACAACGTCACATGACGCCCTGGACGATCCCGTATCGGGTAAATAAAAATCCGCATCACGTCACTTAATTTCGGATCAAGCCAGTAATGAGTTATCGTTCCTGAAAGAACTCTTTATTCCATAACAATCATGGCTGCTCATACATTCTTTGGCCACACCACGGAAGATATGAATTGGCAAAGAAATGCTAGAAATTTAATTATGACAAAATTTTGAGATGCAACGAGAAAGCGCCAGAATATTGAAAACGCCCAGGATACTAGCTACGCTTGATGAGTTGAGGATGGCAAAATGTTGGGACATTTTTAGTCGACGCCCGCAAGAAAGACGGTTAAAAATATAAGTCATGCTGATTTTATTTTCTTATTAATCACAGGGGTATAAGCATTTTCTCCTTCAATATCAATGTTTTTTTTAGTAATTCTTGGCAACAGTGAAAGTATGTTCTCTCAATACAACGAGACGTACGTGCGTAGGAAGTATGTCTGTGTGTTGGTATGTGAATAATTAAAAACTTTCGAATAGCTGATAAGTTTTAAGGCGAGGTAAACTAATAGTTTTCGACATGCAGTTGGCAGCTGAAAGGTACAATGATATAACTAATTAAGTACATGTTGACCTCCCCGTTCTCTGGATATGAAATTAAAACTAAACCGGCTTTAAACGAAATATTCAAACTTTCTGTTTAATTACTGGTCTTTGGATGTAAGTTTTTATATTCTTGAAGTAATATTGACGTTATATATGCCTACCTGATACAAAGTTATTGTTTAACATGCTAACATATTCGTACATCTGAATCTTTAATCCGTTAACTTTGGTATATCTGTACTGTACGCACATGTGTACGATGCAGTTGTTCTTTATTACTGGTACAGTTGTGTTTGTGGTACACGTTTCCCCTTAATATTGCTATACCGGTATTAAATGTACACTGGCAATTCGTCCTGAACAACTGATCTTATACCGTTTTTTTTGGTCAATGGTCTCCATACACATCTTGCATTTGTTCATATGTTGAACCTTGTTTAATTTTGAGTCCGTATTCTTGTTTTGTTTCTCTGATGTTTCTATATGTCGTTTATGTTATTGATACACTTGATCATACCTACATTGTATACACCATTATTGGTACGTTCACTGCATTCCTCTATTCACAGTAATCATACATGTGTTCCCCCTTTAAATGTAATAAAAATATTTAATTATCATAGTTTTACACGCAAAATATATAGTAAGCTAAGTTTAAAGTGGTACACAATCCCTTCTTGATTAAACACCATTTAGTACTTATGCTGACCGCGTCGAGCGAATACACAATCCTGAACGTTAAACAAGAAAATAACGTCTACATCAGCTTACTCAATATGTACTTAAATTATGATCAGCACATTACTACTAAGTTACACAAAATGTAAGATAAACGTGACAATGTTGAGAATGTGATCATGAATCTAATCAAAACCAGGTTGGTCACCTGGAACCCACGTGAGGAATCATGTTGACAGCGAAATGATCCGTTGGCACAGATTGGTACGACTGGTACAATTAGACAAGTACATCTATAGTTAAATCAGAAAATATCATCCCTAATGAAAATGCAGCAGTGATCAAAATTAAGGAAGACTAAACACGGTATTAGTCAAGAAATAGTCGAGTACATTTCTAGGGAACTTCACACAAATCGAACAATTTAATATTTGTGTTACTCTTTATTAGCGATGTAATATGTTAATTACATATACCGACAGCTTATAAACTGGTACTATTAGTTTCTTATCCTTGCTGTGTGATGACAATACACATTTTACATAATCAACCTAATTGTAGCCAACACATATAAGTGGTATCGACCAAACCAGGCCCTACCAGGAGGGCCAACCTGCACCGAGACCAGCCCAGTAGCTGTATAACCGTGCTTTCAACACACAATTCAATTTTCGAAGAGGGCAAGTGCGCGTCATTAGCAGCCGTTATCCGATTGTGTTGTATTCAGTCCCGTTTCTTGTGTCCAATAGAAATTCTTAGGAAACGCACGACATTAGTGCTTACAAAGCGTTGTGCCGAACGTAAACATATTAATGCCTTTGCAAATGATTTGCTAATGCAATTTAGATTCCTTTTTGCTGTTTTAAGATCGGTCTGGTGCGTATATATTCAATATCTTTATCGTATTTCATGATCCATGAATTTCGCGGATCCAACAAATGCCTCCTAATGGACAAATTTCTGGCAAGTGAATTTGTATTCATTCAAGTTTTTACCTAGTTTTCACTGATCAATTACGGGGATAATCAAGAGGAAATTGCTATATTTGTAAACCATCTAAGGCCGTTCTGTGGAACCGTGTGGTTGAATTAATGAAGCTCTCCTCTCTGATAAAACGCGGGAAATGACTAAAAAGGATAATAAACAGGACTAAAGAGAAACTCGCAGATGAACATGCAATGTTTCGGATCAGTGATGGTTTCTATGAAAGCCGCTAGGGAAGTTTATTCAATTTTCTAAAGGAATTTCTTCTGCCTTTTTTTCAAAAGCGCTGATTCAATTAAATGGACATATAAAGTGGGGGATGATTTAACGAAATTTACACGGTTTTGTGTCGAGAGAGTTTTTTATCCATAGCTTTCGCTTAGGGATAGGTCAAACGAGTCTATATGTTCTCGTAGAACGCCATGGATTGCAAAGGAAATCTATCGAAATGGTAAAATCAATTTATTGAACCGTTTCAGGTTTATTACAAATATATACTCTTTGCAATGTTTTGCGGTTGTTAGGCCTGTTTATCATCTGCCATCGCCAACATTTTGTTATAATCTTGCACTACTAGGGTGGTGTCTTGTCAGCTTGCTATTCTATATTGTATTACTGACTTATCCCTGTGTTACTCCCATTTCGCGGGGAGAACTTGTACTACACAGTAAAACAGGCTTGGTTTTTTAACAAAGAAAATTAGGACTGCAAAAGCTTTTGTCAACAAATGGTCTTAGTATCTTGTACTTTGTAAAAATATCCGTGTAAATGTTTCCTTTGTTTATATATTCTCGCTAGTGAAACCGATTCAAGTCAGGATTACTGTTATTGTTGACGCTTCGATATTCCCTGATGTTATGTTAAAGTTGATGAAACAATCAAAATACAAAGCAAAACAATGTGCAATCCTGCTCTCAATCATCTACATTATAATCGATTGTTTTAGCAATATAACCAAATTCTGCAATAGATTTGTGACATGCTAATGCTTTAGGCAGGATATGAAAGGTAAAAGGAAATGACCCATCTATGTCAGTAAAAATAATATAAGATACATAGAAACTGATACAGGTAAGGTACCTAGAGGATAAGTACAAGGTATATCAAATTTGGTATTGAACTCTAGTGATCAGGTATTTTTATATTACATCGTTTAGCAACTAATGATAAGTTAAGTTTTACCAAATTTACAGACATTGTTATCAAATCATAACGATATTACCCGTAAGGAAAAATTGTGTGGTTTTCTGGTCTTGGTATGTTTTTTCCCTCATTTTTTCATATTGAAAAAAAGAAAATCGTCGATATTTACATTTAGGAAAAAACAGAAAGCTAGCTTGCGTTTCGTTTTAATTTCATATTTACAACGTTAACATTTTCCCAGGCAACTTTAACATTAAGATTTCTATAAGAACAACTGATAATGGGCGTAAACATCTGACGATGAAGTCACAGGAGTGCGTGGGAATTGGGGAGGAGCACCAGGCATAAACTCTCTTCTTTTGTAAACATTCTCTTGCACACAAACTGTGTTGATTATATCCATTCTATACACTTAAGAATATCTGGAGGAAAACGTTGGAACATATTGCGGTATTTGCACCAGTGTGACTTTTGTACTGTATGATAAGCTTAGCCAATCGATTAGATCTACATACATACATGTTTATTGATTACGTCACAGCTTCAATAACGACATATCAAAACGATCGAGTGGGACAGAATTACGTGGAAGTGGGTTAGGTAACATTTTTGTCAATATTATTAAACCAATACTTGTAATGTTATATATCCCTAAGTTCGTCGGGTACAGTAGGTAACGTTATATCCACCCCTCCCACCCCCAAACAAATACTACAATCAACTGCAGTTAAATATTTGTGACGACCATTAGTTTCGCCGCTGTCGAACATGGGAGGACAATTTCTCTATTTTATTTTGTTATTTTCATTCGAGTGCTGGTATCGTCAAAAACAGACCTTTTTATTGCCTAATGTTGCTTGCTTTGGTGACACACGTTTTGCAGTTAGATTGAGTTTTATAAGACACTGAAAACCAAATGTTTTTTATAAGCAGGAAATTTGTTTTTGTTATTACATGCCCTACTTTATTTTATTTTTATACGTAATTGTTTACTATCTTTATTTGTTTTGACAGTATTTTGATAGAAATTAAGTCTTCTTCGACTTTCAATCTGAAATAATTTTAAATGTGTCAATTAGAAACTAACTGCATACCATCGCCATTTTGCCGTTATAGTTTCAGCTGGTTGATTAATATATTAATGTAGTTTTTTGTATTCACGTGGTCTGATGGCATAATGCCTTTAATACGGAGAGTAAGGGGTCGATTACACGATCGCGAGTGAATGGTTGGGAGCTACACATGTGCAAGGCCAAGAACGCATATTTTCTTCGGGTGTTATGGTTTCCTCTTCCATTTAGTCTCTACGCACTAAAGTATCTCACATAATTTTTTAAGTAGGCACAGTGTATACGACTGTCTATATACAAAATGCATGCAAAACAAGGTGGATATCAAGAATAAACGTACTAAGTGGTCGGTACATGTATATACAACGAAAAAAAACTATTTTAATTAGTAATTGGTACATGATAAACTATACAAAACAGCGGTGATTAGGGATGGGCATATGACAAGAATGTAAAACATTCGTGTGTATATGATAAGATGTACAAAAAACTTTAATTAGAGGACGCTATATTATACATGTAAAATTTACAAAACATCAATAAAAAGTGATTGATAAAAGATAAAATATGCAAATCAGACACAATTAGGAATGAATATTTGATGAGAACACAAAACGTCTGTAATAAGATATGAGTTAATGGTATAATGTATATGATAAAATATATAAGTCACCTTAATGAGAGTTTGGTATGTGATAAAATATACAAATACGAAAAGTTATTAGACTTGGGTATATGATTTACATCATAAACATTTGTAATTAGAAGTTAGTTTATGATGAAATTTACAAAACTATCAAACAATTAATAAAAAATATTGTGTAATTAGAGGTTAGTTTATGTTTACAAAACTATCAAATAAATCTAAAATTAGAAATCGGTATATTTCATAAAATAAAGAAATCAGCTGTAATAAGAGTTTGATAATAAATATCAGAGAATACCAAAACCATAATCCGAACTCAAAATCGATATAATCGATCATTATATGATAAGAAACACTTGTTATAAACAATTAGAGATGAGCTTTGGACAAAATGCAGATTTCTTTTGATTAAGAAAGAAATATATATAATATATAAAATGTTAAAATCTTCAAAACGATTTTGTTAGAGGTGGAAACATGTAATAGACTTTTTGTGGGATACAGATAGATACAATTAAAACAGAATACTAAAATTTTTGTAATCTGAAATTGGTACAGGAAAAGATAAAAAAAAAATGAGTTTATATTTATTTAAAGTAAAAAGAAAAAATAGAAATAAAAAATACCCTACTTATAATTAGAGGTGGGTACATTTTTAGAGAACGTCTCCAGTATTGTTTTAATGACAAATGATAGAACCCTCTACAATTAGATGATGTTATACTATACAATATACAAAACACTGTTATAAGAGATCGGTATCTGATAAAATACAAACATTAACGGTTCGTTTGTATATTATAAAATATATTTAATCGCTAGTAATAGGTAGGCTAAGAATGCAATATAGCAATCGTTTGAATTCAGAGATGGTTCCATGGTGAAAAATAGAAATCGCGTGTAATCAAACGTAAGAATAGCAGTAAACCTCCAGCATATCTCTACCAAAATTAAGGGTAATTATTTACTTTGAGGAACACATGTAACTAGACATCACACAGCAATGACAAGATACACAACATTTCCGTAAATATATGCAGGTATATATAAAATATAGAAAATGCTTTCCTCAAACTTGTTGTTAAAATATAAAAATACTGGTACACTAACAAATTAATATATATAACAAAATGTCCACAAAAAGGTAAAAAATACTATAATGAATATACCTCACAGAGATAAGTGTTCTGGTCGGTATATATATGTACTGGTCACGTCTTATTCTATCAGGGTACGGGGCAAACTTTAGAAATAGCAACGTCAGGCAAACCGGGTAAAACTAGGAATTTGACGCTAGAAGATGAACTGTTTCATCATGTAAAACTAGGAATTGCTAGTTCAAAACCGAATCATTTCACCGTGTAAAGCTAGGAATCGATAGCTAAAAACTGAATCATTTGACCATGTAAAACTAGGACTGACAGCGGGAAACTGAATCATGTTGGACTGTTAATATTGATCGATTTAAGATGGAAATGATGAAAAAATATCTAGTAAACGATTTGAATTAACGTTTTACTCCATATGTTTCTTTTTCTGCAATATTGATTATAAGCGTATCGATGAAAAATGCAAATATTTTTTTTCACTTAAAGATAAGATCGTTGTTGACTCATCAGAGGTATTTAAATTACATAACCACGTATCATTTTGAGACTTGTAAAGATAATCTCTTCTGTTGAGTACACTTAAGATTTATAGAGACTGCAATCAAGCAGGCACTGCTATCAGTTTTTAATCTTAATGGCATCAACTGCACCCTACTATTACACGTACGAAACATATATCGTAACTGGTGTCAGAGAAAATGATTTAAACCCATCAAATGTACCCTATGTCTACATCAGATGTTATAAGGCAGAATATTATCGATTTATATGGCATATAAAAACCACTTTAACACAGTTTAATAAAGTTTAATATCCAGTTATTAGTTCAATGTCGCCGCAAATCCATGAATGTTTCTCATTCTAAAGTGATTATCACGAGACGGGCTTAAATATTTTAAATGACGTACATTGGTGAATTATACAAAGTTAGGGTTTTCTGATCATAGCTAAATCTTCATTTCTCTAATTGAAGCAATAACGATAATAAAGAAATCTACCGCTGCGTTTTAAGTATTTTTAATTACTGTCTGTACGTTGAAATAGGTTCATTCGTAAGAGCCCGAAGCAAAAGTTTAATAACTTAAAAAACCAAACCTAGATAACTTAGGAATGCTCATTTAAATTAACAGTTTTTATTTGATTTTGTGCAACACATTTAGCAATGATTTGTAAAAGCACACATCAAAAATTACATAGCAGCGCTAAAATAACAAGTTCTGTCATAGATCAACATTACAAAGCAGCGCTGAGTTAACAAGTTATGCCATAGATCAAAATTGCACAGCAGCGCTAAAATAACAAGTTCTGTCATAGATCAAAATTACAAAGCAGCGCTGAGTTAACAAGTTATGCCATAGATCAAAATTACACAGCAGCGCTAAAATAACAAGTTCTGTCATAGATCAAAATTACAAAGCAGCGCTGAGTTAACAAGTTATGCCATAGATCAAAATTGCACAGCAGCGCTAAAATAACAAGTTCTGTCATAGATCAAAATTACACAGCAGCGCTGAGTTAACAAGTTCTGTCATAGATCAAAATTACACAGCAGCGCTGAGTTAACAAGTTCTGCCATAGATAAAATTACACAGCAGCGCTGAGTTAACAAGTTCTGTCATAGATCAAAATTACAAAGCAGCGCTGAGTTAACAAGTTCTGTCATAGATCAATGCTCCGTTTTTGAAAAGAAATTGTGCGCAACTATTCGATGTAAAGCACAATAAACAAGTATAAGATCATCTGTCATGTTTGAAGCACAGTGATATAACAATGTCCAAGTTCAATATTTGTATCAAATTACCTCTGATTGGTTTAATAGCATTGTATGTGTTTTGAGTTGTTAGGGAGTAAGACCCTGACCTACCTCGTCTTTATTGGATACCGAAACTACACCAGGCTCTTTATAAGCAACGATTTATTGCTGGCTCTGCTTATTGCTCAACAAATCAAAACTTATTACTACCATTCTCAGAACCATTAGACCAGGGATTCAGTCTTATTGAGGCACTATATATCCCAGAAGTGGAAAATAAATTAGAGAATACCTAAGCGTTAACAAAATCATAATCCGAACTCAAAATCGATTAAACCAGGGGAAAAAAATGAACAAAGGAAAGATTTACATAGAGACTCTTGTAAAAGTACAATTATAGAATAAGACCAGGGATTCCGGAAGAGTAAGCGTTTTCTGCTTCATCGACGACACCCGCCATGTAACTGTTTGTCACATCCAACTAAACATTAAGTTCTCAAAATGAGAACCGAGTACCATTGTCAATCACATCAAGTAAACACACTAGTGAGCATACTCAAAAACGTCCATCTTCATATTACAAGATACATAACATTTCTCAAAATGAGACAAAGATGGCCACCATACAACTTGCCCATAGTTCTGATCAACCTGAATCTTTCGAATCCTTGTGGTTTTAGTTTGTTTGTCAGCAGTCGAAAAATTAACTGGATGTGGTTTTTGAAAAACTCGAAAGATCTTTTGATCAATCTGGAGCACCTCGCCTAAAAATATTTGATCAACACATTTGATTTGTTATCACCTTGTACCACTACCATACATCATGCAAAATTGAAAGAACGTCTTCGATCTCTCATTTTGAGAGCTTTCCTGTCCAAAAGGGGGACGACGATACAATATATGGTAGTGAGATATCTGGAAACATACTTTGTGACAAGCTAACATGGGAAAAAACTGTGACTCACTCTTAGCCGACTTGTTTTTTTCATACGATGCTGTTTTACGACGCGGCGGTTTCATTTTTCCGATCGTTAACTTTCTCTTTCTTTTTAATAACATCCCTGCTTCTCAAAACTATGGTGTAAATATGTCACAGTTGATTATTACTTCTCGGGGTTGCTCTAACAAATAAACTTATTACACAAGGATTCGAGAGATGCATGCAGATCAGATCTATGAGCAAGTTTTATAGTCGCCATCTTTGTCTCATTGACAAATATTTTGTATTTTTGTGTGAAACGAAGATGGACGTTTTTGAGTTTGCTTATTAGTGTTTACCTGTTAGTTGATAATGATGACTCGGTTCTGACTTTGAGGACTTGATGTTTTACTTTGGTGTAACCAAGATTTACATGGCGGGTGTCGTCGATAAAGCAGAAGACGCTTATTCTTCCCGAACACCTAGGCTTATTCTCTTGTACTCTCTTGTATCCTCTTGTTCGGATTATGGTTTTGTTGACGCTTTGGTTTTCTCTTTATTTTATAAATATAGTATCGGTCTTTAATTGATGTTTTAAAGTATCGGCAACTTAGTAAGTTATTAATTATTGCGGCTATTTCTCGTTTAACTTGTTTCGATACTTGAGTAATACTGTGTTGTAATTACTCATTGTTAACGTTTTAATTTGATAATTTGATAATATTGTGTATTTGTTATTTAGATACGATATCTGAGTAATTATGTGTTGTTATTTTTTCAGTCTAGATAACTTGATAGCACTACTTGTTCATACTTGTCACGAACCATTGATACATGTCAAGTTTTAACGTATTATAGTCCAATCATCTTCACGTGAAGGAAATCTAAGGAACTATCTTTCCAGTAGACTATATGAGCCGACAAAAGTACTGACCGATACTGTAAACTCTGACGTAACTCATATCTACCAATCCATCATCGATTTCAATAATTAATAAGTAAATATTGCATTTGCAATGCGATTAAAATATCATATGATCAAAACAAATTAACAACCAAGTCCTTGCCATCTTTGTCTCATTGAGAAATATTCTGTATCTTTAAGTGATATGAAGATGGACGTTTTTGAGTATGCTCATTAGTGTGTTTACTTGTTGTGATTGTTAATGATACTCTGTTCTCATTTTGAGAACTTGATGTTTACATGGATGTGACAAAGATTTACATGGCGGGTGTCGTCGATGAAGCAGAATACGCTTACTCTTCCGGAACACCTGGTCTTATTATCTTGTACTTTTACAAGAGTCTCCATGTAAATCTTTCTTTTGTTCATATGTTGCCCCTGGTTTAATCGATTTTGAATTTGGATTATGATTTTGTTAACGCTTTGGTATTCTCTAATTTATTTTCTTTATGTAGGATACTTAACATCTGAGTGCCTCTAAATTTAAATGAGTTTATGTATGTGTCTGATGTTCAAGGGCGAACTACAAGATCATCATCAGCAGAAGTTACAAATAAATTTTACTTTCCTTGTCATAAAACAAACATTTAAGATAGATGACGTAACATATACACACATGATGCACTTTTGACAATTAGTAACATATACAGTCTGCCAAAATAATTAATCAAATTGCAGTAAGCAGCTGTTTCGTCCTTAAATGACTGGCCAGTGATACTGGAGACCAAAAGGTAGGAATTTATATTATTTAAGCCAATGAAGAAGCAGAGGGGTCAGATGCGTAAAACCCCTTTAGTTTATGAATTATAATATAATATAGTACTGTGTAATTGAAAATCGTGTACTACGAAAATGTAGATTGATATCATGTTTTGCAAATCAGTGGTCCCAGGTACAACATGTTTTAACAAGTCATATTAGGAAATGTATCTCACTTTTAGAATGTAAGAGATATGTAAAGCAATTTTACTTGAAATGATTATGGTTGGACACTTAAAACGGATCACAGCCGATATCTTCCCTTAATAGTTAACATTTGCAGTGTAAGGAAAAGTGTACTGTTTATAGATATTAAACGGGAAGCAAAAAAAGTAACATGAAATAAACAAAAATAACACGGGGGAAACAAAACGTTGCATAGCGGGTGGCGCAGTTGATAGAGCACTTGTCTTATACCAAGACAACCGGGTATCAAACAGGTATGAAATTACCTGCCGGACCATCTAGGTCTTCTCCGGGCATTCAAGTTTCCTCCAATGGACCATCTGCGCATAAAAAATCATAATAAAGGCATTTCTTAACAGGAAAAAGGTACAAAAACACGTTGGAAGGCCAAATGGGCTTATTCAGTGTGTTCGCCTGGAAACTGAAACAATATACATGGACAGTGACAAAGATCACATTTACATAAGAAAATCTGTACCGCCATAAATAGATACAACGGTTACAAGGTATATGTGAAAATATGGTTCACAAATGCATAACATCGATATTTTTTAGATTAATGAAATGTTAGAACTATAAAATTATTTCTAAGAAATGAAATATCGTTAAATAAACAACCCCCCCCCCCCAAAAAAAAAAACAAAAACAAAAACAAAAACAAAAAACCCACACAAAAAAAACTAAAAAAAAGCAAAAAAAATAAATATATTATTCAGAGAATAGAAAAAAAAAGAATTATGAAATAAAGCAATACTCTTAAGCTTATTACAAGAATTGCATACTGCACATCTAAAGTTAAATGATTTATTTTATCACTCAAATTACCAAATATCATTCTTTTCATTTGACTTCTTCGCCTTTTCTGAATTAGATTTAATATGTACGCACATGACGGATGTATTATATTTTTTACTGCCCACCACACACGTTCTTAAGCACGTGCGCTAGAGATACAATCGTAACACTGACTAATTGATGAGGCATCAAGAACAATCACCTGAATGTGTAAAAACAAAGCGTGCCCTATTTACTGAGTATTATTCAATGGCGCGTAATAATAATAATAGATATTTAATATGGAAATAGAAAGGACAAAGTTACCGGCTGAACGGTTTAGATGGTTTATCGACGTCTCTTATGTACACAATATATAATTTAAAATCCCACCTCGCCTTACGACGCCGTTCAGGCGTCTTCATTTCTCCAGCTTTTCCACGCAAAAACCGTAAATTGTCAATGGAACTCATCAAATTTACAAAAGCTAAGAAGGTCATTAGTAATTGGCAAAGCATCCGGTACCTTTTTTATTATCTATGGTGTAAGGAATCAATGAGCAAGTATTATATACTGTAAAATTATAAAATATGTACGATATCATTGTTATCATTTATTGCCATCTGATGTTAGTTATTTTCGTTTCAACTTAAGCACATTAAAAATGAATTAATGACAAAAGGTGACGATAGAATCATATAACAGATAAGGACTGTGATAGCCGGATCCGGTGCGGTATCGTTCTGTTCACTGCACACGAAGGAATTCGAAATGGTTGGAAGGTGTTTATTGGTATAATGTGATACGCACTAGAACCCATTCATACATTTAGGATTTAATTGTCGGACTATTTCGTAGAGGTCCTCTGTCTTGAAACTGAGTAGTACATATGACAAAGGCTATAGTGTGTTTTCGGTAATTCTGAAAAAAACCCGAAATATACAGTATGGTTCGCCATCGTATATTATATATTATTGCATACCATATAACAGCAATGGCCCATGTTGCAAAATAATCATATATTCAGGAAGATATAACCTCTAATATCATTTAGTTATTCGTATTCATAGACATGGGTACATGTTTATAATTATTTTCAATGGATACGTTAATTTAATGCATCGTTATCAGTGCAGCTACATATAACTTTACCTTACGAATCACAAATCTAGTGCAACTAAATCCCTTTTTCAGGGTGTTTTGTTCATTATTAGTTTTGGAAATAATGCACACCAAACCATAATCCTACCTTAAAATCGGTAAAACATGGAATACAATCTGAACAAGTTAATGGTAATCACAGACACCCTTGAAAATACGAGATAATAAGACCAGGAAGGGAAAACGTCTTCTGCTTTGTCGACGACATACGCCATTTAAATATAGGTCACATCCAAGTGAACGCCGCCTCTTCGAAGTGAAAATTGGAGCATCATTCTCACTCACAATCAGCAAAAATACGAATGTTCAAAGACGTGAAAATTGGAGCATCATTCTCACTCACAATCAGTAAGCATACGAATGTTCAAAGACGTGAAAATTGGAGCATCTTTCTCACTCACAATCAGTAAGCATACGAATGTTCAAAGACGTGAAAATTGGAGCATCATTCTCACTCACAATCAGTAAACATACGAATGTTCAAAGACGTGAAAATTGGAGCATCATTCTCACTCACAATCAGTAAACATACGAATGTTCAAAGACGTGAAAATTGGAGCATCATTCTCACTCACAATCAGTAAACATACGAATGTTCAAAGACGTGAAAATTGGAGCATCATTCTCACTCACAATCAGTAAACATACGAATGTTCAAAGACGTGAAAATTGGAGCATCATTCTCACTCACAATCAGTAAACATACGAATGTTCAAAGACGTGAAAATTGGAGCATCATTCTCACTCACAATCAGCAAACATACGAATGTTCAAAGACGTGAAATTGGAGCATCATTCTCACTCACAATCAGCAAGCATACGAATGTTCAAAGACGTGAAAATTGGAGCATCATTCTCACTCACAACCAGTAAACATACGAATGTTCAAAGACGTGAAAATTGGAGCATCATTCTCACTCACAATCAGCAAACATACGAATGTTCAAAGACGTGAAAATTCGGGCATCATTCTCACTCACAATCAGTAAACATACGAATGTTCAAAGACGTGAACATTCAAATCATACAATGATACAGAATATATGTCAATTAGACGAAGATGGTGACCATAAAACGTATCTCTATATTTATAGCCTCCAACATCACGTGTGTGTTATACAATGTTTGTGTGGGCCCCACTCTGGCCGACTTGTTTTTGTTTTCATACGAGGCTGAATTTGTCGAAGGGCTTATCAGGACGTGTAACAAAAACCTTGCCAAATCTTTCAATTTCACTTTCAGATATATCGACGATGTCCTGTCTATAAACACCTAGATGTTTGCTGACCACGTCGGTCGTATATACCCTACTGAACTTGAGATTAAAGACACAGCATGCCCTCCTACATCCGCTACTTACCTCGATCTTTACTTAAACTATGACCAACACGGGCAACCTACTACTAAGCTGTTTGATAAACGTGACGATTTCGGTTGTTCGATCGTAAACTTTCCCTTTCTTGATTGTAACATCCCTGCTTCTCCATCCTATGGTGTTTACATGTCGCAGTTGATTCGTTATTCTAGGGCTTGCTCGGAATATCGAGATTTTCGTGATAGATGTCAACTGCTGACGAACAAACTTACGGCACAGGGATTCGAGAGATGCAGGTTGATGAAGACAATGGGCACGTTTTATGATCGCCATCTTGACCTCATCGAGAAATATTCTGTATCTTTGTGTGATATGAAGATGGGCGTTTTTGAGTATGCTTGTTAGTATGTTAACTTGTTGTGATGACAATGAGGACTCGGTGCTCATTTTGAGGATTGATGCTTTCTTGGATGTGACCAAGATTTACATGGCGGGTGTCTTCGATGAAGCAGGGGACGCTTACTCTTCCGGAACACCTGGTCTTATTCTTTTGTGCTTTTACGAGAGTCTCCATGTAAATCTTTCCTTTGTTCCTTGTTTGCCCCTAGTTTAATCGATTGTGAGTTCGGATTATGGTTTTGTTGACGCTTTGGAGATCTCTGATTTTTTTTATTAAGCAGAGATCGAAGTAAGCAGCTCATGCAGAAGAGTATATTTTGTCCTTTATTTCAAGTTCAGAAAGTTATATACGATCGACGTGGTCAGCAAACTTCTTGCTGTTCAAAGACAAAACATCGTCGATATATCTGAATGCGAAATTAAGAGATCGTTTCTAATATAGCTCACTATCACTATATATTTATATCGTCGTCCGTCTTTAACGTATAGTTCCTTCATTAGGTCAGAAAGTGTAAATATGATATACATGTACTTTTACTCCATTTGGTCAGAAAGTGTAAATATGATATACCTGTACCTTTACTCAATTACGTCAGAAGGTGAAAATATGATCAAAATGTACTGTTACTCCATTACGTCAGAAAGTGTAAATATGATATACATGTACCTTTACTGCATCAGGTCAGAAAGTGTAAATATGATATACGTGTACCTTTACTCCATCAGGTCAGAAAGTTTAAATAGGATATACATGTAACTTTACTCAATTACGTCAGAAGGTGAAAATATGATCAAAATGTATTGTTACTCCATTACGTCAGAAAATGTAAATATGATATACATGTAACTTTACTCGATAACGTCAGAAAGTGTTAATATGATATACATGTACCTTTACTCCATCAGGTCAGAAAGTGTAAATATGATATACATGTATCTTTACTCCATTACGTCAGAAAGTGTAAATATGATATACATGTAACTTTACTCCATCAGGTCAGAAAGTGTAAATATGATGTACATGTACCTTTACTCCATCAGGTCAGAAAGTGTAAATATGATGTACATGTACCTTTACTCCATCAGGTCAGAAAGTGTAAATATGATATACATGTACATTGTATCTTTACTCCATCAGGTCAGAAAGTGTAAATATGATATACATGTACCTTTACTCCATCAGGTCAGAAAGTGTAAATATGATATACATGTAACTTTACTCCATCAGGTCAGAAAGTGTAAATATGATATACATGTAACTTTACTCCATCAGGTCAGAAAGTGTAAATATGATGTACATGTACCTTTACTCCATCAGGTCAGAAAGTGTAAATATGATATACATGTATCTTTACTCCATCAGGTCAGAAAGTGTAAATATGATATACATGTACCTTTACTCCATCAGGTCAGAAAGTGTAAATATGATATACATGTAACTTTACTCCATCAAGTCAGAAAGTGTAAATATGATGTACATGTACCTCTACTGCATCAGGTCAGAAAGTGCAAATATGATATACATGTACCTTTACTCCATCAGGTCAGAAAGTGTAAATATGATATACATGTAACTTTACTCCATCAGGTCAGAAAGTGTAAATATGATGTACATGTACCTTTACTCCATCAGGTCAGAAAGTGTAAATATGATATACATGTATCTTTACTCCATCAGGTCAGAAAGAGTAAATATGATATATATGACATTGTACCTTTACTCCATTACGTCAGAAAGTGTAAATATGATATACATGTTTCTTTACTGCATCAGGTCAGAAAGTGCAAATTTGATGTACATGTACCTTTACTCCATCAGGTCAGAAAGTGTAAATATGATATACATGTTTCTTTACTGCATCAGGTCAGAAAGTGCAAATTTGATGTACATGTACCTTTACTCCATCAGGTCAGAAAGTGTAAATATGATATACATGTAACTTTACTCCATTACGTCAGAAAGTGTAAATATGATATACATGTACCTTTACTCCATCAGGTCAGAAAGTGTAAATATGATATATATGACATTGTACCTTTACTCCATTACGTCAGAAGGTGTAAATATGATATACATGTACTTTTACTCCATTACGTCAGAAAGTGTTAATATGATATACATGTACTTTTACTCAATTAGGTCAGAAAGTGTAAATATTATATACATGTATCTTTACTCCATCAGGTCAGAAAGTGTAAATATGATGTACATTTACCTTTACTGCATCAGGTCAGAAAGTGTTAATATGATGTACATGTACTTTTACTTCATCAGGTCAGAAAGTGTAAATATGATATACATGTACCTTTACTGCATCAGGTCAGAAAGTGTAAATATGATGTACATTTACCTTTACTGCATCAGGTCAGAAAGTGTAAATATGATGTACATTTACCTTTACTGCATCAGGTCAGAAAGTGTAAATATGATGTACATGTACTTTTACTCCATTACGTCAGAAAGTGTAAATATGATATGCATGTACCTTTACTCCATCAGGTCAGAAAGTGTAAATATGATATACATGTACCTTTACTCCAACTGGTCAGAAAGTGTAAATATGATATGCATGTACCTTTACTCCATCAGGTCAGAAAGTGTAAATAGGATATACATGTACCTTTATTTCATTAGGTCATGGAGATATATATTTTAATATGACATAAAGTCTTATTTTCACTTCATATGATCATATATAGTAAAGCACATATGATTTCAAATCTTAATTTTGCTTTTTAGATCATAAAGATGAAAGTAAATATGACACCAAGTCTTGCCTTTACTGTATTAGGTCATATAAATGAGTGTATACATGACAATTAATCTTACCTTAAATTGATTAGGTCATAGAGGTGAACGTTAATGTGACAATTTGTCCTACCTATCGTGGAACAAGACTGCATACATATTTTCCCCAGCTGATTGACATTTTATTTATCTTTCTCAGTAGGAATGTAATGTTAACTTTTTAAATATCTGGCTACGAAACGTTATTTCTTTTTCACGACTTAAAGTCAATAATGGCATGCATAGGATTAATATTTCACGTAGAGATAATGCAGTATGGTGTACACGGAGTGGAAAACGAATGTAAACAATAGTTAGATTGTACATGTAATACCACTCGTATATACTCCCACAGCACTCAGTGAGTAGGCTATCTGTTGATATTAAAACTGCCGAGATATACTGTGACTTATAGGAACGAGTTACCGAGAAATAGTTTGATTTTAAAAACAATTTACGTTAAATGTTAAAAACTGCATCATGTATTATGTTCCTTTGACATATACAACAAAGAATAAGCGTTCATTACAGTGACACACTACACACGTGCCGCCATACCAAACACGCTATACATTATAAATAGGATGCCCTTTGTAGCATTGTTTGCTGCTCGTTGGTAAGTAACTAATTTGACAGTTGCACTTTCTAACAGTCAATTAGTCTTACACACTACTTATTAACTGCTTTTCATTCGCTCCAGCAGATACAGTATTAACAATTCTTCATTATAAATGACAGCTAACACCAACAATTAATACAAGTACGCTACCGTTTACTAAGTTATTTATTCATTGTTTGTATTTAATTTAAAACAAGTCGCCCCTTCGCTAAGATTTCCCCGATGAGCCTAATTGATACGTGTGTGAATACCCGTCACCAGATAATTTACTCAATTTGTCTCATCAATATTAAATAAAACAATTGGTAATTTAAGTGAACAGAAAATTTCCTAACTACACCTGGTGCCACACAGAACAATACATTCCAAAATACCAATCGATTGATTGAATGACATTAGTCAGAATATGTTATAGTTATCTCCCTTGAATTGTGAGATGTTTAGTACTTACCTGTTAGATACATACACAGGCATAGACATGAGCATATCTATCAGACACAGGTGGTGGTAACCAGGAAACACCGCTATAGTTAAAAGGAAAACAAAACTGATGAAATGTGTCTAATTATGATTTGTAAAGGTGCAGTTCATGAATGAAATTAGTCTTTGACAGAAACATGTATGAACGTTCGAAAAAAATGAACAAATGCTTTGTATTTATATCTAATATTTAATTAATTGACATTTTATTATTACAGTAACGTCGCTCGCCTTAAATATATTTTCTCGATAAACTCTCTATATAAACATGTTGCTCTAAATAAAAGTGTTTTATTTGGGTATTGCCTGGTCATGATTTTATTAAAGTTCTCTGTATAAACGTGTTTCCATTTCATATTGTCTTATGGGTACATGATAGGGCGTTTACTATCAAAAGACGGGTATACAATCACTATTGTCTGAAAAGAGCATCATCATACTCAAATTCATTCGAAGTAGCTTTACTAATTGACGGGAATGAAGTCAGTGAAAAGTAAGCGTAGGTTTATTATATATTCAGCAAAATACTCGAGGCCTCATATGACATTTTTATTAGTATAATATTTCCGCATGTAATTGATAATACCCCATGTATCGACAGGAATTCGATCTCAATTAAGAAAAAGCTACACAAAACATTTCAAATCGTCACCGGAATTTGACTGAATGTTATTGTGATTTAAGGTCCCCGAATCACTCATTTGGAACATCGAGAAGCAACAGGTGCGCTCGGCACTAGATTCACCTCTTACCTGTACGACGGAAAGGATTATAACCCCAGAAGATGAAAAGTGAAATCGATTTATAAGTATTGATAGATTAAGAAGGTCATTGAGTAAATTTATGAAAAATTGAAGAAAAAATCAAATCTTCCGGAATGACAAGGCACATAGGCATAGTCGGCAACACGCTATATTTTGGTTGGGCGGAGAAGTTGCCCCACGGTAAAATACAAGTAGAATAGTGGACATTCAATAAACTAAGCTTGTACATCGAATTCCCTTCGTGAATGGGTATTCAACGCGTGTTTTATTAAACTGATATTGAAAATGATGGCATTAAACGCAAAATGAAAATAAAATCTTCAGCTGTTTTCTGAATCAGAAATTGCAATCACGCACAAACATTCACTTTTTAAACTTTTCAAACGGGATTATTCGCCCATTTATAGAATACACGCATACCTCTAAACATAGATCCACATCTGTACCCATCAGACAACCAACTACATCATATAACAAGTACTTTAAAGTTGGATATTGATCTTGCAATAATTTTATCATGACATACACAAATAAACGCTCAATTTAATGTGATCCACCAGCGTACTGCCATATACTCGGACAATATGTGCCCCTGTGAACCTGAGCCAACCGATCACCTACCTCCTAGTCTATCACCTCCCTATAACGACCCTATCTACCGCCCCACCCACACACTACCTACACCATAGTCTATCACCACCCATACAAAACAAATGTAAACAGGCTCCCAAATGTCCAATACCCACCCATAATACCATACAAATAAATACAGGGCTCCCAAATGTCCAATACCCACCCATAATACCATACAAATAAATACAGGGCACCCAAATGTCCAATACCCACCCATGATACCATACAAATAAATACAGGGCTCCCAAATGTCAAATACCCACCCATGCAATCATACAAATATATATGGTGTTTCCAACTGTCAAATAACCATACATACAACAAACATTTAAACAAGGTTCCAAAAATGTCAAATACCAACACATACAATCATATACATTTAAACAAGGCTTCTAAATGATTACACCCCCACATACAACGTTCATCATACAAATTCAAACAAGGCTCCTAAATGTCCATTATACACACATACAACCATACAAATTCAAACAAGGCTCCCAAATGCCCATTATAAACACATACAATTCAAACAAGGCTCCCAAACGCCCAATAACAACGAATACAATTATACAAATGTAAACATCTGTCCCCCGCACACAAACTTCTAAACTGTCCTTGTTATTATATATAAGATATGATAACTGAGGTTTGTTATGACACTGTGAGAGATAGTCGTGACCAACTGACTGTACCGTATTGTGATACACAACTTAAGTCACCCTCTCCACATAAACCATCTAATGATAAAGACCTAGATTTCCGGAGTTATCCATTAATAAAGATCATCAAATATACTGTTATCCGTTAATACATTGTATAATTTATGTGATTTATTGTCAGGATATAGCTTACAGTGTACATTTGAATTTCTATTGTATGTACAATACATTTATTTTACCCGTTATTCGACGGTACATCTCTATAGTTATACCTGGTATGTTACAATGTATTTACACAATTATTTTTCTCGATTTATATAGACAGGGAAATAATTGCCACAGTAACGACACAATTTGTCTAAGCAGTTCTTTCATTTAGACACAAACACCAAAAAGTATCTTACACGCAATAAAAAAAACAATGGAAGTATATTGCTACTAGATACAACTAACGGGGTTACATGTATGGAGATTCGTTAATATCATTTATACAGGGCACAATACGTTGTTGAGCACATCATAAAGCATCATTATCGATAGTATTACCCAAAGATAGTTAATTCATTGACAAATGTGTACTTTTACTATTTTGTTGTTCACAAATAAAATACATGTACATTATTTTGTTTAGCCGACTGCAATGAACAAGGGGTGCAGGTTGTCTCTAATTCCTGTGCGTGTGTGACCTTCCATATGACTTACATGTACCATTTATCACGTTCGGCGTTATGTATTGGAATACAGACATGCCAGCCATGTATGGGGAACATTGTACAATGCGGAACCCGTCAACATGATGACATAAAACCGTATAGTTCAGAAAGATAAATATATCTCTGTCATACATACATTAAGATTACAAACATTGTATTGAGGAAGAGGATAGGGGACCAAATAGACTAAACACAGCTCACTATCCGATCGTGTATCTGTTAAAATCCCCCACCCCCACCGCCACTTCCTCTCGTTTAAACATTCTTACATGTAGTCCATTGCGAAATAGGCAAAGGATTGGGCACCCATTTGTGGGACGAATTTGATGTCAATAAGCGGCGTTCCAGATCTAACAATCGGTACCTTAGATCACGTATACAGCTTGTCGTACGAAACACATTTTTTTTTACACAAAGTAGTTGAACATTAATGTTGCGAACGTCCTTAACCACACAACTAATACCCGTTGTGTTGCGTTTTATTAAGCCCCCCTCCCATGTACGAAAATATCACGTTGGTCGATATCGCGCAACAAAGGATTATTTTTCAAAAGCTGTTTAAGAACACACTTAACTCGCCTTACATAATACAGCGCACTAAATTATTTACTATCGCTAAAAAATATTTTTTATCACATGTTGTATTGAAAAACAATGTGATATATATACGGTGATTCTTTCTGGGTATACATTATATATGTTTAAACTAATATCAATAATGCTGCTCATTGCCAAAAGTTGACAGGGGATTAGGCACAAGTTATTTCAACGTATCAACGCCTTCTCCCAATATACATTTTAAATGACATTACAATAATTTGTTTACAAAATTTTATCATTGAAATCGCAATTGATCTTAAAATCTCCTGCTGGATTTAATAAAACTGTGCACATTTCTAAAAATATTTGTGTTAGGGTCCACGGAAAATTCAGAGTTGCCAAACAAAATTATTTCAAAACTTATTGTAACATCCAAATTATTTAAATTTTGAAGCAAAATACGTTTTTCATTTGCAAAATTGTGACATTCCAAAAAGTAATGAAATACATTCCCACAAGGATGACCAAAGGTACAAGCTACACTCTCGACAACTTTAACTCTTAAGAGATCACAATTTAGGGAACTACAACGATTTCTGAGTTTGGTATGCAACATATTAAGTTTACGATTTCCAAATTTAAAGTAAATATGCGGAATTGACTGAAAACTTAATGCTAAATATAATTTGAAAGAGGTTATGGAGGATAAGGATCGAACCGAATTGTCTGAGCTATTCCAACAGAGTAGAAGGTATAAAAGAAGAACTAATAAGAGGCCGTCTGAAGGGACGAATCGTATAATCATTATTGTTACGTAAACCGTTATTGACATTAATGGTGCATTACTATTAATCGGGATTTGTCACATTTTAACGGTGCTCCTTGCACTATGCTTATGTTTTCCCGATCCTTAATTATTTGAAGCAGATCTAAATTTATATCTTTTCGGAACGTCGTTGGTATGTTATTCAATTTTTTTTTTATGTTGCTCTCAGGTTTGAGAACAAATAAGTACTCAAATATAATATTCTAAGCCCCAATCTAAATTGGTTGTTGCAAAAGAAATTATTTAATTTTCCTCTCTTTTGAGAATTCCATTTTAAAATTTGTTCTAGATAATCTAAACAAACAAACTTAGAAGCCAAAGATTGGTGAGGAATAACAGAAAAGTCGCATGCTATTAGTAGTGTTGCATGACTTAGGGATGCACTGCTAAGTCAAAATATTCCTGTTCAAAACTTTTTTCTCATAATGATTATGTCGGTGTGCTCGTTTGTTTGTGGCTGTGTGAGTGTTTTTTTTCTATGATCGGTCAAAGATACCAATTTGACATAACAATTGATTAAAAGTGAATTTTGTACATATGCACATATGCTTCATTTTTGTCCCATTAAAATATGTGTTATTTTTCACAATTTCGAGGTCAAAAATAAAAAGTGATCCAGTTACACTAAATATATGAATAAAATACCAAAACTGTTTAATTATCTACTCTCTTTCATAATATTCCGATAATATTGAATCTAATAAAGCTGTTCAAAAAACAAACTTGCTTTGATTAAACATGGCGTAACACAAATATTTTTAAGAGATCGATCTATTATCAGAAAGGTGACGTTTTGGCCTTCCACAAAGCGCAAAAAGACAGAAATACGTATTTTCAAACAGGCCGCCGAATAGGTATTATTGTTTTAAATTCATGTGATAAAATTTCTACAAACAAGAGACATCTAATTTTTGACACAATTTTTGGATGCAGATATGCTATTACATATGTACTGACTATGACTGAAGCCTCAGAGATGTACTCCTTAAAACACGAGGCGAAGTCAAAACTCCACTTAACGCATAAGCCCCGCCTCCTCGACACACCCGGTTTCTACAATATCCATAAATCGATTAATTAATAGTAAAGTAGTGGCAACAAATGAAACACTCTACTTTAGATTTATTATGTAGTTACATCTTTTGTACAATTACGTATATTAATTAGAGGCTATTGTACTTTGACTGCCAGGTACATGTAAAACATAACACTGTGTCACAATCACTAATGTACATCGTTCTTTCTTTCCTCCTCTTCGGAGTTTCAGTTTCTGTTACAAACACCTCTACGTCATCAAGTGTGCATGTCGGAAGCTCGTTCAGGCCCCGCTATACGTTAGCGTCACTTTACAACCGTATCAGAAGCGATAAAGTTGAAATGTCGATTGGCCCGCTCGACCATAAACACGTATGGAGTGTGTCTAGTACTAGCTAGACTCAAGCTGATTACAATAATTGATAGATTTCAAATCATTACCTGCGATAATCTGTTTCTCTGAGGAAGTTACAACGCTTTCTACGAAATTAAACGTATCTTGTGAAAAGGTTCTCTGATACTTTAAAATTAATTAATGACCCGCATTAAATCCCGCTATCGTCTCGAATGTCTATCTCACACCGTTCCACTAATTCTTATCTCCAACACACAAGACTAGTTCCGGTGTATTGAACGTATCGAGCTTCCACAGGAAGTCGACAACTCCAGTAATCTCCGTTAACGAAGGCCTAATCGATCGTGGCTGCCTTAAGATACTGTCGAAAAGAGTTAAACATCTTTAATGGAAGTGTTTTGAAGATATTATTACCGGTATATTGTTCATAAAGTTTCTTCAAAGATAGTGATGAGCTATTGAGTTTTCCTCAGGTGAAAAGACCTTTTTATCCACTCCTGTTTCTCCGGAAATGGAGTGCAGCTTCTCCTAATGACGTTTTAATCTTATTAGTGTTCACGTTATAGGTGTCAAGTCGCGTGGCGGGGTTCTGTGACACGGTAGCTAATCGATACTTATCTCTGGCTACTTACTCAGCACCAGGGCATGTTCAATACATACACAGTAGAGGCGTGAAACCATCAGGACACACCGAGATCGAAACAAGAGTTATTTCCCTTGGCCATGAATTCTAGATAGATTACGAATTCAACCATCAATTTTTTGTCTTATTGAAATAAATAAAAAAAAACTACTAAAAATACACTGGTTCAGAATAATATCCTAAAACTTCCATATGTTTCCAAATCGATCGTAATCATCTTTCTGGAAAGGAATACAAGGCATTTACTTAAAATTGTTTGTTTTTTTTTTGTGGCATAAAAGTCAATGTTTTTGATTTTGCTGATGCGGTTGTTTCGCTGTTTCGTTACCACTCTAACGGATCTTGCTATATGTACGTGTTATTGGTATATTATACATGACGTCTACCGTTTAATTCTTGCTCCTCAGGGAAACTTGTGCTTTGCTAGTTGTTTTTTCGCCGAGAAAGTCTAGATGTTTCTAACGTTATACTGAATATCCGTGTCCAAAATAGAAATGAATAGAAGTGTGCTTTGAGTATTCCCGGTGGCAGTTTGGTTATCAAATTTAAACAATCCATTAGCATTTTACAACTACCAGGAACAGATAAAGAAAATTGGAAGTGTTTAGATCGATGAGATGGGATTTTGATATGCATATGACATTATTGTCTTCGCGTCATTTAAAGGGGCATCCCGGGGAAGTCTATAATGAAGTTCTTGAATATACATGCTGTCTGCACTACCAGATACATTTTCCTGATATTTCAATATTCAAAGCGCACTCAAAATGTGTTTATTAGCCACTTGCAAAATTGCATTCCTTGGGAAAGCCCGATAAAAATAGCGCTGATCACGCGTCAATCACGTGACTATTTTGTCGCAAGTCGACGAGGGGCCTATAGGGAGGGGATACGTAATGTACAGGTCCGATGATAAACCAGACACAAAGTCCGTGTATAAATTTATTGAATCACATTCACATTAATAATCAGACGTTAATTACACACGATATGCATATGAATAAATTTATGTCGACATCTCTGCACCATTTATCGACATCAGTACCTGACTGAAACCGATGCAAATCACAGGGACCTGAGAATTTGTTACAGCTAGTTTTGGACCTAAAATAGGATGTTTAGAGTAATTTTACACATTTGGGGGGTTAAGATCAATTTTCGATAAAAATGCCCCCTCAATGGTCATAAAAGCTTCACTGCACTCTTACATTGTACGTTTAACAGTGTCATGTGGGTTTCCGACGATGACAACCATAGGGCAAACCTTAATTTCTGTAAAAAGTTATCTTCACGAATCCTCATTTAGAACCATTTCACAAAAGGTGTGCATGCATTGAAAAGTAAAAAAATAAAATGAAATGATTCCGATTTTTTTTATACAACTCGATGTATTGAAGACTTTTTTTTCAGACTATCTATATAACCATCTAAAATCTATCCAAATTTCAGCGTCAACATACTTTAACACTTACAATTATATATGTATCACGGAAGTCCGTGCACTCATATAACGCACCACGCACTAAACATGTAGAATACTTAATCCATTTATAAATGTTATGATTCTGTACTTTTTTATGTAAATTTAAAGGTTCGTTAACATTTTCAACACAACTGCAGACATAGGACATACATATATATGATTTTTTTTATGAATTAATGACTTCACGATGCATTTTGGTTCATATCAAATTTAATACCGGGGTCCGAACCCGATACTATTTGTACAATCCGTATTTTATAGATTAGGTATGACAAGATTTCTTTATCCGCACATGATGACATAAATTTTGTCCAAATTGAATCCGTATATACATTAAACTCAATCACCCGGGATACCGGCGTTTTACAACGTAACCCCCCCCCCCCCCCCATACGGCTTTTCTTGTATGTGAAAAGGTCTTTCACTTCAGCAATATAATTCAATAATGCCGTTTTACTGGAATATTATAAAGGGAATATTACAATACACGCTTTCAAGTTTTACACACGCATTTCATGTAAAAGAGGAATGAAAGAGTTATCCCTTGGGAGGCCCCAAAACCAAATAAAAACTGTGTCACCGGCTATCCAGAAGAAAACTGTAACAATGCAAACAATTGGGCTGTTAGTCTCTCCCTTGAATACTTCACATCCCTCATTATGCTTCCGTAATATAATTCTTACGTTAAAATTTGACCATTCGGCCACTTTTCGCTTGGTAGTTACATGTAGGTCACGCGGATCGCCATTTTTTGTTTACCGATGTAGCTTGGTATGCGCATGCGTTATCATATGTGATGCAAAAAAATTTACATGTCCAAATCGTTGATCAACGAATAGTGATTCCCTTTTTTTAATTATTAATTAAAATTTATGAGAACATATTTCAGCGTAAATCGCCCATTAATTTTCCACAAGAGTATACATTTAATTCATATATACAAT
Organism: Mimachlamys varia; assembly: GCA_947623455.1. NCBI lineage: Eukaryota > Metazoa > Mollusca > Bivalvia > Pectinida > Pectinidae > Mimachlamys > Mimachlamys varia. The sequence goes on from OX392529.1 coordinate 9,317,374, forward strand.
AATTTAAAATAAGCATAAAAAAATATAGTTTTACCGTGATGCCTCTTTAAGTTGAGATTTAAAAACAGAAATAGAAAGAACAACTTCCACAGCCTATGTTCAGTAACAGAATACTTCATATAAAACCTAAAGATCTTCTTTAATCTCTCGTTAGGAGACTTTTCCGTTTCTAAAAAAAGGCGGACAACGATAGAAATGTGTGATAATGAGCTATCTTGGAACATCTATTGTGAAAAACACAACTAAACCCTACAAAAACTATACCGAAGAATATTTAGTACGAATGATTGAATTCCTGGTTGTGAATATTTTTGTTGAGTTTGGAAGAAAGATATTACAACAGACTGTTAGTAGTCCCATGGAAAAACACTGTGCCCCACTCCTGGCTAATTTGTTTTTGTTTCCATACGAGGCTGAAATGGTGGAAGAGCTAATAAGGAAAGGTAACAGAAACCTTTAAAAATGATTTAATTTTACTTTTAGATATACCGATGTTATATTGTATATAAACAACAAGACGTTCGCTGACCACTTCGATCGTATATACCCTTCTGAACTTGAAATAAAGCTCACAACAGACTCTTCTACACCAGTTGCTAACCTTGATCTTTACTTAAACTATGACCAACATGGACAGCCTACTATATGTACTTAGGTAAAAGATAAACGTGACGATTTCAATTTTCCGATCGTGAAATTTCGTTTGCCCTAGTTATCGAGAGTTTAGTGATCAATGTAAACTACTGACAAACAAACTTATTACACAGTAATTCGAGAAATGCAGGTAAATTTATAATTTAACTTTACACGAGTTTGTCAATCTATAATTTTATATCACACGAGCTTGGTTACTTATTATCTATATTATACGAGTTTGTACATTTATAATTTTATGTTACACGAGTTTGAAAATTTATAATTTTTTATTATACGAGTTTGAAAATTTATAATTTTATATTATACTAGTTTGAAAATTTATAATTATATATTATTCTAGTTGGTAAATTTATGATTTAATGTTATACGAGTTTGTAAGTTTTCAATTTTATATAATACGAGTTTGAACATTTAACATTTTATATCACACGACTTTGTACATTTTTAATTTAATGTTACACGAGTTTGTAAATCTATTATTTTATATCATATGAGTTTGAAAAAGTATAATTCTAAATTACACGATTTTGTAAGTTTGCAACGAGACAATATCCTTATGACAGTTTGAACGAGATGTGCTATGCAAATTTATTGATAACCATACCATAATGATAAAATGAAAATCACCAATTTGTTTCTTATTTTTAACATAGATTTAACCCGAAGGCAAGTTCGCTATCCGTTGCACTCAACCACTTGTCCTTTTAATGACTAAACGTAAAACATTTTAACTGAGTGAGCACTTCACCGTATCCAGTCTCAGCACCAACTAAACGTGATGTTTAAAATCGTTTGCTAAGATGTTCTGTCCAAATAAAGATACATGTAAACACCGACATCATGGTCGGGAGTCAGCACGGGAAGCAAGACAACTTTTTTTTGTTTAAAAGGAAGGGAATTTATCCCAATCGTTTATTATGAAAATATTCCGAAAAAAAGATGATGATAATATATATAATTTAATCTTGTTTGAAACAAGCATTTCTATTGACTTAAAGCATTATGTTATCAGCCCATAACGTTAAAAATGACGTCGCCGTTTATAATGTCGCTTTTGATTCGCTGATGCAGCAGCGTAATAATTAGTAAGAGAAAAGAGTCCATCCATAAAGTGAGGATATAGATTAAATCATAACTATTAACTTGTATCTATTTCCTTATATTATGAGGTTATAGCACACACTCAAAAAAAAAAATAAATAAAAAACGTAGTGTACTCTCATCAACTGCTATTTAAAGTACAACTCCCGTTTTTTTGTGTTAAACCTCCATAACATAAAACATAGATTCATAGATTGAAGTTAATCCTTAAATAATGCACCGAAACACCATTTTAAAAAAAAATACTGCATGTATTTGTTTTATAATAAAAAACCAGTCTATCCGCGCCCATTGCTTTCAATCTTCAATAAACCATAAGCTCATCGTTCAACCTTTTTGTGACGTCATTGATAACGAAGGGAGTGTCCAATGTATTGGTCAATGGGGGGAGGGGAACATTGTGTTTCGATAATGTAAGTGACTGGTTCAACCTGCACTTTTCCGATGGATTGCTTTCTTGTGTGTACAAAATAAAATGTATGTCCTATTTAACGAATTTCGCATTTTCCGTCATGAAAATAATTAATTTATCTTTTTTGGGATCGAATTCTAAATTAAAGTAAAACAAAAAAATCCTCTCTATCAAATAAAAAAACAAAACTTGCTGCATCAAACGCAGACAAATAAGAAACGTTTATTTGGAAATCATGTTGCACATACATGATGAGATTTTCACACTTACACATTACATTACTGTTTTAACTCCGCAAATAGTTAAATTCAATAAAATAACCCTTAAACAGCTGGTTCTTAACAGTTGGTGTATTAACAATATGTGTGATTGTAATTTCTAATCAGGTCTAAGAAAACAATTAAATTTATCTGATTATCTTTCATTTCATTTTCTTTCAATGTGTACTGAAATATTTAAAATCACTATGTAAACGGGCTCTGGGTTTTCTTTTAAAATCATTATATTTATCAATCTTATTATAAAATATTTAAACATTGCGTGACTGTGTTCGAACATCTTGTTACTCTGATGGCAGCCCTTTTGGACGGCCTTTCGGCTTACTCAGCCTCGCCACAGAGGCGGTAATCGGGGGATTAAAACCATTGATTACCTGAATGGCCACACCGAAATGTACGATTGACGTCGATCAACAGATGTTTTCCATGTAATTAAGGAAATTAGAAATTTAATGAAATGGGCAAACGTTGCATTAGGCGTAATATGAGCAAAGAATGAGAAGGTACGACCGTACTTGACTTGTAGGGAGGGGCTGTTTTATAGTAGGGGTCTGATGAAAAACCACACATCCTCCAAGTACTGTAGTACTAATCTTACTGAAGACATCGGACTGTAACACTACATTACGTTACAATTATCAATTTTACAAAACATATGAAACGATACTGGAATTAATCAAAGTGTATCGTTTTAATATTGTCAAATGGTTCAAAATTTCAATAATAAGAATTAAGAATGATAATAAAATAACAAATGCCATGTCATATGCATGTTCCCATCAGTGTCTTCCTGACACAACCGACGGAGCGTGATCGACATTCGCCTTTTGGAACTTGGTTCTTGATAAACTGTCGTGTATATAGCTACATACCCAGGTACAGCACGCACCGCTCTGCTCAAGTTTACCTCCGTAGAGGCGTGTAATTAATACCAGCATTCCCACTACGAAAACATTACCGAGCTCGGAGTAAAATCTGTCAGCCTGATGGCCAATATGAGCAATAATTATAACCGACATTAAAACCTCATTAATGAGAAACTATAAATATTTCAGGAAGATGGTTCGTTCGCGTGTACCACGTAGGACAGGGTTGTCGGTACCGATACAGGGCTCAGTCAATACCGGTATCTCCTTTATTTATCAAATAATAAAACAACGATATGACAATAATCCTCTTATCAGTTACTTGTTCTAATAATAAAACAATACGCCAATTATACCTAAATTACTTTTGCAATAGCATGTTATTGTTTAAACAATCATTGAATGTGTTGCTTGTTGCTTACGGAGTCCTTTATACGATTCTGTTTTTGCATTAAGCTTCCTTCCGAGCATTGCCAAACTATATTTGGATTATGAAGTCCTTTATACGATTCTGTTTTTGCATTAAACTTCCTTCCGAGCATTGCCAAACTGTATTTGGATTATGAAGTCCTTTATACGATTCTGTTTTTGCATTAAGCTTCCTTCCGAGCATTGCCAAACTATATTTGGATTATGAAGTCCTTTATACGATTCTGTTTTTGCATTAAACTTCCTTCCGAGCATTGCCAAACTGTATTTGGATTATGAAGTCCTTTATACGATTCTGTTTTTGCATTAAACTTCCTTCCGAGCATTGCCAAACTATATTTGGATTATGAAGTCCTTTATACGATTCTGTTTTTGCATTAAACTTCCTTCCGAGCATTGCCAAACTATATTTGGATTATGAAGTCCTTTATACGATTCTGTTTTTGCATTAAGCTTCCTTCCGAGCATTGCCAAACTATATTTGGATTATGAAGTCCTTTATACGATTCTGTTTTTGCATTAAGCTTCCTTCCGAGCATTGCCAAACTATATTTGGATTATGAAGTCCTTTATACGATTCTGTTTTTGCATTAAACTTCCTTCCGAGCATTGCCAAACTATATTTGGATTATGAAGTCCTTTATACGATTCTGTTTTTGCATTAAACTTCCTTCCGAGCATTGCCAAACTATATTTGGATTATGAAGTCCTTTATACGATTCTGTTTTTGCATTAAGCTTCCTTCCGAGCATTGCCAAACTATATTTGGATTATGAAGTCCTTTATACGATTCTGTTTTTGCATTAAGCTTCCTTCCGAGCATTGCCAAACTATATTTGGATTATGAAGTCCTTTATACGATTCTGTTTTTGCATTAAACGTCCTTCCGAGCATTGCCAAACTATATTTGGACTATGAAGTCCTTTATACGATTCTGTTTTTGCATTAAACTTCCTTCCGAGCATTGCCAAACTATATTTGGATTATGAAGTCCTTTATACGATTCTGTTTTTGCATTAAGCTTCCATTCGAGGATATTGCCAAACTACTCGTATATTTGGATTTTGAGTGGGTTACGGGCTGTATTATGAAAAAATGTTGTTCTTGCATGATATTGTCTTTAACGTTCAAAGAATACTAAAAGACAACTTTTTATCAACAAAATTGCAATGTTGTCGGCGTAGCTCTTAGTAATATGACGTATTGAATTATAATGATAGTTTTGATGTTGATGAACTTATTTTGACAACTGCCTTAATTTCTCAATAAACGATAAAATCTTGGACATACCAATCGGGGCTATTTTTATACTACAATTTACCCGCAAAACCTTGCTGCCATTGTTAAGGAACAAGAACATTTCTTTTCATAACTTTTAACATAGAAAATATCATTTACCTTTCTTTGGTTAAGTTAAAATTTCTCAATCCCGTACTTATTAAATTTTATCGAACTTGCTATTGACACATGTTGAAACCATCTTTATACTTGGCGGCTGTAATTTGTTGTTTCATTTATCAACCAAACGTACACGTATTACTTACATTTTATGGCCTTCAACATTGCCTCATTAAGAGATATTCTTTATCCTTGTGTGATATCAAAGTGGACGTTTATGAGTATGTTCATTAGCATGCCTGTTTGATGTAATTATGAATGATGCCTAAGTTCTCACTTTGAGGACTTGACATTTACTTGGATGTGACCTGGATTTACATGGTGGTTGTTATCGCTAAAGTAGAGAGCGCTTACTCCCCCTCCCCGCCGGAACACCTAGTGTTATTCAGTGGTACCTTTTTTTTCGAGGATTTTATTGTAAATATTTCCCTTGTTAGAATTGTCACTAGTTTAATCGGTTTTCAGTTCGGATTATGGCCATGTTGACGTCTTGGTATTCTCTGATGTTTTTATAAGAATAACTAGGAAACAGGCAGTTATGGCATAGAAATCAGATTACACGAATCATAGGAATGTTTGATGTTATTAACGTTTTGATATATCTTTTAATAATTCATCAACTGGTAGAATACGGGGTCAACTTGTCGATTACTATATCATCTTCTGTCGGTTTCACGTACCACCCAGCTTCTACAAAAAAATAGCAACTTAGGTCAAACATACGCGAAACATTGCAAATATTACATTTATATATTTATAATCTGCATACAATAGCTACACAACTTATATATCAATATAAATTATTGATCATATTTTAGAAATTAAATTAAATTTAGACTTGTCTCAATAAAGAAAGAACTGACATTTTTATTTTAGTTTCATGTTTTAATGAAATATATACATGCACAGTTATCGCGATATTATCCATGAGTTGAATATAATAGCGGCAGCAACACGGGACTTTAAGGCTGAATTAATATGCTTATGTACCTATGTAGTATTGTTATATGATACAGTCTGCCAAAGGTGAGGGTAATTAAATATATAGCTGTTTCGTATTTCTAGGGCTCATCGGTGAAAGATCGGGGTTAAGTGGTGGACATATACAAACTAATGTTGAATTAAACGTGAGCGCTTAATTTCCTACCCTACATGTACCATTACAATGGATTTCAAATAATAGTTGAATATTTGTTTATGTATTCTCACCATTAAAATGGCTTTAATAGCCTTTCAAAAGGGCCAATTTAAACTTTGTATCAAACAGTACAATCTCTATTCGTGTTCATTTTAGATTCCTAGAGCAGCATGGATAGAAACATATTGCATTCACATAAACAGGCGATAGTTTGTAATTAAGACATCATGCCATATCAGGTGTAATCTCACCGAGTCAATTACATAAACGAGAGTTAATTAAGAAAAAAGACAAGATAACAGGTTTCACCTAGGGGTATAAAACAGTGGCATTGAACTAGTACAGGTAGAGCAATATGTTCGTTTATTCGCATCACCTAGCCACGGGGTACTTCAAACGATCTGGGTCATCCTAACGGGCAAGGTAGCGCCTCAGTGAATGATTAAGTGATTCAAATCAAATGAACAATTGTGCTGAAGTCGTTTTAGTTAATCAAATGCTAACCTATCTTACGGGCACACACAATGAGGCTGCAAAAAGGGCAGTCATGATTCACTGCACTCGCAATGACGATACGGTTCAGTGAGCTACCAACTGTTTACCTTAAGCAGACAGATGTGTTTCTCCTGGAGGAGGATATTCCGTTAAAGCACTTCAAAAGTGATCAATTCTGCGCAGAAACAGTTAATTAATTGGATAAATCAGGTAATAAAGATTACGAATACTGCCATGTTGATTTGTCACGTAAGGTGATTTTTTTCCTTTTGGAAAATTTACATCATTCTTTTGGAACGTTTTCCTTAATACATGTACAAACACAAACGTCCGATATTGACTTTATTAGTTTATTAAGTGTTATACGAATTTTTAAAATGTACGCTGTTATTTTCCACATTATTGATTAATGATTCTTTTGTATTGAAGATATAAATACTAATACATCGTATATTAATTACATACTGATAGCAAAAAATCCGAAAAAAAATGTACAGAATGAAAAGTGAAAATAGTCTGAACATAAAAAGATACAATATACCATCGAAATAAAAAAAAAATTTATAGAGCGAAAATTTATACCTCAGCGTCAAAACACAGGGGCAAAATTAACCTTGCTGTCAATATACAGATACAATATACAGATAAAATATATAGATAAAATATACAGATAAAATATATAGATAAAAAATACAGATAAAATATAAAGATAAAATATACAGATACAATATATAGATAAAATATACAGATAAAATATATAGATAAAATATACAGATACAATATACAGATACAATATATAGATAAAATATACAGATAAAAGATATATATTAAACATACAGATAGAATATACAGATACAATATATAGATAAAATATACAGATAAAATATACAGATAAAATATACAGATACAATATATAGATAAAATATACAGATAAAATATACAGATACAATATATAGATAAAATATATATATTAAATATACAGATAAAATATATATATTAAATATACAGATAAAATACACGATCACGTTTACACAAAAGGACACATGAGGCTACATGGACAAATACTGGATCACAAACTTACTGGTGCATGTAATATTGTAAGCATTCATGATCAAAGACAATTCTTATAAAAGGAGTCTTCATATGACGGGGCTTCTGTATATTGTATTCCTGCTAGGTATTGGTTATATTATCTCTATGTCTCAGTCAGAATAAAAATGATATTCGGAAAGATGATGATGGAGGTAGGGGGTATAGGGAGGAGTGAGTGGAGGAGGTGGGGGGTATAAGGCGGAGTGAGTGGAGGAGTGAGTTGAGGAGGTTGGGGGTATAAGGCGGAGTGAGTGGAGGAGGTGGTGGGTATAAGGCGGAGTGAGTGGAGGAGGTGGTGGGTAAACGGAGGAGTGAGTGGAGGAGGTGGTGGGTATAAGGCGGAGTGAGTGGAGGAGGTTGGGGGTATAAGGCGGAGTGAGTGGAGGAGGTGGTGGGTATACGGACGAGTGAGTGGAGGAGGTGGTGGGTATAAGGCGGAGTGAGTGGAGGAGGTGGTGGGTATACGGAGGAGTGAGTGGATGAGGTGGTGGGTATACGGAGGAGTGAGTGGAGGAGGTGGTGGGTATACGGAGGAGTGAGTGGGGAAGGTTGGGGGTATACGGAGGAGTGAGTGGGGAAGGTTGGGGGTATAAGGAGGAGTGAGTGGGGAAGGATGGGGGTATAAGGAGGAGTGAGTGGAGGAGGTGGTGGGTATACGGAGGAGTGAGTGGGGAAGGTTGGGGGTATACGGAGGAGTGAGCGGAGAAGGTTGGGGGTATAAGGAGGAGTGAGTGGAGGAGGTTGGGGGTATCAGGAGGAGTGAGTGGAGGAGGTTGGGGGTATAAGGAGGAGTGAGTGGGGAAGGTTGGGGGTATAAGGAGGAGTGAGTGGGGAAGGTTGGGGGTATAAGGGGGAGTGAGTGGAGGAGGATTTGGGGGTATAAGAAGGAGTGAATAGAGAAGGTTGGGGTATAAGGAGGAGTGAGTGGAGAAGGTTGGGGGGTATAAGGAGGAGTGAGTGGAGTAGGTTGGGGGTATAAGGAGGAGTGAGTGGAGAAGGTTGGGGGTATAAGGAGGAGTGAGTGGAGAAGGTTGGGGGTATAAGGAGGAGTGAGTGGAGGAGGTTTGGGGGTATAAGGAAGAGTGAGTGTAGGAGGAGGTTGTGGGTATAAGGAGGAGTGAGTGGAGAAGGTTGGGGGTATAAGGAGGAGTGAGTGGAGAAGGTTGGGGGTATAAGGAGGAGTGAGTGGAGAAGGTTGGGGGTATAAGGAGGAGTGAGTGGAGAAGGTTGGGGGTATAAGGAGGAGTGAGTGGAGTAGGTTGGGGGTATAAGGAGGAGTGATTGGAGGAGGTTGGGAGTATAAGGGGGAGTGAGTGGAGGAGGTTTGGGGGTATAAGGAAGAGTGAGTGTAGGAGGAGGTTGTGGGTATAAGGAGTAGTGAGTGGAGGAGGTTGGGGGTATAAGGAAGAGTGAGTGTAGGAGGAGGTTGTGGGTATAAGGAGTAGTGAGTGGAGAAGGTTGGGGGTATAAGGAGGAGTGAGTGAAGAAGGTTGGGGGTATAAGGAGGAGTGAGTGGAGTAGGTTGGGGGTATAAGGAGGAGTGAGTGGAGGAGGTTTGGGGGTATAAGGGGGAGTGAGTGGAGGAGCTGGTGGGTATACGGAGGAGTGAGTGGAGGAGGTGGTGGGTATAAGGCGGAGTGAGTGGAAAAATTGGGGGTATAAGGAGGAGTGGGTGGAGGTGGTTGGGGGTATAAGGAGGAGTGAGTGGAGAAGGTTGGGAGTATAAGGGGGAGTGAGTGGAGGAGGTGGTGGGTATAAGGCGGAGTGAGTGGAGGAGGTTGGGGGTATAAGGCGGAGTGAGTGGAGGAGGTGGTGGGTATAAGGCGGAGTGAGTGGAGGAGGTTGGGGGTATACGGAGGAGTGAGTGGAGGAGGTGGTGGGTATAAGGCGGAGTGAGTGGAGGAGGTGGTGGGTATACGGAGGAGTGAGTGGAGGAGGTGGTGGGTATACGGAGGAGTGAGTGGAGGAGGTGGTGGGTATACGGAGGAGTGAGTGGGGAAGGTTGGGGGTATACGGAGGAGTGAGTGGGGAAGGTTGGGGGTATAAGGAGGAGTGAGTGGAGGAGGTTGGGGGTATAAGGAGGAGTGAGTGGAGGAGGTTAGGGGTATCCGGAGGAGTGAGTGAAGGAGGTTGGGGGTATAAGGAGGAGTGAGTGGAGGAGGTTGGGGGTATAAGGCGGAGTGGGTGGAGGAGGTTGGGGGTATAAGGAGGACTGAGTGGAGGAGGTTGGGGGTATCAGGAGGAGTGAGTTGAGGAGGTTGGGGGTATAAGGAGGAGTGAGTGGAGGAGGTTGGGGGTATAAGGCGGAGTGGGTGGAGGAGGTTGGGGGTATAAGGCGGAGTGGGTGGAGGAGGTTGTGGGTATAAGGCGGAGTGAGTGGAGGAGGTGGGTATAAGGATGAGTGGGTGGAGGAGGTTGGGGGTATAAGGAAGAGCGAGTGGAGGAGGTTGGGGGTATAAGGAGGAGTGAGTGGAGGAGCTTGGGGGTATAAGGGGGAGTGAGTGGAGGAGGATTTAGGGGTATAAGGAGGAGTGAATAGAGAAGGTTGGGGGTATAAGGAGGAGTGAGTGGAGAAGGTTGGGGTATAAGGAGGAGTGAGTGGAGTAGGTTGGGGGTATAAGGAGGAGTGAGTGGAGAAGGTTGGGAGTATAAGGGGGAGTGATTGGAGGAGGTGGTGGGTATAAGTCCGAGTGAGTGGAGGAGGTTGGGGGTATAATGAAGAGTGAGTGTAGGAGTAGGTTGGGGGTATAAGGAGTAGTGAGTGGAGAAGGTTGGGGGTATAAGGAGGAGTGAGTGGAAAAATGCGGGGGTATAAGGAGGAGTGAGTGGAGGAGGTTGGGGGTATAAGGGGGAGTGAGTGGAGGAGGTGGTGGGTATAAGGCGGAGTGAGTGGAGGAGGTGGTGGGTATACGGAGGAGTGAGTGGAGGAGGTGGTGGGTATAAGGCGGAGTGAGTGGAGGAGGTGGTGGGTATAAGGCGGAGTGAGTGGAGGAGGTTGGGGGTATAAGGCGGAGTGAGTGGAGGAGGTGGTGGGTATACGGAGGAGTGAGTGGAGGAGGTGGTGGGTATAAGGCGGAGTGAGTGGAGGAGGTGGTGGGTATACGGAGGAGTGAGTGGAGGAGGTGGTGGGTATACGGAGGAGTGAGTGGAGGAGGTGGTGGGTATACGGAGGAGTGAGTGGGGAAGGTTGGGGGTATACGGAGGAGTGAGTGGGGAAGGTTGGGGGTATAAGGAGGAGTGAGTGGAGGAGGTTGGGGGTATAAGGAGGAGTGAGTGGGGAAGGTTGGGGGTATAAGGAGGAGTGAGTGGAGGAGGTTAGGGGTATCCGGAGGAGTGAGTGGAGGAGGTTGGGGGTATAAGGAGGAGTGAGTGGAGGAGGTGGTGGGTATACGGAGGAGTGAGTGGGGAAGGTTGGGGGTATACGGAGGAGTGAGTGGGGAAGGTTGGGGGTATCAGGAGGAGTGAGTGGAGGAGGTTGGGGGTATAAGGAGGAGTGAGTGGGGAAGGTTGGGGGTATAAGGAGGAGTGAGTGGAGGAGGTTAGGGGTATCCGGAGGAGTGAGTGAAGGAGGTTGGGGGTATAAGGAGGAGTGAGTGGAGGAGGTTGGGGGTATAAGGCGGAGTGGGTGGAGGAGGTTGGGGGTATAAGGAGGACTGAGTGGAGGAGGTTGGGGGTATCAGGAGGAGTGAGTTGAGGAGGTTGGGGGTATAAGGCGGAGTGGGTGGAGGAGGTTGGGGGTATAAGGCGGAGTGGGTGGAGGAGGTTGTGGGTATAAGGCGGAGTGAGTGGAGGAGGTGGGTATAAGGATGAGTGGGTGGAGGAGGTTGGGGGTATAAGGAAGAGCGAGTGGAGGAGGTTGGGGGTATAAGGAGGAGTGAGTGGAGGAGCTTGGGGGTATAAGGGGGAGTGAGTGGAGGAGGATTTAGGGGTATAAGGAGGAGTGAATAGAGAAGGTTGGGGGTATAAGGAGGAGTGAGTGGAGAAGGTTGGGGTATAAGGAGGAGTGAGTGGAGTAGGTTGGGGGTATAAGGAGGAGTGAGTGGAGAAGGTTGGGAGTATAAGGGGGAGTGATTGGAGGAGGTGGTGGGTATAAGTCCGAGTGAGTGGAGGAGGTTGGGGGTATAATGAAGAGTGAGTGTAGGAGTAGGTTGCGGGTATAAGGAGTAGTGAGTGGAGAAGGTTGGGGGTATAAGGAGGAGTGAGTGGAAAAATGCGGGGGTATAAGGAGGAGTGAGTGGAGGAGGTTGGGGGTATAAGGGGGAGTGAGTGGAGGAGGTGGTGGGTATAAGGCGGAGTGAGTGGAGGAGGTGGTGGGTATACGGAGGAGTGAGTGGAGGAGGTGGTGGGTATAAGGCGGAGTGAGTGGAGGAGGTGGTGGGTATACGGAGGAGTGAGTGGAGGAGGTGGTGGGTATAAGGCGGAGTGAGTGGAGGAGGTGGTGGGTATACGGAGGAGTGAGTGGAGGAGATGGTGGGTATACGGAGGAGTGAGTGGGGAAGGTTGGGGGTATACGGAGGAGTGAGTGGGGAAGGTTGGGGGTATACGGAGGAGTGAGTGGGGAAGGTTGGGGGTATAAGGAGGAGTGAGTGGGGAAGGTTGGGGGTATAAGGAGGAGTGAGTGGAGGAGGTGGTGGGTATACGGAGGAGTGAGTGGGGAAGGTTGGGGGTATACGGAGGAGTGAGTGGGGAAGGTTGGGGGTATACGGAGGAGTGAGTGGAGGAGGTTGGGGGTATAAGGAAGAGTGAGTGGAGGAGGTTGTGGGTATACGGAGTAGTGAGTGGAGAAGGTTGGGGGTATAAGGAGGAGTGAGTGGGGAAGGTTGGGGGTATACGGAGGAGTGAGTGGGGAAGGTTGGGGGTATAAGGAGGAGTGAGTGGAGGAGGTTGGAGGTATCCGGAGGAGTGAGTGGAGGAGGTTGGGGGTATAAGGCGGAGTTGGTGGAGGAGGTTGGGGGTATAAGGCGGAGTTGGTGGAGGAGGTTGGGGGTATAAGGAAGAGTGAGTGGAGGAGGTTGGGGGTATAAGGCGGAGTGGGTGGAGGAGGTTGTGGGTATAAGGCGGAGTGAGTGGAGGAGGTGGGTATAAGGATGAGTGGGTGGAGGAGGTTGGGGGTATAAGGAAGAGCGAGTGGAGGAGGTTGGAGGTATCCGGAGGAGTGAGTGGAGGAGGTTGGGGGTATAAGGCGGAGTTGGTGGAGGAGGTTGGGGGTATAAGGAAGAGTGAGTTGAGGAGGTTGGGGGTATAAGGAGGAGTGAGTGGAGGAGGTTGGGGGTATAAGGCGGAGTGGGTGGAGGAGGTTGGGGGTATAAGGCGGAGTGGGTGGAGGAGGTTGTGGGTATAAGGCGGAGTGAGTGGAGGAGGTGGGTATAAGGATGAGTGGGTGGAGGAGGTTGGGGGTATAAGGAAGAGCGAGTGGAGGAGGTTGGGGGTATAAGGAGGAGTGAGTGGAGGAGCTTGGGGGTATAAGGGGGAGTGAGTGGAGGAGGATTTAGGGGTATAAGGAGGAGTGAATAGAGAAGGTTGGGGGTATAAGGAGGAGTGAGTGGAGAAGGTTGGGGTATAAGGAGGAGTGAGTGGAGTAGGTTGGGGGTATAAGGAGGAGTGAGTGGAGAAGGTTGGGAGTATAAGGGGGAGTGATTGGAGGAGGTGGTGGGTATAAGTCCGAGTGAGTGGAGGAGGTTGGGGGTATAATGAAGAGTGAGTGTAGGAGTAGGTTGGGGGTATAAGGAGTAGTGAGTGGAGAAGGTTGGGGGTATAAGGAGGAGTGAGTGGAAAAATGTGGGGGTATAAGGAGGAGTGAGTGGAGGAGGTTGGGGGTATAAGGGGGAGTGAGTGGTGAAGGTTGGGGGTATACGGAGGAGTGAGTGGGGAAGGTTGGGGGTATAAGGAGGAGTGAGTGGAGGAGGTTGGAGGTATCCGGAGGAGTGAGTGGAGGAGGTTGGGGGTATAAGGCGGAGTTGGTGGAGGAGGTTGGGGGTATAAGGAAGAGTGAGTGGAGGAGGTTGGGGGTATCAAGAGGAGTGAGTGGAGGAGGTTGGGGGTATAAGGAGGAGTGAGTGGAGGAGGTTGGGGGTATAAGGCGGAGTGGGTAGAGGAGGTTGGGGGTATAAGGCGGAGTGGGTGGAGGAGGTTGGGGGTATAAGGCGGAGTGAGTGGAGGAGGCGGTGGGTATAAGGATGAGTGGGTGGAGGTGGTTGGGGGTATAAGGAAGAGCGAGTGGAGGAGGTGGCGGGTATATGGCGGAGTGAGTGGAGGAGGTTGGGGGTATAAGGAGGAGTGAGTGGAGGAGGTTGGGGGTATAAGGGGGAGTGAGTGGAGGAGGATTTGGGGGTATAAGGAGTAGTGAATAGAGAAGGTTGGGGGTATAAGGAGGAGTGAGTGGAGAAGGTTGGGGGTATAAGGAGGTGTGAGTGGAGTAGGTTGGGGGTATAAGGAGTAGTGAATAGAGAAGGTTGGGGGGTATAAGGACGAGTGAGTGGAGAAGGTTGGGGGTATAAGGAGGTGTGAGTGGAGTAGGTTGGGGGTATAAGGAGGAGTGAGTGGAGAAGGTTGGGGGTATAAGGAGGAGTGAGTGGAGTAGGTTGGGGGTATAAGGAGGAGTGAGTGGAGAAGGTTGGGGGTATAAGGAGGAGTGAATGGAGTAGGTTGGGGGTATAAGGAGGAGTGAGTGGAGAAGGTTGGGGGTATAAGGAGGAGTGAGTGGAGAAGGTTGGGGGTATAAGGAGGAGTGAATGGAGTAGGTTGGGGGTATAAGGAGGAGTGAGTGGAGAAGGTTGGGGGTATAAGGAGGAGTGAGTGGAGAAGGTTGGGGGTATAAGGAGGAGTGAGTGGAGAAGGTTGGGGGTATAAGGAGGAGTGAGTGGAGAAGGTTGGGGTATAAGGAGGAGTGAGTGGAGAAGGTTGGGGGTATAAGGAGGAGTGAGTGGAGGAGGTTGGGGGTATAAGGAGGAGTGAATGGAGTAGGTATGGGGTATAAGGAGGAGTGAGTGGAGAAGGTTGGGAGTATAAGGGGGAGTGAGTGGAGGAGGTGGTGGGTATAAGTCGGAGTGAGTGGAAGAGGTTGGGGGTATAAGGAAGAGTGAGTGTAGGAGGAGGTTGTGGGTATAAGGAGTAGTGAGTGGAGGAGGTTGGGGGTATAAGGCGGAGTGAGTGGAGGAGGTGGTGGGTATACGGAGGAGTGAGTGGAGGAGGTTGGGGGTATAAGGAGGAGTGAGTGGAGAAGGTTGGGGGTATAAGGAGGAGTGAGTGGAGAAGGTTGGGGGTATAAGGAGGAGTGAGTGGAGGAGGTTGGGGGTATAAGGAGGAGTGAATGGAGTAGGTTGGGGGTATAAGGAGGAGTGAGTGGAGAAGGTTGGGAGTATAAGGAGGAGTGAGTGGAGGAGGTTGTGGGTAAACGGAGGAGTGAGTGGAGGAGGTGGTTGGTATAAGGCGGAGTGAGTGGAGGAGGTTGGGGGTATAAGGCGGAGTGAGTGGAGAAGGTTGGGGGTATAAGGAGGAGTGAGTGGAGAAGGTTGGGGGTATAAGGAAGAGTGAGTGTAGGAGGAGGTTGTGGGTATAAGGAGTAGTGAGTGGAGAAGGTTGGGGGTATAAGGAGGAGTGAGTGGAGGAGGTGGTGGGTAAACGGAGGAGTGAGTGGAGGAGGTGGTTGGTATAAGGCGGAGTGAGTGGAGGAGGTTGGGGGTATAAGGCGGAGTGAGTGGAGGAGGTGGTGGGTATACGGAGGAGTGAGTGGAGTAGGTTGGGGGTATACGGAGGAGTGAGTGGAGGAGGTTGGGGGTATAAGGAGGAGTGAGTGGAGAAGGTTGGGGGTATAAGGCGGAGTGAGTGGAGTAGGTTGGGGGTATAAGGAGGAGTGAGTGGGGAAGGTTGGGGGTATAAGGAGGAGTGAGTGGGGAAGGTTGGGGGTATAAGGAGGAGTGAGTGGAGAAGGTTGGGGGTATAAGGAGGAGTGAGTGGAGTAGGTTGGGGGTATAAGGAGGAGTGAGTGGAGAAGGTTGGGAGTATAAGGAGGAGTGAGTGGAGAAGGTTGGGGGTATAAGTCGGAGTGAGTGGAGGAGGTTGTGGTATAAGGAGGAGTGAGTGGAGAAGGTTGGGGGTATAAGGAGGAGTGATTGGAGGAGGTTGGGGGTATAAGGAGGAGTGAATGGAGTAGGTTGGGGGTATAAGGAGGAGTGAGTGGAGGAGGTTGTGGTATAAGGAGGAGTGAGTGGAGAAGGTTGGGGGAATAAGGAGGAGTGATTGGAGGAGGTTGGGGGTATAAGGAGGAGTGAATGGAGTAGGTTGGGGGTATAAGGAGGAGTGAGTGGAGAAGGTTGGGAGTATAAGGGGGAGTGAGTGGAGGAGGTGGTGGGTATAAGTCGGAGTGAGTGGAAGAGGTTGGGGGTATAAGGAAGAGTGAGTGTAGGAGGAGGTTGTGGGTATAAGGAGTAGTGAGTGGAGAAGGTTGGGGGTATAAGGAGGAGTGAGTGGAGGAGGTGGTGGGTAAACGGAGGAGTGAGTGGAGGAGGTGGTGGGTATAAGGCGGAGTGAGTGGAGGAGGTTGGGGGTATAAGGCGGAGTGAGTGGAGGAGGTGGTGGGTATACGGAGGAGTGAGTGGAGGAGGTGGTGGGTATAAGGCGAAGTGAGTGGAGGAGGTGGTGGGTATACGGAGGAGTGAGTGGAGGAGGTGGTGGGTATACGGAGGAGTGAGTGGAGGAGGTGGTGGGTATACGGAGGAGTGAGTGGGGAAGGTTGGGGGTATACGGAGGAGTGAGTGGGAAAGGTTGGGGGTATACGGAGGAGTGAGTGGGGAAGGTTGGGGGTATAAGGAGGAGTGAGTGGGGAAGGATGGGGGTATAAGGAGGAGTGAGTGGAGGAGGTGGTGGGTATACGGAGGAGTGAGTGGGGAAGGTTGGGGGGTATAAGGAGGAGTGAGTGGAGAAGGTTGGGGGTATAAGGGGGGGTGAGTGGAGGAGGTGGTGGGTATAAGTCGGAGTGAGTGGAGGAGGTTGGGGGTATAAGGAAGAGTGAGTGGAGGAGGAGGTTGTGGGTATACGGAGTAGTGAGTGGAGAAGGTTGGGGGTATAAGGAGGAGTGAGTGGAGAAGGTTGGGGGTATAAGGAGGAGTGAGTGGAGGAGGTGGTGGGTATACGGAGGAGTGAGTGGAGGAGGTGGTGGGTATAAGGAGGAGTGAGTGGAGGAGGATTTGGGGGTATCAGGAGGAGTGAGTGGAGTAGGTTGGGGGTATAAGGAGTAGTGAGTGGAGGAGGTTGTGGGTATAAGGCGGAGTGAGTGGAGGAGGTTGTGGTATAAGGAGGAGTGAGTGGAGGAGGTTGGGGGTATAAGAAGGAGTGAATGGAGGAGGTTGAGGGTATAAGGAGGAGTGAGTGGAGGAGGTTGGGGGTATAAGGAGGAGTGAGTGGAGGAGGTTTGGGTATAAGGAGGAGTGAGTGGAGGAGGTTGGGGGTATAAGGCGGAGTGAGTGGAGGAGGTTGAGGGTATAAGGAGGAGTGAGTGGAGGAGGTTTGGGTATAAGGAGGAGTGAGTGGAGGAGGTTGGGGGTATAAGGCGGAGTGAGTGGAGGAGGTTTGGGTATAAGGAGGAGTGAGTGGAGGAGGTTGAGGGTATAAATCGGAGTGAGTGGAGGAGGTTGAGGGTATAAGGAGGAGTGAGTGGAGGAGGTTGGGGTATAAAGAGGAGTGAGTGGAGGAGGTTTGGGTATAAGGAGGAGTGAGTGGAGGAGGTTGGGGGTATAAGGCGGAGTGAGTGGAGGAGGTTGAGGGTATAAGGAGGAGTGAGTGGAGGAGGTTGGGGTATAAGGAGGAGTGAGTGGAGGAGGTTGTGGGTATAAGGAGGAGTGAGTGGAGGAGGTTGTGGGTATAAGGAGGAGTGAGTGGAGGAGGTTGGGGTATAATGAGGAGTGAGTGGAGGAGGTTGGGGTATAAGGCGGAGTGAGTGGAGGAGGTTGAGGGTATAAGGAGGAGTGAGTGGAGGAGGTTGTGGGTATAAGGAGGAGTGAGTGGAGGAGGTTGGGGGTATAAGGCGGAGTGAGTGGAGGAGGTGGTGGGTATACGGAGGAGTGAGTGGAGGAGGTTGAGGGTATAAGAAGGAGTGAGTGGAGGAGGTTGCGGGTATAAGAAGGAGTGAGTGGAGGAGGTTGTGGGTATAAGGAGGAGTGAGTGGAGGAGGTTGTGGGTATAAGGAGGAGTGAGTGGATGAGGTTGGGGGTATAAGGCGGAGTGAGTGGAGGAGGTTGAGGGTATAAGAAGGAGTGAATGGAGGAGGTTGTGGGTATAAGGAGGAGTGAGTGGAGGAGGTTGGGGTATAAGGCGGAGTGAGTGGAGGAGGTTGAGGGTATAATGAGGAGTGAGTGGAGGAGGTTGGGGGTATAAGGAGGAGTGAGTGGAGGACGTTCGGGGTATAAAGAGGAGTGAGTGGAGGAGGAGTTGGGTATAAGGAGGAGTGAGTGGAAGAGGTTGGGGGTATAAGGAGGAGTGAGTGGAAGAGGTTGTGGGTATAAGGAAGAGTGAGTGGAGGAGGTTGGGGGTATAAGGAGGAGTGAGTGGAGGAGGTTGGGGTATAAGAAGGAGTGAGTGGAGGAGGTTGGGGGTATAAGGAGGAGTGAGTGGAGGACGTGGGGAGTATAATGAGGAGTGAGTGTAGGAGGTGGTGGGTATAAGGAGGAGTGTGTGGAGGAGGAGGTGGGTATAAGGAGGAGTGAGTGGAGGATGTTGTGGGTATTAAGAGGAGTGAGTGGATGAGGTTGGGGGTATAAGAAGGAGTGAGTGGAGGATGTTGGGGTATAAGGAGGAGTGAGTGGATGAGGTTGGGGGTATAAGGAGGAGTGAGTGGAGAAGGTGGTGGGTATAAGCCGGAGTGGGTGGAGAAGGTTGGGGGTATAAGGAGAAGTGAGTGGAGGAGGTGATGGGTATAAGGGGGAGTGAGTGGAGGAGGTTGTGGGTATAAGGAGGAGTGAGTGGAGGAGGTTGGGGTATAAGGAGGAGTGAGTGGAGGAGGTTGGGGGTATAAGGAGGAGTGAGTGGAGGAGGTTGAGGGTATAATGAGGAGTGAGTGGATGAGGTTGGGGGTATAAGAAGGAGTGAGTGGAGGAGGTTGGGGGTATAAGGAGGAGTGAGTGGAGGAGTGAGTGGAGGAGGTTGGGGTATAAGGAGGAGTGAGTGGAGGAGGTTGGGGGTATGAGGAGGAGTGAGTAGAGGAGGTTGGGGGTATAAGGAGGAGTGAGTGGAGGAGTGAGTGGAGGAGGTTGGGGTATAAGGAGGAGTGAGTGGAGGAGGTTGGTGGTATAAGGAGGAGTGAGTGGAGGAGGTTGGGGGTATGAGGAGGAGTGAGTGGAGGAGGTTGGGGGTATAAGGAGGAGTGAGTGGAGGAGGTTGGGGGTATGAGGAGGAGTGAGTGGAGGAGGTTGGGGGTATGAGGAGGAGTGAGTGGAGGAGGTTGGGGGTATGAGGAGGAGTGAGTGGAGGAGGTTGAGGTATAAGGAGGAGTGAGTGGAGGAGGTTGGGGGTATGAGGAGGAGTGAGTAGAGGAGGTTGGGGGTATAAGGAGGAGTGAGTGGAGGAGTGAGTGGAGGAGGTTGGGGTATAAGGAGGAGTGAGTGGAGGAGGTTGGTGGTATAAGGAGGAGTGAGTGGAGGAGGTGGTGGGTATAAGGAGGAGTGAGTGGAGGAGGTTGTGGGTATAAGGAGGAGTGAATGGAGTAGGTTGGGGGTATGAGGAGGAGTGAGTGGAGGAGGTTGGGGGTATAAGGAGGAGTGAGTGGAGGAGGTTGGGGGTATGAGGAGGAGTGAGTGGAGGAGGTTGGGGTATAAGGAGGAGTGAGTGGAGGAGGTTGTGGGTATAAGGAGGAGTGAGTGGAGTAGGTTGGGGGTATAAGGTGGAGTGAGTGGAGGAGGTTGGGGGTATAAGGAGGAGTGAGTGGAGTACGTTAGTGGTATATGGAGGAGTGAGTGGAGGAGTGAGTGGAGGAGGTTGGGGGTATAAGGAGGAGTGAGTGGAGGAGGTTGGGGGTATAAGGAGGAGTGAGTGGAGGAGGTTGGGGGTATAAGGAGGAGTGAGTGGAGGAGGAGGTGGGTATAAGGAGGAGTGAGTGGAGGAGGAGGTGGGTATAAGGAAGAGTGAGTGGAGGAGGAGTTGGGAAGGTTGTGACAGATGACACACCGCGGTGTCTGATTCATGTTTCACTTACTATATGTTGGTGTAACACATTAGCGATATTACCAATCACCGACAGGTCCTTACAACTCTTATTAAGATATTAAATACATCAGTTGGAATGTCATTTACCGTTACTAGTACACGCACACCTTCTCACACCTTATGGTTGGGGAAAATTAAAACATTTGACCATATGGTCAACAAATGTTCCTGTTTCTTTGTTTCTTCAATATAAAGTAACAAAGTTCTTTCACCTGTCTTTATCCATCAACAGTTTTAT
Organism: Mimachlamys varia; assembly: GCA_947623455.1. Taxonomy (NCBI): domain Eukaryota; kingdom Metazoa; phylum Mollusca; class Bivalvia; order Pectinida; family Pectinidae; genus Mimachlamys; species Mimachlamys varia. Next base: position 9,337,673 of record OX392529.1, read on the forward strand.
TTTTGGCATTGCTTAATGATATCGCGTGTTCGGAGCACATAGAATAATATCTAATTGCGCATGTCACGAGTCGTGATATAGTCATGTGGTGCACAGGCGACCGTATTAAACTCACGTGCAGTGTATTTGTAGGCTATTTTAAAAATAAGGAGTAATTCGTAATTTAGATTCATTATCATTTTATCCCGGTTCTAGAGTTACACCGTGTATTATCATGGGCTGACAGGTATAACACTTGCATACTGCGTCAATTATATTTAAGGACATCTTTGTTCAATTTCTACAATCAATAAAAGGGAAAAACATTTTGGTAGTCCAAGCAAAGTGATTTTCACATTAAAAGACATTTTAATGTATTGCAGGTTAAAGCCTGATTATATTTTCCTTATCATTACATCAATAGGACAGCCAATAGAACGGAATATTATTACAGGATAAACTTTTTGTATTTAATTTTCTTTTGGTATTCATGGGCCTTTATGTAAATCTTTTCGTTGTTCATGTTTGCCTTATTTTTTAATGAGTTTCGGTATTGTAGCCACTTTCCAATAATAACTTAATAAACACTAAATTGTATACGTACACAGTTACTGTACTGTTTGTGTTATTTTTAATGTATTTACTGGGAGTATCACAGAGAAAGGTCCTTATTTAATGCATTTTACTGAGAGTACCACAGATAAAGGTCCTTCTTATTTAATGTATTTTACTAAGAGTACCACAGAGAAAGGTCCTTATTTAATGCATTTTACTGAGAGTACCACAGATAAAGGTCCTTCTTATTTAATGTATTTTACTAAGAGTACCACAGAGAAAGGTCCTTATTTAATGCATTTTACTGAGAGTACCACAGAGAAAGGTCCTCATTATTTAATGTATTTTACTGAGAGTACCACAGAGAAAACAAAATCCTCATTATTTAATGTATTTTAATGAGAGTACCGCAGAGAAAGGTCCTTCTTATTTAATGTATTTTACTGAGAGTACCGAAGAGAAAGGTCCTTCTTATTTAATGCATTTCACTGAGAGTACCACAGAGAAGGTCCACATTATTTAATGTATTTTACTGAGAGTACCACAGAGAAAGGTCCACATTATTTAATGTATTTTACTGAGAGTACCACAGGGAAAGGTCCACATTATTAAATGTATTTTACTGGGAGTACCACAGAGAAAGGTCCACATTATTTAATGTATTTTACTGGGAGTACCACAGAGAAAGGTCCATATTATTTAATGTATTTTACTGAGAGTACCACAGAGAAAGGTCCACATTATTAAATGTATTTTACTGGGAGTACCACAGAGAAAGGTCCACATTATTAAATGTATTTTACTGAGAGTACCACAGAGAAAGGTCCTCATTATTTTAATGTATTTTATTGAGAGTACCAGAAAATTAAGACTGCATTCAAAACTACATTATATAAAGTAAGATTAAGTAAAATATGAATTAGACTGCTTTTAAAGCTACATTTTATAAAATAAGATAAAGTAAAACAAAAATTAGACAGCATTTAAAACTACATTATACAAAATAAGATGAAATAAAATAAAATAAGACTGCTTTTAAAGCTACAGTATATAAAATAAGATAAAGTAAAATATGCATTAGACTGCATTTAAAACTACATCATAAAAAAAGTCTGTCTTTCCGCATTTAATGCGCTACATTGAAAAATGTTCGCCAATTTGAAAACCTTCGGCAACTAAAATGTCTATGATGAACAGCAAACCAGAAAAGCAATAATAACTATTTGAGGTATGACCCAAATGAGCGTGCGATCAACAAGCTATTTCAGGTTACCTAGTATTCGACCAATGCCCGTAATGTTGATGTTGAGTAACATTTTGATAAGCAGTCTGCAAAAACGTCAACATCATACGGCAATATGGCGACAATATATATTTCTACAATAATATTATTATTAGAAGAATTGATTGTTAAAACTCAGCAAATCATGTTAAGAATTTAAAAGACCAAATCCTAAACTTTCCATCATTTCCTCACCGTTTTTAATGCGCTTTCTTTTCGGCAATGTCGGCCCGTCAATCTTTGAAGATTTCACGGCAGGCTGCAGTATGACGTTTATGACGTCATTTCCAAACGACATTTCGCGCCAAATCTTGTATTGGCCGTGTTTTTCTTGTATTGGCCGACTTTTTGATACGTATTGCCCGGGCCGATTTTCCCGTATTTCGGCAATATCATGCTAGTTAATTAATAAATCATCTTATTTTGGTTGCACGTACCACTCCAGCGTCTACGAAAAGCAAAATACAAAAAAACTAACAAACAAAGCAAACTAAAAAAAACGGGGAAAAAACAAAACAACAGCACCATGCAAATGAAGTAAAACATACTGAAACAATGTAAAACATACTGAAAACAATGTAAAACATACTGAAAACAATGTAAAACATACTGAAAACAATATACTGAAAACAATGTAAAACATACTCAAAACAATGTAAAACATACTGAAAACAATGTAAAACATACTGAAAACAATGTAAAACATACTGAAAACAATATACTGAAAACAATGTAAAACATACTCAAAACAATGTAAAACATACTGAAAACAATGTAAAACATACTGAAAACAATGAAGTAAAACATACTGAAAACAATGTAAAACATACTGAAAACAATGTAAAACATACTCAAAACAATGTAAAACATACTGAAAACAATGTAAAACATACTGAAAACAATGTAAAACATACTGAAAACAATGTAAAACATACTCAAAACAATGAAGTAAAACATACTCAAAACAATGTAAAACATACTGAAAACAATGAAGTAAAACATACTGAAAACAATGAAGTAAAACATACTCAAAACAATGTAAAACATACTCAAAACAATGTAAAACATACTGAAAACAATGAAGTAAAACATACTCAAAACAATGTAAAACATACTCAAAACAATGTAAAACATACTGAAAACAATGTAAAACATACTGAAAACAATGTAAAACATACTGAAAACAATGTAAAACATACTCAAAACAATATACTGAAAACAATGTAAAACATACTCAAAACAATGTAAAACATACTGAAAACAATGTAAAACATACTGAAAACAATGTAAAACATACTCAAAACAATGTAAAACATACTGAAAACAATATACTGAAAACAATGTAAAACATACTCAAAACAATGTAAAACATACTGAAAACAATGTAAAACATACTGAAAACAATGTAAAACATACTGAAAACAATATACTGAAAACAATGTAAAACATACTCAAAACAATGTAAAACATACTGAAAACAATGTAAAACATACTCAAAACAATGTAAAACATACTCAAAACAATGTAAAACATACTGAAAACAATATACTGAAAACAATGTAAAACATACTCAAAACAATGTAAAACATACTGAAAACAATGTAAAACATACTCAAAACAATGTAAAACATACTGAAAACAATGTAAAACATACTGAAAACAATGTAAAACATACTGAAAACAATGTAAAACATACTCAAAACAATGAAGTAAAACATACTGAAAACAATGTAAAACATACTGAAAACAATGAAGTAAAACATACTGAAAACAATGAAGTAAAACATACTGAAAACAATGAAGTAAAACATACTGAAAACAATGTAAAACATACTGAAAACAATGTAAAACATACTGAAAACAATGTAAAACATACTGAAAACAATGAAGTAAAACATACTGAAAACAATGTAAAACATACTCAAAACAATGAAGTAAAACATACTAAAAACAATGAAGTAAAACATACTCAAAACAATGCAAACATTATCATACATGTTTATTATTTTTGTGGTCGCATTACAGCACCGTTGCCTTAATCTGGGATTTTTTTTTACAATACCTATAAGGCCCCCACACAGATATTATACAAGTACCTGTCATTCATTTACCGCATGCTTTTCTTCTGAACAGCATAGCCCTGCACTGACTTTGTCTCCATCTGTCGCGTCAGGTTGTTCATCTATTTAATCCCATCTCGAGCTTGTTTCCATCAAACAAACTGCAGACACCTGTAGTTATTCCTAAGATTGTAGTGATAACGTGTCTGTAAAGGAGACGATCATTTAGATTTGTTAGGATGAAATGAATCATAGACTTTTAGACGGAACCTGCTGTTGTACAGCTAATGGGGAGGGAAATGTTTAAATTAGACTTGAATTCGTTCACGATATGATAATATATTGTGAGCAAATAAACCTAACCACCAAACGTTTATTTGCGATACGGATCTTACAACGGCTATATCATCATCAAAGGTGTTGGAAGTTAAACCGTTAACTAGCGTATGTCATGTTTGAGGGTTTATTTTAATAATATCAGATATATAGAGGATAACAGTATTGTAAGTAATACTAAATATATTTCACCAATGGGGCCAATATTGAAATATTTTTCACGATTGCGCATTACGAGTAAATCAAAAATCACAATTTAAGTCACACGAGTGAACTATATGTGGTATAACTAAAAATACTGTTAGATATTCTGCTCATTACATTATAGCAAAATCCACTCGGCAGTTATTAACTTGCTTCGGTGTCGTTTGTAAGCAAATAAATAACAAACAAAAAATTCTCAAGTGAAATATATCATATTTATCACTTGTGAAAATATCACAATTATATAATGAATTCCATTCGATCTTTCACTGGTAAATATGTGTAATAAATAGTTTTTAAATATTAGATGAATAGTTTTGCACATGCATTTGACATAAATTCCCATGTATGTATTAACGTTGATGTTAAGTTATATAGATGTAGAATTGATACCAAAATATATCATCTACTTAAGCACGGACGTGTTTGTAAATTTATCAACTGTAAAAACGTAATATTTCTGCATACACAATAATACTGATGTATTATGTATTTTCCAGAACTGATACACATGATATGCAAGCATATTACACATTTCGGGAATATGTATATTTGACAATTGTGCAAATATGTCTGTCATTATTAATAGATGCTTATATTTACCAAGAGTGTATCTATATATCAAACATTGGTACTAAGACTTGGTATATTACTATAAATGTTTTGTTTATATTTTTTGTTCTTTTCATTAGTAAGTGTACATACAGATACTTGTTCTTCATGTATTTCATATTGGTTTACTGTTACAGAATAAACAAATACAGATTGAAACTAGTGAATATTTTCACATTTGAAACATTAATATTGGTAAATGTAGAAGATGAACTATAACCATATAAACATAAAAGCATTCCTCAAATATAAATAACTTAACGATGATGTCCCAAGCAGATGCTGGTCGACCTACTGTAATATGCACAGTACTTTTGTCGATAAAGAAAATATAAACAAGCATTCGTTTTATTGCTTCATTTGGCCATTTCGACACATCACTTAAGAATGCATTAATTCTGTGTTAAAAAAATCTAAACATAAGTATAGATACGGTGAAAACTGGTGACAGTCTTCAATGGCTTTTTATAAACACGTTACTCGTTCTAAAAATGATTCAAGGTAACGGCTAACTTCGGGAGCTGATAGTCCAGGTTCAGTATTACAGCGAATCTCAGGGACTTATAGTCTAGCTTTGGCTAACCACGGGACTTGCAGTCCAGCTACAAAGTTTGTCTAACCTCAAGACTGGTAGCCAAGCTACAAAGTTTGGTTAACCTCTAGATATGATAGTCCAGTTACAAGGTAAGGCTTACCTCATGAACCGATAGTCAAGCTACAAGGTACAATGTAATAAAAACTTCTGGATCTGATAGTCCAACAGCATATGTACAATATTAGGCTAACCTCGGTAACTGATAATCCAGTTATAAAACGAAGGCTAATATTCCAGCGTTAATGTTACGGCCAATCACCGGGACTGATAGACCAGTTACAAAGTTACGGCCAATATCGGAGTATGATAGTCAACCAGCACAATGAAACACATTGCTACAGTGTACATGTACATAAGCTAATTACTAGAAATTAGGAGTACTGTAAGAAACAAAATAAGTTACTCATGCGATACCAAGGCAACGGAGCTTGTATCTCTCACAATGATATAGCTCGAGTTATAGACACACCTGGAGATGTCATGAACAGACAAGAGGTTTGATTGTGATGTTTTGTAAACAAACGAGTAACTCCTTCTGATTAGCTAAAGAATCTACTTATTATCGTTAATTACTTAACACCTTTAGGTCTGGATGCACCTAATACCTGCGATTCACATGACACGGCCCTAGACACGAGCATTGGCGTGAGAGAGGCAAAAGTCACGATGATGTCCCCAAGCCAGATGACTATCTACAGCCACGAAATGAAATCAATTACAGGCTATGTAAAACGGCTACCTGCCCAATGAGCATTAATTACCAGTGTTTATTTCCATCCCATCGTAAACTTCATTCAACGGGTCGTACTCATCAAACCGAATCGCATGTGGTGAGGACATTTATATCGTCTACAACATCTGTCAGAGAAAAAAGATAAATGTTAATACTTCCTGTACGGCATGTGGCCGCATAGAGCCACCGAGTGGCTGCATTGAGCCGCTCATATAGAAATCGAAGACTAAGCCACACGAGTTAGCGATAACACAACACAAATTCGTGGCATGACCCACTGGCTAACGACTTCCCTTGAGACATCATACCTTATTCAGTTTTTTTATGAAACGTGTGTCGGTAGAAAATCGCTCAAAAGAATGGTTCTCATGTCAATAGTGGCAATCATTAATTTCATGAAATTAAACAGGATTAGTTCTGTTAGATATCTGAATACAGCCGAACTCTGTTCTTTTCGATAAAAGTTCATCTTTTTTCATGGCATTTCTCTAAATCTCGATAAATCGATTTCTGGCCTGGCTGAATGTCCATATCAGACTTTATGCAAAACTTCCAGATAAGAATAAACTGATCAACTGCCAATTTGTGATAAACCAGGACCTTCAAAGCCGAGGCTATCTTAGTAACAGGCTATTTGGTTTATTCAGGTATATCATTTTTTGTGTTTGATAATCGGATTGCTATAAGACGATTTATTATTTTAGCAATTTGCACCTGTACAGATTTAATCGAATGTCATTAAGTTCGGTTTGTTATCAAGGTGATGCTATATAAGTGTAGTATATACTAGCTTACGTCAAACTTATTCCGATTAATTTATATACGATATACATATTTATGTTACCTTTACTTTTTTACACACATATACATACTAATACCTAGTAAGTTCTTGGATTAAATCATTTTGGGACATTTATATCGATTTTTTCAGGGGAGGGGAGATAACTGCGACTGGGTTTTGTACACCTACAGGTGAAGACAGGTTCACCTGACACATTTAACAGGGGATCTGATAACATAAAATAACTTATAAAAGTGAAGCAGATTGTCAGTAAGAATAAGCCAGTAGAAAAAATAAAATTGTCTTCCTTCATCAATAAGCTTTATATATATATATATATATATGAAGAAAAGTTATCAATTGTCCTTGCGAAGTTAAATATAAAAAAAGAAAAAAAAACTAAGACTTTGCCGCAAGGCCTTTCTGCCCTCTCAGGCTTCTTCAGGCTGAAGAAGCCTGAGAGGGCAGAAAGGCCCTTGCGGCAAAGTCTTAGTTTTTTGTTCTTTTTTTTATATATATATTTACATAAACAATCGGTGTTGAAACGCTGCGACTTGCTTATAACGTACATTTTTCGCGATAAAAATAAAACTACGTTATTTTTCTGGCAGTAATAATATTAGTATCTAGTAATGGAAGCACCTTACCATAAATATCCTATGTTTTGGGGAATAACAATTCCCAAAACGACAAACTACCACGCCGTAAAATGTTCATCTCTATCACTATAAGTGCGTTATATAGTTGTCATGACCATTACATGTTCATGAGAGATAAACTAGGCGTTCACACACGTGGTTTTAAATACAACTTAGTTTCAGTAATTGTGACAGTAGGAAAACATCTGAACCACTGAAGTGACTCATTCTGTTTAGGCTAAAATATATGGAGGACCTTACACGAGTGTCAATGTAATATGGAATTTATTAAATGAGTTCGAAAATTTCATTTGTCACGAGCCTTTAGGCCAGTGACATTTAAGAAACATAAATAAGAATATGTACATTAAAACATATAATAAAAATATAATAATTAGATAGGTGAACGAGATGAATATTGCTTACAATAGAGAAAATAACAACATGCGTCCTTGTGCACGCCATACATCACAATGAACACAGATTTCATCTCAACAATTTTTATTGACATATAGATGTTAAATTGTCAAAGGGATTGGGCAACAGGCACAGCCTATGTAAGCCCTTTCCATATAAAAAATACACTGGTGGCAAAAATGTATATGGAACGATATATATTAAAAAATTAAGTATATCATAAAGTAGCCAATTAATTTAACAGCCAATGGATCTAATAGTTTTAGAATGATAGTTTAAAGTTTTTACTGAAATGAAAGTTTAAAAAAAAACCATATAAACAGCAGCTTTATTATATCTATGCTGTATGACATATAATCTTAAAAATTAAAACTAATTGATTTTACAGTGTGAAATAATATCATATACAACACAAGTCATCATCATTCTTATCAAATCAATCATTCTCATTATCGTACAATGACATAAAGCATCATCATCGTCATCAGTAGTGAATGTTAAAACACTTGATACAATACCCATTGCTTAAATGCAGATTTCACAAGCGCTATCGCTTGCTTAGGCAAGCACTTCAGGTGGATAATTCATTGATGTTAAAATCATCATCATCATCATCATCATTCAATCCATTCCGGTGAAACCAATCCAGGTGAATCACCTGAAGATTATGTCTTAGCAAGCGAAAGCGCTTGTGGAAATATGGGTTTGTTTATTTGTTTTTAAATATGTATAATTACAAGGTCACACTGGATATAGCAAAAATTTAACTCTTCAACATGTATGTGTGGTTAGGAATATCATGTAATAATCCAGCTAGTACAACAAAGGAAATATAGAGGATTAGCATACACATATACGGGCAAATCGTATGATTGAAAAAATATATGCTGAACTATTTGTCGTTTTGTTACATAAGTTGGCATATCGTCTGAAAAAGTACTTACTAATACTACATTTATGTATTTCCCGGCAGTAAACTTTCGAATGAAAACTTGTTAACATGTTGAAAAAAAATCTTATTAACGAAAGGAAATTATGCATGTCTTGGCATGTTTAAATAATGACCTTTTTTTCTTTTGTTTCTTTTTGTTTTGTTTTGTTTTTTTTCACTTTTATCAAATGTTATTAGAAAAATTGCCAGCTAATTTCAAAGCAGAAAACCCAAAATACACGCGAAAATAGGTACAGAAAAATAAAAAATAACCATTTATAAAGGTGTACGCAACAAAACGTCTTTTGGTTTTGTTTTTTTTTTCTACCGACATGTATTATGGAATACGTATTAGCTAAATATATACATGACCAGTAATCAATACAGCGTTAAACACTATATTACCTCAGCAAGTACAACACCAAGGTGACGTCAACGTAAAATATCCGCCTAGTTAGACTCTCAACCAGGCAACGGGGCATATCCGTTTGATGTATAAATACAAACCAATATTTTTGGTTGTGTGAGCGTGCTGGACCTTATTGGATGGACTATAACAATGTAACACATTGTAATTAATTGGAGGAAATGTTTTGATGGAACATTTCCGTGCATTTTGCGGAGGCTCAGCATGCCTCTAAAATCCTCCATTTCAGCATCCCTTTAGAAGTCGCTGGGGCAATTATTCAACCCTTTTCTGTGTTAAACCGATACGTTTAATCACATTTTCATCATCATTAGTGTTGTTAGTATTATTCCGTTGCTAATCAAATTAGAAGTTTTCATACACTGCAGGCAATCAGGAGTGAACCAAGTTAAACCTATGTCCGCCAGGTTTGGTCGCCTGTATCAATAAGAACAAATGTCCCTGCATGGGGTGACGTTAAGCAGCGTTGATACCGCCGATCAAATAAAAACTCGTCGATTCCGTCTCGATAATGAAACTAATAACATCTAGCTAGCTCACTGATCTGTTGATGTAAACGAAATGTAATAGACACCGGGGGACCCAGGGGGAACTTTGGTGGCCCAAGTACAATAGAGTGGAGATGGAGAGGATTGGCCGCTAGGACAATTTCTATACCAGAAACATGGCAATTACGGTTTGCTTGCAATAACTGTGCATTCAAAAGCCATTTGAGAGTTGACATTTATTGTTATGATATCATCAACGTTTCAATTTTGAAAATTGGATACGAATTGCACTGAAAACTGATGTTTATAAAAGGTCATATTGATGCAACTATTACGACAATAAGAAGACAAACAAATATTATTTACACTGATAGATTTAATCATGTAACCATACATTAGACTTAATTCAAAATTAACTGTTAGAAATAAACACAAACTAATGATATTTTTCCAAAATTGACGTTCCCGTTAGCTTACTACAGTATGTATAACAATTGCTATAAATGACTTGCAATGTATATCAGACTTTTGACCAGGGCTCGTATTCAGAAAACCATTCTCATGTTCAAGTATGGATTTTGTTTTCATGTCTGAATTCTTGTTCTGATTAAATCTGATTTTGTTGGCGACTTTGGAACATTTTGAATCGGATTTAGCATGAATACTACTTCCAGTGTTTACATATGGCTTTTACCATTAAATATGATTTAACAGAGTGACAAAAAAGTGTCTTAAGAACAGAATCAAAACTTGAGCATGAGGCCGATTCATAAACACGTATCCTGATGTCCTATCAGGTACAGATCGACGGTCGCCAATGAAGCAATAGTGCGCTTACCCTTTCGGAACACCTCGTCCTTTTTTCTTTTAATCGCTAAGTAGATCTAACCAAGATTGACCTTTGTTGATCATTCGGTATTTTCCTGTCGTTTTATTTGTTTAAGAACTTAACTTGTGATCACAAATGTGGTAATGTCTATATGGGTTGTGAGTTCAAAACCTACATAGGACAGTTGCCAGGTACTGGCTCAAAAACTCTCAAAAAACAGGAAGTTTAAAACAGACACATTTTGTTAGAGGAAAGCATTATAATAATGAATCGCTTGTTTGAATTACAAATGATGCTGAGCTCTACTTAACCACATGGCTGGTGCTAATGACTTGCTTAATCACATGCCTGGTGCTAATTTCTTGCTTAATCATATGCTTAGTGCTAATTCTCTGTTTTGATTTTAGGAGAAACGTATTTTGACGATATTGTTAGTCTGTTCCAGATTCCCTTAAAGAGTAAAATAAGTGCTAGTGAAATATTGTTATGTTTCCGATTTCCAGGAACAGTGTATGAACATTTGTTGAACAAAAATAAAATTGCAAACTTCGAAACGTCAGGTGACAAATCAATGACCAAAGGAACATAATTAATTGTAACAGTTCATAATGGACTAATCGAGCTACTTACAGAAATACTTAGTTATTGTATATTTTATTTTAGAGTTATCCTGTCTCTGTCACATTAACCTCTGCCATCGCCATTGATGAGTATTGCTCTAAAGCATGGTATAGTTGTCATCATCTGAATGCATATACAAATGCGTAGAAATTATAATTGAGTATATTTTAGGTGAAACATCAAGTGAGGTGCTAAATGTGATACAGCTAGTCATCTCTATAGGTCCAGTTCTACAATCCTGCCTGAGAGCTGTGCAGTGGCTCTGGATTCGGAAAAAAATGATACATTTTATATTAGACAGTTCTTATTTAATTCTCAATCTCAATTTAAATTCATAAATAAGGGGTTTTACACACCTTAACCTTCTGCTTCTGCATTAGTTTAGACATTTTTGATTCCCACCTTTTGTCCCTTAGCATCACTGAAGATTCGTCCTAGGAGGACGAAACAGGTGTATGATGCAGCTTAATTCATTTTTTCGGCATACGACATATATTACTGAATTTAAAAGGTGCAACATATAATGTATTACGTTATCATTCTTGCACAAGGCTGAACGAAATCAACTATAACCTAACCTTTGAACACACGGAAAAGCACAACAAAAGATACGATGAAAGATACTGAAGAAGATATACGAATAATTGAATTCCTGGTTGGCAATATCTTTGTTGACTTTAGAGAAGATATTTTCCAGCAGACTGTTGACATTCAAGCGGGAACAAACTACATAATTCTTAGCTGACTTGTTTTTGTTGTGATGCGAACTGAATTTATGGTAGATATAATCAGGATAGGTAATAAATACCTTGCCAAAGTTTTTTATCTTACTTTTAGATATATCGACGATTTGTTGTCTAAAAACTACAAGAAGTTTGCTGACCACGTCGATCGTATATACCCTTCTGAACTTGAAATAAAGGACACAACAGACTCGTATATATCAGCTGCTTACCTCGATCTCTACTATAACTATGACCAACATGGACAGCTCACTTCATGTACTAAGCTATACGATAAACGTGACGATTTCAATTTCCAGATCGTGAACTTTTCATTTCCTGATAGATCCTTGCTTCTCCAACATTTTGGAACACCTTGTCGTATGCTCTGTCCTTTTACAGGGTTCTCCATATAAATATTTCCTTTGCTTATATTGTATTCCTAGTAAGATCGATTTTGAGTTCGGATTATGGTTTTGTTGACGCTTCTGTATTCTCATTAGTCTTGTTCAAAGCAATTAGTTTCATTTTGGGTTATATTTTGCTGACATATATGTAGTTGGTGCAATTTTCTTTTTGTTTTCTTTTTATTATTTCGTGTTTTTATGATGAAGATATTGCATTCTTTTAACTCTAAATTTGTTCGGTGCTAATTTGAATTGTAAACCCGTAATACCATTTTTATGGTGTGTGCCTGTTTCCTGAGTACCGATATCGTGTCCGTAATGCTTACCTACAGTATATATACACTGTAAAGTAAACTCCTGGGACTGATTTAAAAGTCTGCCATTTATACAATACAATCTTCTGAAACAGACATCCAAGCATTAAATAAAAATTCAACACACGGAAAGAACATTCATGGACATCCATAATTTTTTTATTTATTTTTTTTTTAAATCTTTAATTGATTTCAATTGTTTTTATTTCGATACTAATCTTTGTTAGACATTTCGGCTATCTTTGTTCTCGGGAACATGTTAATCACACCTACAGTCGTGACGAGGGCGTAAGCTTGTACCGACACTTCCGTGACTTCAAATCAGCCGCCCTTGCCTCATCAAGGGGCTTGCATGATGTTCACTTTGGGGCCAAGTGATCGCGTTGGATCAGATAAGTTTGTCATGGATATAGAAATCCACCCATAAAGTAGCCACGTGTTGCGTGCCTCTGTTACCTTCTCGCCTCGGAATATCCCCATTAGGTTTGGTAATGTATCTAATTATTTGGAAGCGAGAAGAAAAACTACATACTTGTGATTAACAAGTAGCGGTCTGGATTTTTGCCTGGCCTTTGTGATTGATGAACACAACACAATTTCTGCCCCGAGGAAGTAATTTTTATGATCAAAGTCTCGTAAGATGGAAAAGAGTGTTTGTGGTATTTTCCTTTTTTATTCAATTATCTAACCTAAGTATGGCTGGCGTTTTACGAATCAAAGCTTTGAGATAAGCACTGAGAAACATGAACAAAGCGATTGCCGAAACGTATGTCTTACTTTATTATCATGATCATGACCATAAAGCCATTCTTCTTCTACCACATAAACACATGACATCGTCACATATCGGTCTCTTTAAGTTGAAATAGTGGTAGTGAGATCTGGAGGGTAGAAATGGTGGAGGTATTGGTGGGATGAAGGAGTTGGGTGGAGGAGTTGAGGGTAGGAAAAGTGGCGGCGGTTTGGTGGTGTTGGTACGCGATGTTGTTGGGGTGGCGCAAGGGTGGATGAGTGGAGGGCAGGAAAAGTGGCGGCGATGTTGGTGGTGTTGGTGGTGTTGGTCGGGTGGAGGAGTGGAAGATAGAAAAAGTGGCCGCGGTGTTGGTAGTGTTGGTGGGGTGGAGGTGTGAAGGGTAGGAAAAATGGCGGTGGAGTTGGTGGGGTTGGTGGGGTTGAGGAGTGGAGGGCAGGAAAAGAGGCGGCGATGTTGGTGGTGTTGGTGGTGTTGTTGGGGTGGAGGCGTGAAGGGTAGGAAAAGTGGTGGCGTGTTGGTTGGGTGCAGGAACGTGGCGGTGGTGGTAATAGTGGTGAAAGTAGGATAGGATTGATCATAGAGGTAGGAGAATGGAGAATGGGTCTTGTGGTATTGTTGTTTAGGATAGGGTATTGGTAGTGGAATGGGTGAGACGGTAAGGGGTTCTAGTGTTACGTGATGGTGGTTGGGATATGATATATCAGTTGTACAACGACCTGTTTGCCTTATATTTCGTATAAACAAGCATTGCAATTGAAAATATGTCCATATTCTGTAAATCATAACGAATCACCACATATGTACATTTCTATATTACAATGAGTTCATTTTCTGAAGAATAAAAAAAACTGATTACATTATGTAGATTTAATGGAAGTCATATTTCAAAATCACATCATACTTTGTTTCTATTACAATATCATTGTAGTTGGACGAAAAACAATGATGTGTGGATATGTACAATTGGTATATATACCTGATAGTTGTATGTTTTTTTTTTATATTTTCCAAAGAAATGTGGACGACGATACAAATATATCGTTGCAAGCTATCTTGGAACATGTTTTCTGAAAACACATCAAAAGCAAACATGAAACAACTGTGCAAAATCTATAAAGAATGAATTCCTGGTTCATATATGAAATTTCAGGAGATATGCAGTCGATTGTTAGCATTCCTATCGGAACAAACTGCACCTCCACTCTAAGCTGGCGTGATTTTTGTTTTTGTTTGTATATGAGTCTTAATCTGTCGAGGAGCTTTTCAGGACAAACTATAGGTGTACCCAGTAGTTGTCAGGGAACATAGATATGTATATAGGTGTACCAAGTAGTTGTCAGGGAACATAGATATGTATATAGGTGTACCCATGCAGTAGTTGTCAGGGAACATAGATATGTATATAGGTGTACCCAGTAGTTGTCAGGGAACATAGATATGTATATAGGTGTACCCAGTAGTTGTCAGGGAACATAGATATGTATATAGGTGTACCCAGTAGTTGTCAGGGAACATAGATATGTATATAGGTGTACCCATGCAGTAGTTGTCAGGGAACATAGATATGTATATAGGTGTACCCAGTAGTTGTCAGGGAACATAGATATGTATAAAGGTGTACCCAGAAGTTGTCAGGGAACATAGATATGTATATAGGTGTACCCAGTATTTGTCAGGGAACATAGATATATATATATAGGTGTACCCAGTAGTTGTCAGGGAACATAGATATGTATATAGGTGTACCCAGTAGTTGTCAGGGAACATAGATATATATATATAGGTGTACCCAGTAGTTGTCAGGGAACATAGATATATATTTAGGTGTACCCAATAGTTGTCAGGGAACATATATATGTATATAGGTGTACCCATGCAGTAGTTGTCAGGGAACATAGATTTGTATATAGGTGTACCCAGTAGTTGTCAGGGAACATAGATTTGTATATAAGTGTATATGTACCGGGTAGTTGTTAGGAAACTTAGGAATGTATATAGATGTACCCAGTAGTTGTCAGGGAACATATATATGTATAAAGGTGTACCCAGTAGTTGTCAGGGAACATAGATATATATATAAGTGTACCGGGTAGTTGTTAGGGAACTTAAATATGTATATAGGTGTACCCAGTTGTTGTCAGGGAGATTTGGTATATAGATATATAGATATACCCGGTAGTTGGCAGGGAACTTTGGTATATAGATATATATATATAGATAGATATACCTGGTAGTTGTCATAGATCTTTGGATCTGTGTTAGATGTTCGTGCGGTATATCGTACTATGAGTAGTACAGACAGACAGTTGGTGTGAGCTTCGAGAACAAAAGGGCACTAATTATTCGATACTAAACACGAGATGCACCCCGTAAAAGCAAACACAATATGTTCCTATCAAACAAGCTTTGCTTAAGACCAGCCGTTATCCGGCCGAGGTGTGAGAAAGGTCCTCGGAGGACCACACTGTCTTCATCGTGATCTTCATCTTATTGATATTAATGAGAAAATCAAATTAGTAGCTGTATATTACTCATTAGCGAATCCAGAATGTCCCATACCTGCCTAGAACGTCCCAGGAATAAAATTATATTTTCATGTCTGAAAGATGGTATGAATACACAGCACCATCAAAGCCAATGAAAAGTCGCGTGATGTTACTCCTAGCCTACACTTTTCCACAATCATCCAATTTATCGCAAAGTCAATCACCCCGGGGCCCGAACGTCTATCTGGTAGTAGCTTTAAAGGAGATATCTCCAATTACAATTTAATTAACAGGAATGTTAATATTTAATAAATTTATGTCCAACATGCTGCTTGTTTTACAGCCAATCAAGGCTTATTGACGTATATATTTGAAAGTAAATTGGGCTGATGGCTCGCAATTATGTGATTGGGAACGCATTTCATATTGGCTGTTGATATTAATTACAATCAAATAGCAATCGTTGAAACCAATTACTCAGTGGTTCGGCAGGGTAATGAACATGAAATCATCTGATGATTTCCCTGGCCGTAGATTATAGCTTTTTGTCATGACATAGGTATAGCTACCGTGTAGCACTTTGAGGCCGGAGATGGTGCCACGGCAGGGAGCTGAAGCGTGAGAGCGGTGTAATGGGGACAGATTATACCAATCATACATTATGTAATTACGATATAGTATCGTCCATGTTTATGTGTTGTAAGTGTTTACATTGTGTACTTTTCGTGTGATACACCTGTTTACTGCTAATCGCTTTAAAGTTGAAAGTTGATATGTGGATTTTCGTTTAATTACACTTTATTTAATAATGGTCAGTTTACTCTTAGTATAGTTTAATTGATGATAGGGAAAATATTTGCCATGTTGTCAAATAAAGGATACATCGAACATACCCAGGAATGAAAAACAAAAGATAGTAAGATTTTAATTCCCAAAACTACTACATTTAATATTCTTCATTACAGCAGAACAAACATTAGCTGAATTTTGTATAAATAATGTCTGTAAATTATCACCTCAATGTTAGGGACAACTGGTTGTGTTTATCAGGATGTTGGTGCATAAGGTACATAGAATGACATGTTGATCTATCATCTTACCAGTATGTAAATAAAAATTAACTACAGCGTAAATGATTAAATAAGTAATTAATTGATAGGTTTACTATGCAGCAGTGTATTTAGATTTGTTCCCAAACCGACACTTTAACACTTTTTATAGAAATGTTTCTACTGTTTCGATTGGACCAACAGTTTAAGGCAGTCCCATTGTTACCTATATAAGACATCATACTCGAAGGTGACGTCTGCCTTCAATGTGATGTTTAAGATCTATCTTTGACGTGACGTTTTAGTTCTATTTTTCGAAACGCAAACATGGCGGCGCCCTGCAGTTGTGACGTCCGACGTCGGACCGCGTCACAACCAGATCACCGTGTCAACGCGTTGACATAACGACCATTATAAAAAATAAGTTCGAAGAGCTAGTAATAATATTCAATACCAAATTTACAAATGATGTTATGAAGAAAAATAGTGTTATTCACTGTGTATTATCTAAACTTACAAATATATCGATGCAGGTTCAGTGGGACTATATTATCTTAGCAAACACTGCCATCGTAGTTACCATCGTAGCAACCCGCTTCGAATGTGTTTGTTCTTCGTAAAACACTTTAATATTAATAATGATGTAAAGATAAGAATTGTTCCTCATCTTGTCTGCATATACGGTAGTATGCCCCCAGTTGGCAACGAACATATTCACTTTGGAGCGGTAACGCGCACCATAGAATATGTTTGTTGCCAACTGGGGGCATACTACCGTATACGCAGTCACAATGAGGTACAATCTTTATTTAAACTGACGTTTAAGATCTATCTTTGACGTGACGTTTTAGATCTATATTTGACGCGATGTTTTAAATATATTTCTGACGTGGCATTTATGGATTGTCAAACCTTGTTTTGATGTTTTCAAATAATGTGATAGCCCGGACCTAGTAGATACAATTTCCTCGTTCTTCTTTTAGGAGTCAAGAATTTGCATTTTGTTTTGTGGATTACGATATTTGTTTGTGATTTCTTTGCAAGCGTAAAACCAGAATGTGTATTGCATAGCGGTGCGTTTACATCACAAAAAAATATCTTGCTATTTATTGAGGCTAATGAATTGTAAATAACCAAAAAGGTACTTTCTAAAATATAGAAAAAGCCACATTGTACATGTACACTCTCAATAGGACCTAGCTACAATTGTATATATACTACATGTATGAATAAGACCAAGCTATATGTACATGTACACCCTCAATAAGACCAAGCTATATGTACACTCTCGATAAGACCAGGCTATATGTACATGTACACTCTCAATAAGACCAAGCTATATGTACACTCTCGATAAGACCAAGCTATATGTACACTCTCAATAACACCCAGCTATATGTACACTCTCAATGAGACCAAACTATATGTACACTATCAATGAGACCAAGCTATATGTACACTGTCAATAAGACCCAGCAATATGTACACTCTCAATGAGACCCAGCTATATGTACACGTACAATATGACAAAGCTGTATGTACACCTCAAATAACACCAAGCTATATGTACACTCTCAATAACACCCAGCTATATGTACACTCTCAATAACACCCAGCTATATGTACACTCTCAATGAGACCAAACTATATGTACACTGTCAATGAGACCAAGCTATATGTACACTGTCAATAAGACCCAGCAATATGTACACTCTCAATGAGACCCAGCTATATGTACACGTACAATATGACAAAGCTGTATGTACACCTCAAATAACACCAAGCTATATGTACACTCTCAATAACACCCAGCTATATGTACACTCTCAATGAGACCCAGCTATATGTACACTCTCAATGCGACCCAGCTATATGTACACGTACAATATGACAAAGCTATATGTACACTCTTATTAAGACAAAGCTATATGTACACCCCAATAAGACTCAGCTATATGTACACTCTCAATAAGACCCAGCTATATGTACACTCTCAATAAGACCCAGCTATATGTACACTCTCAATAAGACCCAGCTATATGTACACTCTCAATAAGACCCAGCTATATATACACTCTCAATAAGACCCAGCTATATGTACACTCTCAATAAGACCCAGCTATATGGACACTCTCAATAAGACCCAGCTATATGGACACTCTCAATAAGACCCAGCTATATGTACACTCTCAATAAGACCCAGCTATATGTACACTCTCAATAAGACCAAGCTATATGTTTACTCTCAATGAGACCAGCTACAGTATATAATAAGACCCAGCTACAATGTATATGTACATTCTCAATAACACTAAACTATATTTACACTCTCAAAAAGACCATCTCATTTAGTTTAGATTGGGAAACCTACATTACAAGTCAGAGGGAAAATCACGGTGTTACTAAGGTTTTTGGTTTACGATAATTGGATGAATGGTCTCTAAGCGATACCGTTACAAGTAGGACAGTGCTGATCGGACACAGAAATGGGTGTTTATTGTTCAATATCCGCCTTTTAAGGCGGAGCTGGCCACTTAACGCTGTAAAACGTTACATGCCAAATTATTCATGACAATCACTGAATCTGTTTCGGCCAGGAAATGTTCGGGGGAATTCAAACCCTGTTTTAATGCATCGTAGAGGGACCTGTCTGTAATTGATTGACTATTTCCTCCGTTTTATGGAAAGGAAACACACAAAAGCGAAGCGTGTGACTACGGTGTGTAGACCCAACTCATCCCCGATGATTGTAAGACCATTTCTACATACCAGCCCCCATCTGGGTTTTAAACAAAAGCAGTCGGGCTCTGTTAAGCTAAACATTATCACGCCGAACTCGGTGTATGCTTTTTCAGATTAGTGTTTCTGCTTCCGTCCTATTTGGTAAATTATAACTATTAAAATAATGACTAAGTTTTCAAGCTATTTTGATTTTTTAAGATTTTGCTGGTTACCATATTCAAATTAAATAGTTATATGAATAAACAGATGAAAAAAACATCAGATAATACCGAAGCGCTAACAAAACCATAATCAAACTCAACATCGATAAAACAAAGGACAAAACATAAACAAAGGACAGAAAAAAGTAGACACTTGAAACAGAACGGAAGAATAAGACCAGGGGTCCTGGAAAAGTAATCGTTAGCGTGCCATGTAAATCTAGGTCACATCCAAGTAAATGTCACGTCCTCAAAGAGAGAAACAAGGCATAATTCTCAATCACGCGGACCTCGGTATCACGCGGACCTCGGTATCTCCGGTGACTTTTTGTTGTAATGTCTAATCAATGCGTTATAACAATTAATTCTATATTCATTATTTTAAATTTGTGAAATTATTTTATATAAATATATACGGTTTTTGTTGTTGTTTATAACAAAATGCATTTGAAACAAAAACAATTAAATTAGTTTAAGAAATTCAATCATAACATCGCCGTCATCGGGGTTTAATTCTTTAAGTTCAAAGCTGGTTTATTAATAAACACCAAAGTTATTTTTGTCAATTTTTATTCAAGTTGAAACATATTCACTGCAAATAGTTATGATATAACGTTTATAGTGTAAACATAACAGTATTTATAAAAAACAATGTTCAACAACATCATCTTTTATATTATTAGAACAACCTATTAAAGATTGCATGGGCTGGCGTTTAGTTAATGTATATTAGTTTCAATATTTTCATTTACGAGTAAACATATTTTTATTTCCACTTCTTTCAGTATAATTATATCTATAAGTTATTAGGCTATTGTCTGTAAGATACAATGTATATATATTTCATAGCTTTATTGACTGTTATTTGTTTGTCGATTTAAGAACTAGGGAATAACAAAGCGTCAACAAAACCATAATCCAAATTCGAAATCGATTAACTGGAGAAAAAATATGAACAGCGAAAATAAAAGTTGTTCCGGAAGGGTTAGTGTCCTTTGATTTATCGACGTTAATCTAGGCCATATTCAAGTAAGTGACACGCCCTAAAAGTGAGAACTCTTTTGTTGCAGTCATAACAAGAAGACATAATTATGAGCATATTCAGAAACCTCTGCTGGAATAGTATACGGGGATAGGACTCTTTCTCAATGAGACCATCATGAAGAGCGAAACAGGGCTGTATTAACACAGAGAATTGTCTGGCTTGATAAACCAACTAATTCTTCTACATCAGCCGCTAACCACAATTTCAGCTTGAAACTTGACCTAAAGGTACAACTTATAACTAGTCTGTTTTTCAAGGATATTAGTTAAAATGTTTTTTTTTTTCTTTAGTCATATTTTACCAATAGTTAAATCAATTTTGAGTTTGGATTATCGTTTTGTTGACGCTTCGGTATTCCTTGACGTTTGTTTTATTTGAAATGTGAAAAAAAATGCCTTCTTCTTTTAATGGTAGTTATTTATAAACCTGGTTCATAAAGAATAAATTGAACCTTTAACATTGCATGAGAGGAAACATGCTGAAACTTAAAAATCGGAACATCTCAAATTTTAGGATATTTAATGCAATAAAAAGATTTTGTAACATTTTATTTAGCACGATATCGGGATATTTTAATATACTGACCTTTAAAAAAATAACTTAAATATCACCATTCTTCACTTGTAATTACTAGTTTTCCAGCTGTATGTCATACGTCGTTAGCAATGTTAAATGTTTCATTCTATAAAGGTTTTAGTTAAAGTTTGTAAATCTTAAATGTATAAAAGTATAGGAAAACATGGCAAATCGCACATTTTGAAAAGCTTAAAGCATTATTTTTGTTACACCGAACCTAAGCGAAAGCATTGATGTGTTCAGAATATTATCAGTTTGTAATTTTTAATTAGATTTCTGATTATTGATTTTTGATTTTTGACATAAATATATATTGTAACAATGTCATTTTATCTCGGCATTCACTGAATTAAGTTAAACCTTGCAAAAATCCGGAACATATATAATTCCTTTTTATATCGTATTGCAATACAATGTAGAACACTTCTAATTCTTTATAATCACAAAATTAATAATGTTGTTGTATTGATAAACACACCACCAGCAGTCAACGAACTGTTGAATATTGATCTAATAATAGGCATTCGTAAAACTAAGCTACACATAAAATTCTTTTATTTACATCTTTATGCAAAGAAATGCCTCAATCTGATATGAAAGAGAAATATGAATATGTGAAAAATAACATTTACATTCAGGCAAATCCAACGCAATTTCTGACTTAGGTTTAGTTCGTTTGTCACTAATCCTTTACAATCGATGGTGCTCTTACATCTTAACTACAGACTGCCTCTCTTTGTCCACCCACCTTGAGTCAGAGGATACATTTCTCTAATTCATAATTTTGACACTTGTTAAAAGAAGCTGTGTACTTAAAAGGTCCGCGAGCGTATTTGATGTATAATCTGTCTATAATCTTATTTATTTCTGTATAGAAACACCCAACAATCGATATAACTTAAAGGTTGCGCTTTTCCGTTTAAGCGTAAGATTTCCGACCGTGTAGTCTTTAATGACTCGATTTCATCAATTCCCATTCTATCCATCATTGAAAACCGTATCACTTATCGTTGTCGAAGAAAATGCTTTAATCAACACATCAGTCTTTGAAACGTGTCAAGTTGAACATGATTAAAATGCCATCGTTAAATTCGCTTCTTGGAATTGCACAGTGGCTGTTAGGAAGGGGAAGGGGTTGTCGATTTTCTTCTATTCAACACAACTTTATCGGATTCTTCACGTCGATCTAGCACAATAGAGCTGCAATGCGTTTCAACATCCTGGAAAAGAGATTATTAAACTGAATTTCCTCCGGGTGGTGCTCAGAGTGGAGTTTCCTTTGTTTTCTTGTGCCAGTCTTACACAGAAATCTATCACCTCTCTGTGACTTTGTTTGGAATTCTTCCACTTGATTAATGGCGTAACGAAGCGAGCGAATCCTCCTTCACTTGACTTGCACAAACATGGCGCTATGTGTTGTCATGACAACGTACACGACTTTTCTACATTAGATGATGATATAGCAAAATATTCTATTTCAGCAAAGCTTTAAATAGTATAAAATTACGCTTTACTATATATTTTATAAATATGGAGGTTTTAAAGAATGACATCGCAAAATAACTAGATTCAATATTTCTTACAATAGTACGCGTGTAGGTGATGACAATTCTATTATAATTTATAATACACAGATAAGAATTTGACTAAGTTGTGTATTTATATGGGTCTTATTTTAAAATTGGAATACTCAAACGCTTACATTATCATAAACTATTAAATGTGGTTTTTTTTACTATTCAAACGACAAGAAGTTAAGCTCATAAATCGCCAGGACGTTTTCATAAAATTGTCGTATCTATGACTAGTAGTGATTGTGGGGACCAAGCACCGATAATCCGATAAAAATCCTACTGTCAGTCTAAACGATTTATGGAAAGTTAAACGAATTTAGTTTAAAAATTCAATAAAGAATTTAACCTGACTTGGTTACTTTTCACCAGTCAACAAACGCTGCTGAAATTGATACCCTCAATACATCACAATTTATTACAATGATTTACTACGGGGTAATTTGAAATCACAGGTCTTGATAAATTACAAATGGTTTGGGGTTATTGAATTGTTTTTTTAGATAAACTCGTAACTAACAATTTTCTTCTATTAATACTGATCTCGCGATAGATATATAACTGGAGTAGAATGCCCTAACCGCGATAAGTAAGGAGATCGGATGGGTATGATCTGAAAGAAACAGGAGTATCTTAACCATCATTTGTTGATAAAGGATAGAATGGAATATTGTACTGGGAGAGGATACATTGTGGGATAAGTCAATATCGTTGTGCAGATTGATCTACCCGAATCACAGGACTTTTAACAAGCCTCCTGTAATAGAATCACTTACTAGTCAAGAGTTGTTGTATTTACCATTATTTATTATGAAGACACTAAAACATAATCTTACATAATTATAATAATTAGATCGTGTTTGTTTGGACCAATTTCTAAATGAAATACATTTTCTGAAGGTAAATGTTATTCTAAGAAGGAAAATCAAGGCCTCAGTTGTGTCAATAAACAGGAAAGTACCTTAAAATCGCATTTTTCGCCCAATTTGGTGCTTGACCGCTCAATTTTGCCGCCGCCATTTGACTAATTATACGAATCTCAACATGGTACGACATGAAACATTTTCTATATTTTTTTTTAACCGTAACAGTTTAGATTATCAAACAATAAAATATTTATTTAATACCAAGATTTATTACTTAGCACATCAGTACCATAGATATATTTTTATTATCGTTTTCTATTTAAAAAAAAAACATTTCTTATGTTTTCTTGCGAATCGGCACGGAACCGGGAGCGGGATAGTGGTCACACGATTCGAAAAAAACTCACATGATTGCTCGCGTAAAAATAGAACCAGAAGCGCATATGTCGGGTAGCCGCGGTAAACAAATATTGGCTGACGAAATCAGAGTCACAAGACTAGACAAGAAAGAAGCTGAAAGAGACTATTGAAAGATCGGAACAGATGCATCTGATCAACAAAAAGAAATACGACACCATCAAATAAATAAGAGAATACCGAAGCGTTAACAAAATCATAATCCAAACTCAAAATCGATTAAACTAGGGGCAAAATATGAACAAAGGAATGATTTACATGGAGACTCTTGTAAAAGTACAAGAGAATAAGACCAGGTGTTCCGGAAGAGTAAGCGTCTTCTGCTTCATTGACGACATCCGCCATGTAAATCTTTGTCACATCCATGTAAACATCAAGTTCTCCAAATGAGAACCGAGTACCATTGTCAATCACAACAAGTAAACACACTAAAACGTCCATCTTCATATCACGTAAAGAACAGAATATTTCTCAATGAGACAAAGATGGCGACCATAAAACTTGCGCGAAGAGCATGGTTTGACGGACGAAGTGTGGTTGAGTTCACAGTGCTTTCGGAAAAACGAAAACGTACAGCTTTACCGAACATAATCTTACATAATAATAATAATTAGCTCGTGGTTGGACCAATTGCTAAATGAAATATATTTTCTGAAGGCAAATGTTATTTTAATAAGGAAAATCAAGGTCTCGGCTGTGTCAATTAACAGGAAAGTACCTTAAAACGGCATTTTTCGCTGAATTTAGTGCTCGTTTGCTCAATTTCGTCGCCGCCATTCGACTAATTATAGGTCTCAACATGGTACAACATGACACATTTTCTATAATTTGTTTGACCTTAACATTTCAGAGTATCAAACAATAATATATTTATTTGATATCAAGATTTATTACTTAGCACATCAGTACCATAGATATATTTTTATTATCGTTTTCTATGTTAAAAAAAATTCTTATGTTTTCTTGCGAATCGGCACGGAACCGGGAGCAGGATAGTGGTCACATGATTCGAAAACAATTCACGTGATTGCTGGTATAAAAATAGAACCGGAAGCGCAAATAAACAAATATTGGGTGACGTTCTTCATTCACGTACACTGTAAGATTATTTGCTGAATAGCTTGTAATAATGATAATAATAATAACAGTTCGAGGTTCTTATATACCACTTTCTCAAGACTTTAAAGGCCGTCTCAAAATGATTCACAAATTATTATCCGTGATTATAACACAGTACGGGTAAACGTATCATGCTAAAAGATACAACACAAGTGCCTTGACCGGGACTCGCACTCGCAACCCTTAGATCACGAGCCCGGCGTCTACCTCTGTTTGTTTTTAGTACCTGTATTAGTTGTAAAGAAGGAAGTATATTCATGTCTACTGTTTTGTTATTTTAAAATGACTACTTTGTTAATAATTTTAGATCTATTGTTTTCATGCATACAAATGTACGCATTGTATTTTAAGTAAAATAAATGAATATAAGTCTTTATCTCATGCAAGCATATCTACACATGTACTTCGCCTGTTCTATAGCTGTTAGTTGTATTATTTACTAACTTCTCATTGGTACGACGCTATATTGTATAATTGTATTTATGTTGCTTGGTTGAAACTTAATTTCATTTTGTGTGTAAAAGAAATTGCTATTTTTTGTGTTACTGTTGGCCAGCGTGAGTTAAGACTTAGGTAAAAAGTTTGTTTTTCGTTTTGGCCAATATGTATTAAATCTTCGTTTAATTATTTGTGTTTCATTTAGCCTGTGTGTTAAGTCTTTGGTTAATGTTTGATGTTTCATTTTCGTATGTTTGATACTTGTTTTTATTCACTGAAGAATTTCAATAAGTTGCCTATGTATCACAGTCTGGCTATTGTTACCAGGAAGGCACGCCTGATGTTATTGCAGATTTATAAGATCACGTACGTTTTTAAGACTCTCGTAAAAGCCAAAAACATATAAGAATGTTTTTCCGGTTCTGTAAATAATTCATAAAATACCATTTCTGATAATAACAATATTGACAATACATGGTGAATGCATTATTTCGTCAAAGCCTCTTTCGCAAACATTTACATATACTTAATGCAAAACCAACGCGAATACCAAAGTATCTACAGGACAAACGTTCCTGCACAATATCACTCAAACAAGGACACTATTGAACAAAACAGTATACATCAACTTATATAATAAAACATATCCACTTATATAATTAAACACACCAACTTATATAATAAAACACACCGATGTATATATCAAAATGCACCGATTTATCTAGTAAAACACACACACTGTACATTATCCCAAAATAGTGCGACATCCAAAGACTCAAAATATGAGTATGCTATAAATGTACAAAGATTGTATTGTGGCCGCAGGCACACAAATAACTATAACAATAATAAATTGATAAATCAGTTTAAGGATATGCAATAAAACTTCTTTTTCTCAATTGTGCGATTTGTAGGAGCAATGCTGATTCGCAAATATGATTGATAAGAAAAATACAATTGTCTTTTCACATCTTTCTTTTCTGAGTTTTGTTTTCTAGATTTGATCTATACAACACAATCAATTACAATGTAGATACGAACATTCTTCTAATGGAAGTCTTCACATTTAAAAGTTAATATCAATTTAATTCACTGTTTTGCATTGAACTACATTTCAAAGTAAAGAAGGAACTTAAGGAGTTTACTAAATAGTCATTATGACATGCGACAGCATCATTTAAACGCGCAAAGCCATGATGTTTACGCTTTAACACTTCAAAAATCGTGTTTCCTTCAAACTCTATAAAAGGAACTGTGCAGTAACATAAAAACAATGCGCTCGCGTTCAGAGGAAACCAAAGCTATAAATAACAAAGTTGGCTGAACACATTACACCTACGAGTTACAGTACTAAAGATAGTATACGCCACTGTAACATGGTAAACACGGTTAACATCCAAATGGTGCGTGTCAGGTAAGAAAATACGTCCTCATATAATATTGATGCGTTCCAACTTTACTTCAATTACTCATCTAATTGATAGTGTTATCAGGTGCAGACCGTATCAGCATCTATGTGGCGATAGACACCTTGTAACACGGTTATCAGGCCCCTATCGGCATGCACAAGCAAATGTTGACATGGTCCATGCATGGCGTAACAATTATATTGTAGCATGGTCGCGATCAAGTGTAACAATTACGTGGTAACATAACCTCAGTCAAGTGTAACAATTACGTGGTAACATAACCTCAGTCAAGTGTAACAGTTACGTGGTAACATAGCCTCAATCAGGTGTAGCAGTTATATAGTAACCTGTCCACATTTACGTGTAAAAACTACATGTGTTCTGAATGATGTAACAATAATCAGATGAAATCGTTTCGGAGCAATACTCCAGTTAAGTGTACCACATACGTGATGACATACGACAAATGAAATGTAACAATTACATGGTGACACATTCTCATCAAGGTGTAACTGTGGTGTGTTGACAGAGCCTGTATCAGGTCAAACTGTTACGTAGTTTGATAGCCCCAATAAGATGTTACAGGCTCGTGGTGACATGTCCTTTTGTCAGGTTTAACTTCGTCAGGACACCACCCCAATATGGATCAAGCCATGTTCTTGAAGTTGAAACAATATCATTTTGATCATCCTTCATTAATTTTCAATCCATTTAATTTATATGGAACTTGTCTGGCCCTAAAATAATCCATAATATTATTAATGTTGAAACGAATAGTGAACAAGAATTTGTTTACATTACGATGAGTTAAAAAAAACGGATAATTGTTTTAACAGATAAACTTATTACTAATTACAATTTTACCGGGCTTTTTTGCAAGCACGACGATTGTTCTAGTATAGGTATGTAACGAGAAATAACAAACACATGTATATGCTATTTAGACGTGATATATATTTGGGTGTATAAGGTTTAGATTTTTTCCCAAAGATAGTTTAATAGTTATTTCTATTGATATGTATCTCAAAGTATCAATAGGTAATCAATTGATTCAAGTTAAACTTTTTTGTGGACTTAATTTAAGACGTCAATATTGGTTTAAGGAAATAAGTGACAATCTCTTTTCCCCTTCTGCTTGAATATTATGTCTTTTTTATTTTTAATGAGAGCTACTTTTTAAGAAAGGTGGACAGCAATATGAATGTATACTTGAAAGCTATCTTGGAAAATACTTCGTGAAAAAAAAAACACGATAAAAGCGAAGGAAGAAAGAATACGAGTGTTTAAAGTCCCGGAATTCAAATTTGTGTTGAGTTTGACGAAAGATTTTCAAATAGACTGTTCATAATATTTGACTTGTTTTTGTTTTCAAACGAGACTGAATTTGTGGAAAAGCTGATCAGAATAGGTAACAAAATCCTTGCCAACTATCTCAAGTTCAATTTCAGATATGTCTACGCTGTGTTGTCCATAAATGAAATAAAAATTTGCTAACCACGTCGATCGAATATAAAGGACACAACAAACTCTTCAACACCAGCAGTTTACGTCGATCTTTACTAAATGGACAGCTTACTGCTAAACTAAACAATAAACGTGACTATATAAATTTTCCGATCGGGAACTGCCTTTTTCGTGATAGTAACGCCCCTGTTTCTCCAACCTGTGATGTTTACATGTCACAGTTGATTTGTTATCAAAATCTTTGTCACATCAATTTACGCATCAATCCTCAAAATGAGAACCGAGTCATCATTGTCAATTACAACAAGTGAACATTCTCAATCACACAAAGATTCAGAATAGTTCTCTATGATATCAAGATGACGACCATCTTGCCCATGGTCGTCGTCAACCTGCATCTCTCGAGTCCCTGTGTCGTAAGTTTGTTCGTCAGCAGTTGACATCTATCTCGAAAGTCTCGAGAATCAACTGTGACATATAAACACCACAGGATGTAAATGACACGTAAAAATATAAAATAGAAAAAAATACACAAGCGTCAGCAATGGTAAATGGCACATCAGAAAAAAATAAAATGACATGTCACAACTGTGGTCTCAATTATAACAATTTCTTGTCTGTGTGTATGTTAAGTCATTGTAAATATATACTGTATTATATCATTTGCCATCTTTAAATATTGTACTAATAATTTGTAGGGAAAGGGCTTAACATAAGTTGTTAAACTTGTGCCCAACTCCCATTGTATATAAATTACAATAAAATATGTTTAAATCAAAACAATTTCTTTTAACAAATTCTTAATAATCTTGAACTCATATTTGATATTGTCTGCCAGCTTCATGCTATGGAAGCACGAGACAAAATTATTTGTTGTACTTTGTGGTTTATATGTTTCTATCACTATGTTGATAAACAATGTTTGTTAGAACAAATTATATCAGGTGATTTAAACAAAAACATTAGTTTAGACTTTGTAGACATTATTATTATAACGCGTAAACTCGCTCAAATCAGGTGGAACATGTGTGTCATAGTCACAATAATGTATTTGATTGCTTACTCCGTTTCATCGGTTACCTATGACAGCCGCATTACCTGTGGTGTTATGGAGGATTGTATACAATGTAGGGAATTGTTTATAACTCCAATACCAAGATAAGTGTAGGGCATCAATTGATAACTTTTTAGGTTCTCAGTTGACACTCTTTAGAACTGTTATTGGTATCTCATAATGTTCTTTATTGTGTGAGCAAGGGAAGCAATAACATATATTTACTTAACTTATATGTCTTGTATACCTGTGGACATTGAATCATGACACTCTGACACGATACAATACGTTAATCAATAATTAAATTGATAACTGTTTTCAATAAATTAAGTCCAATTATACATTTATTAATTATTTCTATTATAATTACCAATCTACATATGAACAGATTGTTAGACTTATATAAATAAAGCATGATGAAACTAATCAAATATTAAAATGCAGATTCTAATAATTATTAACAGAACGAGCAGAAACGGAAAGAACTACATTTGTAGGTCTGATTATAAAGATTATGAAAAGGCGTTTTGAAATGCTTCATACATTGTAAAGGACCGGTTACTTTATAAATTGTATAGGCCCGAAAGGGAGTTTATGGTATGGCAGAAAATGCAAAGATAATGATATGTCGGTCTGCTCGTTTTTGTGCTCTGATCGATCTAAGATACCAATTTGAACAGGATAATCTTTTTAAGTTATGGAAGTAAAATTTCTCTATTTACTATTTTAACTCAGGAAATCAATTTCAGTTACCCCTATCCCTTATTTGTTATTACAAAATCCTCGTTTGCACCATTTTTTGCAGATTCTACGCTTAAAACAGGTCTGGTTTTATTTTTTATTATGGGGTTTTCTTTCTGAAACCGTCAGAAAGACGGGAGTTGGTGTGCTTCATTTTTGTCCCTTTAATATTTCACAATTTCGAGTTAAAAAATGTTCCAGTTAGACTAAGTATATGAAACAAATACCAATTTGTATGATTATCCACTTTATAAACTTGTACAGCAAAGATGAGCTTGCTATAATTGCGAAACACTGATGGTTTTAAGAGATCCATCTATCATCACAATTTGGCCGTTCGCTTAGTGCAAAAAATACACAGAAATACAAATTTTAAAGTTAGCCGCCGAATCGGTAATTTTTTTCTTTTTGTTAAATCATATAAAAAAGTTCTACAGGACACAGGAATTTATATTTTTGACATAATTTTCAGATGCATAAATGCTATTAAAATTGATGCTACTTTCTTATACATAATACACACATTTCCGTAGTACACAATTTGAAATTATACAAACTAGTTTCATTTTACTTCTAAATTCATAGAATAGAGGGTTTTACCCACCTGGCCCTTCCGATTCTACATTAGTTTAGAAATTTTGGATTCCCACCTTTTGGCCCCTAGCATCACTAAAGAGTCATATGAGGACGAAACAGCTGTATGCTGCAGTTTAATTCATTTTTCGGCACACTGTATCTATTACTAAATTTAAGAGTGCAGCATATATTATGTATGTTTGTGTTACGCCATCTTTCAATATTACAGAAAATGTTTAAATGCGATTAAAACGAGACTTGAACGAGACCTAAACATAAGAATACATCCTTTCAGTAAAGCATATATGATTATATGCGTTTACCGTTTGTCCCCACTCGTTATAGCAAACACATATGTGCAAATTCGTTTACAGGTTTCGTTTTCCCTAATTCAAGAAAACACACCTTGACATTTTCGCTTACTATTTTGTCTGATCTTACTCGTATTATAGAAAACACATATTTAAGAATTTGTTTACTGTTTTTGTTTCCACTAATTATTCACTCACATACTTTCCCGTAAAGTGTTTTCTCTCACCTCATTAAAACACTGAATTTTGCTATTGAATGTCGTCGATGAAGGAAGAGACACTTGTTTTTTTTACACACTTGGATTATGTTTTTTGGCTGTAGTTTGGGGGGTTTTTTTTGGGGGGGGGGGTAGAGGGGCAGTAAATTGGTCAGTGTTAAATATACGTCGGTAAAAGTGTTCATATACAGCTAAACACATTGGTATCGTATAGAGTATACAGCTAAATACATTGGTGTGGTATAGAATATACAGCTAAACACATTGGTGTGGTATAGAATATACAGCTAAACACAATGGTGTGGTATAGAATATACAGCTAAACACATTGGCGTGGTATAGAATATACAGCTAAACACATTGGTGTGGTATAGATTATACAGCTAAACACATTGGTGTGGTATAGAATATACAGCTAAACACATTGGTGTGGTATAGAATATACAGCTAAACACATTGGTGTGGTATAGAGTATACAGCTAAACACATTGGTGTGGTAT
Source organism: Mimachlamys varia (assembly GCA_947623455.1). Classification (NCBI taxonomy): domain Eukaryota; kingdom Metazoa; phylum Mollusca; class Bivalvia; order Pectinida; family Pectinidae; genus Mimachlamys; species Mimachlamys varia. The sequence continues at coordinate 9,370,140 of OX392529.1, forward strand.
AGAGTATACAGCTAAACACATTGGTGTGGTATAGAGTATACAGCTAAACACATTGGTGTGGTATAGAGTATACAGCTAAACACATTGGTGTGGTATAGAGTATACAGCTAAACACATTGTTATGGTATAAAGTATACCGCTAAACACATTGGTGTGGTATAGAGTATACAGCTAAACACATTGGTGTGGTACATGTATAGAGTATACAACTAAACACATTGGTGTGGTATAGAGTATACAACTAAACACATTGGTGTGGTATAGAGTATACAGCTAAACACATTGTTATGGTATAAAGTATACAGCTAAACACATTGGTATGGTATAGAATATACAGCTAAACACATTGGTGTGGTACAGAGTATACAGAATAACAATGTGAAGAGAAGGCCTCGTTACGTTTTTGTCACTGCTTGTTTCCGGTAGGTCATTTAAAAGTAAAGACGTTCTCATTTTGAGGATTGACGTTTACTTGGATGTGACCAAGATTTACACGGCGGGTGTCGTCGATGAAGCAAAAGGCGCTTACTCTTCTGGAACACCTGGTCTTATTCTCGTGTAGTTTTACAGGGATCTCCGTGTAAATCTTTCCTTTTTTCATATTTTGCCCCTAGTTTCGAGTTCAGATTATGGTTTTGTTGACGCTTCGGTATCTCTATTTTTTAGCAAAATTAGTGCAATACAAAATATTTTTGCCAAGACAAACCTTCTTGTTCCATCGGCGTATAATCATAAAGCGCTGTAAAATGTCCAACAATTTAAAAACGGTCTCGTCAAATCGTACAATGTTCTTACAATCAACTAAATTCGAGAAAACTATATTATATTATATTTAGGCAGTAGCATTTTATATTCTGCTTAATCATCAAGTATTTTAAGTTAGAGTGGTAATTAAGTTGTTGTACACTTTTCGGGGCTCTAGTCGGTGTTTCTGTATACTTAACGTGTCAGGAAGTACAGGTAATTGAATTAAGTGATTCCCTTGTTTAGACATATTGGACACATTCTTTTGGAAAATTATCAAAAACATATCGACACTGAGACAGGTTTGAACTGATAGTAGCAGATAGGACTTGATACACTATCTTGTAATTGTACGCTTCAACTCAATAGGATCTTTATTAATGTGCAAAATGACGTTAATGTTTCATATCGACTTTACGATGGCCAGGGTGACACTGGTACAGATATACCTTCTGTGGATTTATCTGTTTATTTTGATTGTCATAGATAGGAACAGGCATTTAAATTCGTACACAAACATTGCCTCACACTAAAAGGTTGTTGAAATATAATAAAGGAGGTTGACATCCCGATACACACACCTGGTGATTATTAGATCTAAGTTGATACTTCGTACTATCACCGTACCATTCTTGATCAAATTTAGAGGTAAAAAAATCGGACAGATTATCAGTGCTGGGCCTAATCTTACACACTGCTCCTTCACTTACCAATGGAGAGATTTGAACAGTCACCGTCTCCAAATTCACCTAGCTAATATTCCCTATCATATTTCTCGCCACTTATCCACAATAGTGTTTAAGGTATCTACAAAGAGAACGCCATTTGTCATGTCGCAGCTCCGGGTAAGGAAGAGCGTTGTGTGTATGGACACAATAACAAGTTTCGTCTATCTGGGTATAAATTTTATTATCTGATAACCTGTCGCAATAAACTTAAAGGTTTCGTTAGAGTGCCATATTTGTAATCATTTTGTTAAGAATGGGAGGTATAATGGGGAAGGTGTCCGATTCCACCCTGTGTCACACATAGTTATTTTTTTAGATTTATTTGTAACAAAAAAACACATTGTCAACAGGTAACATTCATAGTCATAATTGAAGTCATCCGCTAACACGGTATGGGACATACGGCCAGTGGGATACCCCATAGTAATAATGAGGTGGCCGAACTGCTTCGTAAATGATTATATTTATGTGTAGGCAAATGACACAATACAATGAAGATAAAGAAGTTTGTCCTTTCATTTTTTATTAACTTCAAATTTCAATTGAGTGTGATATTTCGGGATAAAAAGAATAAAATTAAAAGATGGTTTACGATCAATGCACAAGTATGCAGCGTTTACTGAGAGTGTCATAAATAAGGTCTTGTTACCAATCATGACTTTAGCCTACTCAATGTCAGTCCCTGGTGTACGGCCCATGTTATTAAGTCTTATACAGAGTACAAATCGTGATCTACGACACGTGGTTTTAGTCTCAACATACGCAAACTGATTGCAAGTAAAGATGTATTTGTTTCTGGAATTTGAAAAATTCATTTATTGCATTTACATAGGTAATCTGTTACTGTAGGGTGCTAATAACAAAAGATTATTTTCCATTTCAACAAATTCGTTTATGTAAACAAGAAGATAATACGACAAAGTCGATACAAGCCCCCACTTATAACAGTTTTTCGTTTTATAATGCCATATGCCATGTTGTTTTCTTTTATCGAGTAAATCCGAGGTGATCGGAGTCCATTTCATTACCCTGCCCTGATGTCGGCACGCTTCAAACGCCACTATCTATGAGCAAGTCCAAGATACAACTTATATTATGAATGCTCCTCGCTAGGGCGTAAATTTGAATGACGTTGACTTGTCGATAATCTTTTTATTATGAACGTTTTCACTTTGTAAGCCTTTGTAAATAGGTCGTCGTAGATGAACAACAAGGGGTGTCTAACAACAGCTTGGCTGGTACTTCACAGCGTACATACTGGAATTAACAATCATTTCGTGGAGTAAAATATTCGCGAGTGAACCGTTTCACAAACAGCCACAAAGTGTGATTATTTTACTGTCAATGATTCATTTGAACATTTAGTCAGGATATTATTTATAGTGGTATAATGGTAACCAGAATTTGTGACACGTCAACATCTCAATGAAGCGGTATATGAATAAATTATATATTTAATTAAATTGAAGCGTACATTGTGCATCTAGTAATTCATAAAGAATGAAAGTATCATAACATCCCAATACAATAAAGAAGAATTTAGAAATAAAAACTTGAAGAGATATTGATATACATTTCAATTTTTATTCATAACTATATGTAAAGATAAGTTCGTGACACACATTAATCACCATCGTTCCTCTTTGCATGTGAGATAATGAAAAAATGGATAAAAATCAAATGCAATATTGAAGCACTTTAGACTTACGTTAGATATACGTTAACGTCTACCATTGTTTAGACAGACGTAAAGACTAGTAAGATACACTATACATGTACGCGTCGAGTAGTCATACCGATAACGTCATCTATATATATTCGCATATTTTAATAAAAATCATGAAAAATGGCCAAGACCGAACGTCTTTGGTGTAGTTAGGTGTACATTTCACATTGACAGTTTCGCAGAAGCAACGCTTTGATAGCCCTCCTCATTTCAATCAAATGGTTCTTCAGAGGAAAAATGAAAATGTTTCATCATTTTTTTGGGAATGGGGTTGTTTTAACCAACACTGTATTTTGTCACGGTTTCTACACACAATCGCAAACACTGTAATATTGATACTGTTTGTTTACAGAATCGCGCACCTATAGCCTTCCCTAACCCCACACATGACACCTGTCTCTCGATGCTATCATTTAATACGTATGTCATTTAATCACATTGTCATCATGGTTCATAATTGTAGCATATTTTCCTCAACTTCGGTTTTCAGAATAAATCGGGGGAGGTGTGGAGATATGATTAACATGCTGTTGGAGACCGTGGATAAACATCCTTGGCAATGTGGGTCGCTGAGGAGACATGGAACTCTCGCCATGGCGATAGTATAAAGCGTCAATATTGGAGATGATCCCGGCCGCCTGAGGATGGTAGGTAAACCAGTACGGGTTTGTCTGCAGCAGGCGCTGGACGGCCGCGTAGTTACCCGCCTCCGCTAGTAGCTCTAAGCCGACGGCGGTCTGTCGCTTCCACTTAGTCCTGTAACACAACACGAGTCGTAAGTCAGGGACTTAGACATACTTAAACAAGGGAATCGGTACTACAAGATGTGAATACAATAATTATAAGGGTGACATTTCTATAAAATGATATTTTTTGTCAGAAATCAAGAGGATTTTCTGCTTTATTTGTGCTCGTTGATGAAGTAATTTTTCAGTAAAAAACAAAGTAAACAAACAATAAATAAATAAATGTAATAATTTAAAATAATGAAAAATAAAATATCAAATCAGACTAATTATATTATCATCATAATTAGTTTGGTTCTCTGTAAATACAGACGATTTAAATAAAATTCAAGACATCATTATGTCATCAATTTATTTTATTTTTGTTTCGTTTAAATGTAAGCATTGGGTTATTTCTTTTCAGAAGAAATTTCAAGATAAAATGCCTTTACTGAATTTAGTCATATTCAGGACATTAATATTTTCTGACAATAAGAACACCACCAGGTAATTATCTCCATCAATATATAATACTATGTCTAACCGATTATAATGGAGTTCGTTAAGGAGTACTTTAAATGTTGGAGAGTTGCTAGGATTGGCACTAAACCTCAAGCCTGTCCGTATGGAGTTGTTGTATATAGTACTATGAATGGGTATAATACTGGTTATATTGGCAATAACTAGCCTCCTTTCCCTCCACGCTAATTGATATGTTGAAACTCTGTAACTTCTCTTTCAGTTCATTCTCTAGAAATCAGCGATTCTATTTAAACGTTTGCCTTTTAAAATTCTCAACAAAAAGTTAATCGAAGGCTTTTTTGTCATGAAAACACATCAAATACTGATCTTAGTGAATAATGCATGAGAACCTCGGAAACCACTTTGGCAAATGATCTAACTAGTGAATAAGTCACTGTAGAACGGTTTGTCAAATGTAAAGAGTTAACAGTACCCGTAAGAATTTATCTGGCGTAAAATGATAACTGCTCACCCATATAATGTCTTCCCTAACGTCTAAATTTTCCCATCACGTATAAATGATTTACCTGCATATATTAAATACACGCCATTTATTGCTTTCGGGTCATCCGGTACCGTATGCAAATCCGACATTCACTTACCGGAAACTGTTCAGTTCAAACTATTAGAATATACCTGTGTGCACTCCACTACACAAATGCCTTCTACACCAGCTGATACTAGTCGGGGCTACGGGACAGAACCTCTAACTTGTAACAATCGCCTTTCGGTTTGAGTCCTTATCTCTCGGTCTTTGTACAACGTTACACGGTAAAGCAGGCGTGCAATGTAACAAGAACTTCGACATATGAAGATTGAGTGCACTAAAAGTCGAAATTGAAAAATAATGAAGTCAGTATAAGTCATATGGAAAATTTATTTTAATTCAGTTGTAGGGATAATGGCCAGGCCTTATTATACGGCCGGGGGTATATTGAGGAGAAATGCACCATCATACGCTGAGTGGGGTGCCTCTCTATTGGTTTATTCATACGTGTTAATAGAATACAAATTCCTGACTGCGTGGGGTAAACGTATTGGAGTAGACTGGCCCAGATGTTCAATTCAAAATACCTCTCTACGCTTTCCATGCTCTGTGTTTGTTTATTTCATGCTCATAACTTTATTATGATTATCATGTTCGGCTATGTCCAATGGCTGCTTCGTCGACGATAAGATATAGTTGTTGGTCATCACTTTTAACACATTATCACTTTAAAAATGGCAAGTGACCTTTTTTGTTTTTTTTTTACCAATTGATGAGATTCGATTATTAATCTATAACAGGAACTCGTCTTTATTTCGTACCACATTGGATCTTTGATATAAAACTTTCAAAACAAAACTGAAATATGTATGCTTGTTTTTTCTGCAAAATATTATGAAAAAGGATAGCGAATCTAATTAGAATTAAGCTTTATTAAACAAACATTAATTACACATTGCCAATATCTAAAATGAAAAGAACTAACAGATTATCCAATGTAACGAGTATTTATGTTACACAAACATAATTGCATTCATATATATATTTTTACAAAGTCTAAAAATCAATATTTTAAACATTGTTTTGGAAGGGTGATTTTTAAAGAGAACACATTGCTTTGAATAACTACTAGGTTTTGGTATTATATTCGCTCACGGTAGTGTAGGCAAAAACGACACTTTTATATACAAAAACTTGCTTGATATTCTGTCCCTTTGTTTCGTCGATTCTCAATAATTTACCATAATAGTAAACATACTTTGTTACTACTGAGATTAATTTGTATATTTACAATTAGCAAACTATAAAATAAGTATTTAATATAGTATACACGAACGACACGTGTAAAGGGTCCAGTAACACAGTGGTCAGTCGATTTCATGACTCGTGTTTATGAACAGAAATAGAAACATATACGCCATTTGTCAGCACGGTGAGATTGAGTCCGAGCGATCATGGAGGAACATGTAAGGGGAGGGTCAGAAATACAGATAAACCATGTAACTAAACGACTCGCTGTGTTATAACGTTTATCACAGACAAAATGTCACTTATCTCCAGCTCAGTATACAAGTTGCAGTAAGGATAAATAATATAACCTGAATTTCTTACAAGCCAGTTTAATCAATAATATCTATTTGGTTCTCTTATTTTTTGTCTTGTGTTGTGCTTATTGATTATTCAGCAATTGCAGACTCAACAGACTATCTTAAAAGTGTATGCATATCGGAATAAAGTCCTATACAGTAAACAGTCCTTGTTTTAAAAATACCAGCATAACGTGATTACTGTGTTAGCTATTCTTTAACATGTCATCAGTTATTTGGAATATATACCAATGATATCGATTAAGAAAATGTCATAAATTAGATATAGCTTCAGTGAATTAAAAGGATATGATCTATACAGTACTGTCATATTGTTATCATTGTACAGTCTACACCGACACAGCTGTTACTTTCTAATGTTTTGTTTTCATTTTCAAAGTATTTTATAAAAACATGAATACAAAGATTGCTTGAAATCTTGAAAGCCAAAGCTGAAATTGTCGTGCGACATAATGGATATTTGTGGTATGATAAGAACAATATTTCTAGTCTGATTGTTAAAAAGTGTTAAAAGATTTTATGTATAACTTGACAGACATCTAAAATGATATTTTACAGAGTAGAAATTTCAGTTTTGGTACCGACCAATCAAAATAGTCCTTCCATTACCGCATATGTACCGTTTAGACACAAAAGAGCGACAATAGAATAATAAATTGTTATTGAACAAATTTGCTTCATTTGTTGATCTCTATCTAACGACACAGCTAAAATCATCTTATAAGGAAACTTTACAAAGACCAAGTAACAGAAAAATGACAAAGATCATCTATTTAAATGTATAGCACTCTTAGCGCCAATGATTTCGAGCTAAATTCCGAAATGATTCGGTGAGGTACATTAATATGTAACTTAATAATTGCTGAATGTTGCTTCAAAATGTAATTTATACACACTTTAATTCCTTGATTCGTTAAATACTACATATTTTACCACTAAGATAGAACATACAGAATATTGTTACTTACGCAAAGTGAGTATGTTCTTGTGCTCGAAACAAATATTTTGTCTAATCAGGGAAACAACTAAATACGTTTTTTTATATCTTAAAGGTTTTATGCAGAACTACCGACTCTCCATAAATGTATTAAAAGGAAAATTAATTTAACTAACACTTTCATTCTATAAAATCTTATCCAAAATTTCTACATTATCATAGAATAAATTTTGGTTCATCTATACAAAAGTTTGGTTCAATTTTCAAAGAATTTTGATGAAAAGAAAAGAATGAAAAAAATAAAATAAAATTAGATTCATTTAAAAAGGAGATAACTTTATTTTGTTTATTTATTATGTGTTTTCTTATTTCAGAATATTTTGTTTTACTGTTCTCATGTACGAATGGAATAAGCAACATACATAATAGCCTTTTCTTTACAAATATTACAGTTCATAATTCATACTGTAAGCTTGATATTTAAAACGTATTAGTATTTGATTGACAGACAATTCTATATTGTATTATTTTCTAGTTTGATATGTGTCTGGTAACACCGTTAACATGTTATCGAGTATCTATATGGAACACTTGACACAAAATCGTCATCAAATAAATTACAAAAGAAATGTGATAAAATGTTTTTGAAGTGTCAAAACATAATGGAATGCATTGTTACAAACTTAATTCAATAAATATGATACTATACATACATTTGTATATCTTCCGCCAGAGCAAGCATGACATTGTAACATTGACCCCAAAACCGTAAAAATAATCAACCAATTTTTATCAATGACAAATTATCAAATTCGTCCTGTAGTTTTTAACCACATACGAATTTGCGATTTGATGCACCTTCAAAAATTATTTTAAGATTTGCTCCAACTGGATCTATTTCTTGTATTGTCTACATGTGCATTTGGATCTACAGTTCTGTGCTTTGTGTTTCTGTTTGTATAATCTACCATTCGTCCTCTTACCTTCTATTCTGGTACCACGTTTTCACTTGCGTGTCCGTCAGGTTAAGTTTGGCGGCCAGCTCCATCCGATCCTGGACACTGAGATATTTCTGACGTTCGAATGTTTTTTCCAAACTGTTCAACTGATGGTCAGTGAAAGCCGTGCGTGCCTTTCGGGGTTTCTTTGGTTTCATTAATCCTGTAACAGAATCTGTTTGCTGATCCGACGATCCATCTTCCTTTTTATCTAAAAGAAAAGCAATAAAAACAGATTCCATTATATTTTCTTTTCCACACATTATCTATCTGGCTTTCGGAATATTTTCTATTTGCAATTAAATTTTGTGCAAGAGATGTAAATTTCTTGACTAAGAACGTTATGATTGACGGGTTGGAATAGAATATTCTTTATTCCTAATATCTGACATAATTCCAATAGTCACGATGAGTGTATATAAATTATAAGTACGGATGGTTATCACTTTGTGACGATATTTAACTTCGCAGTAGTTAATTATTTCCTTGATACTAATGTCAGCATGTGTTTGATATAACACTAACAACAATAAAAAAACAAACAAAAAAACGAAGACTATACCAGTACATAGAACTTTTGGGGACTTCCCTGAACACCAACTCTGCTTATAAAAACATGTTTACTTATGTGGTAAGTTTTGATGATAATAAGTTATAGTCTATAGCAGAAATGTTATACAGGTAAATTACACAGGTAAAACTAATCAGATACTAAAAAACTAATTATATTTGCAATAAAGGATAAATAGATACTGCAAACCCCAGCTGCACATTTAGGAAAATTAGCATATATTACACATTCTTTTAGATATGTGTAACTTATCATACAACATGTATATTTATTGATATGTATATACGTTTCAGATTTGTGTAAATTATTGTCATATATTGATTAACTTGTACCTTCTTTCAGATTTGTGTAAAACGTTGTCTTACTATCATCACAACTGACCACCTAAGTAAACATAATTTTATAAGCAGAGTTGGTGTTCGGGGAAGTCCCCGTAAGAACAGATCCTCGAGGAACTCCTGCAGATATGGATTAAATATTTTATTTGTATTCATCAATTATTTCCGTTTTGTTTTCTGTAAAATAATTAAGCTTTAAACCACTAAAATTATATTAATATTTAAATCATTTTTTTGTACGGGTGATACAAAATACCTACATGCCGAACCCAGTCAATGCCTTATTTATATTACAGAATATATTAGCTAAATTTGTACAGATTTGTTTTTTGTGTGACATCAGTTTAAAGGCTCAGTATACGTAACTTCAGGAAATGTTTCGTGACTCTGAAAAATTCTGAAAAAATATCCAGTTTAATATAACCATGCAAAAAACAAGCCTAAAACGGGCTAAATCTGATCCGTAACTAACAAAAAACTCTTGACAGAACAATCCAAAGAATTGAAAATAATTCGGGTTTGGCCCACTTCAACCACAAGCCGAAGTTAGAAGACAGCACAAAATGGACGTGTTTACAAATACCGAGTTTCAACTGCTGCGGTACCGGTAACCCCGTTAGAATTCATTTTGGATATTGCTGATATCAGTTAATCCTAACTAAATCTATAAATATAATAAATTATTACGTTTGATTTTCGCTTCAAGTTTTGCCGAAAGTTACGTATACTGGGCCTTTAATATTATGTTATTGTGTGTTTTTACATGTCATCTTCATTTAATGTTTTTCAGTTGAAATACTGATGTCTAATAATTAGCTTTCTGTGCTGAGTTAACATGTATTATTACATGTATAACATGTATATGAATTAAACTTTATTTTATTATCAATATGCTTTAAATAATTCGATTAAGGAGATTTATTTTTCAAGCACAGTAATGTAATTTAATTATTATTTTCCATTTATTGAATCTAAAAAATATCTAATGATCATTTTTTTTACTTAAATTAGTATTATATTTCATTACTGACTTAAGTATCATATATATCAATTAAATGAGTTGACATTCTTAGTTGAAACAGACTATAACTTAAACTTCAAAGGATTTCCTATATGAACACCTTTCTTTTAAGTTACCAGTGTTGGAGTTCGGGGAATGAGCCGAATTTTTATAATGAATTTATGTTATGAATTATATGATAATATTTCAAAATATCACAAACCAATATAGTGGATATGATTTATAATCGAAATAACGATTTTTTATACCGTTTTATACATTTTACAATCTTCAGAAAAGACAGGGAAAAAAATTGAGAATGATATTTAAAAAAAAAATGTTAATCTGACTGTGAGAAAAGTTGTTACTGGGTCACCTGTCCGACCACGTTGGCCTTCCTTGGGTACTCTGGTTCCCTCTTACACTAAAACCCCTCGCACGTTAACATCCGGGCTAAGAGTGAGTAATATAATTAAATAACTTGTTTCGTAATTGTTGTAAACTAAATAAAGTTTATTTTTATAAGCAATTCAGATGTCTCTCATCGGTCACTCTAATGAGGTATCATTCGGAGTAGCTACGAATAAACAGGCTTTGTACTATCAACATTGGCATTATCATAATCAATATGTATCATACAGAATTGTAGGAAGTTACAATTAATAATCAGTTAACCTTATTAATTCTTAATATCTGCAGATACAATTCACCGTATCAATGAACTTGAACCTCCATGTGCAGAACCTACACGAAGCAAGCAAATCGTCTCTCGCCAGACGTGACAATTTCGGGGTTAAGCTTCCTATATTTGTACGCCCTCAATTTACTTTTTCTAAATCTTTCTATTTAGCAGAGGGGACTTTTTCATGAACTCCGTTAGCAAAAGCTGTCAGAAGACTTAATTAAAACCGTACTATAATGAAGCTGGGTAAGCGGATTCACCTGGGTTACAAAACTCTTTGACAAGAGCTGTCTTGTAGGACCGCCTTCGATAGTAAGGAAACTGTTTGCATGCCAAAAGTGTTTGTTGACTGTCAAACAGACGAACAATAGCTCCAATGTATGATCATCCCAAATTTGTTCCTATTCCAGGGCCAGTCGTGTGTTATCATAACTAAAACATCTGGGTGGGCAAGTGATTTTTTTCTGGGTGGAAATACGGCGGACTAAATAGAGTTAAATGGATTAAAGTAGTACACAGTGAGAGGTCTATTGCTGTTCAGGTCGGAGCAACTATGCTCATCTTTGTCGCATCGTACATGGATCAGGTTTCCATTTCAATGCTCAATTTCAGCCCAACGATGAAGCCGGGAAGATATTCTTCATATCAAATTTCAAATTGTGTCTTCTATCTGTGACATTTATGTTCCATTTATGCAAACTAGACAACACGCTGAAATAAATTATACTCGAACTGCTGGCTGTTATAAAAAACACAGATGGGTGTTCCGACACATATTCGCTTTTCTCTATATTATATACCGCCAATGTTGTTGTATAATACAGCTGTAAGAAACATCACTGTAATCACCTAAAGTTCTAACAAAAACGAATTGAAAAAAAAATGAATGGATAAATACATCACTCTTGATGTAATATCAACCATTTTTAAAACAAAGTTATTTGTTTTTGATCTGGAAGGTAAAGAGATAAAACAAAACCTCAAATCAAAACATACAGTTCATTTATAAAGATGAAATAAGTAAAACTAAAATATACCAACATATTAAAAAACTAAATACATTTACGATGAAGCAGATTAAATAATTACCGTTTAAAGGTATTACAAATGATTACAAAAAAATAATCCTCATTTGTAACCAAATTATAGAAACACTAGAATAATCTAGATACTTTGGTAATTTTATCTATATCTACATCTACTTGGCGTGTGCTTTCTAGGAAAAACAATACTGTATACAAATTAAATAAATCAAGAGAAATATATGAAGTGAGAAACCTAAAAAAATCCGACATTACACTCAGGAAAAAAAATATAGATAAATATATAAAAAATACACTAGATAAAAAACTAATATAAAGAAATGTTTATAATGTTAACACACGGCAGCAAACGATAATGTTTACTCCGCATGACCTTGTAGCATTGTCTATTAATTAGCCCAAAAAACTACAAAATCTGCAAACAAAAACTTTTGTTGCATGATACCTCTACGTTTCTTTGTTTGTCCATTGTCTTAAAAGGGTAAATAATTAATCTCCCCGAGCCAAGGCGCAAAATGAAAACCTTTCTTATTGATTCTACGCATACTGGGGTAGCCGATGATATGCCAAAACCAGCCTGACTGAGTTCAGGGCTAAAACTAACGCCATAAGAACATGCTTTAATATTGATCATTACGGGCAATCTAACAATGTGTTTCCATTAAACAGTCCAAATGGCTAACATCAATACAGGGGAAAAAATCCAACAGATACAAAATGCATCGTCAATTATGTAATTGTACCGAGAAATGTGCCACCCATAGTCTGTGTCTGCACATAATTATTTATAGGCTATATAATAAAAAGATTGCTTTCGTGGCTTAGTCTTGTAATTAATCGAGTAGCGTATTATATCGTTAATTTAGCTAATGCGGAGACGATTAACGATTCCGTCAAGATGGCGTGCCCAACATTTGCCAGGAAGGCATGGAAACGCCATTGTTGGGATTGCGACCTTCCTTATTTACCACCGGTAGAATATGCTGGCATGCACCAAAACGTGCGTATCTCGTGTATAAACTAACATCACTTCTGGCGGCAATTAGCCTGTTTCCGGAGTACCTTACTCTGTTGTATTAATTGATACATGTACCATACTGTCATAATAATGCGTTTGACAATTCCGGATTTCTTAGTCCGTCTTTTGCATTTGTTTTTTGTTGTGTTTTTTTTTTTATTTCAATGACAGTGATTACGAAAAAATGAATGGATGCAGAATATTTTACCAGTACGTTTATAATAAATTGTCTTATTATTTTTCTGTTGAGATTTAATAGATTAAATACTATGAAGGGTTAAAATATAAACACAAACATTTTCCCGACTAAAACAAAGTGGTAAAATCAAAGCGAACTGCAATGAAAAATGAGTGTTTATTTCAGTTTCCCTTTTGGCACTTGTTTATGTAAAAGGCTGGAAATGTTTGCAATTAAAATAAAATTACATAAATATGATATACTTTTGTGCGTAACTTTGAATCCAGATGTAACAGAGAGAGGTACCATTGTGACATACAATTGAAATTAAAATCAAAATGCGAATAATTTGCTGTAATGTTTTTTCTGTCATAACTATCCGGCCGATTCATCAGATGATTACATCATTCAAACGTAAAATAACTATCACATGTAAACAATAGAATTACCATTTATTTTATTCAATAGCACATTTTATTAAATCATTTGAAGTGATTAGCTTCTCGAATGAAATGTTCTTCTTTAATATATGTTTACATCAAACTTGTTGATATATTTTTTTTTAATTATTTTGAAATTGTCGTTTAAATGTTTAGTTATTATATTTCAATTATGTTAAGGTGATGTCACTTCTAAGTGTTTATTTGTCGATAACTGGTATTGATGTGGTTTCGTTCGGGAACGATTGTACAAAAACGTTTTTGAAAAGGAAAGTCGGCTAAATGTTGAACGAGGGGATAATGAACTCCAATCTTTTAAATGTGTTGAAACGACTTTTCTACTTAACATATAATGAGAATTTGATATTATATTCGACAGCACTCTTCTCCATCAAAATCTGATCTTTCAGTGGACCTCATCTGTTATTTTGTAAACACTAAATTACCCGTTATTTTCAACCCATTATCCACATATACAATTACTAATGGAGGGGAAATCCTTTATCCACGGTATGTGTTCACACACGGACTTGAAACCAATGTGTCAAATATTGGATAGTATGACTGGCACAAACAGCGGTATAATATAAACATGTTTTCACTCACTTGGAAATATAGTTTTGGGCGGAAACCATATCATATCATTAAGAAAATCGACGACAAATGATTCTCAAAAATGATACGTTTAAGTTTAAGATTTCAAAAAATTAAAATTAAAATATGTATCACATTGATAATTTAGACATTGAACATTAATCTATAAAAGTGGAATAATTTTGAAAATAAAGTATGTAATACGATCCTTATAGAAAAGTTATTTTAAAAATGAATTTCCCAAAAATGGTTTACTCTCGGTAATGTAAAATTTTCATTTAAGACAGATGTTTATTTTACATAAAACAATAATTGAATAGCAATACCAGATATAAGAAAATATTAAATAAAAGAAATATACGTACAACTTTATCAAGTTAAAATTAAAAGGAATAATGCAATGACTACCGCTACTTAAGCCATGTTAATATATGTATTAAAGAAGCTCGCGTCTATAATAATTTATAAAGAACAAATTAAACTACACATATTATAAAGATAAATTAAATTGTATATCCTGGCAAACACTTTTTTATTTGTCTATTTTTTTACGAGTACAAATAAAAGTTATTTGAAGCAATAAACATAATAAGTTGTCATGAATCAAATATTTTACATTTCAATATGTATGTATAAATAACTAACGTTTCGCAGTATGCTCATGATAAACAATAAATAATATGCCATGTTTAACAGCGCGTAATGCAGTACTGTAAGTATCGGATCGTATCATAACTGTGTTTTTATCAGTCACAATACGCCGTAATGTTCCTATATGTAATATACGTAGTTATAGATCATTTATAGATATCATTAACATGAATAACCAGACTCGCAAAAAATTGAAAAAAGGCGTATAAATATTGCTATTGACGATTAAAGTGATGTAAGCGTAATTATAAACGAAGATGAACGATACAAGAACGTTTTCCAATTAGATAAATAATGTGTTCTTTTATTTTGTTAGTCATTCATTGATAAAATAATGAAATGTTGATAAATGTTTAATACATATATTTATATCAGTTTGACAGAGACAGGGAATCAATTTACGTTGAAAGGATAAAGAAGATAAGTTGATAAAATAAAGAAGATGAATGCAGTTACTCATACTAAAACTAAAATAAACATACTAAAACCGGACACTATTGAAATAGTATAACAAGTAATGGCTTAATGTATATGCAAAAATACCTTCTAATATATCTGTACTTGCATCATCACTATCATCTTCATCTTCGTCTTTTTCATCGACTGCATCATTACGATACTCATCGGCTTGGCCGGCGTTACCGAGAGATGCAAAGTTTACAAAATTGTGTTTGGCAATAGACTCAGTGTTAAGAGTACTATGTGACGATAGGTATCGACTGGGCACTCTTAAAGGTCGAAATGCCGAAAATGTTTGTGTCCGTTCTCGATGTCCCTCTGATAAAATATCTGTGATGAAAAATGATCTCCTTGGAGGACTTACTAGCGGTCCATTTGTATCACTAAGTCTTGTATGATGTGATTCTGGTATTTTAGAATCCTGAGAAAGTTCCTGTCGGTCTATGGCCGACGACATAGAAACACGGTCCATATCACTAAGATCATTGCTTGTTTTACAACCTCTTTCGTTTTCGGAGTCCGATTTATCAGAAAGGCATTCAGCATCCTCATCTACTCTGGGTATTGGTGAAGATGACGAGGAATGTACTGCATCCACTGAGGAGGCCATTCGGTCGCCTTTTATCAGGTTAAGTGTCATTATGATCCGTTCTTATATAAATAAGTAAACAAATACTGTTACATAAATAAAACAAACTATACCAGTTAAACCAAGTGTTGACAAATTGGGTTCAAGACTGAGTCAGCAGCTTCGACGTAGCTCGCGTTCCCCTCATGTTATCTTACTACACACTGTTGATCCTTATTACAATTAATGGAAATAAAATGTAACGTCCATCCAACTCAGCTCAACTGGTCCAGGTAGTCAGTGTGTTTATGGTTTCCGTATATTTGAGGAGAGTGTCTTGTCATTCACTCTAGGTAGGAAGCAATATACCCACACTTCATCGCCGACAATGCTACATATAATTGTGACCACTAGGCGTGAATGGTAACCCCTCAGACATCGATTGTCCGCTAGAAAGACTTGACAGATGAAGCGAAGACGACTAAAAGTCAGTAGTTATGAAAAATGCACAATAGTGGATGTGTACTGTTCTATACACCGCGTCCAATTACGCGATCTCTGATCTATATCCGCACGTTGATCGGGTGAAGTACAATCAGTTAACAGTAAGCCAAAGGATTACATGGTCAAGAAGGACAGGTATTTGTGACCACCGGCAGATTTTCCCTTTCAACTGACTCGTTTTTTTCTCTTTCTTTTATGTCTTTATAATTGTAAATTTTATAAATCGATTTAGCATTTAATTTAATCTTCACCTGTGTCTGGTGTAGCATCAGTGTTCGGTATATAGCCTTGCTGTATCGTTTGACCAATCAGACAAGACCTTACAGTGAGTGGGCGGGGCTATCGACACCCGCGTGTGAACTTGTGAGTGTGATTATGAATAGTTATATCACAGATCGGAAGCAATAAATGTCACAGCCACAGTTCACTCGACGGGAACAAATTACATGTAACGTTCATTGTTAACAGCAAACAGATTTATACCACGATAACAAGATTAATTTATAGTTTGATTTATTTAAACAATGACAGAAATGACTGCTTTTCGAAATGAGAGACGAATTAGATTCCGTTATGTGAAGAGCTGGCTGCCATTCTTTACAACTACCCAAGACACTACCAGAGTGTGTTTTGAATTACGGAAATTGCTAAGCTTCGAACGAGGGAGATGACTTATCTGGACATCTGCTTTTTTCTAACAAATGTGTCAGACTGAACATAGATACAGTTGTTTAGATAGATTGCCTTAGGTTTTGCAAATGTTATGAATTCAGGAAATTATCATGATACAAACTTGAACATAATTATGGATAAGAAAATAATTCAAAATGATGACGACATACTTAAATTTGTAATATTAGCAATAGAATAATATTTCACCAAACGAATGTGTCATTACATTCAAAAGTAATGTAATTATGTGTAGCGTAAAATACAACTGAAGTTTAATTTGCTAATTGTATATTATTATATACATATTCGTCTTTGCATTGAAACCAAGATATGTATTTCAACACGTATCTTTTTAACTGTATTGTATGCATTACATTTACAGATTATTTGTAGCAATTAACTAGCCCGTGCAACAAAAGTTCAAAAAGGATATTTTGTCATTTCTATTATCTTATTCATTTATTTTTATGTAAAAAAATAAGTCAATCTATAAGCATGATTTAGGTGTGACAAAAAAGCTAAAAAATTTGATATCATAATCTATTTATTAGCATATACGCAAAAATGTACATAACTGCCGTCGTGTAATTCTCCATAATTAATTATATTTATATACAGCGACGGAAAAGGTAGTTAACTCTAAAACATATATTGCCTTGACATTGCGATTTTATGTTGAATAATTCACGTTTTTTTTTGTTTTATAAACATTTTATTCTTCTTAAATATAATACAGTTTTTTCTTTATTGCTTAACGATTAATCGATTACGAATGTCTGATAGCTCTTTATTACATATCGTATTGATCATTTTCTTTTTAATCATGTACAATAATACTGGATTTTTGGGGGTTTTTACAATTGTTTTTTAAACAGATTAAATATCAATACTGAAATGAAATAAAGAGACTCTAACATAATTATGTATAATCATATATATAAAGGAGTAAGGAGGCAGAGAAAAGCTAATAATTAAAATATTTAACAACAAAAAACAACAAAACAAAAACACAAAGAATAAAAAACAAAACAAACAAAAAACAAACATACAAACAAAATTAAAAAAAAAAAAAAAACACAAAAACAAAAAAAAACAAACAACAAAAACTCGATTTCCAGGAATAAATACATTGTACTTTGGGAGGTATTTTAAAGCCGTTACTGTAAATAAGCCCAGGAAAGAGCGAGCCATACATCAAATAATAATGTTGAGATGGTTTAATTAAGACGTACTTTAGGAAAGCTGTTACAAGTATATCTATGTGTGACAAAGTATCGACCGAAATATACGTATATGCTGATTGTTGGTGATTGTAACGGGTAAAAAGATAATTTAAGTTTACACTGACTGATACATTGTAACTGGTTTATCAGGCAATTCAGGTTTACACTGACTGATATTGATACATTGTAAGGGGTAAAACAAAAATTCAGAATTACACTGACTGATATACGTATTAATCAACAGGAACTGTATCTCTCCTTCTTCCTTGTATAATTATTGCATATGTTATTGGATATAAAACTGTTTTTTATATCTCATCATCAAATTATTTGAAATATGTTTAAATGCATTCAGAAATCAAATTCAGAGGAAAAAACAAGTTATATATTGAGAATATCTTTATCTCCTGGACAGTACTAGAAAATTAATAGAAATAATTCATGTGATATTTTTTCGTTAATACTGTAAGGCGTATATTATAATGTTCGTGTCTATTGGCTAGTTTGGATTTAATGCGCGACATATTACCATACTGCCAGGTTTTAAAATATCTGCACCTCAAACTGGGTTTTCTTCGTCACTTTCGGGATTTAAAAAGAAAGTATCTGCACATCAAACTGGGGTTTCTTCGTCACTTTCGGGATTTAAAAAAGAAAATATCTGCACCTCAAACTTGAGTTTCTTCGTCACTTTCGGGATTTAAAAAGAAAATCTCCGTGCACAATGTCAGCTGTGAATGCCTGATATCATTTAATAGTTTGTAAACATGGAAGTATTATTTTTGTATAATGTTACTTTCAGTTATAAGTATTTAGTGTGTAACATGATGTGTTACCATATCATAACACTTCCTTAATATGGCGTACTGGATATTAAACATTATGTATGATCTATAGCAGGAGCTTGATGTTTACATAGCTTTATGTATTGTGTATACTTTCAAACATGCGGCATCCACGTTGCTTTCTGTATTTTTGTTTTATAGACAGTTTGGTTGTTAGTGTTTTCGTACAAAACGTGTTAGGAAACCAAGTAGTTATTAATATAAAAACAGAATGGTATCGATATGGTTTAGGAAACGTATTCGGACTATTTCTGTTGTGTCATCAGGCAAACAGTTACAATCTGCTTGAGGTAACTATGCACACTAATTGTTACATCTCTAGTAAATGTACTGTAGAGCATTTGTATTATCTCCCGCATGATTACGATTTCATTACTTTATGTAACCATGTAAAATATATGTGACAGCTCTAGAAATTGTACTGTAGAATATTTGTTATTACGATTGTTCTGAACGCGTGGATTGTTTCTACAGGATGGTTATTCAGCAGATGCACACTCGAATCTATATTGGACACCAACAGACTTTAGGACTGTTAGGCATTGGACACCAAAAAACTTTAGGTCTGGTATTGGACACCAACAGACTTCGGGTCTGGTATTGGACACCAACAGACTTTAGGTCTGGTATTGGACACCAACATACTTTAGGTCTGGTATTGGACACCAACAGACTTTAGGTCTGGTATTGGACACCAACAGACTTCGGGTCTGGTATTGGACACCAAAAGACTTTAGGTCTGGTATTGGACACCAACAGACTTTAGGTCTGGTATTGGACACCAACAGACTTTAGGTCTGGTATTGGACACTAACATACTTTAGGTCTGGTATTGGACACCAACGGACTTTAGGTCTAGTATTGGACACTAACATACTTTAGGTCTGGTATTGGACACTAACATACTTTAGGTCTGGTATTGGACACTAACATACTTTAGGTCTGGTATTGGACACCAACAGACTTTAGGTCTGGTATTGGACACCAACAGACTTTAGGTCTGGTACTGGACACTAACATACTTTAGGTCTGGTATTGGACACCAACAGACTTTAGGTCTGGTATTGGACACTAACATACTTTAGGTCTGGTATTGGACACCAACAGACTTCGGGTCTGGTACTGGACACTAACATACTTTAGGTCTGGTATTGGACACCAACAGACTTTGGGTCTGGTATTGGTCACCAACAGACTTCGGGTCTGCTATTGGACACCAACAGACTTTAGGTCTGGTATTGGACACCAACAGACTTTAGGTCTGGTATTAGACACTAACATACTTTAGGTCTGGTATTGGACACCAACAGACTTTAGGTCTGGTATTGGACACTAACATACTTTAGGTCTGGTATTGGACACTAACATACTTTAGGTCTGGTATTGGACACCAACAGACTTTAGGTCTGGTATTGGACAACAACAGACTTTAGGTCTGGTATTGTACACCAACAGACTGTAGGTCTGGTATTGGACACTAACATACTTTAGTTCTGGTATTGGACACCAACAGACTTTAGGTCTGGTATTGTACACCAACAGACTGTAGGTCTGGTATTGGACACTAACATACTTTAGTTCTGGTATTGGACACCAACAGACTTTAGGTCTGGTACTGGACACTAACAAACCTTAGGTCTGGTATTGGACACTAACATACTTTAGGTCTGGTACTGGACACTAACAGACTTTAGGTCTGGTATTGGACACCAACAGACTTTAGGTCTGGTATTGGACACTAACATACTTTAGGTCTGGTATTGGACACCAACATACTTTAGGTCTGGTATTAGACACCAACAGACTTTAGGTCTGGTATTGGACACTAACATACCTTAGGTCTGGTATTGGACACTAACAGACTTTAGGTCTGGTATTGGACACCAACAGACTTTAGGTCTGGTATTGGACACTAACATACTTTAGGTCTGGTATTGGACACCAACATACTTTAGGTCTGGTATTAGACACCAACAGACTTTAGGTCTGGTATTGGACACCAACAGACTTTAGGTCTGGTACTGGACACTAACATACTTTAGGTCTGGTATTGGACACCAACAGACTTTAGGTCTGGTATTGGACACTAACATACTTTAGGTCTGGTATTGGACACCAACAGACTTCGGGTCTGGTACTGGACACTAACATACTTTAGGTCTGGTACTGGACACTAACATACTTTAGGTCTGGTATTGGAGACTAACAAACTTTAGGTCTGGTACTGGACACCAACAGACGTTCGTTCTGGTATTGGACACCAACATACGTTAGGTCTGGTACTGGACACCACCAGACGTCAGTTCTGGTACTGGACACCAACATACGTTAGGTCTGGTACTGGACACCAACGGACTTTAGGTCTGGTATTGGACACCAACATACGTTAGGTCTGGTACTGGACACCAACAGACGTTAGGTCTGGTATTGGACACCAACAGACTTTAGGTCTGGTACTGGACACCAACAGACTTTAGGTCTGGTACTGGACATCAACAGACTTTAGGTCTGGTATTGGACACCAACGGACTTAAGATCTGTTACGTATTGGAGACTAACAGACTTTAGGTCTGGTACTGGACACCAACAGACTTTAGGTCTGGTACTTGACACCAACAGACTTTAGGTCTGGTATTGGACACCAACAGACTTTAGGTCTGGTATTGGACACTAACATACTTTAGGTCTGGTATTGGACACCAACATACTTTAGGTCTGGTATTAGACACCAACAGACTTTAGGTCTGGTATTGGACACCAACAGACTTCGGGTCTGGTACTGGACACTAACATACTTTAGGTCTGGTACTGGACACCAACAGACTTCGGGTCTGGTACTGGACACTAACATACTTTAGGTCTGGTATTGGAGACTAACAGACTTTAGGTCTGGTACTGGACACCAACAGACTTTAGGTCTGGTACTGGACACCAACAAACTTAAGGTCTGGTACTGGACACCAACAAACTTTAGGTCTGGTATTGGACACCAACAGACTTTAGGTCTGGTACTGGACACTAACATACTTTAGGTCTGGTACTGGACACTAACATACTTTAGGTCTGGTATTGGAGACTAACAGACTTTAGGTCTGGTACTGGACACCAACAGACGTTAGTTCTGGTATTGGACACCAACATACGTTAGGTCTGGTACTGGACACCACCAGACTTCAGTTCTGGTACAGGACACCAACATACGTTAGGTCTGGTACTGGACACCAACGGACTTTAGGTCTGGTATTGGACACCAACATGCGTTAGGTCTGGTACTGGACACCAACAGACGTTAGGTCTGGTACTGGACACCAACAGACTTTAGGTCTGGTACTGGACACCAACAGACTTTAGGTCTGGTACTGGACACCAACAGACTTTAGGTCTGGTACTGGACACCAACAGACTTTAGATCTGTTACGTATTGGAGACTAACAGACTTTAGGTCTGGTACTGGACACCAACAGACTTTAGGTCTGGTACTTGACACCAACAGACTTTAGGTCTGGTATTGGACACCAACAGACTTAAGATCTGTTACGTATTGGAGACCAACAGACTTTAGGTCTGGTACTGGACACCAAAAGACTTTAGGTCTGGTACTGGACACCAACAAACTTAAGGTCTGGTACTGGACACCAACAAACTTTAGGTCTGGTACTGGACACCAACAGACTTTAGGTCTGGTATTGGACACCAACAGACTTTAGGTCTGGTATTGGACACCAACAGACTTTAGGTCTAGTATTTGACACCAACAGAATTTAGGTCTGGGTATTGGACACCAACAGACTTTAGGTCTAGTATTTGACACCAACAGACTTAAGGTCTAGTATTTGACACCAACAGACTTTAGGTCTGGTATTTGACACCAACAGACTTTAGGTCTGGTATTGGACACCAACAGACTTTAGGTCTAGTATTTGACACCAACATACTTTAGGTCTGGTACTGGACACCAACAAACTTGAGGTCTGGTACTGGACACCAACAGCCTTTAGATCTGTTATGTATTTGTCACCAAAAGACTTTAGGTCTGGTATTGGACACTAACAGACTATAGCACTGTTAGATATTGGACACCAACAGACTTTAGGTCTGGTACTGGACACCAACAGACTTTAGGTCTGGTATTGGACACCAACAGACTTTAGGTCTGGTATTGGACACCAACAGACTTTAGGTCTAGTATTTGACACCAACAGAATTTAGGTCTGGGTATTGGACACCAACAGACTTTAGGTCTAGTATTTGACACCAACAGACTTAAGGTCTAGTATTTGACACCAACAGACTTTAGGTCTGGTATTTGACACCAACAGACTTTAGGTCTGGTATTGGACACCAACAGACTTTAGGTCTAGTATTTGACACCAACATACTTTAGGTCTGGTACTGGACACCAACAAACTTGAGGTCTGGTACTGGACACCAACAGCCTTTAGATCTGTTATGTATTTGTCACCAAAAGACTTTAGGTCTGGTATTGGACACTAACAGACTATAGCACTGTTAGATATTGGACACCAACAGACTTTAGGTCTGGTACTGGACACCAACAGACTTTAGGACTGTTAGGTATTGGACACAAACAGACTTTAGGTCATGGTATTAGACACCAACAGACTTTAGGTCTGGTATTGGACACTAACAGACTTTAGGTCTGGGTATTGGACACCAACAGACTTTATCTCTGGTATGTGAGACTAACATACTTTAGGTCTGGGTATTGGACAACAACAGACTTTAGGTCTGGTATTGGACACTAACAGACTTTAGGACTGTTAGGTATTGGACACCAAAAGACTTAAGGTCTGGTACTTGACACCAACAGACTTTAGGTTTAGTATTTGACACCAACAGACTTTAGGTCTGGTACTGGACACCAACAGACTTT
This sequence comes from Mimachlamys varia, assembly GCA_947623455.1. Classification (NCBI taxonomy): domain Eukaryota; kingdom Metazoa; phylum Mollusca; class Bivalvia; order Pectinida; family Pectinidae; genus Mimachlamys; species Mimachlamys varia. The sequence continues at coordinate 9,394,294 of OX392529.1, forward strand.
AGGTCTGGTACTGGACACCAACAGACTTTAGGTCTGGTACTGGACACCAACAGACTTTAGGTCTGGTGCTGGACACCAACAAACTTTAGGTCTAGTATTTGACACCAACAGACTTAAGGTCCGGTACTGGACACCAACAGACTTAAGGTCTGGACTGGACACCAACAGACTTTAGGTCTAGTATTTGACACCAACAAACTTTAGGTCTGGGTATTGGACACCAACAGACTTTAGGTCTGGTACTGGACACCAACAGACTTTAGGTCTGGTATTGGACACCAACAGACTTTAGGTCTGCTACTGGACACTAACATACTTTAGGTCTGGTAATGGACACCAACAGACTTTAGGTCTGGTATTGGACACCAATATACTTTATGTCTGGTACTGGACACCAACAGACTTTAGGTCTGTTAGGTCTGGTCTGGTATCGACAGGCTCCTTAGGGCAACATGTATCAGCTGATTCCTTTATTGGTATCGATTAATGGAACAGATCTACCAGTATGTCACTGATATATCTCAGGTGTGGGTAAACTTTAAGAACGCTCCCTTTCTGTGAGGTCTATTTTAAATCGATATTATTTTGAAAAGTTAATTACATGCTATCTATAATAACGTATATAAAATCGTTTAAGGGCCTCCCTCAATTTTAATTACTGATCTCACCCAAATCGTAGCTAGTTTTTTGTTACAGCGCATCGAACTATTGAAGCCTCAATAACCCTAATGACTTTTATGTGGAAATTCTCAATTCGTCTTATAATATATAACGAGCAGTAAATACGATGAGCCTAGCATATCTTGTTTATTTCATTTATCTGTTTATTGTCATTATCATTGTGTTGTGAATGTTAGTATAATGCTGAAATAGGAGGGGAAATATTCTATCAAATAATTGTCATTAAAGATGCTTTAACTGGCTAAAGTTTGTTAACCACCAGACTAACAGTACATACCACTTATAAGATATTGTTTAACACCAGACTTACATTACATACCACTAATAAGATATGGTTCGGTAAAATGTCGCATAATATATAAAAAAAATCCAGTAATATGATTTATGCTGCATAGCTTATTCTAGGTAAATTGACTACCATCCCTCAATTTTTTATGAAGAGTTTCTCAACTGCATTTTGCTACTAGCTTCCCTTCTCCTAGTATATATTTTTAGAAATAGACATGTAAGTGATGAGAGTTATGAGTTATTATTTTTCCCAAACAGTTTAATACCTAGATAATATTCTAGAGATGGGAGCCAGTGTTAGCTTAAGCGACGTTTCCAGTATAAACTAAATGTGTACGTTGATAGATTTCGGCGTGAGAGTGTTTGCGGTGTAAAACAATGCCATTAGCTTTGTCGTTATTTACTTATCAAAGTTTCAGTAGACAAAGTTAATTAACTTAAGAGATATCTAACTATAGGTGTTTGACCTTGTATATCTTCTACCAAACCTGGCTTGCGTGTCAACTTGCACTCGCGATTTAGTTAGAATACGCCGTGCTACAAACGTGCTGCAGAAACCGATGCATTATGCAAAACAACGAAAGCTGTAGCATCTAAATTTCCCGTTTCCTTACATTCTCAAGATAAGGATATTGACTGTATATAGCCGATGATGCCATTCTTCCGGTTGTCTACCGTGTGTAGGTCACATGAACAGCAGTATTTATATTTAAATGTCGTCTAACATTCTTGGATTTTTTAAATGATAATATTATGAGATTATCGGATATATCATAATTCTGTTTCCAGTGCCTCGCATTAACCACGAGTTACTTTATCATTTTGATGATAATGAATCTGAAATCAGGAAAAATCAAAATGCATTTTTATAATGGTTTGCAAAATACAAATAACTCAATTTAATTACTTTTGTCATTATTTCATGAGTTGAATAACCAGTTATTTAACACACAAACACAGAAGAATGGATGCAGAATATGTTTAGTCCTCATTAACTGGAGTTACAACTCTCACCGCTACCTCTAGTCCTGTTGTACAGATATATTTATACATCAAAACAATTACAAGGTAAATAGAAAACAATAGTCTATCAGTCCCAAGGAGCATGTCGTTCGACAGTCCTGAATATTGTAAATGTTGCTGTGCTATATACCATAGCATAACCTATACGGGCAATTCTACGAAGCGTCGGATTTTCAACAACAACAAAAACAAAAACAAAGGACAGTGTTTCGTTATTAAGGCGGGGCGTTTTTATTGTTCTCTTTTGTGTTCTTGTTTCATTTCATATTGAAACTGTTTAATGTTGTCAAAATCAAACTTAATCAGAATAGAATAGCGATTACAGCCGAGGTAGTTCTTTGAATTATGCGTGTTTTGCATGTTAAGTGATATTGATATTGACAATATTACAGGTAAAAGGAAAATCGTGTTACACTGTAGATGCGGTTTATTTGTATTTAATAACTTAAAAGTCTCATTAGAGTCAATTCCAGTGCAGTTTTGAATTATGCAATTAGAAGGATTTATTATAATTATAAAAAAAGTATTATTCATTAAACAATTTCCTTTTTAAATCATTGTATTCATTAAAATGCAAATGATATAAGAATGTTTCAATGATATATAATTTAGACGGAAACGCCATTTTCACATGGGTGGCTATATATGAAAGAACGTCAGAAAGCCTAGTTTTAAGACCTCTCGCAAATAATTACAACTAGAGGTTCATATTGTACACCAAGTATTGTACATGCAGATTTACCATTTTCAGTTACATAGTGATTTCCGGCCTAATTCAAAACTTCTATTCGTGCTCAAGTTTCTAAATGATGTTTGTTACAGGGAAATTCCTTGCATTTGGTGTTTAAAATGTAAACTAATTTCCCTCTTTAGAAAATAATGACATTAATGTATAAATATTGATTGAATAGGATAAACGACACACACGTGAATATCTTAAGTAACAGACACTTATAGCAAGGAGAATAACCATCTGTGTATAGATAATATAGCGAAATAGGAATAATTAACAAATATACAAAAACAAAAGTTTCAAATTTTCTTTTCATGTTATTAATTTGTTAATACCATAATGAAAATAAAAGCCAAATTTCAGCTTGGTACGTCAAGCTATTAAATTTTTAAAAATCGACTAGCAGAAAAAGAGAGATCAGTGTCATTTATTTGAATTTAGTGTAACAACTTTATCACGATAATTCAGAAACAACAAATACATGCACATTCACATGTACATGTATATGGTTGATAAAATCAAATGGGAAACATATGTCTGATTCAAATACAATGTACTTATCAGGTAAACGAAAGTTATTTAACAATGTAAAAGCACCTGCTTTGTTACATACACAATACCTGTGTTTTAAAATTAACATCCAAAGCATTTCAGTTATGTACCTCTCTACCAAAACAAGAGAGTGAAGGTTGTGGACAGTAGATGGCTTTGCCAGTTTCTTGAAAGGTGTGCATCAAAGTTATGAATACCTTAAAATAACAAGCAAAATATAAAATATTGTGCACATTTATTTTTTTTTTTTGCGCTGTAAGTTTTGGTGCAGATACCAATACCATTCGCCAATAGCTAAGCGAATCAAAATATTTGAGAAAAAAATAGAATTTTGTCAAATATATTATATTTGTGATAACTGTTATTTCGGGGTTGAATGGCGTTTTCCTTTCATATCGGTATGCACGATAATTAGTTACATCCATATTGTATGTTTAATTTGGATGTAATCGATTTGCTTTCATTCCGGCAAGACATTTTATAAAAATATAAATATGTGGGTTTTTTTATATTGTTAGAATTGATATATATTTCTAAAGTCATTGAAATATGTATTTGTCGCGTTAGGTGGACTGATGCTTACCTGTATCTTGCCTACAATATCATAATAGGTATAATTGCATATCAAATCAGAAATGGACAAATGTCAAATTATCTGCATTACGTTAATGGTTAAATTGTTTACCCAAAATGTGTTTTGGATTTGACCCTTTCTCTATTTTCGTGTGGAATTGTTACAATTCACTTACATGTTTCAGAATCCCCGAAAACAAAAACAGGCTAATACAACGACAATGCTGTGTCAATATGGAACTATTAAACACCTACCAACAGTAGAACGTTAGACATTGGAACAAAACAAATAACGCAACCTCATTATTACAGCATATTAGTATAAAGCAAATAGAAACAAATTAACATAATGTATTCAAATCAAGTACATGTAAATCGTAGCATACATTAACAATACACTGTACCACAGACAAACAAACGGTAACACAGATACATCAATAGTGTACTGATAACATGAACAGATGAACATTTCATTATTATAAATAATTCAAAATAAAAAAGGTATTAAACTGTTCTGCTTCCGTTTTGAGTTGGTATTACAGGTGGACGACCTGACTTAATATCTAGTTACTCGACAGCGTCTAAATTAAATACAAGGCAGGTGAAAATGATTTCGTTTCCGAGTGTAATTATTGACAATTATACATCTTCATTTGATATTTGACACTCGATGTAAGATGTAGTCCTTTGCTATAGCCGTTGGATGGGGGAGGAGATAACCATATCACATGACCTACAGGGCTCACCCTATTGACATTCATTGTGGTTGGCACTTGAAAACACGGTATAGGTGTTTCGCTCCTCCTTTTATGGAGAGCTAGTATTGTTATGGGAATCTCGATTTTAATACCCCGGCCATATGTTTGTGGTGAGGTACCTAATTTGGAACAGATCATCACCGCTATAAATCGGATTTGGGTTTTTTATTAACATGATGGTTATCCTGCCATTGTGTACTTTATACTGACTTTTACGCTCGTTTTTATCCCATCACTACCTTTCAATACATCGCTGAAAGAAAATTACATTTGAATTGACATCGCTATTTGTAAGAAAGTGGGGTCGAATTAATATCAGAGAGAGTTTTATAGAACATTTATTAAGTGCCGCGGTGGATATTAGTGTCCCGTGAATAGCCTCTACCCAGGAAACATTGAAGCATGGTTTATAGAATATTTACTAGTCCCGCGCATACATTATTTATATATTAAATGCATTTTTGAGAGATGAACAAACCGGGCTGGTATAGGCGGAATGTCAAAATGCTATTTACTCAAATGGAGGTAATATGGTATAAAACGTAAAACAAGGTCATTCTTTGGCTGCTATTGTATGACCAGTGCCACTCAGTGCAAAGATCGAGTGTAGAACGTCGTTTGAATTTTAAGTACGTTTGGTCTTTCATATAACACGAGCTTACACACTGTTGTATAGTTGGAATGACGCATGGCTTCAGTGCAAACCTAAGCGACAGGGTTATGATTAAGACATCACTTTCTCACACGGTTTATAATTTAACGGCATTGACAAATAATGCCAGTTGGAAATAACTAACAAATATTCTCACCTGTTCTTACCTGGTAAAAGTTTACCTGTACAGAGGTAATGCTGTATCAAAGTGATAGCTGAAATCAGTTTTGTGCATATTTGATAAGTTAAATGCATCCTTCCAGTGTTATCTGGTGTGTATAGTAGAGTATAAACATGTATATAGCGAGTCTTGTATGTTATAATCACAGTTATCATTATTGTTGATGTTGTACAAGGACAAATGGAACAATGCATTATCAACGCAAAAATAAAAGCATACGTTTAAAAAAAAAAATGAATAAACTTGGTAAAACAAAGTATTTTTTAAACGTACGATTTCTTATGTTAATCAACAGTATACATAGATTCTATAACAAATGAGGAAGAACCCAATTTTATCTATGATTTCGTGCAAATTTGTAAATTTCTATCACGGAATTGAGGTAAATAGAACGAAATACATCCAATTAATTTTGACATTAGACCTAACCTAAGATAGCCATATGATGAAAACACGCCCAAGTGAGCGGCAGACAACACATCGACTTTGTAGAATACAGGCGGCATATGCCACATTAGCTATTCTGCTCATTGATCATCACGGAAAGACATAAACTGCTATCAAATAAATGAACGCATCAGTCTACTCCGTTCTCCCAGCGCGATACCGAAATCCTCGCTCGTCTAGATCGCATCGAGGGGAAATATCATGATTAATTACTGTTTAAACCGTCAAACTGGGGTCTTTTATATTACATTATAACCCTCACAGCAGGTAAGACAAGGGAACAGGTAGAGGGACGGCTTGGTAATACAATCCCGTTTTTTCCCTTGTGAAAACTGTTTTACTTTGTTCTTCGATAAGCATTCACAATGAAAGATTAAAACCAATTTCAATTACTTCCCTTAGTTACAACGGCCATCGCATTTTCAACTCATATGGACGATCTTGTCTGGCAGTAAACTCTCGCGGGATTTCGGATCTCTATTTTCTATAGCATCACCTAATAGGAACGAATCCACTGCACGAAACATGGTTGTTCAAATAAGAAACATAAAATATGGTGAATACTCATCAAATCGAGGTCACGAGCTCTCATGCTGGCACCATATGTACACTAATTGCCACCGATATGGCCAACTTTGTTGGCTTAAACATCAGCAATGACGTGAAGTGAATAATCCTTTGGCGGGTATCAGTTGACAGGATTAGCTAATTTAGGTACCGTGGTCCTCTATTTAGGGTATAAGTAGACAGGCTCAGCTAATTTAGGTACCGTGGTCCTCTATGTCGGGTATTAGTAGACAGGATTAGCTAATTTAGGTACCATGGTCCTCTATGTCGGATATAAGTAGACAGGCTCAGCTAATTTAGGTACCGTGGTCCTCTATGTCGGGTATAAGTAGACAGGCTCAGCTAATTTAGGTACCGTGGTCCTCTATGTCGGGTATTAGTAGACAGGCTCAGCTAATTTAGGTACCGTGGTCCTCTATGTCGGGTATAAGTAGACAGGCTCAGCTAATTTAGGTACCGTGGTCCTCTATGTCGGGTATAAGTAGACAGGCTTAGCTAATTTAGGCACCGTGTTCCTCTATGTCGGGTATAAGTAGACAGGCTTAGCTAATTTAGGTACCGTGTTCCTCTATGTCGGGTATAAGTAGACAGGCTTAGCTTATTTAGGTACCGTGTTCCTCTATGTCGGGTATAAGTAGACAGGCTTAGCTTATTTAGGTACCGTGGTCCTCTATGGCGGTTATTAGTAGACAGGGTTAGCTAATTTAGGTACCATGGTCCTCTATGTCGGGTATAAGTAGACAGGCTTAGCTAATTGAGGTACCGTGGTCCTCTATGTCGGGTATAAGTAGACAGGCTTAGCTAATTGAGGTACCGTGGTCCTCTATGGCGGTTATTAGTAGACAGGCTCAGCTAATTGAGGTACCGTGGTCCTCTATGTCGGGTATAAGTAGACAGGCTTAGCTAATTGAGGTACCGTGGTCCTCTATGTCGGGTATAAGTAGACAGGCTTAGCTAATTGAGGTACCGTGGTCCTCTATGGCGGTTATTAGTAGACAGGCTTAGCTAATTGAGGTACCGTGGTCCTCTATGGCGGTTATTAGTAGACAGGCTTAGCTAAGTTAGGTACCGTGGTCCTCTATGGCGGTTATTAGTAGACAGGGTTAGCTAATTTAGGTACCATGGTCCTCTATGTCGGGTATAAGTAGACAGACTTAGCTTATTTAGGTACCGTGGTCCTCTATGGCGGTTATTAGTAGACAGGGTTAGCTAATTTAGGTACCATGGTCCTCTATGTCGGGTATAAGTAGACAGACTTAGCTTATTTAGGTACCGTGGTCCTCTATGGCGGTTATTAGTAGACAGGGTTAGCTAATTTAGGTACCATGGTCCTCTATGTCGGGTATAAGTAGACAGGCTTAGCTTATTTAGGTACCGTGGTCCTCTATGGCGGTTATTAGTAGACAGGCTTAGCTAATTTAGGTACCGTGGTCCTCTATGGCGGTTATTAGTAGACAGGCTTAGCTTATTTAGGTACCGTGGTCCTCTATGGCGGTTATTAGTAGACAGGGTTAGCTAATTTAGGTAGCATGGCCCTCCATCATAATACTAAGCATATATAGATACTTATTGACACTGAGTATGTTTATGTTTATATATTTACAGTCTACATAGATAGTCACTCGATAACCATTGTACTGCAAACTAGGGTTATTTTCCAGTAAGTTTACTTGAGAACGTGCAAAATTTCTATGACGTCGACAACAATACATGTGGGCGGAGCTATGCAAATTATCCCGTTCGAATCACAATTGTATGACGTCATCAACAATTGACATGGGCGGAGCTAGCTACGGCTTATGCAAACTTCATGCTGTTACATTTATTGAACTGTTTTCACGTTTGTAAGCTTTGAAATGAAATATATGTCTGCAGATGGGGCTAAATTGAACAGAAAACTTATGAACCATTTACAGGAAAATACTGTAAATATAAGGATTAACCTTTGATTTTGTTTAGTTTATTAGATCATAAATCCAATGGAGCAGTCGGTAAATTTAACATAAACGCTTCGCGTTTACGCAATTTACCTCGTGCTCCATTGGATTTATGATCTAATAAACTAAACAAAATCAAAGGTTAATCCTTAAATACATGTTGCAACACAGTGGTATTTGGCTTTGATTCAAAGGACAAAAAAGACAATGAGTAAACCAAACCCACCTCATTTTCACTACATGTATAAACCTCTGAAGAAAAAAGGTTGTATACGAAATGGTATTAAATACCTGCTTAAATATAAGACATAACAAAGAAAATCAAAGAAAAGCATCAGCATTTCATATTGAATAAGTATTTTGAAATCCAGTAAATAAATATACATGTATGTATATATATTATAATGATAACGAAGCCTGATTAGCTAAGTTATAAAGGATTAGGGTTGGGAATATACTGCAGGCCCTTTATAATCGACCCGGGGACATTAACCTCTCTGTTAAATATGTTCCTCAATAGTACATGTACCATTACTGTAAGAATACCAAACACAGTGTAAAAGAAAGAAAATATAAATTCACATATTTATAATGGTTTTTCATGCGTCATATAGGAAATGAGGGTACATATTGTACAACTGTATCATATAGTGTCAGCTTTGGCCCCCTAGCGCCCGAGCTTTAGAGGATCAGTTTTATTGTCCAGTATAGTACGACGGCTGCCCGGGAAGCTGGATATTCTTATAACCAGGTCCTAAAATATTCATGATGTTTCCGAGCCACCCTCGTCAATACCGAACATGGTATATCACCCTGGTCTCTGTCGAGTGCTGTTTATCACTCGATTTTTAAAACCAAAAAGAAATTCGCAATATCGACATTTATTAACTTTATGCCAAAACTGCTACGGCATCGATTTTGTTCCTAATGAAGATGAAATTGACATAAAATAGCATCTCTTAATATACATACAGCTGATGTGTTGAACTTCCCAACGCGATAAGATGTAAGTCCTGGCGTGACACACACTGTGTTTTTTCCTTTCATCTAAATCATATTTCACACCGATTCTATCTCTGGTCTCTAGGTATTTTTTCTAACTCTCTTGCATGCGCCTTTCGTTGTATTTCTACACCCGAAACGCCTCCATTATTTATAAACTTGCATGTTGAAGAGCTATTCAGGTTTTCCAAACTCTTGTGATTAAAGAGTGAGGAAAGTAAACACCTTCAATCAGAATAATGCATTACGTTTAAGCTTTTCTTTTCGCAGTGCTTAAATTCCACTAAGATATGTGTTTCTTTGAATCATAACAGTTGAGCATCAAAGGATAATCAAAGAGAAATTTGCCTTCGTAAATATAATTAGGAATACATCAAAGATGCTTTAAGGGCTAACACAGAGAAAGGGGAAAGTGCAAATATAAATAGATATTTATCATGATTTGACATATTGTATAGTAAGTGTATATAGCACAGAAATTTATTGAACAGCAATGGCACAAACAACGACTATGAATGACTGTTTGAGGAGGGTTTCTGGACACAAACAATCAATGTAAAATGAGTATATGAAGAGTTTCATTGACACAATTAATTACTGCATATTGTGTAAACGTGCTTCATAAAGGCAAGAGGGTGTAAACAGGTAAAGGCGAGATGATGTAAACGTATTAGGAAAAGGCGAGAGAGTGTAAACGTGTAAGGTAAAGGCGAGATGATGTAAACGTGTTAGGTAAAGGCGAGAGGGTGTAAACGTGTGAGGTAAAGGCGAGAGGGTGTAAACGTGTGAGGTAAAGGCGAGAGGGTGTAAACGTGTTAGGTAAAGGCGAGAGAGTGTAAACGTGTTAGGTAAAGGCGAGAGGATGTAAACGTGTTAGGTAAAGGCGAGAGGGTGTCAACGTGTTAGGTAAAGGCGAGAGGGTGTAAACGTGTTAGGTAAAAGGGAGAGAGTGTAAACGTGTTAGGTAAAGGCGAGAGGGTGTAAACGTGTTAGGTAAAGGCGAGATGATGTAAACGTGTTAGGTAAAGGCGAGAGGGTGTAAACGTGTTAGGTAAAGGCGAGAGAGTGTAAACGTGTTAGGTAAAGGTGAGAGAGTGTAAACGTGTTAGGTAAAGGTGAGATGATGTAAACGTGTTAGGTAAAGGCGAGAGGGTGTAAACGTGTTAGGTAAAGATGAGAGGGTGTAAACGTGTTAGGTAAAGGCGAGATGATGTAAACGTGTTAGTTAAAGGCGAGAGGGTGTAAACGTGTTAGGTAAAGGTGAGAGGGTGTAAACGTGTTAGGTAAAGGTGAGAGAGTGTAAACGTGTTAGGTAAAGGTGAGATGATGTAAACGTGTTAGGTAAAGGCGAGAGGGTGTAAACGTGTAAGGTAAAGGTGAGAGGGTGTAAACGTGTTAGGTAAAGATGAGAGGGTGTAAACGTGTTAGGTAAAGGTGAGAGGGTGTAAACGTGTTAGGTAAAGGTGAGAGGGTGTTAACGTGTTAGGTAAAGGCGAGAAAGTGTAAACGTGTTAGGTAAAGGCGAGATGATGTAAACGTGTTAGTTAAAGGCGAGAGGGTGTAAACGTGTTAGGTAAAGGTGAGAGGGTGTAAACGTGTTAGGTAAAGGCGAGAGGGTGTAAACGTGTTAGGTAAAGGTGAGAGAGTGTAAACGTGTTAGGTAAAGGCGAGAGGGTGTAAACGTGTTAGGTAAAGGCGAGAGGGTGTTAACGTGTTAGGTAAAGGTGAGAGGGTGTAAACGTGTAAGGTAAAGGTGAGAGGGTGTAAACGTGTTAGGTAAAGGTGAGAGGGTGTAAACGTGTTAGGTAAAGGTGAGAGGGTGTTAACGTGTTAGGTAAAGGTGAGAGAGTGTAAACGTGTGAGGTAAAGGGGAGAGAGTGTAAACGTGTTAGGTAAAGGTGAGAGAGTGGAAACGTGTTTGGTAATGGCGAGAGAGTGTAAACGTGTTAGGTAAAGGCGACAGGGTGTAAACGTGTGAGGTAAAGGTAAGATAGTGTAAACGTGTTAGGTAATGGCGAGAGAGTGTAAACGTGTTAGGTAAAGGCGAGAGAGTGTAAACGTGTTAGGTAAAGGCGAGAGGGTGTAAACGCGTAAGGTAAAGGCGAGATAGTGTAAACGTGTTAGGTAAAGGGGAGAGAGTGTAAACGTGTTAGGTAAAGGCGAAAGAGTGTAAACGTGTAAGGTAAAGGTGAGAGAGTGTAAACGTGTGAGGTAAAGGCGAGAGGGTGTAAACGCGTAAGGTAAAGGCGAGAGAGTGTAAACGTGTTAGGTAAAGGTGAGAGAGTGTAAACGTGTTAGGTAAAGGCGAGATGATGTAAACGTGTTAGGTAAAGGCGAGAGGATGTAAAAGTGTTAGGTAAAGGCGAGATGATGTAAACGTGTTAGGTAAAGGCGAGATGATGTAAACGTGTTAGGTAAAGGCGAGAGGATGTAAACGTGTTAGGTAAAGGCGAGAGGATGTAAACGTGTTAGGTAAAGGCGAGAGGGTATAAACGTGTTAGGTAAAGGCGAGAGGATGTAAACGTGTTAGGTAAAGGCGAGAGGATGTAAAAGTGTTAGGTAAAGGCGAGATGATGTAAACGTGTTAGGTAAAGGCGAGATGATGTAAACGTGTTAGGTAAAGGCGAGAGGATGTAAACGTGTTAGGTAAAGGCGAGAGGATGTAAACGTGTTAGGTAAAGGCGAGAGGGTATAAACGTGTTAGGTAAAGGCGAGAGGATGTAAAAGTGTTAGGTAAAGGCGAGATGATGTAAACGTGTTAGGTAAAGGCGAGAGAATGTAAACGTGTTAGGTAAAGGTGAGATAGTGTAAACATGTTAGGTAAAGGCGAGAGGGTGTAAACGTCTTATGTAAATGCGAGAGGGTGTAAACCTTGTCAAACTAAGCTCGAATGTGCAAGGTCCAAATACAATCTGGCTCCTCTCTCTGTTCCTCTAATATCAAGTAATACGTATTACAGTTTATCTATCTATAAATGCATATTCGATAAATTTGTGAAAGTGTCATAATAATACTTTCGGTGAACACATACATTTACAGCCGCGTATCGGTTAATACGTACATGTATACTGAAGCACATAGTAGAACCAAACAATAAAACATCGATATCTGATACCAGTTTTCATTTCATATGTGTACATGGTCAATTAAGTCCTTCCCAAAAATGCAAACAATTGAAAGAAGTGGACGAAAAACAGCTAAATAGCGTGTTTCCATATCATGTTTCAAGTCTTGTCCTCTTGTTAAAAAAATTGGTTAAATTTGTATTTTGTTTTAAATACCCTAAGCACATCTGAGAAATGTGTTTATTATTTCCACACTATACACAATGTATGATTATGTTGTTAGACCCTTTAACAAAATACCCAGGTTTCTTAACCTTTACCAACATACCAAACAAAAATTTTCAAATCAAACTAAAGCGCTATGTCACAGAAAACATTGATGAGTCTCAATATTAAATTATTGACCACAAAAGCCTGACTATTACCGACGTCACATTCTGACGAAGCAAATAGAAGCTTTCGTTTATCAAAATATATATTGAAATTAACATTAACATAACAAAAATCTGGGGCATTTTAAAGACTATTGATTTACTTAATCTACACTACTATCCTTTAAAAGTTTTTTATCTTTATTTATGGCACATGTAAATGTCATATCTTATTTACAATGTAGGATAGGTATCAGCAGCAAGCGCTTTCCGTTACATATGCAGCAATCGTAAATTATCTCCCTTGTGATGAAATTGAAAAATAGCAATTTTGTTAAGTTTTGAATGAAATGTTACCACTGTTTACCAGTCATTAGCTATGAAAGTTTACCCATACCTAGGTAAATAGGGGTCTGTCAGTGTTGGAGAGTGTATGACAGGGGTGGCAATCATTGTTTGGTCACCAGTTACCAGCTGTTCTACTCTATAATACACAGAAAAGGAAGCATTGTGCGATTTATTGATTTCTGAATGATCATTTTTGGGCTTGATAAAAACATTGTCTTGAACATATGTATTAACTGATAATAAATGTTTTCAAAAGTCGAGAAAAATGGATGAAATTACTTTTGGTGTTGTGTTGTCAAAATATCAAATCGAATTATGATCTGCCGAGGCTGTGAATGCGTGCACTGATGTGTTACAGTGTGGCGGAGGCAGGGCCAGACGGTTTCCTTAAATGTATGCTAACAGCTTGTTTGGCGTTAGAGAGCATTAGCAACAATTTCATCAGCCGAGGGACCAATTTATGCATTGACTAGTTATTACTTTAATCGGTTTGACAAGGCTCTCGATTCATTTGATTTTGAAAATTGGCATTTTCTCAGATTTTGTGTAAATAGAACAGGTTTCTTGTCTTTTTAGTGGAAAGTCAACACTCGCTAGTAATTGAGTTGACAATACAAATTCGATAAGGGGGAAATAATAGCGCTATAATTATACCGCATTTGGTTGGCTGAATTCACGAGGATGTGTTAACCAAACATTTTCCAAGTACTTGGAGACAAAAGACGGATAGCTCATGTAATGTGACAAATATCGCGATTGAATTAGTTCTCGTAATTGCTAAAGGAAGGATTCCGTCCGCCATGTCAAATCTCGTTAAATCTCGCCGAGGCGAGATCGGCATTGTGTGGAGTTTCTAGTCCGTTCTGAAGAGATCGCTAAATGCGGTATTTGCAACAACTTTACATGTGATGTTAAAAAGGGAAATAAAAAAGATTCGGTAATCTTGTTACAATCAAAAACGTATTCAACGAGAAATGAACCTACCCGTCCCCCTAACTATGGTTTGGCACATTGAAAAAAGAATTAAAGTCAATAACTCAAAGTGGGGAAAAGGTAAAATATAAAAAAGATACGGTGTTCCTTTTTTAACAAGTTATTTAAATTCATAAACCGAATCCCTCCTTCTCTCTTCTTTATGTTATCAGTCAACCCATCTCTCTTTCCTGAAATATACATGTACATACATTTGTACCTACATGTATATATATCGTTATGTTTGGAAGAGATAATTTTGCATAGGAAATGTATATGGACTAACATGCAATTTTTATCTTTACTTTAGCAATAACCGTAACATCTATATGTTTAAAATCTGCATTGGTCTTCTACTTGTTTGATAACTTTGGTAGAAATGTCATTTGTAAATTAACGAAAAGTGTTTTAACATACATATTCCTTCGACATGTGTAATTTTTGCGAAACGTGTATCGGTCAAAAAGGGACTAAGCACTCCTAAATATAAATACTGGATATGTTCCGCTTTTGCATTTTCTCGGAAGGCCTACGTATCCATTTACATTGCAGGTGGGTGATTTGTGGTATTATCACAAATGTAACATAACATAAAAGTGTTATGTACTGAAATGTCGACACCTACTCTCATTACCTCCCTTACCTGGAACGATTGACATACGACGCGCGCGTGACGCCCTGTTTCTCGTCTGGCCACGGGAGACGGCGGGTTTGTGAGGAAACCCTGCCAACAATATACCTGAAACATACGGGTTCCATTAACTCGCTCTATGACTTCACCCTCGTAAGCTTCATCAAGTTACGAAATATCAATTTCCGCAATTAATGTGATACCAGTATTTCTCCAAAGTCTCATTTAGCTATCCATGTAGGTGATATAAAACACGTTTATTTTTGTGTCAGATAGATTTTGTTGTCGTTAAAATGAATTTACCTTTAATAGGTATACTTTGTAGAGGTGGCAGAATCATTGATACAAATTGATGGCAACCCTTTTACTTTTCAATTTCACGGCAATTGCGCCTATTTAGGGAGAAAGAGGCCCCAACGAGAGCTTTAATAGTGAAATTACTGCTTGAATTGTTAGTAAAATATCACAGCCCGAGGTAAACCCCATCTGAAATGGACGTCGCAGGGGGTAAATCGGCGCTACCGGAATAGGCCAATTGCGCACGCAGAGAGGTTTTGAACATGCGCAGCGGACCTTGAAAGTACCCGGGTTAGCAATTTATTGACGGGATAAATAACAATGGCGCACGTGGAAGGATAAGAGAATTGCCGTTCCAAGGAATTACCCTGTCAATAGGGGCCACCCTGATTCTATTTGTAGCTAAGATTATAATAATCCTACTAACAATATCATTTTATAATTGGTGAGACTTCTATTAAATGTCGGACGGTGTGGAGGGGAATAATGATCTAGTTTCCCTCATAGATGTCATTTATTAATTAGTGTCTGTTGTAGAAGTGATTGATATTAACTAGATAAATACAGCCAGTCATACTTATATCTTATATAGAGTGAGGGAAAGTCATAATACTAAAACAGTTTAGGATTTAGCGAATCTAGTGATACGATAAGGAAATGACTGACACATCTCAACCCGGGGGTGGTATTTTTACTCAACCCGACGCATGTATTCTTACTTCAATCCGAGGGTTATATTTTTACTTCAACCTGAGGGTTATAGTTTTACTTCAACCTGAGGGTTAGACGTTCAATAACATCACCCCAGCGTAGGAGATTAAGTGTTTGAAACATACAATTAACACATTCTGAATTTGTTATCTGTGTTTTTATCCTGATTATCTACCGAACTATCCCTTATAAAGCTGATCGACGCGTCATAATCGTTCACTTCGAAAGATTCCCTGAAGTTGTGATACGGCCCGAGGTGTGGTTACCTGAGTTGTCGATCCCGAGGGTCAGATAACCAAATTATCCCCGTGAAGGTCGGAAGATTTACTGTTGCAGGGGTATTGTAGAAATTTCTATTAAGGATGTGGTAGAAATAATGTAATCATTGTTATTTAGGATGTGACAGGAATATTATAATCACGCCTATTTAGGGTGTGGCATAGATAATGTAACGGTTTATATTAAGGATGTGGCAAGAATAGCATAATCATGTCTATTTAGGATGTGACAGGGGTATTGTAATAATTTCTTTTCAGGGTGTGACATACTGTAGATAATGTAATAATTTCTATTTAGGATGTGACATAGATAATGTAATCGTTTCTATTAATATATAGATATATAATTATAATCAATCATATTTAATGTGTGATAGCAGTATTTTAATAATGTCTATCTAAGTTGTGGCATAGTTACTATAAGCATCCCTATTTATTGTGTGATAGGATAATTACACTCATCTATATCTAGGGTGTGGTGGGGTTATCATAACCATCTAAATCTAGGGTGTGGTGGGGTTATCATAACCATCTATATCTAGGATGTGGTGGGGTTATCATAACCATCTATATCTAGGGTGTGGTGGGGTTATCATAACCATCTATATCTAGGATGTGGTAGGGTTATCATAACCATCTATATCTAGGGTGTGGTGGGGTTATCATAACCATCTATATCTAGGATGTGGTGGGGTTATCATAACCATCTATATCTAGGGTGTGGTAGGGTTATCATAACCATCTATATCTAGGGTGTGGTGGGGTTATCATAACCATCTATATCTAGGGTGTGTCGGGGTTATCATAACCATTTATATCTAGGATGTGGTGGGGTTATCATAACCATCTATATCTAGGGTGTGGTAGGGTTATCATAACCATCTATATCTAGGGTGTGGTGGGGTTATCATAACCATCTATATCTAGGATGTGGTGGGGTTATCATAACCATCTATATCTAGGGTGTGGTGGGGTTATCATAACCATCTATATCTAGGGTGTGGTGGGGTTATCATAACCATCTATATCTAGGATGTGGCAGGGTTATCATAACCATCTATATCTAGGATGTGGTAGGGTTATCATAACCATCTATATCTAGGGTGTGGTGGGGTTATCATAACCATCTAAATCTAGGGTGTGGTGGGGATATCATAACCATCTATATCTAGGATGTGGTGGGGATATCATAACCATCTATATCTAGGATGTGGTGGGGTTATCATAACCATCTATATCTAGGATGTGGTGGGGTTATCATAACCATCTATATCTAGGATGTGGTAGGGTTATCATAACCATCTATATCTAGGGTGTGGTAGGGTTATCATAACCATCTAAATCTAGGGTGTGGTAGGGTTATCATAACCATCTATATCTAGGGTGTGGTAGGGTTATCATAACCATCTATATCTAGGATGTGGTAGGGTTATCATAACCATCTATATCTAGGATGTGGTGAGGTTATCATAACCATCTAAATCTAGGGTGTGGTGGGGTTATCATAACCATCTATATCTAGGGTGTGGTGGGGTTATCATAACCATCTATATCTAGGGTGTGGTGGGGTTATCATAACCATCTATATCTAGGATGTGTTGGGGTTATCATAACCATCTAAATCTAGGGTGTGGTGGGGTTATCATAACCATCTATATCTAGGGTGTGGTGGGGTTATCATAACCATCTAAATCTAGGGTGTGGTGGGGTTATCATAACCATCTATATCTAGGGTGTGGTGGGGTTATCATAACCATCTATATCTAGGGTGTGGTAGGGTTATCATAACCATCTATATCTAGGGTGTGGTAGGGTTATCATAACCATTTAAATCTAGGATGTGGTGGGGTTATCATAACCATCTATATTTAGGGTGTGGTAGGGTTATCATAACCATCTATATCTAGGGTGTGGTAGGGTTATCATAACCATCTATATCTAGGATGTGTCGGGGTTATCATAACCATCTATATCTAGGGTGTGGTAGGGTTATCATAACCATTTAAATCTAGGATGTGGTGGGGTTATCATAACCATCTATATTTAGGGTGTGGTGGGGTTATCATAACCATCTATATCTAGGGTGTGGTGGGGTTATCATAACCATCTATATCTAGGGTGTGGTGGGGATATCATAACCATCTATATCTAGGGTGTGGTGGGGTTATCATAACCATCTATATCTAGGGTGTGGTGGGGTTATCATAACCATCTAAATCTAGGGTGTGGTAGGGTTATCATAACCATCTATATCTAGGATGTGGTGGGGTTATCATAACCATCTATATCTAGGGTGTGGTGGGGTTATCATAACCATCTATATCTAGGATGTGGTAGGGTTATCATAACCATCTATATCTAGGGTGTGTCGGGGTTATCATAACCATCTATATCTAGGATGTGGTGGGGTTATCATAACCATCTATATCTAGGGTGTGGTGGGGTTATCATAACCATCTATATCTAGGGTGTGGTGGGGATATCATAACCATCTATATCTAGGGTGTGGTAGGGTTATCATAACCATTTATATCTAGGATGTGGTGGGGTTATCATAACCATCTATATCTAGGATGTGGTAGGGATATCATAACCATCTAAATCTAGGGTGTGGTGGGGTTATCATAACCATCTATATCTATGGTGTGGTGGGGTTATTATAACCATCTATATCTAGGGTGTGGTAGGGTTATCATAACCATCTATATCTAGGATGTGGTGGGGTTATCATAACCATCTATATCTAGGATGTGGTAGGGTTATCATAACCATCTATATCTAGGGTGTGGTGGGGTTATCATAACCATCTATATCTAGGGTGTGGTGGGGTTATCATAACCATCTATATCTAGGGTGTGGTGGGGTTATCATAACCATTTAAATCTAGGATGTGGTGGGGTTATCATAACCATCTATATTTAGGGTGTGGTAGGGTTATCATAACCATCTATATCTAGGATGTGTCGGGGTTATCATAACCATCTATATCTAGGGTGTGGTGGGGTTAGCATAACTATCTATATCTAGGGTGTGTCGGGGTTATCATAACCATCTATATCTAGGATGTGGTGGGGTTATCATAACCATCTATATCTAGGGTGTGGTGGGGTTATCATAACCATCTATATCTAGGATGTGTCGGGGTTATCATAACCATCTTTATCTAGGGTGTGGTAGGGTTATCATAACCATTTAAATATAGGATGTGGTGGGGTTATCATAACCATCTATATCTAGGGTGTGGTGGGGATATCATAACCATCTATATCTAGGGTGTGGTGGGGTTATCATAACCATCTATATCTAGGGTGTGGTAGGGTTATCATAACCATCTATATCTAGGATGTGGTGGGGTTATCATAACCATCTATATCTAGGGTGTGGTGGGGTTATCATAACCATCTATATCTAGGATGTGTCGGGGTTATCATAACCATCTATATCTAGGATGTGTCGGGGTTATCATAACCATCTATATCTAGGGTATGGTAGGGTTATCATAACCATTTAAATCTAGGATGTGGTGGGGTTATCATAACCATCTATATTTAGGGTGTGGTAGGGTTATCATAACCATCTATATCTAGGATGTGTCGGGGTTATCATAACCATCTATATCTAGGGTGTGGTGGGGTTAGCATAACTATCTATATCTAGGGTGTGTCGGGGTTATCATAACCATCTATATCTAGGATGTGGTGGGGTTATCATAACCATCTATATCTAGGGTGTGGTGGGGTTATCATAACCATCTATATCTAGGATGTGTCGGGGTTATCATAACCATCTTTATCTAGGGTGTGGTAGGGTTATCATAACCATTTAAATATAGGATGTGGTGGGGTTATCATAACCATCTATATCTAGGGTGTGGTGGGGATATCATAACCATCTATATCTAGGGTGTGGTGGGGTTATCATAACCATCTATATCTAGGGTGTGGTAGGGTTATCATAACCATCTATATCTAGGATGTGGTGGGGTTATCATAACCATCTATATCTAGGGTGTGGTGGGGTTATCATAACCATCTATATCTAGGATGTGTCGGGGTTATCATAACCATCTTTATCTAGGGTGTGGTAGGGTTATCATAACCATTTAAATATAGGATGTGGTGGGGTTATCATAACCATCTATATCTAGGGTGTGGTGGGGATATCATAACCATCTATATCTAGGGTGTGGTGGGGTTATCATAACCATCTATATCTAGGGTGTGGTGGGGTTATCATAACCATCTATATCTAGGATGTGGTAGGGTTATCATAACCATCTATATCTAGGGTGTGGTGGGGTTATCATAGCCATCTATATCTAGGATGTGGTGGGGTTATCATAACCATCTATATCTAGGGTGTGGTGGGGTTATCATAACCATCTATATCTAGGGTGTGTCGGGGTTATCATAACCATCTATATCTAGGATATGGTAGGGTTATCATAACCATCTATATCTAGGTTGTGGTGG
This sequence comes from Mimachlamys varia, assembly GCA_947623455.1. Classification (NCBI taxonomy): domain Eukaryota; kingdom Metazoa; phylum Mollusca; class Bivalvia; order Pectinida; family Pectinidae; genus Mimachlamys; species Mimachlamys varia. The sequence continues at coordinate 9,414,833 of OX392529.1, forward strand.
GGTTATCATAACCATCTGTATCTAGGGTGTGTCGGGGTTATCATAACCATCTATATCTAGGATGTGGTGGGGTTATCATAACCATCTATATCTAGGGTGTGGTAGGGTTATCATAACCATCTATATCTAGGGTGTGGTGGGGTTATCATAACCATCTATATCTAGGATGTGTCGGGGTTATCATAACCATCTATATCTAGGGTGTGGTGGGGTTATCATAACCATCTATATCTAGGGTGTGGTGGGGTTATCATAACCATCTATATCTAGGATGTGGTGGGGTTATCATAACCATCTATATCTAGGATGTGTCGGGGTTATCATAACCATCTATATCTAGGATGTGTCGGGGTTATCATAACCATCTATATCTAGGGTGTGGTAGGGTTATCATAACCATCTATATCTAGGGTGTGGTGGGGTTATCATAACCATCTATATCTAGGGTGTGGTGGGGTTATCATAACCATCTATATCTAGGTGTGGTGGGGTTATCATAACCATCTATATCTAGGATGTGGTGGGGTTATCATAACCATCTATATCTAGGGTGTGGTAGGGTTATCATAACCATCTATATCTAGGATGTGTCGGGGTTATCATAACCATCTATATCTAGGATGTGTCGGGGTTATCATAACCATCTATATCTAGGGTGTTGTAGAGTTATCATAACCATCTATATCTAGGATGTGGTAGGGTTATCATAACCATCTAAATCTAGGGTGTGGTGGGGATATCATAACCATCTATATCTAGGGTGTGGTAGGGTTATCATAACCATCTATATCTAGGATGTGTCGGGGTTATCATAACCATCTATATCTAGGATGTGGTGGGGTTATCATAACCATCTATATCTAGGGTGTGGTAGGGTTATCATAACCATCTATATCTAGGGTGTGGTGGGGTTATCATAACCATCTATATCTAGAATGTGGTGGGGTTATCATAACCATTTATATCTAGGTTGTGGTGGGGTTATCATAACCATCTAAATCTAGGGTGTGGTAGGGATATCATAACCATCTATATCTAGGGTGTGGTAGGGTTATCATAACCATCTATATCTAGAATGTGGTAGGGTTATCATAACCATCTATATCTAGGGTGTGGTAGGGTTATCATAACCATCTATATCTAGGGTGTGGTAGGGTTATCATAACCATCTATATCTAGGGTGTGGTAGGGTTATCATAACCATCTATATCTAGGATGTGTCGGGGTTATCATAACCATATATATCTAGGGTGTGGTGGGGTTATCATAACTATCTATATCTAGGATGTGGTGGGGTTATTATAACCATCTATATCTAGGGTGTGGTGGGGTTATCATAACCATATATATCTAGGGTGTGGTGGGGTTATCATAACTATCTATATCTAGGATGTGGTGGGGTTATTATAACCATCTATATCTAGGATGTGTCGGGGTTATCATAACCATCTATATCTAGGGTGTGGTGGGGATATCATAACCATATATATCTAGGATGTGTCGGGGTTATCATAACCATCTATATCTAGGATGTGTCGGGGTTATCATAACCAGCTATATCTAGGGTGTGGTAGGGTTATCATAACCATCTATATCTAGGGTGTGGTAGGGTTATCATAACCATCTATATCTAGGGTGTGGTGGGGTTATCATAACCATCTATATCTAGGATGTGTCGGGGTTATCATAACCAGCTATATCTAGGGTGTGGTAGGGTTATCATAACCATCTATATCTAGGGTGTGGTAGGGTTATCATAACCATCTATATCTAGGGTGTGGCAGTGCTACAAATGTAGTATTCCCAAACATAAAAAAATAATACATTCAAATAGTTATGATTCAAATAAGGAACATAAAAAAATAATTAAAAGCTAATTATGCGCTCGGTAAAAGGAACATATCTCTTGATCAGAACAGCAGTTTTTTTTTAAACAAATGGTTTGACTATTCGTTAATATTCTTCAGGTATACCAACACGTCGAGTAAGCAAACGTACCGGGGATATACCTTCAGTAACGCCTAAATTATTGGGGATTGATAGAGTTATTAACTTACATGGAAACGAGTAATGGGATCTAAACCAAAGAGGGGAAGATTCTGAAATAGTCAAACACTATTCTAGACTTGATGTGTATTTGCCTACTTCAAAATATTTCCTCGAGGAATGAAGGTTTTTTTTATCTATCTCATCCTCAATGTGTTGAATGATTCTCTGTTCACCTAATTGGTAGCCTCCGTACAGGTACAAAATGTATTATGTTATGTAAGCGTTACATATGACAATTCGTGGTTGAAGTGACATTGATGGATTGTTTACATGGAGTCGTGCTATTGTTATTATACCGTCGTGTTATTGTTATTATAGGGGAGTCACCCGTGGTGTTATTATTATTATACCGTCGTGTTATTGTTATTATAGGGGAGTCACCCGTGGTGTTATTGTTATTATAGGGAGTCACCCGTCGTGTTATTGTTATTATAGGGAGTCACCCGCCGTGTTATTGTCATTATAGGAGAGTCACCTATCGTGTCATTGTTATTATAGGGAGTCACCCGTCGTGTTATTGTTATTATAGGGGAGTCACCCGTGGTGTTATTGTTATTATAGGGGGAGTCGCCCGTCGTTTTATTGTAATTATAGGGGAGTCACCCGTCGTGTTATTGTTATTATAGAGGAGTCACCCGTGGTGTTATTGTTATTATAGGGGAGTCACCCGTCGTGTTTTTGTTATTATAGGAGAGTCACCTATCGTGTTATTGTTATTATAGGAAGTCACCCGCCGTGCTATTGTCATTATAGGAGAGTCACCTATCGTGTCATTGTTATTATAGGGAGTCACCGTCGTGTTATTGTTATTATAGGGGAGTCACCCGTGGTGTTATTGTTACAGACTGTATTATAGGGGAGTCACCCGTCGTGTTTTTGTTATTATAGGAGAGTCACCTATCGTGTTATTATTATTATAGGGAGTCACCCGTCGTGTTATTGTTATTATAGGGGAGTCACCCGTCGTGTTATTGTATTATAGGGGAGTCACCCGTATTGCTATTGTTATTATCGGGGAGTCACCCGTCGTATTATTGTTATTATAGGGAGTCATCCGTTGTGTTATTGTTATTATAAGGGGGAGTCACCCGTCGTGTTATTGTTATTATAGGGGAGTCACCCGTCGTGTTATTGTTATTAAAGGGGAGTCACCCGTCGTGCTATTGTTATTATTGGGGAGTTAAGTTCAAGTTCAAGTTCAAGTAATTCTTAACTAACACTCCATTTCTAGTGACGTGACGCCATTATGGCTCAAAAATGGCGTGACGCCATGAACTCCCATGCCGCATTGCAGCAAAGGCGGTGTGAGAAATTAATACGAATTATGTACCGAACACGTTAAACCAATGAGATTATTTTTTTGTGCAAGCACTGTTTGCTAATGTAGGGTGTGCTTAATGTCGCTGACTTATCCATTTTCGTCAAAACCCCTCAGGGGAATATTTTCAAAACGGCAGCCAGTTCAAATATAGTTTCATGGTTGTTGAGCTTATTCTAGTTACGAAAGAAAAGATGTTCTTTCATTATCAAGGTGTGAATATTTCTACCATCGGGTTTTACCGAGTTTGAAACCCCTCGTATGAAATATCCCTCTCTTACACCTTTGGTCATGGAAGAGTCTATAATCTGACCTTAGGGTTAAGAGGTGTAAGATATGGAAATTAAAAGTTGATATTTTTCTCTCATATCAACTTCCCGAATAGGCAAAAAACCAATGGAAATATGTTTTGACTTGTTACCATTTTGAAAATTTGGCCTTTTTGCCGAAAACGAATCGGTCAGCTAGGCTAAGAATATCCGATATTAGCAAACAATGTCTGCACAGAAAAACTATATCTTCTTTCTAATGTTCACGGTTAACATATAATGTTTTAATTTCTTCATGTCGATTTTTTCATTTTTCAGCATCGTTGATTTCAAAATTCGCTACGTCAAGTCATTGTTGTGCCAAAGTGACGTCACGTCGCGTGATATTCTATGTAAGTTATTATTAAACAACTTTATTAGATTCAACATGGATAAAACGATATCCAACATGACGGGATACGTGAGAAAGGAAAGTCGTAAACATGAGGGCATAAACTTAGGACACGGCCTTGAGAGGTGTGCGTATTGGGGGGGGGGGCAACACATAGGGATATCAAACATATAACACCAGGGGTGACAGAGCGGGGGTACATGTAACACATTCGTTACCACTCTCTAGGCCAGAAATGCCCAAGTCGGACTAATTTCTTATTTAAAGATCTCTTCGAGCTTTTCTGTTTCATATATTTTATATGTAAAGGGAGACAACCTCGGCTAGAATTGGAAACGAACTTTCGATATATATTTATGTTCGAAGCTCACTCGTTTCATAGTTCTTTCTTTTTTCATTTCGAAATGTCCCATTTTGATAAAAAATATTGTAGTTTTTTATGAAGCATTTTGATATTGTATCATGACCAATTAAGATGATAAAAATAACACTGCACAGCCATATATACAAGCCTCTACTCGAACAATGAGCACGACGTCGTGTAAGTTACAGTAACGTATTGATAACGATAGGGCAAAGGGAGCTTTCATTGGTCTGGTTTGTATATAATGTCTATGATGTATTATTTATATTTCCACTACAAAGACACAAGATAGAGCTACCGCATCCAATGTATGCTATTTCCAATTATTTACAATTCCACTGTACATAGACTAGATGAAGCTACTGTGCCCAATTTATGTTATTTTTCGTTAACATACATTGGAACATTGTGACGTCACCATGCTAATGACGTAATAATTGTAGCGTTGGAGACTGCACTTTTCCATTGTCAAAGGCTGGCTGTTCTATATCTGGATTTCCCCTGACGATGACACATGCTTAGATTATTACTATAAAATTATGTATACGGCTGTATCAATTGGATAACAGAAAATATAACTATAAATATTGGTTGTAATATTTTTGACATTCATTGGTGTGTAACATAGCCTACCATTCAGTATGATACGCAGGTAAATCAATGTATATTTAATATGTCACTTACCAATGAATGTCAAAAATATTACAACCAATCCTTATTGGTCTGAAGTAATAACAGGGAGGTTTTAGATGACAATGTTTGGTTAGATAAACTTAAAAGCCGTAAACCTGTCGACTCTTTGTACATGATGTTAAATGTTTCGGTACTTACAGATATCGTATACGTCACTGATTACAAAACAGTAAAGTATGAATATACATATTTAACTTTAAAACATTTTCACATAAGATTTGAAATGTACTCTAACAGACTTTTTCTTATTTCCGTTTAATCCAATAAAATATTTAGTATTAGGCTGATCAAAAAACAAAAATAAGCATTTAGCAACTGCATTAAAACACTTCAGGATATGAAAACTAAGTATTGAAAAATACAATATCATCACACTATGCGACAGAGATTGAGGTGCGAAGGGAGATAACTGCGGTGGTCGTATACACACGTTAAAACTGTTACACTCCACCGCCATAAAAACTCAATGTATGCATGGATATTTATTTGAATGTTATTATGTTAATGTGTATTACTATAACAGTGTGTACGACTATGCTACTTTGTATGATTAAAATGTATATAATTATAACAATATGTATGACCGCGGCGATGTTTTAACTGTTACATTGTGTATACAATGTAGCAATGACATTTGTAGCTGAAACGTGTGGTATGACTATAATACATGTAGCATATTTAATTATATTGACATCAGTGTTATGACTATATATACTTATGTATAACTGTCTCGTTTTGTATAAATATGCTATTGTGTAAATTGTAACAGTGTGTATGACAATAACATTTTGTAAAAAAAAACAATTAAAATATACATAACTATTAAATTGTGTAAGAATAAAATGTGTTGTGTGACTATGCTATTTTGTATAACTAAAACACTGTGAATAAATATAACACTGTGCATGACAACTACATGAAGTATAACACTGTGTTTAAGTGTAACACTGACGATAGCAATCCAGCGTGAAAAAAAAGTAGCAGGCTAGTCTATCTAAGAATTAAACAGCCGTCTATACCGTGTTATAACCCTTTAACAAAGTACACGATTGTAGACAAAATAAAAACAGATTTGTATCGATTGAAGCATGTTATAATTGTTTGTAAATCTTTATTTTCATAATATTTCAATAATTATAGCAGTTTGTATGACCGTATTACTGTACAATGAATTATATTAAGTTAAAGGTCCAACACTTGAATCGAAAATCAAGCCTAATAACATTTTATATTTATAGATTTAATTAAGATTAACTGATATTAGTAATATTCAAGATGAATTTTTACGCGATTACAGGTACAGCAGCAGTTGAAACTCGATATTTATAAACACGCGTCCATTTTGAACTGTCTTTTAACTTCGGCTTGTTGTTGAATTGGGCCCAACCTGAATTATTTTTTATTCTTTGGATTTTTCTGTCAAGAGTTTGCTGTTAGTTACCGCTCTGGTGTACTTTGTTTTAGCTAATTTTTGCATGGTTATCAAATGGATTTTTTTTTTTTTAGAATTTTTTAAAACCCCGAAAAAATTTCAAAAGTTACGTACAATTGTACATTGGGCCTTTAAATCCCTTTTTTCAAACATGATAGAGAACACATTGACATGTTTTGACACAATATCGAGAAATCTAAACCCAACTAAACTTTAGGAAAGAATATAATACATATACTCTCACCAGAAAGGTACATTTGAACTATGAACCCTACCGAAAACTGTGAGGGTTTACGACAGGTATATTTTGACTTTCAGAAATCGATGACTATTATAGAGTATAACTTCAATACTTACTACTGTTTGATCTGATTTTCTTCTTTCTAAATCTTAATTTCATGTTAAAGTTCGATTTTTCTATTTAGATTAATGTCATCAAACAAACATGTAGCTGAATTTATAAAATGGTATAATGTAAATAGGGGTTACACAACGAGTGGTTGTTTGATATGGAATTTATTTCACAGGTCCAGGAGTTAACATTACAAAAGACACGAGCTTTAGCGCGAGTGTCTTTTGTAACTTTTAAAAAATAATTAACTAGAGTGAACACATTTAATATCCAATAACCACGAGTTGTGTAATCAGCTGTTTCTACTACAATCTCAGTCGGAAGCAACTGGAGAGAATCGCGGACTATGATATGCGCAAAAGTATCATCTCTTATATATATTCCCTCCAAGTTGTGACAACGTGAGAGTACATTCCTGTTTTTTGTGTTATAGCCCCATAACATAAAAAATAGATTCAAGTTAATTCTTATAATTTAATCCATATCCTGCGAAAATTCACTTTACTGATGGACTCTTTTCTCTTCCAAATTAATACGCTGCTGCATCAGCCAATCAAAAGCGACGTTATAAACAGCGACGTAATTTTTTACGTTATGGGCTGATAAAATAATTAAACAATAGCAATGCGTTTTATAGGACAGTAACAATATTTGCTAAGATGTTCATTACTTATATTTACATTTTGATATAATTATTGTACTTTATTTAGTTTCTTCGGACCGATTTTGAACATCAAATCAAGTGAAGACAATAATGAAATTGATGACGTCACAATATAGAATGATGACGTCACAATGCCAACTACTGTTATAGTCTAAGGCACTTGGTGTCATAGGCGTATGGCAGCAAATGCCTCTTAGCATTGTGTCTATGGAAAATTACAGAGCAAATGTAAATATACTTGTATGTCTTTTATGTTTCAACTGTTTTGTTACATATAGAAGACATATATTATAATACACTCATTCAGTTTTAAGAAGTGACACAAGTTCAAAACACTTATAATCATTAATTATCAACATCTTCTTGTACAAGTACATTTGTATAACAATGACGAACCATCATCATCATTACCATAATCATCATCATTATCCTCCATACAAAAATTACAAACATCATCATCATCACTGTTATCGTCAAACATCATCATCATCACTGTTATCGTCAAACATCAGCATCAATACAGTTTTGGTTGTGTACTTTTACATCAAACCTTCAGGCGTGTGTTTTTAAATGCTAAGTAACAGAAAATGGTCACAAATAGAGTATTTGTACCAGCTGTTTTTATACTGATTTGCAGAACTTACAGTAAGAAGATTGTTTAAAGGCAATGTTCAAAATATGAATTTGACCCCTGAGAAAAACCGGTAGGTGTATTTTTTCTCAATAATGATATCTTAAAAGAAACGTTTTTTTCTTACCAATCTGTATATCAAATTCAAAGACGTATTTTGAAACTGAAACTGTGAGCAATTCATAGCTGTTTCATGACAAACAGACCAGGGGTAAAGGCAGTCGTCCTGGATTCGAAATATCTTACTGCTAATCTGCAGATTGGATTCAACATGGTGGGTTGTATGGTGAGACGATCTGAATGAAAAAAAACTCCTTTTGTTGTTAAATTATATTGAAACTGTTTTTGACTTCCTGAAGATAAATAAATTTATAATACAAGTATTTGTTACTGGGTTGCAATTGGCTATTATTTTACCAAAACCAAGATTGCCACCATCATATTGCTTGAAACTTGTCATCAGATTATCATATTGCAGCTTGCTGTCATCATTTTTTTAAAATATCTTCACAGGTCATCAGTTTAAAGTTTGTTCCAATCATTTCTAATAATATTGGGAACCTTCACACATTTCAATAAATGCTCAAGTGACGCATATTGCAGGTTTAAATTGTATAATTCAGTCAAAGCAATATTGCTAACTCCTTTTTTATCGTTGTCAAGTAAGCAGGCACAAAAGACTACTAGCAAAAATTACTGGGACATATATATTTGAAACGATCATAAGAGATATAAGTTTCAAGTTCAGACCCTACAACCATCAATATAGACATTCCATTTTTCAAGCGTATTTCCTTTGAATCAGTAAAACGTAAACCGGACATGGGAATTATGGTTTATTGAAATAAAATGTAAATCACATTTCAAATCAACATTATTTACACACAATAGTTAAATGAAAAAAGCTACCAAATTACAAAACACATACTATTTACAACCTGCCTTATATTTGGGGCTCATAAAATCAGTTGATTCTCAGCAATGTGTTACTTCACCCGATTAAATCTGCCTTTAAAAAAACTTTACACTTAAGGGACATAATGTTAATATTTGTTAGACCAGGACCTTAATGTATCCACGAAAGATTAGTGAAATACAAATATTAGATAGCATTCAAACCGTTTCATACAATTTTGTATGTTGAGATCAGGTCTACATACAAACGCACTTGTAGCAGGAAGTCTCAGTTTTCTATACTTTATTTTCATTTTTTTGCAATTAAATGATCTCAACAAGTGCTGTTTTGAAAGGGTGCACAGTGTTTTGGCAATGCCTTGGTTGATGTACATAATGATGTCATGTGTTATAGGCAATGTTTCCTGCTTGATCGTTTGTGGAAACATGGTTCCAAACTTCATTTGCAAATTCTACGGTTGTAATGCTATATACTTTGCAGGCGAATATTCCTATGTGTCATTTCCCAAACATTTTAACAAGTGATTATGTTCAAGGAACCACTTTCAATCTGATTTCTTTGCATGACTGATGGAATAGGAAGTTTAATCACATAGCGTAAGTACATAGAGCGACAGAGGAGCATCTAAAGACCCAGGTTGTAGACACTCGTTGACAGACGTGAATATATCAGCGTTTGTTGGACGTGACCTGTGGCTGGATTAAATGTAGTAACACTACAGAAGGACGTCAGTATCATGCGCTGCAGCAACAACAGTATTAAAATGGATGTTGATAGTACGAAGAAACAAAACCCAGATAATACCAAGGCGTCAATCAAACAATAATCAGAACTCAAAATCGATTAACCCAGGGGCAACATATGGACAGAGTAAACGTCCTCTGGGTCTATTCGGGTATCGGCCTCTTCATGTGATGCCATCAATGGTCCAGTGTCTCTGCTAGACGAGACGATTTCAAGTGTTTTTCATTAAATCCGATCAAGCAACAGCAATCTCTATGTTTTCTGGAATTTATTTAGAAGTTAGAAGTTTCTCTGAATTGTTACAAGTCAGTCTCAATTCCTAAAAGAGATATGAAGTTGGATTATGAATTTGGTAGTGGCACTTGTCTTCTTTTTATCCCAAGTCAAACAAGTATTCCTTTCCTATTTTAGTGTACCAGCCCAATAAACATACATGCGACTGTACGTTGATCCAGATTGGAGGCAGCGCCGACGATATCACAAATATTTCTGCATTTGCATGTTACTCGATAAAATAACTTCTCGAGTCTATCCATCTATCACTATTTATCGCCAAACATGCACTAGGATCGTTATGATTGATCACGGATGGACATTCTACATGTATATTTGGGCTGAGAATGTCCACACGTGTTGCCTTGGTTTCTGTCCTCAGACATCCGTTCATCGCTACAATGGCAAGGGGAACATCAAGATCTTTTGTGGCAATGGTTTCGAAAATGGATGACCGGACTTCAGGGACCAGTACATCACGCATACACCCAAAACCCCGGATACGTTTAGAAGAGAGCACTCAACAGTGTTGTCACGGAGTTGTAGTGGTCATATCACAAATGGAATGGCATCAGAAGCGAGAAGGAATGCGGGTTAAGATCCAGTAGATCATCCCAATAGGACTTCCTGCAAACACCCACAGATTAAAAAGTTCAAATTAAAAGATTCGGCAAGTTTTGTGCCACCTGTTCTGATCAGCTTCTCGATTTGTTAATGCTTCAGCTTGTATGAAAATAAAACCAAGTCAGCTAAGGATAGGGCACGTCTTGGTCCCAAAAATTTCAAACAGTCTGCTGGAAAATAGCTATATAGGAACAAGAACGTTTTTCAGTAGAGAATTTTGACTTAGAACTTTTACATGCAAATGCTATTCAAACAAAATATTATATTAAATGCATCTCAAATGTCTTACCACCATAACACCAAAACACAACTTTAACTACCTGTATGTGTTACGTGGTGACACGGCATTGCATAACAATATCAGGAAATTACAAACCAGGTCAACTGGTTTGGACCTTTTGGCCTGGTGGTAACGTCCTGGCTCCATAACCTGGAGATCTTGGGTAGGCGCCCGGCTCATCTCACTAGTTTCATTTCTGCTCTTTGTTGTGAAATATTGTTTATTTCCCAGGTCGGGATGTTTGCATTAATAGTAGCCCAAGTACTAATGTACTAATTATTACAATGATAATTTCTTAGATATAATCACTAATCACAGCCACTGGTACCTCATTAAACGTTACGTCGTGACAGATCTGTTTGATTTGTATGCCTACGCCAGGTTCTATATGCCGTTAGGTTTCGTAACATAATGTTTTCTACGAGGCACTATTCATTATAATATTCACATTACAAATTATTTATAGTTAAATTATATCCGCATGATAGTCGTCATTTTGTTTTGTCACTTAAAGTCTTAAGATTTTTTGAGAGCTTGATACTTTTTCAGATTCCACACATAGAAAATGCGCTAGAAAGAGGTGTTAACATTCTACTTAAAATGTTGTTTTATGATGTCTATTCCGAACATTGGCTTTGCCTATGATAATCATGGATAATAAAATACAGCGTGCTACATCTTAGCCTGACAGTAAATATGCATTTAACAGAAAATATCAAAATCAGATTTCGAAAAGATACGCTTATTATGACAAAATGATATAATTGTATAAACGAGAAGGTTAAATGTACTAAAAATGGTTATAATGAAAGTTCGATTGAAATGTGTTTCCCTAAAAAATTAATATTTCTGTTCTACAAGATATCAGACACTCCCTGCTTGTCAGCTTTTCTTAAAACGTTTTTAGCACATGATCGCTAGAAATATACATCTTGTACCATTATTACCGGTAGTATCGCCGAGTTGACACCGTGCAGCTGTCGGATCCTGAAAGCTTTAAATTCGTTGGTTATGCGTAAAATAAAAAGGTTGGCGCATGCATTAAACATTTTGAAAGAAATGCTGTTATCTTTAGTTCAAAATCAGCAAATATGTTGGAAAATAGCTGTTCTGAATCGTCCATATTATCGTCCTTGCTATCGCTCGCCATTAGGAGAGGAATCAGTTTTATTCCACTACCTTTGGAAAATCTCTTGTTTCTAGAGGCAAGTGTCAACTTCACTCCATTACTCGTGTTAATAAGGCACAAAGCTGATATCCTGTGTCTGAATACCGGTAAAATAGCACGGCAAATAGACCACACAAAACAGTTGACATGTCATAGTGTTTGTTCATCTGCCGTACCACTAGTGCCATTGAGACTAGTTTATGGCTTCGTCCAGGTCGAACTATTCAAGTTCTACGTTTTGTTTTTCTCTAATCGACCGCCAAAACATTTTAAACATAAATAAACAAAAACAGAAGCTAGAATATCATGGCAATTTATAAAGTGAAATTGGCCCATGTCGACCAAAAATATGGAAGTGAAAGATAAAGGTAGCTATAGGTACTATCATGTTCTGCTAGCTTTGTACAATGCTAACATAGTCGGTTTATCTCACATACTCTTTAATATTCCGAAGTGTTGAAACTGCAATTGTATAGTTATTTTGGAGTTGCAAACATTTGGTGTTTTAATTATTGATATATAACCAAATAAAAACGATTAAATATGACGTCTTCCCGTCGCTGGTAAAGTTGACCATTCTTTCCTGAATATAACATAGAGGCATAGACCCCACAAATGGTGAACGTCTCCAGGTCCATACGCAACTTCAAGCCTGATTGAGTCCATGTTTGTGATGACAGATTGGTCAAATGATGCGATAGCTATCTGCTGACGTGCTGACAGAAGCAACACTATCTATGACGTATTCTATTTGTTAATAGAAAGGCCCATAGAGAATAAACAAGTACGTCCCAGAAATAACCCTATACAAATTAAATTCCGGGAACGAATAATCTCTAAAAAAAGGACCTGTTCAATGCATATCCCCGACATCTGGTGAACCAATCTTCTGTATTTTAAAACGAGACTTTGTTCAGAAGGAAGAGATGTAATGCCAATGTGTTTATTGTACTTAGTTTCACCGTCTAAAACTGCGTATTAGTGTTTGGAAGGTATGTGTGCCAGCTGGCTACATGATGAATACATGTATCTCTATATAAACAATACTATTTAGACTTTTTTAATATGAATACAAAGTTTATTAACAGATTTTTAGTTTAAATTAGCATACATGGCATTTCAATTTTGATTTAGTCATATTGCTAAGGCCATACAGCTATTCTGTCGGTAGTCAGTAGAAACTACAATGTAGCAAATTCAAAAATTCACAGCGGGGAATACTTTCAAAACACGTTCCAATCCTTTAACAAATTTGTTTATTTGGTTTAGTTTTTTTGTTTTTATTGATGTTGTTTTTTGTAAATAAAGAGTAGCCGAATAAAGAGTTGCTGATGAGATTGTCATATTGTGCATTGGTAACACTAACGTACTAAGTGTAGTACTGAAGTACATTGTACTTAGTCATGTACTGGTCATGTGTCCGATAAAGGAAACAAAAAGAAAGAAACAGAAAAACTAATCATGTCTTTCAGAAAATGAAGATAAAAAATACTCAGATTAAAACGTCTGTTCTATCGTCCCTTAACTCCAAGTACAACTTTATAACTGCCCTGTCCTCTACTCTTACGCCAAAATACTCTTGCACGTTCTTAATAGTAACTTCCTTGCTTCTCCAACCTATGGTATTTACATATCGCAAATGATTCGTTATATTAGGGCTTGCTTTAGATACCGACATTTTCGTATCATATGACGGCTGCTGACAAACACACTTACCAACAAAGGGTTTCAAGAGATGTACAGATTTTAGGTTAATGAGGACTTATAGCAAGTTTTGTATTCTGTATTTTTATATGATATGGAGGTGGTTGTTTTTGTATTCTGTATTTTTATATGATATGGAGGTGGGTGTTTTTGATTATGTATTTTTATATGATATGGAGGTGGGTGTTTTTGTATTCTGTATTTGTATATGATATGGAGGTGGTTGTTTTTGTATTCTGTATTTTTATGTGATATGGAGGTGGGTGTTTTTGATTATGTATTTTTATATGATATGGAGGTGGGTGTTTTTGATTATGTATTTTTATATGATATGGAGGTGGGTGTTTTTGATTATGTATTTTTATGTGATATGGAGGTGGTTGTTTTTGTATTCTGTATTTTTATGTGATATTGAGGTGGGTGTTTTTGATTATGTATTTTTATATGATATGGAGGTGGGTGTTTTTGATTATGTATTTTTATATGATATGGAGGTGGGTGTTTTTGATTATGTATTTTTATATGATATGGAGGTGGGTGTTTTTGTATTCTGTATTTTTATATGATATGGAGGTGGGTGTTTTTGTATTCTGTATTTTTATATGATATGGAGGTGGGTGTTTTTGTATTCTGTATTTTTATATGATATGGAGGTGGGTGTCTTTGTATTCTGTATTTTTATATGATATGGAGGTGGGTGTTTTTGATTATGCTCATAAGAATGTTTACTTGATGTGAATAAGAACGATGTCTAAGTTCTCACTTTGACAAAGTGATATTTACTTGGTTTTACTTAGATTTACATGGCAGTCTCTTTTGCATGTGTCCCCATGTAAATCTTTTCTTTGTGCATTGCTTGCCCCTAGTTTAATTGATTTTGAATTTGCATAATGGTTTTGTTGACGCTTCGGTATTCTCTGAGTCTTTTTAACATTTTTGTAAGACTTAAACATTAGCTGGCTTGGTTTATTCTTATCGCCAACGTTCACGTTGCTTTAATTGATATCTCCATCCCGCTTTTTCATGTTTTCTTTTCCCCGGTTTTATTGCTGCCTTCATCACTGGGTCAGCCACAGCGTTTAACCATGTCTCTAAAGTGCATTTTGGCTCAAAGCTGTTGTCCTACTCTGACACCTGGCCGGTTCCACTACGGATTAAACCGCACGGATGACCCCGGAAATGCCAATCTCCGTAGTCCGGCACGGATCCGATACTAATGTGTGATTACGTGTGTTGATGCATCTTCCAAGGATAATTTAGGAACGGGGCCATATGCTGACACGAATCACACGGATTGTTACTACGGTTCGATACGGTTTAATACGGAAATAACACGGTTTTATACGAAACGACACGTTTCAGGGCTTGTGAACTCCAACAAAACAGCGGTTTGCGACGGTATAAGTATGGGTTTGTACGAATAGGAACGTATCTGAATAGTACGAACCGTCATGGAGCAATCCGTAATTCAACGTAATGGAATTGTGCTGTTCCTGACAAAATCTTGCCAAACCGTATTGTATTCTTAGCAAATACGTGGTGTAACTAGTACTAGTGATAGGTACGGATTAATAGGGACTCAAACATATCAGTACGTTCAAATACGGTTTAGTAAGGATATACCACGATTGTTTGATCATCGGGCAAATTTTGAACACGTGAAACAAATTGTCGCGGATATCCAAGTACCACTAAGAATGACTACGGCTACCATTCGTAAATTTTCGGACCAATGCAAATTGTCACGAATGATGCCGGATCGTATCCGTAGCTAATCGGGCGTAACATCTGTGAATATGTGACCTAGGCATTAAGGTGTGTTTCTTTGCAAAACTGCATCTGAGGCGTGAATCATACGTCACAATATTTGTGTGCAGTCTTCAGTTAATTTAACTGCTATGTCCGGTCAGAGAGGATGTCCAAACATGACAAATATAAGTCAGTTTCTCATTGTAAGTCTGATGGAACCACTCTTTAGAACACTGTCTGCGCTATTTCCTGGATAAAATAAAAGTACACTCCATTGGTGTCTAATCATGACGGTCCATCTCAGATGTTTCGTGAATAGATACATGGCAGTGAGAGACATAGGGATTCTGTACATGTGTTGATATACCTGATCGATCTATAACCACGATGTCGTGTTGTTAACAATCATCAATAACTAACTATTGGTTGTGTTATCTATTGTACTGTCTATGGCGATACTGGTGTTTTTTTTACAGGAGTATTGGTGAAACCATTCCTTCGCAGAGGATTCACTACATAGATAATCATATTTCCAAAGTGTTAGGACTGTTTAACTATATATTGTGTTGTACATATAACTGTTAAACATGTATATGTTTCAGTTGATCATATTGTAAAACAAAAACGATAATATCGAAGCGTTGAATCAATTACGGTTGCTGTTACGGTTTTAAAAGGTTGTCTGATATATACCCAAAGTGCCTTTAGAAATGAATGTTTTTGGAATCCGTATAGTTCATATCCATTTTGTATCTTTACGTTTTGTTTTCTTTTAGTCTTAATGATGCTTTGAAATAATAAATAATTATGTATATGATAAAATTATCTAAATTTTACACAATTTCTTATAAAAGAAGTGCATTCAAACTGCAATTTACATCGCAATGCAAAGACACCCTTAGGTAAAGGTTTTACTCACAAGCACACTTTTAACACTCGAGTAATACTGGTCCAGAAAATGCAGGGAATATAATCGGATATGTTTGTAAAACTATAAATGCTTGAACATCGTTTTTAATGATTTTTACTGCCATTAAATTGGACTATCTTCAAACCAAAGCTAGCTGACGAATGTCGACATTAAGTGTTGGTATATTTGTGTGTAAACTACGCCTGTATCGTTTAAAGATGTGATTATCTGACAGTAAACGACGTCGTATAATTATGTATTTATCGCACGAACAATAAACAGCCTATAAAAGTCACTGAATTAAAGAAGTCCATTTTGATATGTTTAAATCTGTTAATCGCAATGTGTTAAAACTCTTTATCCGTTTATGAAACCATCATTTTTAACAGGTACCCCCTCTCACATGACACCTGCTACATACACCCTTAACTTCAACGCTATTATTTACAGGTATAATGCTTACTGAAGCAGACAGTACCCCTCATCCTGTATTAAAGTTCTATGAGGAAACTGTATATCTTAATGTCGGCTTCCTCCGTAATACGGCCAGATAAAGTCTTTGTTTGCGGCACGTTTGGTGTGGGCCTTACAATACCTTTAGGGGCTGTAGTGAGGAGCCGAACACTGCTATCTCCCCAACTTTGATGCTGTTATGTCGGGTACATGGGGAAGAGTACATTTGTAATAAGAGTGCGATTTAAAAAGTCAAATGCTTGAGACAGCATAAACGTCACATTGTTGTTACATGTAAAAGTTGAATTATAAGCGATATCATTACGGATTAGTTCATCACCAGAGCCTATCTCCGATTTCTTACAAAACTACCTATGTTCGGCTTATTTTGTTTGACGCTCGGCTTTTACTTTCAAATAAAATGAAACTTTTCTAAATGTAGCAGATATTTTGAATAGCAAAATGTCATCTGGTAAATCACAACATAATATTAGATTATGAGGACCTACCGATTTCGGTAGGAATTTCTGGAGCTGCTTAAAAATAATGGCTATAATTTCTATATTCAGGTCGTAAATGTCTTCCGAAACTACACCTGAAACTTAAATACCGCATATCATCAAGCGGGTTTCGTTTTTATTACAAGTGGTGTTTTTCTTTTTGTTTTAACGGATTGACCAGCCTGATGGTCTAGGTCTAATCTGTCACCTAGTCTACTTTTCATGTGTAACAGATGATTATTGAAACAACTTTTATAAATTCTTTTTTTTTTCAGGTTTTTTTTTCCATCAATCACATTCCATTCCATACATACGTACATTCACATCTTATGTTACATCTTTCAACATTAAGTAAATACCTTATAACAAAATAAATAAATAGTTACTCCTTTTTCCATAATATCGCTTTCATAGTGTAAGTAAATACAATGTAAATAATAAGGGTTGGTCTAAATTGTTTTTTTAAGAAATTCCGGGTTTTGTTATTTGTCCGGCTTTATATTTATGTGTTTATATTTTGGCGGTGGTGATGTTGACAGGATGGGATTAGTCTCGAAACGGCATTTTACTGTTTTGTGTTTTGCGAGCTGTTCGTGTTTATGGATGTGATATTGTGTATAGGGTAAGTATTACATTTTGTATTGTTATTTTTATTCAGTTTATATAAATATAGCTTCGTTATTTTGCATTATTGTCTAACAGTTAGTGTAGGCAGAGACCTGTGTTAGGAGCACGTGTTCGGCCCAAGCGTAACTTAGCCATGCTATAAATTCTATACTTTAGCAAATGCATCATTTAATGTGGTATGTAATAGAAGTGAATGTCTGAGCATTAAATTGGTTGGTAAGCATTCGGCTACCGTAAAGCTTATTGTATTGAAAGGTAAAATGTATGAATGTATTAGTTTGGTACTGAAGGATGTTAATTGTGTTATAATTTTAAGTACTCTTTATGTGACAGGTAGGGAAAGCATTAATATAATTTATATGGATTGGAATTGTTTTGTTTTAACTTTCTGTAGAACAAAAATAATACTGTTACAACTTATTTACTTGATGCAATCCAAAAACAGAATCCTTATATACATTTTCCAACCTTAACGTTGGAGGTTGATGGTGCTATTTTGTTTTGTAAATAGATAAGAGAATACCAAAGCGTTAACAAAATCATAATCCAAGCTCAAAATCGATTAAACCAGGGGCAAAAGATGAACAAAGGAAAGATTTACATGGAGACTGTTGTAAAAGTACAAGAGAATAAGACCAGGTGTTCCGGAAGAGTAAGCGTCTTCTGCTTCATCGACGACACTCGCCTGTAAATCTTTGTCACATCCATGTAAACATCAAGTTCTCAAAATGAGAACAGAGTATCATTGTCAATCACAACAAGTAAACACACTAATGAGCATACTCAAAAACATCCGATGTATCGTACGATGCAAATGATAATCCAGGTTCCTCGGTTTAATCCCGACACAAGGACGTATTTTCTGTCTTTCCGTCTTTCTGTCTTTGTTATGTCGTGTCGACGTTAACTTCCGGTTTCGCCCTTTCTGTGTAACCAAAGTGAAATACATTTTTGTGAACAGTGTACAAAAGAAATACATATAAAAATGCATAGTATTTAAATTTCAAGATACTCGCGTTTGTTAACTATAAACAAGCTTTTGAATAGATCTGAATATCTTTACAAATGTCTCCATAAATCATTGGTAATTGAACATCACCAGAAACAAATGCGACTTTAGTTCAATTAAGTAATTGTGTCCATTCAACCTCGTGTTACACGAATTAGGAACACACGTATACAATCACTGGACTTGACAGGCTGATTAAGACGGTTGTTAGCATGACGTGATATAATTTAAATGGATGTTGTCATAAAACACCAATACCAACACCATCATATTAAACGTTAAAACCTGACAGAACAATTCAAACAGGGCCTTCAGAATGTGTAATACGCCACTACATGACGTTAAAACCTGACAGAACAGTTCAAACAGGGACACCAGAATGTGAAATACGCCACTACATGACGTTAAACCCTGACAGAACAGTTCAAACAGGGACTCCGGAAAGTGTAATACACCACTACATGACGTTAAATCCTGACAGAACAGTTCAAACAGGGACACCAGAAAGTGTAATACGCCACTACATGACGTTAAAACTTGACAGAACAGTTCAAACAGGGACATCAGAAAGTGTAATACACCACTACATGACGTTAAAACTTGACAGAACAGTTCAAACAGGGACACCAGAAAGTGTAATACGCCACTACATGACGTTAAAGCCTGACAGAACAGTTCCAACAGGGACAACAGAAAGTGTAATACGCCACTACATGACGTTAAAACCTGACAGAACAGTTCAAACAGGGACACCAGAATGTGAAATACGCAACTACATGACGTTAAAACCTGACAGAACAGTTCAAACAGGGACATCAGAAAGTGTAATACGCAACTACATGACGTTAAAACCTGACAGAACAGTTCAAACAGGGACATCAGAAAGTGTAATACACCACTACATGACGTTAAAACCTGACAGAACAGTTCAAACAGGGACACCAGAATGTGTAATACGCCACTTCATGACGTTAAAAGGCGCAGGAAACTTGAACAATTTTACTTATACATTGAAGGTATTTTAACAGCAAACCGTATGCCTACCTTTTAATTTATTATAGAGTCTTAACCGTTGCCTGATAATTTTAATACATGATCAAATTCTCTGTGAGGTCCACAAAACAAATGTTCTAAATATCGCTACATATCGCGATTTCGTATTTCGGATTGGATATCGGCTGCTGACGAACAAAAGGATTCGGAAAATGCAAGTTGATGAAAACTATGAGCAAGTTTAATATCGCCATCTTGGTCTCATTTAGAAATATTCTGTATCCTTGTATGATATTGAGACGTTTATGAATAATGCCCCAGCTCTCACTTTGAATACGTTACATTTACTTTGTATAAGTGTGTGATTGTAATTAATGCCCCAGTTCTCATTTTGGAGACGTTACATTTACTTTGTATAAGTGTGTGATTGTAATTAATGCCCCAGTTCTCACTTTGGAGACGTTACATTTACTTTGTATACGTGTGTGATTGCAAATAATGCACCAGCTCTCATTTTGAAGACGTCACATTTACTTTGTATAAGTGTGTGATTGTAATTAATGCCCAAGCTCTCATTTTGAAGACGTTACATTTACTTTGTATACGTGTGTGATTGCAAATAATGCACCAGCTCTCATTTTGAAGACGTCACATTTACTTTGTATAAGTGTGTGATTGTAATTAATGCCCAAGCTCTCATTTTGAAGACGTTACATTTACTTTGATTCAATTACTTTCAGGGGTTTCTGTGTACATCTTTTTTGTTGTTCATGTTTTGCCCTTAATCGATTTTGAGGTTGGATTGTTGCTGATACTTCGGTTTTCTCTTATTTGTATCACCACATAAATCTATCGGAATACCTCTTTGTTTAGTAATAACCCATATTCTGTACCCCGAAGAAGGTTTGAAACACCTCTGCTCACTCGTTTCATCTGCAAAAGTTAACCTTGAGGTTTTGTCGATATGTGCACCGTAACCAACTCTTGTTAATCGTTTTCATAATAATGCAAAAAATCTTAATTACGTCTATCTTAATTATCTTTTGCAATATATCTGAAAGTTTTAATTGGTCAAGTAATACATGATCAAAAGATTTAACAATTTTATCAACTAAATCTCATATAGCTTTCCCATTTGATAGCATCTAAAACCATGCAAATTGTGAAAATATAATTTAATGTCTTTTTAAATGAGGGCCGTTGATTTAATTTCAAACTTGCATATTGATATGATATCTATGCATGTATCGCGGATGGTAGATATAAAGCATGCGCGCAAAGGTCATTCATAATACATAGCTCGTGTGATTAATATGATAAGTTAACAAAGACACTTTGGCATGTTAATAGGCTGGCCAGCCTTCTCACCCTCCTATCTCGTTCAGGGTCAAACCTGATCAGTGGGTAGACTGTAACATAACCCTGTCTTACAACCATAGTCGTCACCTTTCCTTGTTGCGAGGCAAATGAAACATTCCCTATTTAGTAATATTCTCAGTAGTTTAAACAGTAGTTTAACACAGTATTTACCCTTTCCGGCTTTGCTGTCTTTGTGTGAGTCTGCTACTGTCAGTATAATTAAACCACACGTTTATACAATTATAATTGAGATGTAATTGAGCATGGTCTTAAATGTTAATTGTAGAAAAAAGTATAAAAAGTATAAGAACATCAGAGCGATCATTTTACTTGTGTTGCCATGATAAAACTATATACATGGCCAGATACTAACGTGATATCTATGCTTTATGTTAAACCAGTATAGAAGTTGTATAGCTTAGCTACGAATTAAGTTTTCTATCTTGATGATAGAATGTATCACATTCCTTCAAATAAAACATCGTTTCCGGAGACTGTATTATGAGTATATGAATTGTTAACAACTACGTGACAATCATTGCACAAAGGAAAAGGTGTCTCAATAATCCAAAATTCCACCAGTTTGGTCAAATATTAGTTGTATGATATATAAATAAAGGCGAATAGCAATTCAAAACTATAGTTTATTCGTTTCGATAAATATATACTGACTAGCATAATGAGTATAATGATTGACTGATATAAAGTAAAATACCAGCATAAAACCATGCATTCTATGCTGACACACACATATATAATTTATATAGAGATAGAGAGAGAGAGAGATAGAGAGAGAGGGGGGTCAAACACGAGTGTTCATGTAATATTTAATTTATCAATCTTGTTTTTTTATTTTCGTATGAAACGAATTTTTGTATTACTTGGTTACTTGTGTTTTCAATGATTCTCCTCTACAACGAAAAACTTTTCACTGCTGAGAGAGTAACGTGACGTCATTTAAGTATCACGTCACAAAATTGTTCCCACAGTAACACGGCTTATTTGCATATTTGGTATACGTGTGATGTATCCTTATATTGCGCCTACATATTGTACGGAGATGTCCTGTCGCATGCAAATGACCTGTACTATATGATGAAATATCAATATAACATTAATGATATGATATACTATTATCTATCCATTTGCTCAGCATCGTTCCATTATTATGCATTGCAAAGGCAAATGTTGTTAAAAGACTGTGGCAACATTTGCTATTTCGACGTCATCAATCTCTATTGTGTTATCATCAATTTCATTGATGTCTACACTTAATTTTATGTTCAAATACTGTTCAAAATTGCAAAATAAAGCGTTATAATCATATCAAAACGTAAAAATTTAAGCAATGAATGTTTTAGGGAATATTGGTACAGTCCTATAACACACTGCTACTGATGACGCACTGTATAAAGCCTGGTAGGACTTCATGTAGGTTTGTCCGCAATAGCAATGTGTGCTATAGAACTGAAACAACATTTGTTAAACATTCATTGTTTAAATAAGCGTACAATTTACTGTTAACAGTGTTGATGAGAAGCAATGGAAAATAAATAAAAAAATAAATAAATATAATATCTTGCTATCGAAATATTACAAAATTGCCTATAAGATGATTTTTCACGTAATGCCATCCACATAGGAACTCATGATATATGACTATCATAAGCATGCATGCTTTCCAGGTGAACTATAACAATGAAAATAAATAATAATTACTTTAATAAAACTATAAATATATCATGTCAGATGATGTTAATGTTTACTCCGAGGAATAATAATTATTTGTAATTCCAATTTTATCTCGATTGCCTCCTTTATGTCCGAATCTGTTTCTTTCTGTTATGATTATCTATTCAGCATTCTATATTAAGGTATCCGTTTACTTAAGACAGTCATTCAATATTAAACAACCGTAAATGATATGGAAGCAATCTGTAATAATGATGATTGGTCTCTCATCAAGTAATAGGCCTTTTAACGGTACATTATATTCTTTTCTTGGTGGTAATATCTTCAATTCAAGGATCAAGAATGCTAAATACCTGAAGAAGCAATTACGATAATTAAGGAAATCGACTAACGGGCACATGACACGCAGAATTCCTTGCCTTAAACAAGTTTTTCCACCTGCTAACATATCACGCCATTTCAGCTTTGTGTTTTGATATTAATTGGGTAGGAACTGAATGTTTCAAAAAAAGTACGAGATATTTATCATATTTTAACAGTATGTCAGCACGAAACTATTATACATCATGTCTTTAAATGATACAAAGGAAATAACGATGATGTCATTCTAGGTATGGAGTGCCAATTAAATACCTTACACTTGAAACGTCTGGTTTGACGTACAGCAGTATCAGTAGGGATACAATCTAGAAGTCTTTCCGGTAATTAATGTAGAGAGTAACGTTTGTCATATGTACAACATCTAAAATACACGTTGAAATTTAAACGTAAATACGTATTTACCGTAGCATAGTATAATTGTTTTGTATTCAGTTTTGGCCGATGTATTGTATACATTTTTATTCTTTGTCACATATATTCTACCAAGTATACACTTTCAAGATAACATAATAATTAGTCTGATCCAACAGTATATGTATGGGCATTACTTATATATACTTCACTTGGTGCTTAGCACCGAACCATTCATAATCGTACATGTGGGTTTTGTTGTGGGTTTTTTTTTTTTGGGGGGGGGGGTATTCCTTTCCTTATCTTTGATCAATATTAATTTGATTTTTTAACATCAATTATCAACACTCATTCTCTTTCAAACATTATTGATCAAGTGTAATACATTTAGGTGTGACTAGAGGTGGTCTAAGCGGTTGGGCGCATCCTTATAATTTGAAATAAATATACAGCAATGTTAAAATCAATCGAAAATACAAACGCGTAAACTAAACCATAACCCAACTCGAATTCGATTAAACAATTAGCAAAATACGAGCAAAGGACAAATTTGCATGGAGACTTTTGTTAAAGTACACGAAAATAAGACCGGGTGTTCCAGAAGAGTAAGCGTCTTCTACTTCATCGACGACACTCGCCATGTAAATTTTGGTCACATCCAAGTGAACATCAAGTCCTCAAAGTGAGTGCCGAGTCATCATTCTCAATCACATTAAGTAAGAACACAAATTACAAAGTATTAGCATACTAAAACACTTCAATCTTCATATCACACAAGGGTACAAAATGTGTCTCGATGTGACCAAGATGGCGACCATAAAACTTACATGTGACCTAGAGTTAAATGCTCGTACTTTTCAAGGGTCTCCTTGTAAACCTTTGCTATGTTCATTGTCTTCCTCTTGTCGATTCTGAGTTCGGATTATGGTTTTATTGATACGTCAGTATTCTCTGGTGATTTAATTTTTTTTTGTTAAAACAGTATTCTTGATTGATGTCATTATATGATTCTTTCTGTCTATCGTTAGATGATGACGCCGATGCCTCTCAACTCACATCAGGTAAGATATCAGCATATCGTCAGATGATGAAGGATGCCGGTACGACAACAATACACTGAGAGATTGCACAACATTGATAATATTAAAATTAATAAATTCTCTTATCTTATTCCGAATACTCTGACATCATGGGTTTCGTAATCTGTATATACATCAGCCTATATGATGGTTCACCTTTGGTCTGATGGGCGACGTAGTGAGATAAAATGTTGTTTACCCTCGAGACTCCTTGACCGGGCACACGGAGACCTATCGGGCTCGCTGATCGGTACCAACCATTTTTGGAAACTGTTATCGGTTACGTTTATGAAGTAATATGATTGACTTGACGATAACTAATATGAGTATCACTTTCTGTATTCCGTTGGGACAAATTTATTTTGTATAATTATTATCTGTCATTATATCATTATTGCATAGATGTTATCGATAATGCTCTTTTCAAAAATAAACACTGTACGTTGCTGTCGTTATATATGTACATGTACATTGTACGAAGTTCACAAATATTTCAATACATGGTTAACTGGTCATGCGCATTTAGTTCTTATTCCATTTCTCTTGAATGGTGATTAATGTCATACATCCATTTGCAGATACTAAACTAAATATCCATGAAGATCAGATATGTTGCTAGACGAAAACATTAATTTAGCTAGTTGACTACTCGTCCGTATAATGTTCCACTTAGTATCAAACAGGGTATGTACCTCTTTATGTCCTGTTTTGGTGCTGCTCAATTCATTATGCAGAATTAAATATTGATGGTGGCAAATTCACAAATGTATTTTGTATGCCGATATTTCTGCTTTACCAAACGTTTTTCACGGAATACGGATACAGGTATGATATCATATTCTCATTAAATATTCATTAGCAAATAGTATGAGAACATTACTAGTCTAATTGGCGGCATGTTTTGCTTTAAACTAGAATATTGTAGTTACAAAGCTCTTTGTTGGTGTGTATGCAAAACCGTACGCAGATACGGACGTTAAGTTATTGCCTGTATAGTAAAAGATTGGTGCTTTTCCCGTTGATTTAATGACACATTGTAATCCGTTTTAACAATCGACATTAAAAAGGATTAAAATACAAGCAATTATTGAACTTGTGCATTTTCCTCGCCTTCAGCATTATTGAATGCTTTACGATAATTTTGACAGTTTGCCTAAAGTGTGCAGAAATACATTCGCCATATGCAGTGGAAACAGATTATCCTGTAGTCAATGAGCGTACACTGACCGCTGAAATCGACTGCATGCACGCGCCATCTGTCAGACTGCCTGATGATGTACCTAGGTAGAAGTTAGCGATATGGTGAAACTGTCGTAATACATACATAAATCACGTTTATCTCACTGTCATCAGTATAGGGGATCCGAACGGTACCTTACACAATGGAGGGGAGCTGGTAGGAGCACGGATGTTCTCTACTGAACAAGACATTTAGACTTAATTAGCATTATATGCAAATTCATTAATACTCCATTGACTACTTTATTAAAAGATTATCGTGTTCGAAAAAAATGACGTTTTCGGTTATGAGTCATTAGTATGAGAAACGATGCATTTTGTTTGTAAAAAAATACCAAAGTGACTTTATATTTCAATATATATTTTATAAACCAATGAATTTGGAAGGATAATATTTATTACCTTACAACAATTCATAGCTCCGAAAGATACATATGTATTTACAATATTTATTCATCAAATGTGCATACTTATGCAGATTGTCAATAAAAAAATATCAGTGAATACCAAAGCGTCACCAAAACCATAATCCGAACTCAAAATCGATTAAACAAGAGGGAAAATATGAACAAAGACAAGGTTTACACGGAGACCCTCGTAAAAGTACAAGAGAATAAGATCAGGTGTTCCAGAAGAGTAAGCGTCATCTGCTTCATCGGCGACACCTTGGTCACATCCAAGTGAACATCAGGTCCTCAAAATGAGAACCGAGTCATCACTGTTAATCACAAGGGAGCGCATTAATATCATACTCAAAACGTCCATATTCATATCACACAAAGATACAGAATATTTATCGATGAGATCAAGATCGCGACCATAAAACTTGCCCATAGATCTGGACAACCGCCATCTCTCGAATCCCTGTGCCGTTAGTTTGTTCGTCAACAGCTTACAGTTATCACGAAATCTCGATATTCAGAGCAAGCCCTAGAAAAACGAATCAACTGCGACATAGAATTATTTCCCGCAGTGAACGTTTATGTACACACTGTAAAAACCACTGTATTGAGAATGAAGCTCAGTTGTTAGTATAATGTAGTAAATACAGTGCTGATAGGAATGAGCTATTTAATTTATGTTTTATTAAAGCTCTTAATTTTTCAAATTTAGATCCAGAACAAAAATCTGGTCGACGAATTATGAAGATGAGAATATTCTAAAGGTGTTACCTGATTTCATTAAGTTACATTTAAAATAATACAAACTATATTTGTATCGTTTATATACTGATTTTGTAATAGTCAATCTATCTGGCCTCCAAGTTATATATTTCAAGTCACAAACATCGTGTATGTGATTGTAATCTATATTTTTCTCTCATATCTCGCCATGTTGGATAGAGGTTGCCCATGTAAGAAAACTATGTAAGAAAAATCTATCTTACATAGCATTTCACGTGACGTGACGTCACAATGGCTCAACAATGACGTGACGTCACGAATACGGTAAACTCTGATGCCGGAAAGAGAAAACGACGGCGTGATAAAATTAAAACCTTTCACAAAATGTTAACCATAAACATCAGGAAGAGGTGATTATTTTTTCTGCGCAAACATTGTTTGCAAATTAGGGTATGCTTAAACTCGCTGTCTAATTCGTTTTCGTCAAAAAAGCTCAAGGAAAAAGTTGAAATTTCAAAATGGTAGCCTGTTTAAACATATTTTTATGGTTTTTGAGCTTATTCGGGTAGTTGATATGAGAGAAAAAGACTCTTTCATTATGTGTGTATGTAGGAAAGGGATATTCCACCCTCGGGATCACACAATGTGGTAAAACCATCGGCAAGCCTCGGGTTTCACCACATTTTGTGATACCTCGGGTGGAATATCTCTAACCTACATATACGCATATGAAAGAGTCTTATAATATATATACATGTCCATTCACCTGTCTTTTGGCCACAATACCTCTTTCTGATTGTATTTCCTGTGTTGCCCTATGTGGGCCGAAATCCGTTAATAAAGAGAATTTAATTGAATTGTATAAACATCATAGGATGGAGAAGCAGGAATGCTGCTTTTAAGAAAGGGAAAGTTCACTATCGGAAAATCGAAAACGTCACGTTTATCATAAGCTTAGTAGTAAGCTGCCCGTGTCGGTTAAAGTTTAAGTAAAGATCCAGGTAAGAAGCTGATGTAGGAGAGTATGCTGTGTCTTTAATATCAAATTCAGGAGGGTATTTACAATCGACTAGGTCAGAAAACTTTTTTTTGTTTTTAGACAAAACATCGTCGAGTTTTTGTTACCCGTTGTGATAAGTCCCTCAACAAATTTTCGCATAAAAACAAAAACAAGTCATCAAAAAGTAGGGCTCATATAGTTACCTTTGGATGCAAACAGTCTTTTGGAAAATATTTCCTCCGAACCCAAAATAGATAATGTCAACCAGGAATTCAATCATTCGTACTATATCTTCCTCAGTATATTTCATCCTATTTTTGTTGGGGTTTGAACAAAGTATACTTAGTGAGTTAGAAAGGTTTAAAAAACGTTATGTTTTTCCACGTTGTGATCAATCAACATTTTAGTGATCTGGTCGAAGTAAAATGAAATATAGAAAGTAGGCAGAGTTCAACAATACAGTATAGGTCAAGTAATATATAACTCTGTCGAACTGTAGATGTCCATTGTATATTAAAAACTATTTTACCATTGTCAATAACGTGTTTAATACGGGAATATGTAGCACCAATTCTATAGTTCTTAATATGTTACTATTTAAGCAAAAGCAATTTAACATATTCGCTTGATTATTATCTCCAATGACCTCATTGGAAATAAGTCTTACGTCAAACATAAGTTATAGTCATGGAATTATTTTACCAAAAGCTCTCTTGATTAATCTTAAATAACACATTGCATATCATAATGTTAAAGTTGTATCGTTTCTCCTTGATTTCGCGAATATTATTGTGTGTAAATATATTTATTACAGTCATGACTAGTACATGTACATGAAACATGATCTACATACCAAAGCACATATGTGACTAACACAAAGGTATGCTATCATGATTTGAACACATACCATCTTCCAAGACATAAGGAAAGTATATTTTGTATGTCTGTTACATATTTTCTGATAATTTAGTGTTTTTTTCAGCGCTGACTCATCAAATATCATTGTCAATATTATTGTAGTTCCGTATACTATAGATACAATCCAATGTTCCCTCCCTGGTGCTAGTGTTATTGTATTTTATCAATATGAGTAAACAAAACATCTGAAAGATGGCTCGGGCTATGCTGTTTGTCTGATAAAGAAAGTAGACACTAACTTCTTAAAACTTCAAAAATGCGTACCATTTAAAGCCAACAATGTCGAATTGAATGCGTGTTTTACAGGTGGGTAGGCTGTGGTATTCGTTATCACAGGTAAGGTGTGTTTACAGGTAGCCACGTCTGTGTTCCTGATTAAAGAACAAGCAAGGCAGACTAGTCAGAACGATGGTTATCACAACGTCCTCTAAAATACTCGTTTAACAATAATTAGAAACTGTTTATCTCAAATCTTTTAAATTGTTAGTGTTCAATCAGAACTTTCAAAGTCGTGTGCCAGTGTCAGTCAATGTTGACCACGTCCTGCCTTCCCCGACAGAAGGTCCTTTGTGTAGAGATGAACTGGGGGAGGTTTTCTAGATCGAGGAAAGTGATGACCTTGACGGGTGGCCGTAGATAAAATTATTATGTTGGCCTTACCTCAAATAGATGTTTACGGTGCTTTAGCTAACCACAACTGGACCTGATTAAAGTCACTACAATTGACTCAGCAAAGTAGTGTCGTACTCTAATAGCCCTCGACAGGTGAGAAAGAGAAACGTTTCTATCGTGGCTTTATCAAAGTCACTAATATTGCCTCAACCCAGAGGTGTCGTTCTGTAATATCTTCGATAGATGAGAAAGAGAAACGTATCTATCGTTTATATATCAAAGTCACTACTATTGCCTCAGCCCAGAGGTGGTGTCTTTCTGTAATATCAACAGAAGAGTGAGAAAGAGAAACATAACTTTCGTGAATATCAAAGTCACTACTAGGTACTATTGCCTCATCACAGGTGGTTTGGGGCGTTCTGTATTATCAACAGAAGATTGAGAAAGAGAAACATAACTTTCGTGAATATCAAAGTCACTACTAGGTACTATTGCCTCATCACAGGTGGTTTGGGGCGTTCTGTAATATCAACAGAAGAGTGAGAAAGAGAACTATAACTATCGTGAATATCAAAGTCACTACTAGGTACTATTGCCTCATAACAGTGGGTTTGGGGCGTTCTGTAATATCCCCCGACAGGTGAGAAAGAGAAACGAACCTATCGTTGATATCAACGGGTTCCTTCATTACAATGAAGCCTATATATACGTATATATAAGACAGTGTTCTTCACCACATATACTGCATCGCTTAGGTTTCATACCTAACATAATTATCAACTGAAAATGGTTGCTGGTATCATGGTCAAACACTTAATCATTGCATCTTTGATAATAGTCAAGGTAGAAACGTGCCGTTGACGGAGAAGAGCAGTTTCACGAGTCTAGCATCCATGTGGTAAAGAACATTACAAGCGTTTTGTGGACACTGATTCTCAGATATTATTGAGAAAGTTTTGTTTTCCTACTTGGAGATCATCTTGTTTATTCCTAATTTACTCTATACGATATCATGATCAGTATTAATGTCAAGATACTAGGACAATGGGATTAGCTTAACATAGAACATCATGGTCGGTCTTAATTTCAACACAGTAGAACATTATGATCTGTCGTGATGTCAAAATCGTACAGGTGTAGGGCATCATGTTCAGTCTCATGGTAAGGTAGATAAATGTCAGCATTTAGCACCTGAATAATATCGAGTTTGAAATGTAAATATGTTTTTTTGTAACTTTTTGCAATTTGCAAAAACATCATTGTAAATAAATGGCTGTACATGTATAGTCTCAAATTCATGTGAAAAATATACCGAGTCGCTGTTATGGCAGATTAAAAACGCAACATAATTTGTAAACCACTTAATTGAGATGATCCACGAATGAGGTTGTGATAAAACGGTTATAAGGACCTCCAATTTCAATTATTATCAAATAACTTAGCGTGCAAGTGTAAATAATATTGTGTATTAGGATTCGACATATGAGTTCAGTTTATGATATTATTAGAGACGATTGTTTTTTTATTTACGTAAAAGAGAAATTATATCCCTAAAAAGTATACCCTTACAAGACTTATTAGTTAAGTAATGTATGTACATTTTGTAAATATAAAATAGAATTAATGGTAGTGTTTTTCATAGATAAACTAAATCGGATTGTTACTTTATTTGCTGATGTATTTATTTATATATTAATGTTTGTGCGATGAAACTATATATAATTTTACTGAGATACTACTGTTTGTTTTAATTGTATGTGAGATTAACATTAGTAGATAATTAATTGACTTAACGGTGTGTACCATACACAGTTTTGGAAATTGTTCTTTGATCCCAATGTCAATAAAATCACGTTAACGATTCCAGACATATGTTTGATTCAAGCCAAGATTCTGTGATAATGCATCCTGATTAAATCCACAGAGATAGCCTAACCACATATTAACACGGGCTGGTGAGGGGCGAAGCTACACAGTGAGATTTATTAGTGAGACCAAAATACTCAAAAGTAAAAAATAAAAAAGATTCCAATCACACTGTCTCGACATAATTTCGGGACCGTCTGAATATTTCTCATCAAGTCTCAAATGAAATTTATATTTAGTTCTAAATATGCAATAATGTTTTTATGGATGTGTTCACTCGGATTCCTAAATGTTTAATATGATACCTTAATTAGCATATTAGTCTAAATGCATATCAACTTATCATAAAGAAACGGTTGTCGTGCTGCTTGCTAATGCGCTGTCAAGATCACATTAGCGGAGAGCTTCCATACCGTTTTAACGAAGATTACCAACTAATTGGTGTGTACGAGTGGTAATTGAGTCTTCCTATTAAACAGTCTAATTACGTTAATATTTCGATAGGCCTCTTGACTGACCATAAACATCAAATAACTTTTACTCAGACGCGGGTAAACACGAAATCTGATTTATTGTGTTTTAAATTGTTTTAAATTTTCCGTCAATTAAGACGAGTTCTCCCTTTAAGATCCCTGAGATAGCCTAATATAAGGACGATTCGATGCTTTCATGACTGATTGTCACACAATAGTTTTGACAAATAGCCTTGGTGTAAATATCTTTATACTCGTGGCACCTATTGGCACAACAAACAAGATCATTTTCTAGATCACCGAAAAGACGACTGTCCTACTTAACATAAGGATTAACTTACAATCTATAAACTCATAATTCTCAGTCTAACCTTTGCTATAATTGTTTTATGTAATTGTATGTTTTGTTTTTGATGGTCCATATTTACAAATCCATTCTTGATGATTATATATTTAGATTTAAATCTCTTTATAAAACATGTATTCAACAAGATCAACATTGTAAATTGCTTTAAAAAACTACTGTAAATCAGTAAAGAAAATATATCTAAGGAAATAAAACGGTTAAATGTTACGTGCACAGTTCTGACATATTAACCCAATTCATCATATCAGCTTTATATAACCTCAACTCAACTAGGAATAACATAACACACGTTCTTTCTCGAATCTCGATTCTGAATTGGCTTCTTAATTTTGAATGTGATTGTACTTTTAACATTGATTTCCCCTCTAAAAGTTGATATTTTATTACAATAATTTGTCTAGTATCTTTCATTTAAATATGATAATTATAAAAACGTGAGTGCGTGTTAGGCTTATTTCGATAAATATGATAACAGGTAAGAGCAAACGAGATTG
The DNA here is from genome assembly GCA_947623455.1 of Mimachlamys varia. Lineage (NCBI taxonomy): Eukaryota > Metazoa > Mollusca > Bivalvia > Pectinida > Pectinidae > Mimachlamys > Mimachlamys varia. Next base: position 9,447,901 of record OX392529.1, read on the forward strand.
ATTAAAATAATAAAGTAATATAGAACTATTTCCAAACTGTGGAAATCAACAATATTCATAATTTTAGAGTTTTATTTCTAAATTGTGGCGACAGTATTTTAATGTAAAATTGACCAATTTGATATGGATTAAAAGGAAAGACTATAAAGTGGTTTGAATATGAAAAAAAAAAATTCTAAAAAAATGAATGAGTTAGAACAAAGTATATCAGAATAGAAAATATTTCTATATATGTATAATACGCTATCATTTTATTTCACTTTTTTTTTAATTTAGTCAACTTACAGTATCAAGTCAATTACACCTTATCGTTTATACAAACAATGGTAGGCAAGAGTTAGAAAAAGCCCGCTTCACAAAAATACTTTAATAACATAATGACAACAATGACAGCATTTTAATCAAAATAGTTCACGGAGTCCATACTGGTATAAGGCTTAACATAAAAACATCACGTATTTAAGCAAGTCACCTGAGACTGGATGTGTCATGTTTAGCCGTACAATCTATCAACCCATACATTTATACTGGTTGTCTTCACAATACCAGCAAATTTATCTTTTCAACATTTCTAATAATCGTAGTTCTATCCATTACGCGATATCGAACTCGATACCCCCATCACTGTTGTTCCAAGTTAAGATTCATTTTCCTTGATAGTGTCCCTGGCCATTATTACAATTGCTCTTTCACCGGTGCTAGTTAATTTTTAATTGACCAATAAATGGTATTTATCGAAATCAAAAGAAAATCGCTGTAGCAGCGAGGTAGAACTTAATGAGAACGATGTGTCAACTGCACCCCGTTCGCTCCATCTCCCATTCTACAATGAAGGGAAATTGGAATATCGTACGGATGATTGCATAGCTTTCATAATCATTTTACCTTTGATAGCGAAACGGTGAAAATTTTATGATTCGCGTACACACGTCGATCGGGTATTTATGGATGCACTGAAGCATTTAAAAGTTTATCTGAAACAGCGTTTAGATATAACGAGCTAATAGAAATGGTCGACAGTAAATCTTAATATCTAATAACGTTATATTGAGCTGACCCGCTGACAGGAGAGTCTATGTAACACGTTTTACACGAATTCCCAACAGGTAGCCTATTTCCTGGCCAGATATTTAGATGCGAAAGATAATTTTAGGGATGATGGGATTACAACAAGATTATCTAGTGATCAATTATAGCGAGGTAAGTCAGGGCATTAATGTTCTATATCATGCCCGAGTAAGTCAATTATTCCAGGTAAGGCACTGCTATGATATTCTCTATACATTGATTTAAGTGTTAATGTTGGTGAGATAGATTCATTTACGATGGTAATGACTACAAATCGACAGGGGACCCATGCCCTCAATGACACTGCGCGATAAATAGACATTTGTATGTGATCCTAATACCAACTCAATACGCACAATGGCGTTCTTCTGAAAAATTCATGCACTTTTTCTATTATTGCGGAATAACTCGTCTAATGTAAAGTGTTTGAAATCATTCTAGTTTATAAATCACTAATTTCAGTTTCAAACGATCATAAATAGACGATTATTGGTCAACTGATTATTCCTGTGAAACAATAACCACGGAACCTTTGAAAAAGAAAGTTTCACGAAAATCGAACTAATTTCATTCCTATAATAAGACTATTGATTTGTCGATATCGGTTCTATCTGGCGATAGTTTTAGTGATCAGCCAGAACCGTCCCATTATGTGACAGATCTTGAATATTAGACAGACGTTGTGAGAACGTCTGTTATCGGACAGCCTTGTGGCATCAACACATGTTCTTCCTGTTGAGAGTCACTTGATTATTAGAAATGTAAAACCCAAAACAAAACTAATTTGAAACGTAACTATTATGGTTTTTTTTATTTCTCTATTGATATCACATCTACACTACGTTCTAGTGATACATGCTAAGTTGCTGAAACGTCAGTAAGATATGTGCTTGATTCAATTATTTTTTGTATGAAAACGTTTAATATGAACTCATTTTTTTTACACTCTGTCCTAAATCGTGATTTGATATACCATGACTTCAAAAAAATATTGTGCAGGAACTCTGACCTTTCCGAAGTCTCTGATGATGATGCCGCTTTGCGTTCCTTTTTCGAAGTCTCTGATGACGCTGCCGCTTTGCGTTCCTTTTCTGAAGTCTCTGATGACGCTGCCGCTTTGCGTTCCTTTTCCGAAGTCTCTGATGACGCTGCCGCTTTGCGTTCCTTTTTCGAAGTGTCTGATGACGCTGTCGCTATGCGTTCCTTTTCTTGTTTCATGTTTCCGTATTAGGCATTATCATAGAATAATTGATGGAATGTAGATATGAATAGTTCTTCTTACGGTAATACCGATAATTTCCCCGATAATTATTTTCTTGAATGCTCAAACATGAGTTGCAAAAGTGCGTTTGTATGGTCATTTGCCTATAATGGAACATAAACCTCATTTATAATAGGAGAACGAAGTCGTTCGTTTAGGTTGATAAGGAATATAGCAGTTTGACAATTGCATAATATAAAAAATATTTTTATAAATCTTATTTGTTGGAATTTTCGCAGTATAAATATTTATCAGTAGTATTTATCATACAGATTTAAAATAAAGGCTTTCCATCAAATTGCTTTGTCTTTTTTTTTTGCCATAGTAAAAGATTTGATACAAGGAAGGGATTGAATCACCCATCAGTTCTGTCAACGCTAAGCATGCAGTCATTTATTGGCATGATGTTTTGATTACGTAATTCATTAAAAAAAATAACAGGAGAACAATGAACCGTAACAAATCGTGTTTCTAACTCAACATCAAAAAATTTAATGCAAGATGGGAACATTGAATCTACACAATCTCTAAGACATATACTTGAACGGATAACGAAACCCTTTGTTATAAGTAGCCAGCCATCTTATACTCAATATTTATCTAGTCTATGGTCTTAAGAAAGCTGACAAATTCATTAAATACGATTGAAGAATCAACCAAGAGAGAAACTTTGTAAGAACCATCGTATTTATTATTTCAATTAATCGTTTTAGAAACTATTGATGAAAAAATACTAGAACTAGATAATAATCAACCACATATTTAATAGGGTATTGTTCACAATATCTTAATACATTTTTCATAACCACTTAGATGATAATCTATATTCTTCGCCTTGAAATAGAATAGAAAGCGGCATGTAGAATGTGTAAGTCATTTGCCATGAATACCTGACGTGTTTCCTGTCAGTGAAATGCGTAGAGCCAGGAGATTTATATCACCACCCAGCTATCAAATTGCGGTATTTGTATATATGTCGCCAACCCACCCATCCAGGAAAAGGGTTCGACTTTTGAACTTCTGTTTCAACTGTACTGAGGTATGTAATTAGGCTCCAATATTGTTTTCTATGGTAAAATCGTCCAGCCATCCGGCTTACTGTCACACACCGTGTCTAAACACACGGCTTTTTAACCGACACCTGTCGTTACAACCCGCCCACTGCGCCGTGATTGGCTGATCTGTATAGGAGTTAAAGTCAGTTATATAAATATACTAATACAATGTATGATGTGAAATATCTGTAAGGTGACTGCTAAAGTGCTTATAGGTAATAGTGTCACACTTCTAAGGATATACAAGTAGGCAGGCCAACGTCACATTAGCACGGAAACAGTATAAATAGTTAGAAAAGTTATTCTGAAAAGAGACATCAGGGTGTAACGTAAACGACTATTGCTTTTTTCTCAAAAAGTGTACCAGTGTTTAGAGCTTCTCGAAGGAAGCCGTGATGAAGAATATGAGTGAGGTTCGGGACTATTCCGACAGCGACGAGGATGTTAACATTGATGACGACGACGAGGAAGGCGTTACACACAATACGACACATTCTATAAAAACGATGCTTGCTGAAGACGGCTGCCAGGACTGTGGTCGATCATCTAATGCAATTTCACCAAAGACAGCACAAAGACCATCGTTTCTGATCACAGACATTCTATCCAACTCCCGTTACAGTAGAGACAATAAACAGGGGTCCCCTAGTCCTGTAAGTCCTAGTGAACAGCGAGTGCCGTCAGTGAGTGGCGATTCCATCTACAGTAACAAGGACTCATTAGATTCACCTCAGGAAGGTACGTAAATAGCTACATCACCGAGAAAAAGGACAATGTGTCCGACGTTATCCACAATATCATAATGTTTTCAACCTAGAACAAACGTAAAATGGACTAATTTAATAGTTGCGAAAATCAATTAATATACATTTTATCCCTTTTTCAATACGTGACATTTTTATCAATAAGTCAGTAATTGTTTCGTATATAAACTCTCATTATATTTTCGAATATTTTCAGGTTATACAGACAGATTATTGGGTCATCATGAACACACAACATACAGCTCAAAAGTGAAAAAACCGCGAAAAGCAAGAACGGCATTCACCGATCATCAGTTAAACAGTCTAGAGAAAATATTTGAACGTCAGAAATACCTCAGCGTCCAGGATAGGATGGAGCTGGCCGCCAAACTTAACCTGACGGACACTCAAGTGAAGACCTGGTACCAGAACAGAAGGTAAAGTGGGACCGAAACACAATACTTTTTTCAGCTTTTTAGGGGTGTTCAGTATCATATCGAGGAAGGCAGCGGTTGTTTTAACCTCTTATAATGGAAGCGAGCTGTTTACAGAATCCTATAACAATATATAGCACTGGAACATGCCCTATAAAATATTAAAGAGCTGTCATTCAATGGCTTTAACAGTTATCAATAACTATCAATAATGATAATTTCATGCCGATTTCTACTGAAAATCAATATTCTCAATCACATTATTGGAGTATTAGATTCGTGACAACCTTTTCTAGTTGTTTATGATACATAAATTGTCCTCATTAATTATTTCTATGAAGCCATTTTGTGCCTGAGAATGCTATCGATCATGAATATTGAATATGTAGCAGCACACCTTTCAGCCAAAAATCCAAATAATTATTCGCAGACCTATTTCAAGCCACGTGCACAATTACATTAGCTATTCAGCTAGAACACAGAAATGGATATGATTATGTGGATCATCCATTATATATTAGGAAATGTACGTGCAGTCATTGAAAAGGCTTTCAGGAGTTAATGTTATACTCCAAATGCTGTTTATGGCTATTTGTAAACAGCTTGATGTGAACTAAAGGTGTGAGAATTATGCACTTATCAACAACTACCCAGTGTATTGGATTTAACACATTCGAAATATATCGGTGATACAAAAAATAATAAGGTGTTGCAGATGAAAAGTTTGAATTAAAAAGACAATAATTCATTTCATTATATGCTTTCAGAACAAAATGGAAGAGACAAACAGCTGTTGGACTAGAACTTTTAGCAGAGGCTGGGAATTTCGCGAGTGTTCAGAGAATGATGGTGGCGAACCCTTACTGGTCAGGTTACAGCGAGCCCACCTCCTCGTTCCTCCCTAATGGACTTTATCTACAGCCTACGAACCCTTTATCGCCACCCGTGTTACCAACAAGGCCGCTAATGCCGCCAATGTTTCTTTAGATGTCCTCCATTCCTCAACAGTTCAAAATAAATAAGATTTCTTATTAATCTGACAATTAAAAAACCCATTTACTGATCGTTCACATTGGTTTGAAGAGAATATGCTTTAACAGCAATGGCGGTATCACGTGTTGGAATGGTGAACATGTTATCTTATGTTTTGTTATTAATTTGTTTATGACATGACGTTAACGTTTACAATAAATATTTAATGTTTTAATACGTTTGTTGTGTGTCTATTTACCTTCAGGGTTCATACAGTATGTGTTACATGGGGTCATGTTTAAATTTCAAAATACAAGGATGAATAGGATGTTGCAGATTTATATTTTCAAAAAATGATAGGAAAACAATTGTTAAAAGCAACATATCAAACCCTTACCACTGTCAGTGTCCAGCTCTGTTCTTATGAAGTCCAAGGTGTCATGTGTTAACGACATCCAAAATGACCAGGTAATGGAATCCTTTTTAGATACAGGTATTTCGCCCCATTTTATTTAATTGTTCCATTTACAAAACTTGAGAATCAACTTGAAATCAAACTTCTTTGATACTAAAAAATTCACATAATATCAACAAAAATAATATATATATAAAATGGATTTATACGGGTTGTGTATAACATAAACCTTCTTGAACACCTTGTTAATTCAGAAAATGTCTATTTGATATTTCACAACAGCAAATGTCTAATTTAATTTGTTTCTATCTTTTAAAAGGGTCAATGCATTAGTATTTCTATTATATTTCGAGGTTTTCTTATTATCTTTTTGGGCGCTTATGAATTCATTAAATTTGCAATTTAGAAAGAAACGTCAACTGTGCTAAAAACACAGCCTTCCCTTGTTTTTGGCGTTTGTGTGTTATCAAGGCGAGGACAGGTATATTATTACCGAGGATCTCTCCTGAGCAGTGGAAGTGCGGCGAGATAGCGATCAGAAATCTTCCAACACTTTATACAGCCCAGTAACTTTGGTTTTAATGGCGCCATCATACAAAGCAGAGGGTTTCAAAAGTTACGACGAGGTGACTCGTTACGGAACTTCACAATAGGTGTGTCTTTGTGCGTGACTATAGTACTGAGCGGAGGGCCGGCACTTATCACAGGGCTAGTGAGAATTCTCACTCAATGTTACCAATACCCCTTAACCCTCTGTACAAATTCAAAACAAAAGTTTGGATGCCTTCAAAACAAGTCATATATATTTATAAAACCACACATGATTATGCGTGCAGGAAAAGGCTTGAATGACTTAATTTATATATTTATTTATTTATGTTTTTTTTATTTAGGCCCGACTTTACACAGGAAATTAAAAATGACTAATGGACAAGACAACAAAAACAAAATCCCTGGATTAATAATATTTGGCATACTATTTAATGTACTTTGACTCAACAATTTGTATCGTGAATTCAACTGACATTATATAAACATGAACATGTAGTCTTAACAGCTACTTGAACTTCAGTATACTTAACGAGAGGAACATATATTATAATAATATAATTATATTATGTATACCATATACTTACACATATCTCCATGTATATGTCTGTATCAGATAAATATTAAAGCAAGTCATGAGATTTTATAACTCTGTCAGTTATATAATTGATTATAAAATATATGTGTTAAAGCTTGATTTAGCTGAGATACCTAAAGTGTATTGCTGCCTCTTTAGCATGAAAAAAAATATTGTATTTACAAAATATGATTTTATCAAAATACAGTCGGTTAGTGTTAGATATTAAGTTGATGGTATATAAAGCTACGTATATCAGGGCAACAGAGACACTAAAATAAAAACATATATGCGTGCTGAATAGAGCTGTTTTCGTACTGATCTTGAAAGTTACGGGTCAACCTGAAATGTCTCGGCTGATGGTGATATTCGTTTGGCGTTGTATGTTCGTAAAGCGAATTTTGTCTAATTGTTTTTAGTAATAATTATTTTACTTGGATGCAACCCAGATTTACATGGCGGGTGAGGTCGATGAATCAAAGACGCTTACTCTTTCGGAACACCTCGTGCAATATCTAGTAATTTTTCAATGGGTATCTTGTAATTATTTCCTTTATTTATATTTTGCTCCTGTGAAATATATTTTGAGTTTTGATTGCTTTATTAATTTTAGTTTGCATAAACGAACTCTTACTGAAACGAGAAATAAATGTTAAATGGGGTTTCCTGTCTTAACAACAATCGTGGTTAAGATTGGGCCACAAATGTTGAGTCTTAAAGGTAAATTTCATTACCTGGGACATAATTACTTTTACTTTATACCTGTAAAAGTAATAAACTTTGTTGCGGACCTGTAAGAGGAAACTTTCGCATTTGAGACCATGATATCATAGATCAGGTATTTATATTCGGCGTACTACGATGTGGGGTCCAGATATTAATGAAAACGAGATTGTTTTTCGATAAAGAACACGATACATTTACTTTTGAAATAATATAAGGTAACTACATTAAATTTTACAATAGCTCCTTCCTCCAAAATAAAGGTTATATTTTTGCATATTTTATAATTAAAAGTTTAACATTGAAATCAACGAAAACAGTGATAAAATAAATTTTATGTCTGATTATTCAAAATGTATCTCCATGTTTATCTGGTTAAATATACATTTGTATCATGCATTGATATGTATTATACAATGTACATGTTTATCTTTTCAAATATAATTTTTATTATTTATATTTATTCCATTGCTGTCCCTAGTTAAATAAGCAAACATTGATCTAATTTTAACATAAACTCATATTTAATATTGCATTCATTAATATGTATCCCACATATCTGGTTAAAAATCATATATATGGATTCGACTGATTTATATGGTTACATATTACATCTGTACGTTATATATTAAATATATGTATTTTCACATAAGTATCTGACGGCATATAACATATAGGTGTTCTTGATATGTATCCAGTTGCATATAACATAAATGTACATATTACACATATGTTCCACAAGATTATTTATATTGAATTAAAAAGTCGTCTTGCATTTTGTCAAATTGTTAAAAATATATTGTTTACACAACTGAATCCACTTTTAAATGCGACTTTGTTTTGGCAATGACTATTAAGTTGTCTTGTTACATATAGCTATTTTATTAACATAAATATCTAAGTATTAATACGGTAACATAATATCACTGCGATAACATACATGATTTTTGCTTGGTCAACGATGTTCCCATTAGACATTTCCTAAATCAATAATTTTAACACTATACCTTACACTCCGGTAATCCGTACATTTGTAGGTTGATATGTAAAGAATAATATGGAAGTGGTATTAATGTTAATCATAAGAAATTAAACAAAAATAAAGCTGTTTCTCAATATTTGGTAACAAAACTTTAAGCTTTCCCTACATAATTTATATAATAAGAATATTAGAATACGTATCTGTCTAGCTTGCTTTAATCATATTATTTGCAACTCTGAAGAATAAAAAAAGAATAAAAAATATATACATGTATAACTTCATCTCTATCATTATGATGCCATATCGGAATATTATAGCATCGCCGTTGTGGTACTGGGGTTGGGAGAAGGGTGATTATGTATAGATGTACTTTACTGGGTAAAACCTGGTTATAAGTGTCCCTGGTATAATTTGTTTGTCTGTGGTGTGACACAATGTTATCTCCTGCGTTAAGTCAGTTGACACCCGATTATCGTAGGTGTTAATGTATGTTTGTTTATCTCGCTCCGTCCTTTTGTCTCCAATGATAACGCTACCCATGCCTGCTATAGTTCTTCTTTCTTTAACCAAACTATCGCGATTAAACATGTCGTTTATAAACACAACAGGCTCGTAATTTTTTCCCTTTAAAATTTCAATAAGTGCACAAGTACAAAAGCGAGCATCGGGTGCTATATCTGGAGCCTTGCTGGCTCACTAAGCACGCCAGGAGATCTAACCCTGTCATCTATCTCACGAAGGTCCTTCACTGGAGATACAACATATCTGTGTGGAAATCATTGCTCCGTTGAGTAACATTGAAACGTTTTGTTTAGGGTTTTTCATTGTTTTTAGAAATCTCGACGCAAAAAATCAGTATTGGATTCGAATAGTCCTTTTACAGAACATGATATTTTAGGACATAGTGTAATACAAAGAGATGATTTATACCAAACATAGAAAATGATAACGATTTTATCCCGGGCATAAAAAGCAAAGCTCAAAAAGTTTCTATTTACCAACCAGCTTTGAAACATGTGTGCAACGCGTCATTGTGTAACGGGGGGTCTTCTTTATAGAGTATTTATCACAGATGTTTTCTGAAACAGTATTCGAAAGTGTATTAATTTGCACTCATTGTGAGTGATAGTATTTCGTTTGACATATTCAACTGAACGACAACAGAAATGAATGAAAGCGTGTGTTCGTTAGTGTTTCCTGGTCTAATAACTTCGCTGTGATATCAGTAATATCCGAGTAGGTTGTCCTTTCAGGATTGACGGTGATCGGTCATTCTTCTGACTTGACGGTGATACATATTTGATGTCCTTCTTGCTGATCATGATCGGTCGTCCTTTAAGGAATGGCGATTATCGGTCTTTTTTTTCTTACTCTAACGATGATATGCTGTCCTTCTAGATCTGGGCCCGTATTCATGAAAGTGTTTTCATGCTCAAGCATGTGATTTGTGCTCAACGCTGATTTCTTGTTCTGGCTATAATCTATTTTTAAACTCTTATTTTATTAAAGTATTTTGGGGAAAATAAAGATCCATGAAGCAAAATACTAAATTCAACATTTACAATTGGCTTCTTGATCGTTGACATGATTTAGGCGAGCTTCAAGAAAGCAGGCTTGTGCACAGAAACCATGCTTGATCATGAAAACGGTTTCATGAATACGGGCCCTGATGGTGATCAGTCGTCCTTTAGGACTGGTTTTGATCTTGATTAGACTGGCGATGATCGGTTGGTCTTCTTGGGCTTGCGGTGATATGTCGTTCCTCTAGGACTGGTCGCCATTTCAGGCTTGGTAGTGATTGGTTGTATATGACTGATCGGAAACGTTTTCTAATCGGATTAATATGTGGAAAGTCGAATTTAGCTTGATCAACATAGACAAAATATGTTGTTCTATTATTTGAATGCTAATAAGAAAGGTAGTTTTATTACATTTCGAAATATACTAGACATATCATTATAGCAAGACAATATCGAATAACTCATTGTGAATGTTCCTATTCCTGACAGCCAAATCCCTGCCGTAAGCAACATATTTTGTTTATGCGTTGCAGTATATTGTCATAGTGAAAAGCTTACAAAATATCATCATTCCACGATATTTCTTATTTCTAGAGCACCCCCTTCTCAAAAAGGTTTCGTCAATCAAAACATTTGATTTTTCCATCCTGTACACTACCACACAAAATACCAAACTTAAAGACACAACAGACTCTCCTACATCAGCTTCTTATCTCGATCTTTAACTATGACCAACGCGGGCAACTTACTAATAAGATTATGATAAACGTGACGATTTCGATTTTCCAATCGTGAACTTTCCCTTTCTTGATAGTAACATTTCTGCTTCTTCATCCTATGGTGTTTACATGTCGCAGTTGATTCGTTAGTCTTGCTCTGAATATCGAGATTTTCGTGAAATATGTCAACTACTGACAAACAAACTTACGGCACAAGGATTCCAGAGATTCAGGTTGATGAAGACTATGAGCAAGTTTTAATTTTGATCTCTTCGAGAAATATTCTATATCTTTGTGTGATATGAAGACGTTTTTTAGTTTGCTTATTATTGTGCTTACTTGCTGTGATTGATAAAGATGATTCGGTTCTCATTTTGAGGGTTGATGCTTACTTGGATGTGACCAAGATTTACGTGGTGGGTGTCGGCGATGAAGCAGAAGGTACAGCATCAATTGAAACTCGGTATTTGTAAACATGCATAAATTTTGAACTATCATCTTACTTCAGTTTATTATTTTAGTGGTCCTCACCAAAAATATTTCCAAATGGTGAGGACCACTTAAACAAAAAACTTACGTAAGACGACAGTTCAAAATGAATGCATGTTTACAAATACCGAGTTTTAATTAATGCTGTAACGTTCAGATTCTTACACGTGTAAGACCATTTAGGTTGCATGTACGTTGATGTAAATATATTCCACTTCAAAGTTATGCTATTATAGTAAACTATCAACGTTATTTAAGTATAAATTATCTTTAAGATTACATCAAAGCATAACACCATTCAGGCTAAATCAGTATATAACATCATTTCGATTACATCAAAATATACAACCATTCAGGCAATATTAGTATATAACATCATTTAGATTACATCAAAGTATAACATCATTCAGGCTTTATCAGTATATAACATTATATAGGGAATATCAATATATAACACCATTCACTGATTCAGTAATGCACCAAAAACTTGTTTTGACCTTCTTCGCGGAATACCTCTAGATCTTACGTCTCATCAAACCATTCGGGTCTCTTAAGTTTTGAAATAGCTGTTGTGTTACAAGCAAAACGAAAACAAAAAGCATGTCGTCTGAAAGACGAAGAGATCAAGATTTGTAGAGTTAGAATACCTAGCAGATAAAGAAAGAATCGTAGCAGAGGGAATTGAAAATTATCGCTAGACAGTAGTAGTCTATTTTAGTGGTAAGTGTGCCTTTTCTTGATGATCGATGACAACCACATGAGAGAAAAACGTTTGAAAAGGACATTAGTGTTTAAAGTTATTGTTAATATGACAAATATATAAAAATGTATATAGACTTCAAACACTTGAATAATTTAAATAGGTGTTTGTTTTCAAATTTGTTGTATTAAATAAGAAAATGAAGTTTATTTAATACATTAAAACTTTGGAATTGTTTTTTTCTTGTAAAAGGATTTTTTGTCTTACATTGTATACAATAAATTGAATAAAACATACTATTTTTCATATCGGACTCGATCCCAATATTAAATACTCGATATATGAAGGTTAGAAAAATATATAGCCATTCGTTTGATACGTTCTATGCAGGTTCATATGCATAGCCTTGAAATATGTGTGTGACGTTTAAATTACGTAATACACTGTGTCACCTTCGCCAGACAAATGACCGTTGGATACGGGTACTAGAGAAGAACTTGGGATGCATCAAATATTGATATTGCTAATTATAAATTATAAATTAGACGGTAATGTATACTGTTATACCACCGGCATGTTTATACTAAAATCGAATTACAGCTCGTGTTATCAACCTGGAAATGTCCTTTCATTATTGATAAGTATACACAACGATTCCTGTCAGGCATTACATGGATACAACGAGACATACCTGATTCGTGTTAACACCTAACGTTGGTACAACGAGACATACCTGATTCGTGTTAACAAATCACATCGGTTCAACGAGACATACCTGATTCGTGTTAACACATCCCGTTGGTACAACGAGACATACCTGATTCGTGTTAACACATCACATCGGTACAACGAGACATACCTGATTCGTGTTAACACATCACATCGGTACAACGAGACATACCTGATTCGTGTTAACACATCCCGTTGGTACAACGAGACATACCTGATTCGTCTTAACACATCACATCGGTACAACGAGACATACCTGATTCGTGTTAACACATCACGTCGGTACAACGAGACATACCTGATTCGTGTTAACACATCACATCGGTACAACGGGACATATCTGATTCGTGTTAACACATCACATCGGTACAACGGGACATATCTGATTCGTGTTAACAAATCACATCGGTACAACGGGAAATACCTGATTCGTGTTAACACATCACATCGGTACAACGGGACATATCTGATTCGTGTTAACACATCACGTCGGTACAACGAGACATACCTGATTCGTGTTAACACATCACGTCGGTACAACGGGACATACCTGATTCGTGTTAACACATCACGTCGGTACAACGAGACATATCTGATTCGTGTTTACACATCACATCGGTACAACGGGACATGCCTGATTCGTGTTAACACATCACGTTGGTACATCGAGAGGTTGGTACGTTAGTACGTTGGTACGTTGGTAAGTTTGTACGTTGGTACGTTGGTTAGTTGGTACGTTGGTACGTTGGCACGTTGGCACGTTGGTAAGTTTGTACGTTGGTACGTTGGTACGTTGGTACGTTGGTTCGTTGGTAAGTTGGTAATTGGTACGGTGGCACGTTGGTACGTTGGAACGTTGGAACGTTGGTATGTTGGTATGTTGGGACGTTGGTATGTTTGTACGTTGGTACGTTGGCACGTTGGTACGTTGGCACGTTGGTAAGCTGGTACGTTTGTACGTTGGTACGTTGGTACGTTTGTACGTTGGTACGATGGTACGTTGGTACGATGGTGCGTTGGTGTGTTGGTACGTTGGTACGTTGGTACGTTGGTTAGTTGGTACGTTGGTATGTTGGTACGTTGGTAAGTTGGTACGTTGGGACGTTGGTTCGTTTGTACGTTGGTACGTTGGTACTTTGGTACGTTGGTATGTTGGTACGTTGGTACGTTGGTTCGTTGGTAAGTTGGTAATTGGTACGGTGGTGCTTTAGTAAGTTGGTAAGTTGGCACGTTGGCACGTTGGTAAGTTGGTACGTTTGTACGTTGGTACGTTGGTACGTCGATGCGATGGTGCATCTGTATCTTGGTACGTTGGTACGTAGGTGTTTACTAATAACTACGTTGTTCTTCTTCAGGTATCTTATCACTTTTCATTCGACAAAGAGTGATGACATTTTGTGTTTTATCGAAAGGTTAGTATCATCATATTTGATCAGAAAACAGAACGGTAATAATAGTCCTTAATGTTAACACGCCCCCTAAATGATTTAGTAGTCACCCTCGATTCCACTACCTTGAATGAGTCTTATCAAAAGACCTTACTTAAAATTAGAATGCACATGCATATATGTAATTAAAGTATATTCAACTTGTTCATTGGCTAAAAAACAAGTACATGGCTAACTTAAGATTCTTCAACATAGAACATTAAGATTGTATCTTCGAAAAAATAGCCCATTGGATTTGCAACATGTCTATTTCTTCTGTGTCGCGTCCGAGTGCTGCGAAATGACGTTAGGTTTAAAGTGAATTGATATACCCAGATCATGCATAGCTTTATTTTAGTACTTGTTGAGTGGGATGCCAACCTCACATACACATAGATATGGCCATTCGACACTATCAATTTCATAACAAAATCAAATGGTAATACAATTTTGCAGATTGTAAATAAAAAAAAAACAAAGGCATTGTGTGATCTTATGAAAACGCTACACATATTTTAATCATTTTAACCAGAATGTACTAATAATGTTTACAACATGGATAGCTTCTGTATAACAACATTATATTTTAAGAAAATATTATTTTACATGAAGCTTATGTAGTTTCTATTGGCGTGGGTCAATTGTTTTGCACATATTAAGTCAGTAAAATATGTTTCTATCTGATAAGTCTTGAGCACCCCCTTCTCAAAAATATTTCGTCCATCAAAACATTTGATTTGTCCACCCTGTACACTACCATACCACATTCCAAACTGACAGAACGTCGTCGGTCTCTCATTATGAGAGCTTTCTTTTCCAAGAAAGGTGAACGACGATACAAATACATGGTTGTGAGCTATCTTGGAGAATACTTTGTGAAAAAACACAACAAAAGCTAGGTTGAAATATACTGAGGAAGATATAGTACGAATGATTGAATTCCTGGTTGACAATATCTTTGTTGAGTTGGGAGGAAAGATTTCCCAAAAGACTGTTGGCATTCCAATGGGCACTAACTGTGCACCACTTTTGGCTGACTTGTTTTTGTTTTCATACGAGGCTGAATTTGTCGAGGGGCTTATTAGGACGGGTAACAAAAACCTTGTCAAATCTTTCAATTTCACTTTCAGGTATATCGACGATGTGTTGTCTATAAACAACAAGAAGTTTGCTGACCTAGTCGATCGTATATACCCTACTGAACTTGAGATTAAAGACACAACAGACTCTCCTACATCAGCTTCTTACCTAGATATTTACTTAAGCTATGACCAACACGGGCAACTTACTAATAAGCTGTATGATAAACGTGACGATTTCGATTTTCCGATCGTGAACTTACCCTTTCTTGATAGTAACATCCCTGCTTCTCCATCCTATGGTGTTTACATGTCGCAGTTGATTCGGTAATCTAGGGCTTGCTCTATATATCGAGATTTTCGTGATAGATGTCAACTGCTGACGAACAAACTTACGGCACAGGGTTTCGAGAGATGCAGGTTGATGCAGACTATGGGCAAGTTTTATGGTCGCAATCTTGATCTCATCGAGAAATATTCTGTATCTTTGTGTGATATGAAGATGGACGTTTTTGAGTTTGCTTGTAAGTGTGTTTACTTGTTGTGATAACAATGATGACTCGGTTCTCATTTTGAGGACTGATGCTTACTTGGATGTGACCAAGCTTTACATGGCGGGTGTCGTCGATGAAGCAGAAGACGCTTACTCTTCCTGAACACCTGGTCTTATTCTCTTGTGCTTTTACGAGAGTCTCCGTGTAAATCTTCACTTTGTTCCTATTTTGCCCTTAGTTTAATCGATTTTGAGTTCGGATTATGGTTTTGTTGACGCTTTGGTATTCTCTAATATTTTTTTTCTATGACATTTTATGATTTTCGTACATTCTCCAAGCCAGTTATGGAGAAACCCTGCTCCGTATGACCTAGTTAAAAATGAACTTTAAATAATATTTCATTTCGCAGTAATAGGTTATTTCGCTAAAGAGATTGACAAGTTATAAATCCGGTTGGCAAATTTAATGAAGACAGTTGTGTACCTTTTAATAGCGTATATATAAGTCCAATATATAGGTATTACATAAATATTCTTGATAAAAAGTCTTTGAATATAGCTAACCAGTGGGTTAAAATTAAGGGTGACTATTTCATGTTTTAGGGGGCTTGTTGAACGTTAAAGCAGGTACCCAGTGCATCCTCCTGGATTAATGCATATAGTAACGGTTTACCGTTAACAGGTTTGATGGGGACTTCCCCGAACACCAACTCTGCTAATAAAAACATGTTTACTTAGGTGGTCAGCTGTGATGATAGTAAGTTATAGTCTATAGCAGAAATGTTGTACGGGTAAATTATATAGGTATATCAACTTCTGGTAACTAATCAGATACTCATAGATCAATAACTAATGATATTTGCAAATCAATGATAACAAGGTACTGCATAAAACAGCTGCACATTTAGGAATATTATCATATATTACACCTGATTTCAGATATATGTATGTGTAAATAAACATAATTATTGTCATATATTAATTTAACTTATAACTTCTTTCAGATTTGTGTTAATTGTTGTCATATATTAATTTAAAAATATTTCATTGCTTAGAGTAAAAGTTAAAGCTACTGTTTTAGTTGGATTAAAATAATTTGCCATTCATTGATTAGCCCAAGCAGGGATTGATGAAAGATCATCATTTAGTATATCAGCAGGTATATTAGAGTCATCATCACTTTCTGCAATAACATATAGAGAAATATCAACTGCAAACAAGTTAATATAAGAAGTTACACCAGCTGTTTTATATCAATAAAGGATAGAAATAAAAATGGCCAAAGATCCCTGAGGGACTCCTGCAGATATGGATTAAGTATTTGATTGGTATCCATCTACAATTTATCTTTGGTTTTCTGTCAGATAATTAAACTTTAAACCACCCAAATATGTTTTCTTTTCATAACAATTTTGTAACGTTTATACCAAATACTTACATGCCGAACCCTGTCAAATGCCTTATTGATATCACAGGATATATTAATTAAACTTGTACAGATTTAATTTATTCAATTTTTGTGACATCAGTTTAGTATTATCTGTCTTCATTTAATGTGTTTCAATTAAGATACTGATGTCTAATAATTATATGTCGGTGCTGTATTAAAATGTATTACTATAACATGTATGAACAGAAACTTAATTCTATTATCAATATGCTTTAAATAATTCGATTAAGGAGATTTATTTTTCAAATAATATATTACAATTACTATTTTTCATTTATTGAATATACAAAATAATATTTAATGATCATTTTCTATTACCTAAAGCTGTATTGTATGAAACGATTGTATTAATCTCATTACTGAGTTAAGTATCATGTCTACAAATCAAATGAGTTGGCATTCTTAGTTGAAACAGACTATAGCTTAAACTTCAAAGGATTTCCTAAATAAACGCCTTTCTTTCAAGTTACCAGAGTTGGGGTTCGGAATGACCGGTTTGATAGGCCAATGTACGCATTCATAAATACTCATATCACGCGAATTGTACTGTAAAATACACTACTTCTTATGAATGAAAACTAATATCTTAATAATAAAAATAATACATGTAATATACAACATTTGATATAGCGCCCTATCTAGCTAACATAAGCCACTCTAAAGCGCTTTACAGTACATAGATATACATTTCTTATACAATCAATACAATTAACACATACAGTTCTATCAAATTCTGAGGAGTTCGCAGGAGCTGCCTTATCAGGCGCTAACTACTTGTCCTATACCGCCTGGTTAATATCTCCCTATGTGTGCTGGAGATGAATATCTTACCATATGATATACCTCAATTTGTTTGATGAAATAGGGTCTATGAAAAATAAATGGCATACATTATTTTTCCTTCTGTTAAAATGTGTGTGAAGCACTGATATAAGGCTCATGGATATAGTGACTGATCTTTGCATCAGTATGGTTCTCTTTAGAAAAAAGCATTTCATGTTGTCATTATTAAACTTTTTTTAAAAGTCTTCATACGCATAGTATGGAGAAAAAAATACTAGATAAAGGGCACCATTACAACTATGGATATACCAAAACATCATAACTATGGATATACCAAAACATCATAAATATGGATATACCAAAACATCATAAATATGGATATACCAAAACATCATAGCTATGGATAAACCAAAACATCATAACTATGGATATACCAAAACATCATAAATATGGATATACCAAAACATCATAGCTATGGATAAACCAAAACATCATAGCTATGGATATACCAAAACATCATAACTATGGATAAACCAAAACATCATAGCTATGGATATACCAAAATATCATAACTATGGATATACCAAAACATCATAACTATGGATATACCAAAACATCATATCTATGAATATACCAAAACATCATATCTACGGATATACCAAAACATCATATCTATGGATATACCAAAACATCATAGCTATGGATATACCAAAACATCATAGCTATGGATATACCAAAATATCATAACTATGGATATACCAAAAACATCATAACTATGGATATACCAAAACATCATAACAATGGATATACCAAAACATCATAACTATGGATATACCAAAACATCATATCTATGGATATACCAAAACATCATAGCTATGGATATACCAAAACACTATTGAAACGTAACTATGGCCATACTAAACCAGTATGGCTGACTAATGAAAAAAAAACAAAAAAACATAACTTTAGTAAAAGCAAAACCACATAGCTATGGAAATACCAAAACAAAATGATTATAGAAAGACCAAAACCACATAGCTATGGAAATACCAAAACAAAATGATTATAGAAAGACCGAAACCACATAGCTATGGAAATACCAAAACACCCCAACCATGGATATACAAAACTACCATAGGTTTGGTCGGTCGTGTCTTTAATAGTCTCCGCTACATTTTGATGAGAATACAAACCCCACTTGTACATATGTAACACAGTACAACAAGTGCACGTCCATCATCGGGCAGTCATATACTACACTTTGTATGTAGTCATTTGTGGCATAATAGTAAGAGGTGGTGGCGATTTATGGGAGTCAGTGTTTTGATTTTTGGCTCTATGGCTATAATTGGGAGGGGAGTTTTTTTTTGTCTTCGAAGGCTCCAAAAACATTGTATATGTTGTAGAGATAACATGGTAAGCCCTCCCCGCGGATGTACCAGTACGTAAACACGTGCATACCTTCAGCACTGTGCAGGTGTCTAGTCTACAGTACGGTGTATCTCCGGCAGATTCCAATGGACGGATACAGTTTCTACAACACAATACGTTAACCATTTAATGCCTTATAAATAGTACCTAGCGCTTTTTGATAACCTGTTTACACCCATTAATAAACTGAGGCAGCGATCAATTTCAAATGTAAACTCAAGTTTTCACGATACATTTAGTCTGTTCAAAGACACGCATTACTCACCACATCATGCGTTTTTGTACAACTCGTGGACAAATTATCACAACAGTCCACCTTCCAGCTATTTGATGATGTTTTATATCACAAGTTTATCTTTAAAGGTATCAGCCATTAAATTTTAAAAACTACAATTAAACAGCAATTTTCGTTTCGATGACACAGGCTTAATACCTGTAGACCACACAAAATAGGTGGTTTATAATTACCCATAAAACCCTACTTCTGCATGACGTCACTTGTATGATGTGGACAGTGTTCGTCTGCTAACCTGCGTTATTTTTTTCCTGTATTTGGTCAGAGTGACTACTTTTTTCACATGATATTTGACACCTTTTTCTTGTTAATGTTCCCTCAAAGGTAGTTCCGTATGTATCCTTACTTGGCAATAAATCCAGCAGGTTATTGCTTTATTTTACCATGTAAATCTGCAGTTGTTCTTTCAGTTTGTTTACAAAAAATATAAAATGTATAATAAAATTTAATTTTACGATGATTGACATGCTTAGAAGATACAAGTTAGTAGGGAAAACACTGACCTACCACCTTTATATTGGATACCGAAACTTCACAAGGATCCACATAAACTACGGTTTACCACCACTTGTTCTGGATTTGAAAAAAAAATGCATTTGACCATCCTGTAAACTTCAAAACCTCATACCGAACAAAACTGAAAGAACACTTCGATGAAACGTTATGAGAGCTTTCTTTCCCAAGAAATGTAGAACTCTCAATATTTTAATAAAATATATAATACTGATGAAGATATAGTACGAATGCTTTAATTCCTGGTTGACGATACATTTGCTTTATTGGGAGGAAATATTTTCCAGCAAAATGTTGGCATTCCTTTGGAAACAAACTTCCCAACATCTCTATCACTTCTTTAAGTCTTACAATCATGTACATTAGGCTCGTCCTGTGTGGTTCGGCATTGTCCTCCATTAGAAAAGGCCAATCTGCCGATGGATGGGCATCGGAATGCCGAATTCCTAAAGGTCAAAGGATCAAATTACGATATTATTGCCGATATTACCATGTCGCAGATGATTCGCTAGTCTAAGGAATTCTCTGAATATCGATATTTTCGTGTTCGATGCCCGCTGCTGACGAAATATTTACGGAACAGGGATTCGAGATATGCAGGTTAATGAAGACTAGGAGCAGGTTGCACGGTCACCTACTGGGTATCGTTGAGAGATATGAAGGTTAATGAAGACTAGGAGCAGGTTGTATGGTCACCTACTAGGTATCGTTGAGAGATATGAAGGTGGACGTTTGTCAATATGCGCACTAGTATGCCTACTTGTGATTGAGAATGGTGCATCAGTTCCTACATTGATTTCTTGAAATTTGATTGAATTCCTCTTAGATTTACATAGCGTGTATCGCCGATGAGGCAGAGTAAGTTAACGCTTCTGGAACATCTTGTCTTATTCTCTTGCACTTTTTCTAGATTATCCGTGTAAATCATTCCTTTGTCCATAGTTTGCCCTAGTTAAATCGTTTTTTTAATTCTAATTGTGGTTTCATTCGGTATTCTCTGATTATTCCAATCGAGATAATAATTTAAAGCATCCCAATCAGTAACACTGTTACAACCAAATGTGGCTGTGTTCATCACATGATATGTCGTATTCCGTGGTCTCTAAACACGGACCGTGCCGTCTGACTGACCAGGTAAATACGATGTTCATCAGAATAGTGGACTATTCGCCAAGACCAAATTCCCCCTTTCCGTCGATCGCATTCCCATTGAAGTCTTGCTTCTTTGTGCCTTCCAATCAACAGGGGACGCTTTACTGGTCGGCGAGAGCCAAGTCCTTTTGTTCAAACGTCGGTTGACGGTACGCTGGCTAGTGTGACCATTGACGTCCTACTGTCTTCTAAGCCTGTTGACAGTGTATGGGTTTCCCTTGCCTTTTCACAAAGAATACTTTTTGTCTCTATCTGTAGTCTTTCGGTGTCTGCCAGACCTTGGACGCTCGTCAACATGCTCGGCTAGGTTCAGGTGCTGCCTTATCCGACAAATAAAACGGCTGACATTGAAAAGTTTTTTGTTTTTTTTTTTTAATTCATGTTGTGAACGTGAACAATTAAACTATACCATTAATACACATGTTCACGCTAATTTGGATGGCAAATCAAATTAGTGTTTTGTTGGGTACCCTAGTTCAATCGGGGATTTTGTTAAATTGGTTGTATTGTTTAGTTACATACGGCACCAAACACAAAAAGGGGCTTTGCAATGAAGGATTACCACAAGATTAACTTTTACAAAAGGAAAAATATGTTGTGGATAAATGTTTCATACATGCACTAAATCGATGGTCCCTACATGTAACTGACAGTCAAATGTGTATATATAAGATGACGTAACACACAAACATGCTGCACCTTTTAAAATCTAGTAATAGACACAGTATGCCGAAAAAAATAATTAAACTGTATCACACAGCTGGTTCATCCTCCTAGGACTCTTCGGTGATGCTACTGTACAATGTATGGGCCAAAAGGTGGGAATCGAAATTTTCTTAACTTACGTAGAAGCAAAAGGGTTAGGTGCGTAAACCCCATTTAATATATGAATTTAGAAGAAAAAATAGATTAGTTCCGTACAATTTCAAATTGTTTATATTATGTACTGTGCCACTACTCAAATAAGATAACTGTGACTATGGAGGCTCCACCTCGGAGACTAAAACAATCACCAGCAGTAACTACCACCTCCTTACTTGAAAGATGACGTAACACACACACATGCTGCACCTTTTCAAAAGTAATAGACACAATAAAAGTAACCTCTACCGGCGACAATATGTACACAATATGCGAAATACCATTATGGACATGGGTGAAAGTTAACAGTGGTGAAAATATTTTAAGAGCACAATGGACCAAGGTTCGCACGTCTGACAAATATTGATAATTCAAGGAGCTTGTACCAGTGGTTAACTATCACCTATTTACATAGAAGTAGTGACTGTTTTATTCGGCTCTTAGTCTGATTGTTTGTTAATACCGACACATACATGGTATACGGGTATTATGTCTTACAAAGGCCGACACGGGTTCCAGGGTGCAAACATTTATCTCTAGTGTTAATTTGTCAAAATCAAAGATAATTTAATTCACAGGCAAAGCTGTTGATCGTTATATGTCTACACATTATACCTGTCTATTATAAACTGTTCACACGTCGATTAAATCATTTAAATTAGGAACAATTTATAGGGCCATCACTCCGGCGTAAATATCTTCATGCTACACAATGTGGGTTGGATCTGATTAATCTAAAACGGCCAATTTAGCTTCAAAACTTGTTCGTTTAGATTCATTGTGTGTTCTTTCATAGTCTTTGTGTCAGCATTTAGATCCGAATTGGAGCTCGCTGACACTTATCCTACATAAATGATAAAACACTATTAAAGTTTAGGATTGCAGGGGAGCGATTGTTGGGAATGCGTCAAGGTTGTGTAAACATATTGTAACCGTGTACAAGTGTTAAATGGAGGAGGTAATTTCTCGATCTGACGCTTCACCCAAATTAAACGCTTTGGGAGCTATCTCCTGGACACGATCAGATATTCGGGGTTAATGGCGTCCATTCTATCCTTTTGTCTACATCTACTGTAAATTAAATGGTGGGGCTAAATTGTGACTGTGGCGCTACGTGACATTGGCTTTACAAACTACACCAAACAGTCGTATTTGGCTATCAAGGGGACCAGATCGGCTATAGCTCTGGGTTAGGACGAAGCCTTATCATCAGATCGTATATATTTAACCTATGTCAGAGAACCGGCGTGGAGCAGGATCTGTTCTAAATAGTATCATCTTGTGCTTAAGTTACCATGAAAAAGGCAATTTACGTGTATTGTTCAGATACTATATGTTCTTTACTTTGTTCAAATAAATGTCGGGGACAATATCCATAACCAAAATAACTCAGAGGTACCCTTGATATGCTACATTGATATCCGGTAAAAAGTGTTAATCTCCATACCTGAATCTTGGACAGCAGTGACGTATTACATTGTACGTTGTTATTGTTCGATATTAGTTAACAATAGAAATCAACTGATGAGCAACAGTATCTGGAACGTCGGATGTGGACAAAATATGTCATAATATGTCGTATACACTTGTATCAGTTTCTTGCAAAATTGTGAAGTTAAATGACAAAGGAATTTGCAATAAAACATGAGTTATTTCCTGGTTAAGTTATTTCATTAATACCTCGTCCATCTTTACGACAGCATATCTGATTGAATGGTGCTGATCACATGACAGAGCGATATTTCCTGACTTGGTTCCTATGTTTGAGAACCTCTCTACAACCTACGGTAGCCGACATGACCAGGACTCAAATAAAGGATTTTTGCAATTTAGACGTAAAAGTGCTTTCAGATGACAATCCAAGATAAATGTATATAAGGATTGACACTGATCTTTTAAACTTCCATAGTGCTATGAAAGTTCAATGGTTACATCATTATTGAATGTACATAAGCATGTACATGTACATTGAAATAAATTACTTATTGTTTAAATCTAGCGGGCGTCATGTCGCCATTTAAACAATATTGGTGGAACGCCGAAAATGATTAACAATATTCATATGAACGTTTAATGTTTGGCGTTCCCCATGTTATTCGAAGCGAAGCGACAAGACTGTCATTGATCGCGTCATGAGTAAACATAGTGGTACAATGTACGTTACGAAAACCTTTTCTTTCATACACTTATAAAAAGCACTTTTATTGGTAATATTCACATATTGTGGGTTCAGCGCAAATGTAAAGATATGTTTATGTGACGTCTGTATGATATATCAGTTTTACGTCATACCCCGGCCCAGTCACGGTACGTACACTTGTATTTGTGTGTTGTTCCAGTACTACATTATACCCCGGTCCAGTGTACGTATTTGTCTTTATGATGTCCCAGTATTACATCATACCCCGGTCTAGTGTACGTATTTGTCTATATGATGTTCCAGTACTACGTCATACCCCGGTCCAGTGTACATATTTGTCTATATGATGTTCCAGTACTACGTCATACCCCGGTCCAGTGTACGTATTTGTCTATGTGATGTTCCAGTACTACGTCATACCCCGGTCCAGTGTACATATTTGTCTATATGATGTTCCAGTACTACGTCATACCCCGGTCCAGTGTACATATTTGTCTATGTGATGTTCCAGTACTACGTCATACCCCGGTCCAGTATACATATTTGTCTATATGATGTTCCAGTACTACGTCATACCCCGGTCCAGTGTACGTATTTGTCTATGTGATGTTCCAGTACTACGTCATACCCCGGTCCAGTATACATATTTGTCTATATGATGTTCCAGTACTACGTCATACCCCGGTCCAGTGTACATATTTGTCTATGTGATGTTCCAGTTCTACGTCATACCCCGGTCCAGTATACATATTTGTCTATGTGATGTTCCAGTTCTACGTCATACCCCGGTCCAGTATACATATTTGTCTATGTGATGTTCCAGTTCTACGTCATACCCCGGTCCAGTATACATATTTGTCTATGTGATGTTCCAGTACTACATCATACCCCGGTCCAGTGTACGTATTTGTCTATATGATGTCCCAGTACTACGTCATACCCCGGTCCAGTGTACGTATTTGTCTATATGATGTTCCAGTATTACGTCATACCCCGGTCCAGTGTACGTATTTGTCTGTGTGATGTTCCAGTACTACGTCATACCCCGGTCCAGTGTACGTATTTGTCTATGTGATGTTCCAGTACTACGTCATACCCCGGTCCAGTGTACGTATTTGTCTATATGATGTTCCATTAACACATCATACCCCGGTCCAGTGTACGTATTTGTCTATGTGATGTTCCAGTACTACGTCATACCCCGGTCCAGTGTACGTATTTGTCTATATGATGTTCCAGTACTACGTCATACCCCGGTCCAGTGTACGTATTTGTCTATATGATGTTCCAGTACTACGTCATACCCCGGTCCAGTGTTCGTATTTGTCTATATGATGTTCCAGTACTACGTCATACCCCGGTCCAGTGTACGTATTTGTCTATATGATGTCCAGTACTACATCATACCCCGGTCCAGTGTACGTATTTGTCTATATGATGTTCCAGTACTACGTCATACCCCGGTCCAGTGTACGTATTTGTCTGTGTGATGTTCCAGTACTACGTCATACCCCAGTCCAGTGTACGTATTTGTCTACTTAGTATATGATGTTCCAGTACTACGTCATACCCCGGTCCAGTGTACGTATTTGTCTATGTGATGTTCCAGTACTACGTCATACCCCGGTCCAGTGTACGTATTTGTCTATATGATGTTCCAGTACTACGTCATACCCCGGTCCAGTGTACGTATTTGTCTATGTGATGTCCCAGTACTACGTCATACCCCGGTCTAGTGTACGTATTTGTCTATATGATGTTCCAGTACTACGTCATACCCCGGTCCAGTGTACGTATTTGTCTATATGATGTCCCAGTACTACATCATACCCCGGTCCAGTGTACGTATTTGTCTATGTGATGTCCCAGTACTACGTCATACCCCGGTCTAGTGTACGTATTTGTCTATATGATGTTCCAGTACTACATCATACCCCGGTCCAGTGTACGTATTTGTCTATGTGATGTCCCAGTACTACGTCATACCCCGGTCTAGTGTACGTATTTGTCTATATGATGTTCCAGTACTACGTCATACCCCGGTCCAGTGTACGTATTTGTCTATATGATGTCCCAGTACTACGTCATACCCCGGTCCAGTGTACGTATTTGTCTATATGATGTTCCAGTACTACATCATACCCCAGTCCAGTATACATATTTGTCTATGTGATGTTCCAGTATTACGTCATACCCCGGTCGAGTGTACGCATTTGTCTATATGATGTTCCAGTACTACATCATACCCCGGTCCAGTGTACGTATTTGTCTTTATGATGTCCCAGTATTACATCATACCCCGGTCCAGTGTACGTATTTGTCTATATGATGTTCAATTACTACATCATACCCCGGTCCAGTGTACGTATTTGTCTATATGATGTTCCAGTTCTACGTCATACCCCGGTCCAGTATACATATTTGTCTATGTGATGTCCCAGTACTACGTCATACCCCGGTCCAGTGTACGTATTTGTCTATATGATGTTCCAGTACTACGTCATACCCCGGTCCAGTGTACGTATTTGTCTATATGATGTTCCAGTACTACGTCATACCCCGGTCCAGTGTACGTATTTGTCTATATGATGTCCAGTACTACGTCATACCCCGGTCCAGTGTACGTATTTGTCTATATGATGTTCCAGTACTACGTCATACCCCGGTCCAGTGTACGTATTTGTCTATATGATGTTCCAGTACTACGTCATACCCCGGTCCAGTATACATATTTGTCTATGTGATGTTCCAGTTCTACGTCATACCCCGGTCCAGTATACATATTTGTCTATGTGATGTTCCAGTTCTACGTCATACCCCGGTCCAGTATACATATTTGTCTATGTGATGTTCCAGTTCTACGTCATACCCCGGTCCAGTATACATATTTGTCTATATGATGTTCCAGTACTACATCATACCCCGGTCCAGTGTACGTATTTGTCTATGTGATGTTCCAGTACTACGTCATACCCGGTCCAGTGTACGTATTTGTCTATGTGATGTTCCAGTACTACGTCATACCCGGTCCAGTGTACATATTTGTCTATGTGATGTTCCAGTACTACGTCATACCCCGGTCCAGTGTACATATTTGTCTATGTGATGTTCCAGTACTACGTCATACCCCGGTCCAGTATACATATTTGTCTATGTGATGTTCCAGTACTACGTCATACCCCGGTCCAGTGTACATATTTGTCTATGTGATGTTCCAGTACTACGTCATACCCCGGTCCAGTGTACGTATTTGTCTATGTGATGTTCCTGTACTACGTCATACCCCGGTCTAGTGTATGTATTTGTCTATATGATGTTCCAGTACTACGTCATACCCCGGTCCAGTGTACATATTTGTCTATGTGATGTTCCAGTACTACGTCATACCCCGGTCCAGTATACATATTTGTCTATATGATGTTCCAGTACTACGTCATACCCCGGTCCAGTGTACATATTTGTCTATATGATGTTCCAGTACTACGTCATACCCCGGTCCAGTGTACATATTTGTCTATATGATGTTCCAGTACTACATCATACCCCGGTCCAGTGTACATATTTGTCTATGTGATGTTCCAGTACTACGTCATACCCCGGTCCAGTATACATATTTGTCTATGTGATGTTCCAGTACTACGTCATACCCCGGTCCAGTATACATATTTGTCTATGTGATGTTCCAGTTCTACGTCATACCCCGGTCCAGTATACATATTTGTCTATGTGATGTTCCAGTTCTACGTCATACCCCGGTCCAGTATACATATTTGTCTATGTGATGTTCCAGTACTACGTCATACCCCGGTCCAGTGTACGTATTTGTCTATATGATGTCCCAGTACTACGTCATACCCCGGTCCAGTGTACGTATTTGTCTATATGATGTTCCAGTACTACGTCATACCCCGGTCCAGTGTACGTATTTGTCTGTGTGATGTTCCAGTACTACGTCATACCCCAGTCCAGTGTACGTATTTGTCTATGTGATGTTCCAGTACTACGTCATACCCCGGTCCAGTGTACGTATTTGTCTATATGATGTTCCAGTACTACGTCATACCCCGGTCCAGTGTACGTATTTGTCTATATGATGTTCCAGTACTACGTCATACCCCGGTCCAGTGTTCGTATTTGTCTATATGATGTTCCAGTATTACGTCATACCCCGGTCCAGTGTACGTATTTGTCTGTGTGATGTTCCAGTACTACGTCATACCCCAGTCCAGTGTACGTATTTGTCTAAATGATGTCCCGGTACTACGTCATACCCCGGTCCAGTGTACGTATTTGTCTGTGTGATGTTCCAGTACTACGTCATACCCCAGTCCAGTGTACGTATTTGTCTAAATGATGTCCCGGTACTACGTCATACCCCGGTCCAGTGTACGTATTTGTCTGTGTGATGTTCCAGTACTACGTCATACCCCAGTCCAGTGTACGTATTTGTCTAAATGATGTCCCGGTACTACGTCATACCCCGGTCCAGTGTACGTATTTGTCTGTGTGATGTTCCAGTACTACGTCATACCCCAGTCCAGTGTACGTATTTGTCTATATGATGTTCCAGTACTACGTCATACCCCGGTCCAGTGTACGTATTTGTCTATGTGATGTTCCAGTACTACGTCATACCCCGGTCTAGTGTACGTATTTGTCTATATGATGTTCCAGTACTACGTCATACACCGGTCCAGTGTACGTATTTGTCTGTGTGATGTTCCAGTACTACGTCATACCCCGGTCCAGTGTACGTATTTGTCTATGTGATGTTCCAGTACTACGTCATACCCCGGTCCAGTGTACGTATTTGTCTGTGTGATGTTCCAGTACTACGTCATACCCCAGTCCAGTGTACGTATTTGTCTACTTAGTATATGATGTTCCAGTACTACGTCATACCCCGGTCCAGTGTACGTATTTGTCTATGTGATGTTCCAGTACTACGTCATACCCCGGTCCAGTGTACGTATTTGTCTATATGATGTTCCAGTACTACGTCATACCCCGGTCCAGTGTACGTATTTGTCTATGTGATGTCCCAGTACTACGTCATACCCCGGTCTAGTGTACGTATTTGTCTATATGATGTTCCAGTACTACGTCATACCCCGGTCCAGTGTACGTATTTGTCTATATGATGTCCCAGTACTACATCATACCCCGGTCCAGTGTACGTATTTGTCTATGTGATGTCCCAGTACTACGTCATACCCCGGTCTAGTGTACGTATTTGTCTATATGATGTTCCAGTACTACATCATACCCCGGTCCAGTGTACGTATTTGTCTATGTGATGTCCCAGTACTACGTCATACCCCGGTCTAGTGTACGTATTTGTCTATATGATGTTCCAGTACTACGTCATACCCCGGTCCAGTGTACGTATTTGTCTATATGATGTCCCGGTACTACGTCATACCCCGGTCCAGTGTACGTATTTGTCTGTGTGATGTTCCAGTACTACGTCATACCCCAGTCCAGTGTACGTATTTGTCTATATGATGTTCCTGTACTACGTCATACCCCAGTCCAGTGTACGTATTTGTCTATGTGATGTTCCAGTACTACGTCATACCCCGGTCTAGTGTACGTATTTGTCTATATGATGTTCCAGTACTACGTCATACACCGGTCCAGTGTACGTATTTGTCTGTGTGATGTTCCAGTACTACGTCATACCCCGGTCCAGTGTACGTATTTGTCTATGTGATGTTCCAGTACTACGTCATACCCCGGTCCAGTGTACGTATTTGTCTGTGTGATGTTCCAGTACTACGTCATACCCCAGTCCAGTGTACGTATTTGTCTACTTAGTATATGATGTTCCAGTACTACGTCATACCCCGGTCCAGTGTACGTATTTGTCTATGTGATGTTCCAGTACTACGTCATACCCCGGTCCAGTGTACGTATTTGTCTATATGATGTTCCAGTACTACGTCATACCCCGGTCCAGTGTACGTATTTGTCTATGTGATGTCCCAGTACTACGTCATACCCCGGTCTAGTGTACGTATTTGTCTATATGATGTTCCAGTACTACGTCATACCCCGGTCCAGTGTACGTATTTGTCTATATGATGTCCCAGTACTACATCATACCCCGGTCCAGTGTACGTATTTGTCTATGTGATGTCCCAGTACTACGTCATACCCCGGTCTAGTGTTCGTATTTGTCTATATGATGTTCCAGTACTACATCATACCCCGGTCCAGTGTACGTATTTGTCTATGTGATGTCCCAGTACTACGTCATACCCCGGTCTAGTGTACGTATTTGTCTATATGATGTTCCAGTACTACGTCATACCCCGGTCCAGTGTACGTATTTGTCTATATGATGTCCCAGTACTACGTCATACCCCGGTCCAGTGTACGTATTTGTCTATATGATGTTCCAGTACTACATCATACCCCAGTCCAGTATACATATTTGTCTATGTGATGTTCCAGTATTACGTCATACCCCGGTCGAGTGTACGCATTTGTCTATATGATGTTCCAGTACTACATCATACCCCGGTCCAGTGTACGTATTTGTCTTTATGATGTCCCAGTATTACATCATACCCCGGTCCAGTGTACGTATTTGTCTATATGATGTTCAATTACTACATCATACCCCGGTCCAGTGTACGTATTTGTCTATATGATGTTCCAGTTCTACGTCATACCCCGGTCCAGTATACATATTTGTCTATGTGATGTCCCAGTACTACGTCATACCCCGGTCCAGTGTACGTATTTGTCTATATGATGTTCCAGTACTACGTCATACCCCGGTCCAGTGTACGTATTTGTCTATATGATGTTCCAGTACTACGTCATACCCCGGTCCAGTGTACGTATTTGTCTATATGATGTCCAGTACTACGTCATACCCCGGTCCAGTGTACGTATTTGTCTATATGATGTTCCAGTACTACGTCATACCCCGGTCCAGTGTACGTATTTGTCTATATGATGTTCCAGTACTACGTCATACCCCGGTCCAGTATACATATTTGTCTATGTGATGTTCCAGTTCTACGTCATACCCCGGTCCAGTATACATATTTGTCTATGTGATGTTCCAGTTCTACGTCATACCCCGGTCCAGTATACATATTTGTCTATGTGATGTTCCAGTTCTACGTCATACCCCGGTCCAGTATACATATTTGTCTATATGATGTTCCAGTACTACATCATACCCCGGTCCAGTGTACATATTTGTCTATGTGATGTTCCAGTACTACGTCATACCCCGGTCCAGTGTACATATTTGTCTATGTGATGTTCCAGTACTACGTCATACCCCGGTCCAGTATACATATTTGTCTATGTGATGTTCCAGTACTACGTCATACCCCGGTCCAGTGTACATATTTGTCTATGTGATGTTCCAGTACTACGTCATACCCCGGTCCAGTATACATATTTGTCTATATGATGTTCCAGTACTACGTCATACCCCGGTCCAGTGTACATATTTGTCTATATGATGTTCCAGTACTACGTCATACCCCGGTCCAGTGTACGTATTTGTCTATATGATGTTCCAGTACTACATCATACCCCGGTCCAGTGTACATATTTGTCTATGTGATGTTCCAGTACTACGTCATACCCCGGTCCAGTATACATATTTGTCTATGTGATGTTCCAGTACTACGTCATACCCCGGTCCAGTATACATATTTGTCTATGTGATGTTCCAGTTCTACGTCATACCCCGGTCCAGTATACATATTTGTCTATGTGATGTTCCAGTTCTACGTCATACCCCGGTCCAGTATACATATTTGTCTATGTGATGTTCCAGTACTACGTCATACCCCGGTCCAGTGTACGTATTTGTCTATATGATGTCCCAGTACTACGTCATACCCCGGTCCAGTGTACGTATTTGTCTATATGATGTTCCAGTACTACGTCATACCCCGGTCCAGTGTACGTTTTTGTCTGTGTGATGTTCCAGTACTACGTCATACCCCAGTCCAGTGTACGTATTTGTCTATGTGATGTTCCAGTACTACGTCATACCCCGGTCCAGTGTACGTATTTGTCTATATGATGTTCCAGTACTACGTCATACCCCGGTCCAGTGTACGTATTTGTCTATATGATGTTCCAGTACTACGTCATACCCCGGTCCAGTGTTCGTATTTGTCTATATGATGTTCCAGTATTACGTCATACCCCGGTCCAGTGTACGTATTTGTGTGTGTGATGTTCCAGTACTACGTCATACCCCAGTCCAGTGTACGTATTTGTCTAAATGATGTCCCGGTACTACGTCATACCCCGGTCCAGTGTACGTATTTGTCTGTGTGATGTTCCAGTACTACGTCATACCCCAGTCCAGTGTACGTATTTGTCTATATGATGTTCCAGTACTACGTCATACCCCGGTCCAGTGTACGTATTTGTCTATGTGATGTTCCAGTACTACGTCATACCCCGGTCCAGTGTACGTATTTGTCTATATGATGTTCCAGTACTACGTCATACCCCGGTCTAGTGTACGTATTTGTCTATATGATGTTCCAGTACTACGTCATACCCCGGTCCAGTGTTCGTATTTGTCTATGTGATGTTCCAGTACTACGTCATACCCCGGTCCAGTGTACGTATTTGTCTATGTGATGTTCCAGTACTACATCATACCCCGGTCCAGTGTACGTATTTGTCTATATGATGTTCCAGTATTACGTCATACCCCGGTCCAGTGTACGTATTTGTCTATATGATGTTCCAGTACTACATCATACCCCGGTCTAGTGTACATATTTGTCTATATGATGTTCCAGTACTACATCATACCCCAGTCCAGTATACATATTTGTCTATGTGATGTTCCAGTACTACGTCATACCCCAGTCCAGTGTACGTATTTGTCTATATGATGTTCCAGTACTACGTCATACCCCGGTCCAGTGTACGTATTTGTCTATATGATGTTCCAGTACTACGTCATACCCCAGTCCAGTGTTCGTATTTGTCTATATGATGTTCCAGTACTACGTCATACCCCGGTCCAGTGTACGTATTTGTCTATATGATGTTCCAGTACTATGTCATACCCCGGTCCAGTGTACGTATTTGTCTATATGATGTTCCATTAACACATCATACCCCGGTCCAGTGTACGTATTTGTCTATATGATGTTCCATTAACACATCATACCCCGGTCCAGTGTACGTATTTGTCTATATGATGTTCCAGTACTACGTCATACCCCGGTCTAGTGTACGTATTTGTCTATATGATGTTCCAGTACTACATCATACCCCGGTCTAGTGTACGTATTTGTCTATATGATGTTCCAGTACTACGTCATACCCCGGTCCAGTGTACGTATTTGTCTATATGATGTCCCAGTACTACATCATACCCCGGTCCAGTGTACGTATTTGTCTATATGATGTTCCAGTACTACATCATACCCCGGTCCAGTGTACGTATTTGTCTATATGATGTCCCAGTACTACGTCATACCCCGGTCCAGTGTACGTATTTGTCTATATGATGTTCCAATACTACATCATACCCCGGTCCAGTGTACGTATTTGTCTATATGATGTTCCAATACTACGTCATACCCCGGTCCAGTGTACGTATTTGTCTATATGATGTTCCAGTACTACGTCATACCCCGGTCCAGTGTACGTATTTGTCTATATGATGTCCCAGTACTACGTCATACCCCGGTCCAGTGTACGTATTTGTCTATATGATGTTCCAGTACTACGTCATACCCCGGTCCAGTGTACGTATTTGTCTATATGATGTTCCAGTTCTACGTCATACCCCGGTCCAGTGTACGTATTTGTCTATGTGATGTTCCAGTACTACATCATACCCCGGTCCAGTGTACGTATTTGTCTATATGATGGTACCGTGAAATGCACCAGCGTTAAAAAAAAACACATAGAAGTTTTTTTAAGACACATATTATACCATGCCGTTTGGTTTTCTTCCATGAAATAGGAAAATGCACTTTTCAAAAGCAAATAATTGAGGAAATGAAAACTTGACGTGGCCAACTAAGAAGAAGATTTGATCACTCGAGATCCACCACGTAAGTTTAAAACCTTGCCGATACGGTAGAGTGTGTGTGTGGTAACCTTCGCTATAACGATTACAATGTAACTATTCCCCACTCAAAGTTTACTTTATGTACACTTTAACATTTCTATTGTTATAATAATTTCAAATTAGAAATAATAATATTATTGGACAGTCCTTTATATATGTCTAAATGCCATGAAACAGTATTTCTGTCTAAAATATTTACGTTTCTCGTGATAGTTGTGAAGACATCACATTTCTAACAAAACGTTCCTGTCAAATTGTTTTGAAATGTTTTATTCTCTAGAAAATAAGCACGCACCCAGTCGTGACTGTGTGGCGTCAGAGAAAAGCCGTTAACGGGCACTATATTGTGTACAATTATCTACAATTATAGCAAGCGTTGGGCTTACCACAGATAAAGCGATAGTGCCTTCTTAATCAGGCGGTGATCTGTCTAAGATAACTTTCAAAATCAGGGACTACTTTACGTTTGGAAGTGACACGGACAATTTGACGACAATAGGGCGGATTGTGCCAACAATTGGGCCAATTTACTAATGTACTCGGTAAAACCTAAACATCTCATTTTACCGTGTTAACACCAGATACATCGAACAGATTCCTTTCATAAGCTGCATATATTGCCAAACCAGTTAATACAGAAGGTCGTTTAATCATTTAGCACCCACAAACTTCCAAATGAATGATGTTGGCCACAAAATATGTGATGCGCGATATCTACTTTTACGGCGTGTGCAGCCCACGGTACGCGTGCACGAAAATCAGGCGGTGTTTTGCTGCCAGTGTTTCATAAAGTATTCATGAATATGAAGTCAAATATTTTAACTTTTGGTGCGTTTTTCATCAGGTTGACACAATATATGTTTTGTTAAGTAGTTGCCACATTGACAGTATATATACTGATAAGAAAATCTTCGTTGACGAGAGTAAAGGTCAATGACCGTGTATACAATTTAAAATGACGAAATTTAGAGTTGGATAGACATTCTTCCAGCAATATCACAACTATGTCTGTGACAATAAGATACTTGTTAAATTTCATCTTTTTTTTTCACTTTTTTTTCGAAACTGTTAATATCCCTAAAAGTCTTGCATAAGCCAAGGTTTATTTTAACTTATAAAACAGTAATGTAATCCTGGACCGAGTGACCATGGGATGCAAACAATTTAATTACTTTTAAGAAAATAAGGCCCTTAGAGTTGGACGACGCCTTGTAGATGGGATTCATTCTGAATTTTTTTTAATACTGATAGAAAAAACATCACTTTATATAAGTTGAAATTAGGACAGCGTTTTGTTAAGCATTCATTTCGAAATGTGTATTTTTAGGAAATATTTCCAAATTAGATTGATACATTGTAGTTAGTTTGTGACCCATAGTATAACGTAGCACTGCTTATCATTCAATATCGCTTGAAAGGAATTAATTTGTGTCATAAATTTTATCCTTTAAACTTTGTTTTCTGTACGAGTTGTTCTGTCTTACTCTTAAAGTGGAGCTCGAATTACGGATTTGATCATTTTGTGTCAAGTGGAGTTAACTCCCGTATTCTGCTTTTGTTAACGTGACGTCATTGCAAAGTCAGAAACACAGAACAGTATATTTTCAGTTTGAAATAATCCTATATAATGCTGATGAAATATGGAGCGTAGTATTATATTGATATGACGTCATATAATGTACATAAACTTTGCTCAACGAGTCTCCATGCTACGCTTTAGATACATTGTATTGTAACACCTGCGCCAAAAGCTGAAGTGACTAAGGTTAATTGTTGGCGTCAATGTTATTCAAGTAAGTCTCCTCCGCAAATGCTGTTTAAAGCAAGACACCAACGCAAACGCAATTAACAAATAAATGACCCAAGAACAAATAATGTAAACAACTGATCTACAGTCCACATATTATATATAATTACAATGTACATAGATTGATCAGCATTGTTTAATGTTTTTTGCCGGGTAACAGTTCTATCTGAACTGTATGCCATGGCAACCCTAGAACACAAAGGTTATACAGTATGGGATAGTAATGACGTTGAAGACGACACTCATTGTATATTGTTATATTTATATTTTTAGAATTACAAGTTAAATATATCAAGCAATATTTTTATCATCGGCCATCGGTTTTCAAAATGACGGAACTGCTCAACAACAACCTAAAATTTAAAAGGAATTTTGTAAGATATTTGATTCATGGAAATAATCTCGTAAGTACGAGAAAGAAATTAATTTATTTTCTTTGTTACAAGAAATTTGCTCTTTTCTTGTGGTCATATTTGGCTTCCGAAGCAAGGAAGTTTTAAATAGTTGATAAATTTGTTCTTATTTTCCATTATTTGGCATAGTGAATTGGTTAACTTGTTGACAGTACCAATCTGAAAACATACAATTTTCTCAATTTTGACATGGATATTTCACGTATATGAGAGACGTTTCCAAACTGATTTTATGTTTGTATGTTGTTTGTTGATCATTTGTATACGAATTTTCTCATGATAATGTCATTACTTATTGGCGTAGTGAGTTGTTTTATAAATATGATTTATTATATTTACTGTTGCCTCCGACATCTTACAAAATGATATATTATTTAATATGCATGTGCATTGTAATCCTACATGCTGTTGTATACGGATGAAAATTAATTAAAATTGAATGACAATAGTATTTTTCAGTAATATTGTGTACATGTATACGTAGAAAATTGTATTTCAACAGTATGTGAATTTGTCCCACTGATTGCAAAAACTGGGTTCATAAAGATCCGTATCACATCACTAGATTCCGTATCCCGTCAATAACGAGTTATCGTTCCTGAAAGGATTCTGTATTCAATAACAATCATGGCTGCTCTTAAACGCTTCGACCACACTACGGAAGATGAATTTGCCCAGAAACGCTAGAAAGTAAAGCATGTCAAAACTTTGAGATGCAGCGAGAAAGCGGCCAGAAGATTGAAAGTTTATTTAAGCGAAAAGGTCCGAGATACATGTACCACGTTTGAAACGGTTTATGAGGTGATGTTTGGGACATGTTTATGTTGACGCCCGCAAGACAGACTGTTCAAAATACAAGTCCAGCTCATGTTATTTTCCCTAATTAATTATAGGGGTATAAGCCTTCAGCATAATAAATTCGTTACACAGTTTGTTAGTGACCTGATACAGAAATATATCGGGTCTAAAAAAACATGTATCAGGTGAGGCGAAGTAAGGTCACTAACAAACTATGTACATTGTACATAACTAATAGCATTGCGTCACATTGTACAGTATCATACCAGTAAGTACAATTATATTACAGGGTATTATATTACACAATGTAACGAAGTGTATTGCGGAACTGTTTTGCTATCAGTATAAGTAATGTAAAACGTTGTTTTCTCAAAGTCACCTGTGAAATGTGCTACATTGATTTCGATGTAACATGTATTGTCGCATCGTTAGATAAGCAACCCATACGCTTTTATTTGTCTTGGTAAAATACAAAAGCTTATATTGTAGGATGGAAAATACGGGACCTTGTTCTCCACTCCAACGGTGTCACCATCAAACCTACGGAAGTTACATATTTCAGAGACAAGCTGAAAGTGTAGGTTTACCCTTGACTAAAATAATTGAGTTGAAATCAATATTGGATTAACGGGTACAAAACCTATAAAAACGTGTTTGGAAGCATGGGACGCCCCACACTTAAACGTTCTCAAGTCGTAAGATCCCAGTCTGATAATTCATCATTATGTTTTATCTTCAAAACAGGCCAAGTAATAAGTCTGCTTTATCTACCATCACAGTACACGGCGTCTCACGGCAAATCTCCAGGCCTACCATGTTTCTTCACACTTATCAGCCCGCAAATCCTGAATTTTCAAAACAAAAGCATAATATTTTGTTCTTTCCGATAAAATCTTAAGTTAAATATTCTTTGTCATGTTTAAGAAAACAATATGACCGGACAAATTTTAAAGCACTTTATGTATTCACTACTTATCTAACAACGTAACAATATTTATACAATTGATTTTCAAAAGTGTTGGAGATAAGCGACTATCATTTTACACATCAGTACAGCTCTTTACGCCAGATGGGTTTGTGTTTGGAGCTGTTGATGGGAGGGTTGCGGAGGTCAAGTCCCAGATATTTGGGCAGTTTAGCATCGATTGATAAACAATAGACCTTGCTGACAATGATCCGAGTGGTTACCGCCCGGCGAGTCAGGTTTCTATTGCGGCAATGCACGGCCACAAGACAAGATCTTACATCCTGGCAGACTTCAGCACATTAGAACGAGTAACATTAACACATTGGTACAGTCTGTATACATCCAGTAGATACAGTTGTTTAACCGTCCTAATATCCCCCTATAAACAACACAATGGCACATTGCAGCTTTTTGAAAAATCTTTCGCTATTCAGATTTTCTGATGCATCTGAAAAAAAGGTAATGAATCAGATGATTCTCTCTGGAAGAGAAGTGACCTGTAAGTTGAATTGGTTGTAAATAGGTTGGACAAATAAAACGATAAACATGTTGTTTTTTCCTGATAAAAGAATTGAATGTGTGTTTGGTGGCCTACATGACCAACATTAGCGGTACTTTATAATGTCTAAGATGGCTTAGAATGTGAAAAAATAATATCGAACTATATGTAACTGCGGGTCTGTAGCTCTAAGATTCGATCTTTTTAGTTTTTTTTATTTTATTATTATTTATTCATTGTTATTATCAGACCGATTATAATAAACAAAACTAACTGAAAAGACGTGACGTAAAAGCTACAGAAACCGCAGCTAAGATACATGTATATATGTAAAAACGAACTGGAAACTGCCTTACGCGTATATGTCTAATCTCTGTTTTACGTACATCCACAGTATATGTCACATCTCTACCTTACGTACATCTACAGTATATGTCACATCTCTGCCTTACGTACATCTACAGTATATGTCACACTTCTACCTTACGTACATCTACAGTATATGTCACACCTCTACCTTACGTACATCTACAGTATATGTCACACCTCTACCTTACGTACATCTACAGTATATGTCACACCTCTACCTTACGTACATCTACAGTATATGTCACACCTCTACCTTACGTACATCTACAGTATATGTCACACCTCTACCTTACGTACATCTACAGTATATGTCACACCTCTACCTTACGTACATCTACAGTATATGTCACACCTCTACCTTACGTACATCTACAGTATATGTCACATCTCTGCCTTACGTACATCTACAGTATATGTCACACCTCTACCTTACGTACATATACAGTATATGTCACATCTCTACCTTACGTACATATACAGTATATGTCACATCTCTGCCTTACGTACAAGTACAGTATATGTCACATCTCTGCCTTACGTGGGAAAGGCAGTTTGTTCTGTCCCCAGGTCGGACCATACCAGTCGCCAAGTGGGGAAATGCATATTGCTCTGTCCTCAGGCCGGGCCATACCAGTCGCCCAGGAGGGAAACGCAGATCGCTCTGTCCCCAGGCCGGGCCATACCAGTCGCCAAACAGGGAAATGCATATTGCTCTGTCCTCAGGTCGGGCCATTCAAGTCGCCCAGGAGGGAAATGCATATTGCTCTGTCCTCAGGCCAAGCCATACCAGTCGCCCAGGAGGGAAATGCAGATCGCTCTGTCCTCAGGTCGGGCCATACCAGTCGCCCAGGAGGGAAATGCAGATTGCTCTGTCCTCAGGCCGGGCCATACCAGTCGCCCAGGAGGGAAATGCAGATTGCTCTGTCCTCAGGCCAAGCCAAACCAGTCGCCCAGGAGGGAAATGCAGATTGCTCTGTCCTCAAGCCGGGCCATACCAGTCGCCCAGGGGGGGGGGGTGGTGCAGATTGTTCTGCCCCAGGTGACTTAGGCTTGCATTCATCATTTATAGTTATTGCAATAACTGGTGCAACAATTCTCGGTATAATGTGATAAAACGCTTCTGTATGATATTCAATGAGATAGCACTTTAAAGTTGGCATTTAGAGGCACGTCCTTGAGGGGTCTTAGCTGTTTCAAGGGCATTAACCAAACATATCTGTCACTTGTTT
Source organism: Mimachlamys varia (assembly GCA_947623455.1). NCBI lineage: Eukaryota > Metazoa > Mollusca > Bivalvia > Pectinida > Pectinidae > Mimachlamys > Mimachlamys varia. Next base: position 9,488,627 of record OX392529.1, read on the forward strand.
TGCTGTATAGTGGAATCTTCTGTAACAAAGAACGGGTGAAACGCAACAGATCCGATATTATACACCATGTAGTATCTAAAGTCTATTTCACGTGTTCCTGTCTTTTTTATTAAAAGCTGAGTAACTTATCAAAGACAAGATCGTTACCGCGTCCGCCGTCGCAGAATTTCGTTTCACTATTGTAGGATTGTTAATCATTTGAGGCAATGAGGCGGGATGGGAGATATCCGTGATAGACTATCGCGTTATCACTCGGGTAACTTTGTCGTCGCTCACTTTATAATAAACCTACACGGTATACTCGTCTCATTGTCATGCAATACGAAACATATCCAATAACCTAAAATTCACAAAGTTTTAAAAATGGCAAGTGTTACTGTTGAAGTTAACAGATCAAATGTAGAACCATTTAACGTAGTGTGTCCCGAAAGTCTAATGTACAACATGTACGGTTGTCGCTTCTACTTCCACGCTGTCATCAGTAGCGAAAACATCAGATGTAATGACGCCATTTATTTCAAAACACGTGTAACATGTAATACGGCAACCACGTGCTATAACGTGTCTTATACGTCATCCATCCATGTGATGACGTGATAATAACACTTCGGGATATAGGGAAAATATCACGTAATGTATTAAAATTGGACAACGTCATCAGATATTTAAATGCCATGTTTTTGATAAACTCTATACATTTGCTGTGAAACTTGAACAAAATCTGTAATAACTGCGTAGATAGAAGCTGATATCGGAAATAATTTGAAAACTTAAGAAACTGAGCATTTGTCGTTGAGATTGCACTGCAAATTCGAGCACAACTTTTAAAAATATCGACTCCAAGGTTTGAAAGACAATGTCCAAAACCTAGTAAGCGTTGTCAATTAAAACTGGGCGACTTATAATGTTTCGTTGTGTAATAACGCTAAAAACAATAGCGTAATATTCTTTTAACTCATGCAAATATTACCAATCAGCTCTTTGATTTGTTTTAATCTTGACGTCACACCTGAGACGTAGCACAACATACTTTCCCGCTGGAGTCACATTGGTGAGGGATTTTTTCGCGGTTGCATGGAAGAAATTGAATGAACACCACAAATCTTGATTGTGTGATAAAAATATTTTACACTCGTTTACACTTTATTCGCTATGGGTTCGCTATATTGAAAACTTGGGAGACTAGTTTCATAATGTACATGTATGTAAGGTACAATGTTTAATTTTGTTATTGGGGGAAATGGGAATCAGAATCTGAATAAACTCTCCGTTTGTCTGTTTCTGACAGATTATAATTATATCGAGTAATTTATTAATGACGTCAATGACCCCGTCTGATCCAGGTGACACGTCATGAAATGACATCACGAATACACAAGTGTGAACCCGAAAGGTCAAAGTTCGCCTCACTTTGAACGAAGAAACCCAGCAAGGATAGAAAAAAAACAAAATCAAGTCGTCGTTTCCTGTTTGGTTGGTATTTTTGCAATTTGCGACAGTAATATCGTGTAAATATCAGCTTTACTGGTTCATACTGTACATCTCGTAACAGTTCATTATAGTACATCACGTGACTGAATACTGCCTTCCCATTGGATACACACATGGATACTATGAGGCGATAGTGCCCGCTCACCCGGGCACTATCAAATTTGGCGCGATATTCAACGTGAACTATTATGACGTCACTATTGAGTTACGTCACTATTACGTCGTGCTACTGTTCTGCTTGAAAATGGCTGACTCTGGAAATGACTCAAAGCTGGCAATGGTCTATCACAATAAAACGAGTTTTGCTGTATACATATATACATATGTATTGAAATTAAAGGGTGATGTACTTAAACCCATTATGGCCCTGTTGAGAGGGCACTATTGCCTCATAGTATGGTCTCGTGATGAGATAGTGCTCTCGTCTTCGGCTCAGGCACTATTCCATCCCTCGACTATACTATGAGGCAATAGTGCCCTCTCAACAGGGCCATACTAGATAAATAGTGAAGGCAAATGTTGTTACAAGACTGGAACAATAATTGCTATTGTGACGTCATCAATCTCTATCGTGACGTCACCAAGCTCTATTGTGACGTTATCAGTTTCATTGTTGTCTACACTTGATTTGGGTGTTCAAAATCGGTTTGAAATAACTAAATAAAGAACTATTATTCTATTTAAATGTAAATATAAGTAGTGAACTTTTTAGCAAATGTTGTTACAGTCCTATAACACACATCGCTGTTGCTGACAACCTTGGTTAACATTAATACCTACCAGAATTTATGTAATAAGTTTGTCAGCAATAACAATGTGTATTATAGAACTGTAACAACATTTGCTAAAAATATTAATTGCTTAATTGCATACAGTATTTGAGAAATAGCCATCTATGAAACCACATAATTATAGCTAATGACCGGTCACTTATCAATGTAAAATAAGTTGCGTTTGGAGAAGTCTCATTGCTCATATTACGGGCTTATCAAGATTATTCTTACACCTGTTAGTTGATTTTCAAAGAAAATAATCGTCGGGAGTCGATATTGCTGGTAATGATTTAGAAAACTAGCAGGTGGTAAATATACATGTAGCACCTAATCACCGAATGTCATTTGCGGAACAGTTACCAATATGGAACACTTTCACTTTTGTTGTGATGAAGCTTTTTTTTATCAACACCAATAAATATTAATTTGAATTCGTATAAAGGTTTAAAAAGCACATGATACAAACATGTAGAGCTATTTGTGTTCATCTACGCCTTACCCCCAAGAAAAACGGTGCTTACAGCTGAAGAGAGATAACTCGTGTAAAACCTCTCGATTTTTTTATCCGGTTATCTAAGGTCAGAGAAGCGACAGAGGAAATGACGGCAAATCTTTTACTTTCTGCTTATATTTATTTAGTACCAAATGAGAACTTCAAACTAAATTTCAAACTAATATGGCCTGCCCAAAAGAATTCAAAGAATATATAAAGCTCGGGGCAGAAGGAATTTGATAATCGGTAGCCTGGGAAACTTCATGTACATGTACATGTAAATACATGTATTTACATATATGGCCAAGTGTACTAAACTCTAACTTAACCTAAAGGGGCCGTGCCTCTCACCTCAATGTAACAAGTACAGAATAGATCTTATAGTTACAGGCGCAAAATACACTGCAAATTGAGATTTGTGCAATACACTGTACAACACAAATCTCAATTTCGGTGTATTTTGCGCCTGTAACTATAACAATAAGGTAAACAGAGCACTGTCGTGACACTCACAAATAAGATTCCATTAAGAAAGTAAGTCAGTCTGATTATAAGAACTAATATTCTATATTTTCAACAATCCGTTACTGCCCACTGATTTAGAAAGCATGCATGTATGTTGAGACTAAGTAGCTATTCTTATGAAGGTCATCTTGATACATGTATGTAGTATGTAATTTGTGTAGTGTAAACATGAGTTAAAGACATTTCAGGAAATTGTCAGTTCCCCTAACGACCGGTATTGCTAAATGTGAATCTTCAAGAATATCCTACAGCTGTCGCTACACTATCACTGCCAAACTACTTGATAGAAAGTATTGTATACAAGCAGTTATCTCGTCAGAAATTCACTTCTACTGAATGTCTATGATCTAAGCTGTCTTTTGATTAAGTTACAGTAATTAGATTAAAAATGATTGTTTCAAATCGGGTTATTGTTTCAAAACGGCACGTACATGCAACAACCCCTGCCTTTTATTTTGCTTTTATTATCCAGATTTGTATTACGTCACATTTATAGAACAATTTCGCAGGACCAAGATAACGGACATCTATTTGCCGTCAGTGAGGGTTATAATTTTATCAGGATAGACTGGTAGGCCGTTTCTTTGTTATTTTGTTACCCAAATTTAATTTTTGACGGTAACAGCCATGTCGTAAGGGTCACAATCCGGTACATAAATACAAACGTAACGAATTCAAATCTGTATTTTAATCAGGTTGCTTTCGGATGTATTATACTTCAATTTGTCCGCTTTTAACGTCAATTACAGTGTACATCTCAGATACAAGATGAATTGATGAAAATATATGTCAAATAAGCTCCTCTTGCAATTTAGGGAATTGGTGGAAGTAAGTCGATAAGTGTACAAAGTCAATGATTAGTATCGCAGAAGCAGGAGCTATAGGTGGTGAAAAGGGCCATAACAGAAACGGGCCATAACAGGAAATCTAAAACGGGCCATAACAGGAAACTTAAAACGGGTCATAACAGGAAATCTAAAACGGGCCATAACAGGAAATCTAAAACGGGCCATAACAGGAAACTTAAAACGGGCCATAACAGGAAATCTGAAACGGGCTATAGCAGGAAACTTAAAACGGGCCATAACAGGAAATCTAAAACGGGCTATAGCAGGAAACTTAAAACGGGCCATAACAGGAAACTTAAAACGGGCCATAACAGGAAACTTAAAACGGGCCATAACAGGAAATCTAAAACGGGCCATAACAGGAAATCTAAAACGGGCCATAACAGGAAACTTAAAACGGGCCATAACAGGAAATCTAAAACGGGCTATAACAGGAAACTTAAAACGGGCCATAACAGGAAATCTAAAACGGGCCATAACAGGAAACTTAAAACGGGCCATATCTGGGAATCTAAAACGAACAAGATTTGTTAAACATAAGATAAGTTTATTTCTGATACAAAAAATAAATGTACATGTTTATTACTGGTACATGTACTTTTCAGACTCAAAATATACACACAAGATTACAAAGTTGTTATGTTCCTATAATCACATCTCGTAATCGATGAACTTCAGTCCTTGCCCTGAAGCGTGTACAATAAAATGCAGTTGCAGAGATTATTCCACAATTCAAGAATGCTGTACACCTATTTCAGAGCATTCAAATGGCAAATTATAGCTAATAGCATGACTCTTCATATACATGTAACCCTTATAATCTCAAATTATAACCGTAATGACCCTGGATTATAAGTACAAAATGTATATTATCACCCAGGGACTAACCATAAATGACTGGATTGTAACCCTGATATCACCCGGGGACTAACAATTAATGATTGGATTATAACCCTAATATCACCAAGGGACTAACCCTAAATGACTGGATTATAACCCTGATATCGACAAGGGATTAACCCTAAATGACACTGGATTATAACCCGGATATCACCTAGGGACTAACCCTAAATGACACTGGATTAAAATCCTAATATCACCAAGGAACTAGCCCTAAATGACACTGGATTATAATCCTGATATCACCCAGGGACTAACCCTAAATAGTTGGATTATAACCCTAATATCACCGGGGACTTTCCCTAAATGACACTGAATTGTAACCCTGATATCACCCAGAGACTAACCCTAAATGGCACTGGATTATAACCCTGATATCACCCAGGGACTAACCCTAAATGACTGGATTATAACACTAATATCACCCGGGGACTACCCTAAATGACACTGGATTATAACACTAATATCACCCGGGGACTACCCTAAATGACACTGGATTACAACCCTGATATCACCCAGGGTTTTACCCTAAATGACACTGGATTATAACCCTGATATCACCCAGGGACTAACCCTAAATGGCACTGGATTATAATCCTGATATCACCCAGGGACTTATACTTAATGACACTGGATTATAACCCTGATATCACCCAGGGTTTTACTCTAAATGACACTGGATTGTAACCCTGATATCACCAAGGGTTTTACCCTAAATGACACTGGATTATAACCCTAACATCACCCGGGGACTCACTCTAAATGACACTGGATTATAAACCTGGTATCACCCAGGGACTAACCCTAAATGACACTGGATTATAACCGTATTATCAACCACGGACTAACTCTAAATGACACTGGATTATAACCCTGATATCACCCACGGACTAACCCTAAATGACTGGATTATAACCTTAATATCACCCGGGGTCTTACCCTAAATGACTGGATTATAACCCTGATATCAACCAAGGACTAACTCTAACTGGCACTGGATTGTAACCCTATTATCACCCAGGGACTAACCCTAAATGACACTGGATTATAACTCTGGTATCACCAAGGGACGAACCCTAAATGACACTGGATTATAACCCTGATATCACCCATGGACTAACTCTAAATGACACTGGATTGTAACCCTAATATCACCCAGGGAATAACCCTAAATGACACTGGATTATAACCCTGGTATCACCAAGGGACTAACCCTAAATGACACTGGATTATAACACTAATATCACCCAGGGACTAACCCTTAATAACATTGGATTATAACACTAATATCACCCAGGCACTAACCCTAAATGACACTGGATTATAACCCTGGTATCACCAAGGGACTAACCCTAAATGACACTGGATTATAATCCTACTATCACCCAGGGACTAGCCCAAAATGACACTGGATTGTAACCCCTGATATCACCCAGGGACTAACCCTAAATGGCACTGGATTATAATCCTGATATCACCCAGGGACTTATACTAAATGACACTGGACTATAACCCTGATATCACCCAGGCACTAACCCTAAATGGCACTGGATTATAACCCTGATATCACCCAGGCACTAACCCTAAATGGCACTGGATTATAATCCTGATATCACCCAGGGACTTATACTTAATGACACCGGATTATAACCCTGATATCACCCAGGGTTTTACCCTAAATGACAATGGATTATAACCCTAACATCACCCGGGGACTCACTCTAAATGACACTGGATTATAAACCTGGTATCACCCAGGGACTAACCCTAAATGACACTAGATTATAACCGTATTATCAACCACGGACTAACTCTAAATGACACTGGATTATAACCCTGATATCACCCACGGACTAACCCTAAATGACACTGGATTATAACCTTAATATCACCCGGGGTCTTACCCTAAATGACTGGATTATAACCCTGATATCAACCAAGGACTAACTCTAAATGGCTCTGGATTGTAACCCTATTATCACCCAGGGACTAACCCTAAATGACACTGGATTATAACTTTGGTATCACCAAGGGACGAACCCTAAATGACACTGGATTATAACCCTGATATCACCAAGGGACGAACCCTAAATGACACTGGATTATAACCCTTATATCACTCAGGGACGAACCCTAAATGACAATGGATTATAACCCTGATATCACCCGGGGACTCGCTCTAAATGACACTGGATTATAAACCTGTTATCACCCAGGGACTAACCCTAAATGGCACTGGATTATAACCCTGATATCACCCAGGGTTCTACCCTAAATGACACTGGATTATAACCCTAATACCAACCGGAGACTAACCCTAAATGACACTGGATTATAACCCTGATATCACCCAGGGTTTTACCCTAAATGACACTGGATTATAACCATAATATCACCCGGGGACTAACCCTAAACGGCACTGGATTATAACCCTGACATCACCCAGGGACTAACTCTAAATGACACTGGATTATAACCCTAATATCAACCGGGGACTAACCCTAAACGACACTGGATTATAACCCTGATATCACCCAGGGACTCACTCCAAATGACACTGGATTATAACCCTAATATCACCCGGGGACAAACCCTAAATGAACCTGGATTATAAATCTGGTATCACCAAGGGACTAACTCTTGATGACACTAAATTATAACCCAGATATCACCCACGGACTAACTCTAAATGACACTGGATTATAACCCTGATATCACCCGGGGACAAACTCTAAATGGCACTGGATTATAACCCTAACATCATCTGGGGACTATTTTAAATGACACTGGATTATAACCCTGAACTCACCCAGGGACTTACCCTAAATGACACTGGATTATAACCCTAATATCACCCGGGGACTAACCCTAAATGGCACTGGATTATAACCCTAACATCATCCAGGGACTACCTTAAATGACACTGGATTATAACCCTGATATCACCCAGGGACTAACTCTAAATGACACTGGATTGCAACCCTAATATCACCCAGGCACTAACCCTAAATGACACTGGATTATAACCCGGATATCACCCAGGGACTAACCCTAAATGACACTGGATTATAATCCTACTATCACCCAGGGACTAGCCCAAAATGACACTGGATTGTAACCCTGATATCACCCAGGGACTTACCCTAAATGACACTGGATTATAACCCTGATATCACCCAGGGTTTTACCCTAAATGACACTGGATTGTAACCCTGATATCACCCAGGGACTAACCCTAAATGACACAGGATTATAACCCTGATATCACCCAGGGACTAACTCTAAATGACACTGGATTGTAACCCTGATATAACCCAGGGACTAACCCTAAATGACACTGGATTATAATCCTGATATCACCCAGGGACTTACCCTAAATGACACTGGATTATAACCCTGATATCACCCAGGGTTTTACCCTAAATGACACTGGATTGTAACCCTGATATCACCCAGGGACAAACCCTAAATGACACTGGATTATAACCCTGATATCACCAAGGGTTTTACCCTAAATGACACTGGATTATAACCCTGATATCACCCAGGGACTAACTCTAAATGACACTGGATTGTAACCCTAATATAACCCAGGGACTAACCTTAAATGACACTGGATTATAACCCTGATATCACCTGGGGATCCACTCTAAATGACACTGGATTATAACCCTAATATCACCCGGGGACTAACCCTAAATGGCACTGGATTATAATCCTAACATCATCCAGGGACTACCTTAAATGACACTGGATTATAACCCTGATATAACCCAGGGACCAACTCTAAATGACACTGGATTGTAACCCTAATATCACCCAGGGACTAACCCTAAATGACACTGGATTATACCCCTGGTATCACCCAGGGACTAACCCTTAATGACACTAGATTATAACCTTAATATCACCCGGGGACTAACCCTAAATGACTGGATTATAACCCAGATATCAACCAAGGACTAACTCTAAATGACACTGGATTGTAACCCTTTTATCACCCAGGGACTAACCCTAAATGACACTGGATTATAACCCTGATATCACCAAGGGACGAACCCTAAATGACACTGGATTATTACCCTTATATCACTCAGGGACGAACCCTAAATGACAATGGATTATAACCCTAATATCGCCCAGGCACTAACCCTAAATGACACTGGATTATAATCCTAATATCACCCAGGGTGTTACCCTAAATGACACTGGATTGTAACCCTGATATCACCCAGGGACTAACACTAAATGACACTGGATTATATCCCAAATACCAACCGGAGACTAACCCTAAATGACACTGGATTATAACCCTGATATCACCCAGGGTTTTACCCTAAATGACACTGGATTATAACCTTGATATCAGCCAGGGACTAACTCTAAATGACACTGGATTGTAACCCTAATATAACCCAGGGACTAACCTTAAATGACACTGGATTATAACCCTGATATCACCTGGGGACTAACCCTAAATGACACTAGATTATAACCCTATTATCACCCACGGACTAACTCTAAATGACACTGGATTATAACCCTGATATCACCCACGGACTAACCCTAAATGACTGGATTGTAACCTTAATATCACCCGGGGACTTACCCTAAATGACTGGATTATAACCCTGATATCAACCAAGGACTAACTCTAAATGACACTGAATTGTAACCCTATTATAACCCAGGGACTTACCCTAAATGACACTGGATTATAACCCTGGTATCACCAAGGGACTAACCCTAAATGACTGGATTATAACCCTGATATCAACCAAGGACTAACTCTAAATGACACTGGATTGTAACCCTAATATCACCCAGGGACTAACCCTAAATTACACTGGATTATAACCCTGGTATCACCAAGGTACTAACCCTAAATGACACTGGATTATAACCCTGATATCACTCAGGGACGAACCCTAAATGACACTGGATTATAACCCTGATATCACCCAGGGACTAACTTTAAATGACACTGGATTTTAACCCTGGTATCACCCAGTGAATAACTCTAAATGACACTGGATTGTAACCCTGATATCACCCGGAGACTTACCCTAAACGGCACTGGATTATAACCTTAATATCACCCAGGGACTAACTTTAAATGACACTGGACTATAACCCTAATATCGACCGAGGACTAACCCTAAATGACACTGGACTATAACCCTAATATCGACCGAGGACTAACCCTAAATGACACTGGACTATAACCCTAATATCGACCGAGGACTAACCCTAAATGACACTGGATTATAACCCTGATATCACCCAGGGACTAACTTTAAATGACACTGGATTTTAACCCTGGTATCACCCAGTGAATAACTCTAAATGACACTGGATTGTAACCCTGATATCACCCGGGAACTAACCCTAAATGACTGGATTATAACCCTGATATCACCCGGAGACTTACCCTAAACGGCACTGGATTATAACCTTAATATCACCCAGGGACTAACTTTAAATGACACTGGACTATAACCCTAATATCGACCGAGGACTAACCCTAAATGACACTGGACTATAACCCTAATATCGACCGAGGACTAACCCTAAATGACACTGGACTATAACCCTAATATCGACCGAGGACTAACCCTAAATGACACTGGATTATAACCCTGATATCACCCGGGGACTAACTCTAAATGACACTGGATTGTAACCCTGGTATCACCCAGGGACTAACTTTAAATGACACTGGACTATAACCCTAATATCGACCGAGGACTAACCCTAAATGACACTGGATTATAACCCTGATATCACCCGGGGACTACCCTAAATGACATCGGATTTTAACCCTGATATCACCCGGGGACTACCCTAAATGACATCGGATTTTAACCCTGATATCACCCGGGGACTAACCATAAATGACACTGGATTATAACCCAGATATCACCCTGGGATGAACCCTAAATGACACTGGATTATAACCCTGATATCACCCTGGGACTTACTCTAAATGACACTGGATTATAACCCTAATATCACCCAGTGACTAACTCTAAATGACACTGGATTATAACCCTGATATCACCCTGGGACTCAGTAAGCAGTTACAGTGAACTGTTATGTATGATCACAGTGTGACATGTTACTATGTATGTCAAACAATGCTGACTTATGACCAATGTACTGTTCCCCGTGGGCATGGTAGAACACCGAGACCAACTTTTGAAGCACACTCTCACTATTTTTTTCACATATAACAAATGCGGAAGATTAAAATGTGCAAACAAGATGAGGATTCTTCAATGTTATATGGTAGGACAAGGCGGTAGATGTAATTCTGTCGCCCCGATTACCCACCACTTTGTGTTAGATGTATTGAAAAGAAAAGTTATCAGATTTGTTCACATTTTCTATTGGACTAAGTAAAGTAACCAATTTTGAACTGAAATAATTGATTAAATGACTTGATTCAGATAATATTGAACAGGTTTCATGAGTTTTACCAAACACATCCCATGAATCTCAAGATGATTACTATAATACTGCAAAAGTCCATGGATATATACTACATGTATATCTATCATTTTATCAAAAATGAAGCATGAAACTATAAAAATACCTTATGGTTTGTTTCACAAACGTTGATCTAGGAAAATGCAATTTTGATTTCATATTTGACACATGTTGTAATCTTTATCTATTAACGGAAAAGACAATGACATAAGATAAACAATAAAAATGACACTTAATAAATTATACTATGAGTCATGATAAATCATGAAAATGACAGGTGATGACGCATTACAATGACACACAATAACTTAATTTAATGGTACATGATAAATCATTATGATGACATATAATAAATTTCATCATGTGTCATTATCATGATTCATCGTGTGTCATTTTACATATATCATAGTGTAAAAGTATGGAAGTTGATGTTTTAGAGGTATTTGATATTTTGGACTTTGTTTAGATTGTGGTTATTAACAGACTTTGAAATTAGGAAATTTACAGACATAGAAACTAACTTTGACATGTATAACTTATTAACAGGTGTAGAAGTTTTTTGATGTTAGATTAACTGGATAAGCCCTTAATTGAGTAAGCAGGTTCTTACCTGCCAAGCTGTCTAATTGCTTGCTCTACAGGTCAATTAGTGCCATTAGGTCATTGAGCTAGTTGTGTCACATACCTGTGGACACCTATATTGTGTAATCTATCTAATAGAAATTAAGCTGTAATTGTAATTGACCCCGCCTTATAATTTAGAACTAGCCAATATAATTGTACGTAGGATAAACTGTTTCTTTTACATTAGCCAATCAAATTGTATTTTAGGATGTCTATGTAATTTTGTAAATATGTAATAAGAGAATGCAAGAGAGTGAAGTGAGAGATCATCAGAGTCACGGACAGGAGCGAGAGTGCAGGTGCTGGTCTTATACCCTGGACCAATGGAATTAACCAACTTTAAAGTATAGGCCAGCACCGAGATATGAAGCTATAGACTTTGTAATATATCTTGGTGGACATGTCAATAAACAACATACAAAGAGAATTTGGACTATCTCCTTCATTACCAGTGTAAAACAGACACAGTGACAGATGGCGGAGAATTCTCAAGAACCGGACCTCGAGACGACGCAAGCCAAGAAGATATGACAGATCGATCTACAGAACTTTTTCAAAATTTAGAATTGCCTTCGGGTATGCCATAGTAGAGACTGCAGCATGTGCATCAAGTGGAAATGGACATTATGAACTCAAGGACAAAGATCAGTCGCAAGTGTAATTCAGGTGAAGGACAACAGAAGATGATTTACGTATGGAGTTATAGAGGGGGATATTGTTAAAACCCTAAGCAAAAAGTGCAAACGAAATTACCTGCAGGACATAAAAACAAAGTTGAAGGTGCCAATGGACAAAAACGGTTTCAGGATGTACTTCGACCAAATAGACAGATTTTATATTAAATAACCAATAATATCAAAGAGATGTTTGGAAGGACTGTTTTTGACGAGTTTTTTTCTATGTGTGTTAATGAAGAGATGTTGATACGTTTATAGATGATGAAGATTTCAAGAAGATGTTGATATGTTTTATAGATGATGAAGATTTCAAGAGATGTTGATGAGTTTATGGATGATGAAGATTTCAAGAGATGTTGATATGTTATATAGATGATGCAGATTTCAAGAGATGTTGATGAGTTTATGGATGATGAAGATTTCAAGAGATGTTGATATGTTATATAGATGATGAAGATTTCAAGAGATGTTGATGAGTTTATCAATGATGAAGATTTCAAGAGATGTTGATGAGTTTATGGATGATGAAGATTACAAGAGATGTTGATAATTCAGTGTTTAGATGATGAAGATGTTGATGATAGATGATAGTATTGATGATGAGGTGGATGTAATGTGGAAGATGAGGATAATGATGAAGATAATACTAGTTGATAAAGTTGATGTCTTGTTAGTTTAATAGTGAGTAACAAGTCTATTCTAGTATAAGGACCAAAAAGTAAGCAGTCAGGTACTACTTATAATTGATAATTTTATATATTGTTTTGAAAATATATAAAGTCAGTCTTATATTTGTAAAGAGGAAATGATTAAGCTGTCAAGGTATATGAATTTTTTGTAATATAGATAGTGTGTTTTCTAATGATTATAATTAACAGTAATCACATTTTTATTCAGTTCACGAAGTTTTGAAGTGGTAGCAAAATTTTTTTTTTTTTTTTTCATTTATCTTTTTCCATATAATGTAATTTTCAATGTGTGTATCTATAGACTGATCACCTATATACATATGCATTGTCACGCTGTCTGTCATGACTTGATCAATCATAACAGGCATGTATATTTTACTTCCTAAACATAACATGTTCTTTTTATTGTAAATAAATTTTTCTTTTCTTATTATTTAGTATACAATTACGGATATCAGACATATATATATATATAATTTTTTTTTTTTTGGAGTTTGCGGAGCAAACTAAGTGAGATGGGAGGAATATATCATAGTGTAAAAGTATGGAAGTTGATGTTTTAGAGGTATTTGATATTTTGGACTTTGTTTAGATTGTGGTTATTAACAGACTTTGAAATTAGGTAATTTACAGACATAGAAACTAACTTTGACATGTATAACTTATTAACAGGTGTAGAAGTTTTTTGATGTTAGATTAACTGGATAAGCCCTTAATTGAGTAAGCAGGTTCTTACCTGCCAAGCTGTCTAATTGCTTGCTCTACAGGTCAATTAGTGCCATTAGGTCATTGAGCTAGTTGTGTCACATACCTGTGGACACCTATATTGTGTAATCTATCTAATAGAAATTAAGCTGTAATTGTAATTGACCCCGCCTTATAATTTAGAACTAGCCAATATAATTGTACGTAGGATAAACTGTTTCTTTTACATTAGCCAATCAAATTGTATTTTAGGATGTCTATGTAATTTTGTAAATATGTATTAAGAGAATGCAAGAGAGTGAAGTGAGAGATCATCAGAGTCACGGACAGGAGCGAGAGTGCAGGTGCTGGTCTTATACCCTGGACCAATGGAATTAACCAACTTTAAAGTATAGGCCAGCACCGAGATATGAAGCTATAGACTTTGTAATATATCTTGGTGGACATGTCAATAAACAACATACAAAGAGAATTTGGACTATCTCCTTCATTAACCAGTATACAACAACAAGGGTGGTCGTCAGGGTGTGGTTTATTCTACCAATGCTAATTCCCCAGACTAAGAACTGTATAGCCACATCCTGATTGACAATCCGACACCAAAGTTCACCATGGGCCACAATCGGGCCCAGTGACACATATATATATTTACATTTGCTCTGCATTGCAACTATATAACAGTACCAAGGCCAGTTCCGTGTTATGAGAGCATAACACTGGAGTGGTCATTATGACGTCATTACGATTGTGACGTCATAATCATAACGTTGGAAATAGCCGGCTGATACTGGCTGTTCGCTGTTCCATTTATTAGAAATCTACCTTAAATTTTCAGAACAAAATGTAGAATATAAATATAATTTTTTTATCAAAACCAATGGAAAAATGTAAATTTATATAAGCATTAAACATCATTCTGTTCCGTGTTATGGTCCTATAACACGGAACAGGATTGCAGACAAACAATCATAACACGTGTTATTCATTTTGTCTGCGAGCCTGTTCCGTAGGACCATAACACGGAATAGAATGCTGTTTAATGCTTAAATGAAGTACATGATGAGTGATTAGAAACATACTTTGACAGTCACATTAATGAAGTTATTGTCAAAGAACTATGTGACGGAGCTATAATATTAAATCAGTTCAAAGTATCTAATTCTCTTTTTATGAATTTATAACTGAACAAAAACAATCTTTCACATTTCAAACTTTCATTTCAATCTATTAATTGTCCCTAGGGAAATGATTTACATAAAGACAGACCTGAAACACTCTGACACAGTGGTCGGCCTCATCTCCAATCCACAGTCTGCCCTTGTAATCAATAGCTATACTAAATGGGTGAGCAAACTCTTCAATGTCCCCTGGTGCCATGATGCCCAAGAATTCACCTTGTGGATTCAGGACATGGATTAATCTTGAGGATACATCTAATATGTACAAGTTTCCTGTTCTATCGAAACACAGATTCAGGGGCAGGAACTGTACATCTTCTTGGGCTGCTAAAAGGAATGGAAAGTGGTGTCTGCGGTCAGCTCCCTTGTACTGAGAAAATATTTCACCGTCAGGAGATAAAAGGAAAACACATCCCCTTCCTTTGTCTGCTACTGCTATTGATCCAATCATAGGATTGACAGCTACAGCCGCTGGATTCTCAAATATGGGACCTGATCTGCTGTATCTTACCTCTCTGATCAGGGAACCTTCTTTTGACAATATGGACAGACTTCCTTCATTGACGGTTGATTTATCCTTTTCTGGGTCTGATTTTTCAGCAGGTTTTGAAGAGGGGCCACAAAATACTACCCGTCCATCAGGAAAGGCCGCCAGAGAATGTGGATGAATGTCTCCAGTGTTGGAAAAGCCCCTTACCATGGAGTCTGACAGCAGTGCCACAATAGACTTGTCTCCCCAGAGGGAGATAAGGAACGCACCGTCTGGCTGCCACACCAGGGACGTTATTATACCACCAAGGTGAATGATTTGTTTTCTCTCTCCTTCCCATGTATAACGGACCAAGTCTGGACCAGCGGTAGGAATTATCCAACACTCATCCTCAGATATAGGATGTATACAGTTGATAAACGGACGTTCACTGCTGCCTGGAAATTCACATTCTATAACAAACGTTGATAAAGGTTCTACTTTAAAATTTGTTCGCATTGGAGGCAAGGCAATAGACAGGGAAAAAGGTATAGCCAATGTTGATGAATTGCGTCGCTGCTGTCGCCGACCTGAGTCTGTCGGCTCATCTTCATCAGAGTCAGAGTAAGAGGTGTTGTCATCTCTACTGTCAAATACGGTGAGATGATCCTCGCCCGACAGTCGAAGCGCTTCCCTGTGATCAAACGCACATTCACTACACATGGCCTGACTGCAGTGTGAACATGTTTTCAGGACACGTTCCTTCCTGCAGCAGCCACAGGGTAGAACTACTCCCTCGAGCTTCAAATCTGTGTCTGCTATGAAATAGTTTGTCAAGAATTCATCGACACCATTTGCTGGTATTTCCCAGACTTGTCGACATAGTGGACAAGTCAGCTCACTACGCCCTCGATTTTTACGAGTGTAGTTCCTCAGACACTTGCAGCAAAAGGAATGGCAGCACTTGAGCAACTTTGGCTCTTTAAAGTCATCCCAACAAATTGGACAGTTATCTGCTGTGGAATCCATTACAACATGTTGCCTCTCCTACCTCACATCATTTGATTTCTTCAAAAGAAAACAAAAACAGTGAATATTACATGCCATAACAGGATTTTAACAATGAATTATCACTAATTATATAAATTTGTCTGGGATGTTAACCCGAGTGCATGCAAATATTACCAAAGGTCATGTGCCTGCAGCTATTTTTTTTAAAGATGATGAAATTACTGGGAATGTTTTAGAAAATTAAGTTCTGATGAGTGGCTACATTTAGTGAACAAACTTCATGATAGATGTTGATCAAAAAACTTTATAAACTATATCTATTTACAACAATTTAAGCATTGATGACCATTTTTTTTAGTTTCATTGGGGTATGAAAAAAAATTTGTTTGCAAACTGTATGAATCTGGTTGCGGATTCTTACAAAAGTTTGCAAGCAAAATTTTTTTTTCATAACCCTATGAAATTAAAAAATAATTGACATCAATGTTTATAATTAATTTTTGAAACTTATTTTTAAATTTAAAACATGTTTATGTACAATTTGACTGATCTAACAACGGATTCTTTTTTACAATTCAATACAGAACGTCAATTGCCGCATTGTGACGTCACATTTTTCGCGCCATTTTCGGGTTTTTTTAAAAGGGGTATGAAAAGAAAATCTCAACCAATCAGAAAGCCGTATTCTGCATACAATCAATGGAAAATTAATTATTACATGTATGAAAAAAGTTATCCAATGTGGTGAAAGGCAAGTGTGCAATTCACTGCACCACTCTACCCAATGTGTTGTTAGGGGCCAGAGCAAACTCTGACTAAAAGGCATTTTAACAATAAAACCTGATAGTTGACAATGATTGGCTCAATTTTACTGCCAAACACACTTGCTAACAAGTGTCTTTTTCGTGGTTTGCATTGAAGCCACCCCTATATCTTTTTCAAGCAAAAAAAGCTGAAAAGGACCCCACCAATTTCCATGATTCCCATTTAAACCATGCAGAAGGACCCCATTTATTTAGGAAAGGACCCAATTTATTAAGGAAAGGACCCCATTAACATGTATTTAGGAAGGGATCCCATTTATAAAATAATCAGTACAAACCCTGTTTATTTTCCCAAATTTACAAAAACCGAGGAATTCTATCAATGCAAATAAGAACAATGTCTTATTTTCCTAAATGACTGACTGTTTTATTTTAGATATACATGTAGTACTGCTTTCGTTTATTTTGTAGCGGGGGGGGGTTTGTTATTATTGTACATGTTCTATATGTTAATTGTTAATGTGTTTACTTGGTAAGGGTCAGTTAGTGTAGGTTTCATGTGCTAGTTTTAGGTCAGGGTGCACTGGTGTCACCCAACCTCTGTTGTTGTTGTGTCTTGTCCACGTATAACTGTCCTGTGCTACATTGTAAGTGTTGTCAGTTTACCTGTCTGTAACTTCATGCTTTGCTGTCTGTGCCTGTCCCCGTGTAAGCATCAATACTGTACATGTATTTTCATTGGTCCGTTGGTTTGTATTGTCAATGTAGTGTATATAGTGGAGTGTTACGTTCTGTGCAGGGCAGTCAAAGGATTGAGTTCCTAAGCCACTGTAGCTGTTAGGTACAGCTGTATATATTAGCTTAGAGTTAGTTGGTATATGGGCGGAATGGGAGTTAGGGGTAGGTGGTTTGTGTAAGTTTATGTAGCTACATGTAAGAAATATTCGAGTAGGAAATGTTAGGCTGTTAGGGTTAGTTGGGGTGTGTCTGTGGGGGTCTAGGATGTTGTAAATATCACTGTTATTATTTGTTATTGTGTCCTTCGTATCTATCTGTTGTATAATAAATGCTTTGTTAATTCTACATCCATACATAGTCGAGTATTTTCTCCATCGACGAAACAAGCATATACCCATCGAACCTGGGTTGCTGAGGGTAGCGTGTCGGATGCAGTTTGTAACCCTACAAACTGGGCCGGCACGCTCCTGTTACAATTTTATAGGGTAAACAACAACAACATAAAACAAACATTTTATGTTATAAACAACTGATAAATTAAAACATATTGTAAAGTTACAATGTACATGGAAGTCTAGGGTTTTTTAGCCAAGCTATAACGACGTGATCTCCTAGACTGTACATACCATGTAGAAAGGTGCACTGAGCGTTGGTGGTTTCAATACCGAAAGCGAAAGTAAATATGTAAACGCTTATTTTTCAATACCAGTTAGTGAAGAGAATGCCAATGTAGTACCAGGCAAGTGAATCGTTCTTTCTATAACAAACTGAACTCTGAACATACTGTTTAAGACGACTTAAACCGTAACATCAATGTACATTCTGTACCCACCTCGTCAGTATCGTCCATTTCCTCAATTTTCGACGGAGCATTTAGCTTCCGGCTTTCCGTTTTGATCATTTCCGGTAGGAAACTAGCTATAGTAAAGACATGCATTGACTGAATTGACATGAACACTGTGAAGTTTGCACGTAAAATAATAAACATTTCTACCACAATAAGGGGGTGTTATTAAATTCTCAGTGTATTATATAAGCATTACAACTGATGAATAACATTCTGTTCATATCACACGTGGAATAAATTCTAAACGCATTTTATTGGCTGACACAGAGACGTACATGTATAAAGCTAGAGATTGGCAACTCGCGTAGATCTCGCAATTTCTCGCATGCGCCTATTGTTTTAAGAGATTTGTTGCGAGATAGGGCTGCGGTCCGCGTGTAGTGGATACTGGAGACAGGTTTAGTGACAGATCTCAAAAAATAAACATGCGATAAAAAAGTCCATCTGTTTAATAAAATAGATGTATATATGCACTTTTCACAATCCATAGGGATCGTTATTAGTGTAAAATAAGGGTGACTATAACTTGTGTGAAAATGTAAATTATATTTTTTGCCTGTAAGAGATTGGGTATGAATTGGTTGTTGGCAGGGTGTGTAAATATGAACTTCGCCTAGAATAGTTATACTAATTAGTCAGAAGTGTAAGATTACAATTTATAGTACTGAACGATCCCTAATAAAATGTTGGCGTTCAGAGATACACCCATCTTAGGGGAGTCGTACAAAGGGAGGAAGGTGTGGGTAGGGACAAAAAGCCGCGGGTGTATCTCTGAACGCCAACATTTTTAATTTGCCTACAGGGTAGTTTGTTGTGATAGGGGTTATAGTCTTTTTCCTTAAAGTAGTCTCAGTTCCAACAGGTAAATTTACCTGTAAAAGTTACCTGTTGGTACTCAGGCACAAGTATTACAATAAAAATATCATAAAATTATCTACTTTTTTTAATCAGAAATATTAAACTGTGTAAGTAATAAATAATGTAACAATTATAAGATTTGTGATTATTAATTAAAATTCAATGCTTAATAATTTTCTACAAAAAAAAAACTTTCTATTTCACCATTGAATTATTTTATGACTAATTCCTACTTTTAAAAGATACTGTTGTAAAAATATTTTTGTATATAATAGATGAATAATTTAATAGGTTTTGATGATTGATTTTTATAAGGTGTTGATGCCAATTAATATCAATTTATTTACTTAATTTTAGTTTGTACATTTTTGCTTGGATATGTATGATTTATTAAATTCCAACTTACACAATAATTCAATACCCATAGAAAGTGAGGTTTATTTAATCAAAGGTATTGTAGGTAAGCTCATTAACCATTCAATTCATTTATTACCTTAAACCTTACGGTTTATCAGTATAAGATGTATACATACAAGTACATATATACAATGCAAAATACAAATAGATACATGTACAACCCAATATAGTTCAGACACACACAGACCGCAAGACACAACCGTAGCGATAGTGTAGAGAGGTATTTCACTAGATTAAAATGTGTTCAATTGTCTTTTGTTACAGAGGACAATAAATTTACCTAAATTCGAAAAGATTCTGGTTTTAAAGATTTGTATATTTTTTTCCGTATGAGGTTTTCTATTGTAATACAGTTTGATGAAACGGTTTTCGTAATGACTGCGTTTTATTACAAAATAGTACAATCCACTGTCGCAATACGTACAAATCCTATTAATTTGATCTAGGCCTATTACATTAAACTGTCCCATTTCAATATTCAGTTTATGAGACAACACTCTGATTTTTGCTATTTCTTTAAACAAATAGGTTTTGTCGAATACGATTTAAAGACAAAATTACCACTAAGAGATCTGATTGATGAGCTGAAAGGGAAAGTTTTCGACCTGGAAACTGAAAACGAACATCTCCGTCAGACTGTTGGACATTTAGAGACACAAGTAAATGACCTACAGTGTTCCAAGGACGCCATGGAGGCCCGTCACAACGATCTGGAGCAGCACGGACGGAAAAATTCACTCCGAATACATGGACTCAAGGACACAGATTCCGAAAGTGTAGAGGACTGTGTGAACAAGATTGTGAACTTTGTAACCGGAAAACTGGACGTGCAGCTTACTAGTAATGATATAGATATTGCCCATCGCCTTGGAAAATTTAACAAACAACGACCAAGAAACGTCATCGTCAAATTTACTCACCGACGGAAACGGAACGAAATCATCAAAGCCCGGACAAAACTGAAAAAGACTGGATACACAATCTTTGAGGATCTCACGCGGACCAATCAACAGATTCTCAAAGAAGCGTACAAACTTCAGTGTGTGAGGAACTCTTATAGTACGGACGGTAAGCTCTTTGCTATTCTGACTGACAATAAGAAAAGAAGACTTCTTTATGGCATGCCGCTCGCGGACACATATCTCATGGATGATTCCAATTTTCTGTAAACTGTGAATATGAACGTAGTAGAAGTTATATCGGCTGTGGACTATAGGCACAACGGTGCCGGCCAGAAATGTTTTCTGGTTCAGCCGATCTTGACGTTCTATTGGGATTTTATGTGTTATTTGTGTATGTGTGTTGTGTGTCAATTCCGTGGATATTTTTAGGGATCTATATTTCTTATACTCCGGTAAGTGGATTATATATTATATGTATTTGATATACAATAATATGTATTAAACTATATAATAATCATATTTTCCTATGTGTTTCTAATACACAGAATTTTATATTAGTATTAGCGCAAAATATATATACAGTATACGTGAATACATACATAGAGAAATGATTATGTTATGATTCCGGATTGTAACAAGTCTTAGTCTATCCGTTTCCAATAGTTGTTATACTACTTCCGGTTTACATGTTTACTTCCTGTTAGCGATGTGTGCAAGTCTGGAATGATGTGATGTAAGAATCAAGAATTATGTGCTGTCAGCAGTGGTCTCTTTGGATTGACCTCTTTAACAATGTCTTTTATACTTTCTTTACCTGTACTTATCTCTCTTTTTGTCCACACTCTTTTTCTTTACTCTTGGATGGTTCGCATTTTCTCGTTCTTGACTTTCAGTTATGGCTAATGAAATACAATTCTTGTCGGCAAATTGCCAAGGCCTGGGGGACAAATTTAAACGTAAAGATGTTTTCTCTTATCTAAGATCGACTAACTGTAATGTTTTTTGTCTTCAGGATACTCATTTTACCCAAGAGCAGGAAAGTATTATCAGAAATGAATGGGGATTTAGTTGTTATTTTAACTCTTACAGGTCGAATGCAAGAGGGGTTGTTGTTCTTTTTAAAAACAATTTTGAATTCAAAGTAATTAAAGAGAAGAAAGATAATAGCGGTAATTTTTTAGCCTTAGATATAGAGATAGAATCTTTCAGAATTACTCTCATCAATGTGTATGGTCCAAATAAAGACAATCCCGAATTTTATAATATTATATCAGAAACTATTGAAGAGTTTGGCAATACTTATGCTATAATTTGTGGGGATTTTAATCTAGTAATGGATCCGAAGTTTGATTATGATAAAAATTACAAGAACCTTAATAATCCTAAAGCTAGAGAAAAGGTTTTAGAAATAGCTGACAACTTAGCATTAATAGATATTTATAGAGAGCAACATGAAGATGTAAGAAGATATACTTGGAGGAAAAGTAATCCTTTAAGGCAAGCACGTTTAGATTTTTTTCTCATATCTGATAATTTGATTTCGAGTACAAATAAGTCTAGTATAGAATCTGGATACCGATCTGACCATTCATTTCCAACTATATCATTGAAACTTCATAAATTTGTGGCTGGTAAAGGTGTGTGGAAATTTAATAATAGTTTATTACAGGATATGGAATATTTAGATACTATAAAAGAGTGTATTATTGAAACAAAAAAACAGTACTGCCTTCCAGTTTACAACCTATCAAACTTAAATAAGATTTCTGATGCAGACATTTTATTTATAATAGATGACAAATTATTCCTTGAAACATTACTTATGCTAATTAGGGGTAAAACCATAAAATATTCATCCCATAAGAAAAAACAACAGAATATTAGGGAAGACAATCTTAAGAAGATCATAAAAGCACTTGAAGAACAGACTGAAATTGACATTATTGATTTGCAATTAAAAAAAAAAGAATTACAGACAATTAGGGAAAATAAAATAAAAGGTAGCATAATTAGATCTCGAGCTAAATGGATTCAAGAGGGGGAAAAGCCTACCAATTACTTTTTCAGTTTAGAAAACAGAAATTTCACTTCAAAAATTATACCAAAATTACAATTAGATGATGGGAAAATTATTACAAATCAGGAAGATATTTTGGAAGAAGTTCGCAAATTTTACGAAAAATTGTATGATTCTGATAGTGTTTTAGATGATGTTAACTTAAGTGAACTTTTAGATCCTTTTGATGTTAATAAAGTTAGCAAGCATGATTCAGAAAAAATGGATGGTTTAATCACTTTGGCAGAAGCTGGGAAAACATTGAAAAACATGAAAAATAACAAAAGTCCGGGTATTGATGGCTTTACATCCGAGTTCTTCAAATGTTTCTGGAAATATTTAGGCAATTTTGTTGTTCGGTCTATAAATTTGGGTTACAAAACTGGTAATTTATCTATTTCGCAACGACAAGGCATTATTTCATGCATTCCCAAAGGAAACAAACCCAGACATTTTATTAAAAATTGGAGGCCCATCTCATTATTAAATGTTGTCTATAAAATAGCATCTGGTACTATTGCTCGTCGACTCAAATCAGTTTTAGACAAAATTATTGACAAAGATCAGACTGGATTTTTAGAGGGGCGTTATATAGGGGAAAACACCAGACTTGTGTATGAAATTATGCAATATGCAGAAGAAAATGATATTCCAGGTATGTTTTTGATGATAGACTTTGAAAAAGCGTTCGATTCGGTTTCCTGGATATTTATTGAAAAAGTCTTAAATTTTTTTAACTTTGGAAATAGTATAATTAATTGGGTTAAAATATTACATAATAATGCTAGTGCTACCATTAACCAGGGAGGGAACTTATCTTCATTTTTTCCAATAAAAAGAGGTTGTCGTCAAGGTGATCCTATTGCGCCATATATTTTCATTCTATGCGCAGAAATTTTAGCTGTTAAATTAAGGCATAACGATAGAATTAAAGGTATAGATGTTAATAATTGTCCGATTCTCCTATCTCAATATGCTGATGATACAGCTCTTGCACTTGATGGTACTGAAAATTCACTCCAAGAATCAATTAAGGAACTTAACTCTTATGCAAATATGTCAGGATTAAAAATGAATATTTCTAAAACTCAGGTAGTTTGGATAGGTAGTAAGAAATATAGCACAGAGAAACTTCTTCCAGATTTAAATTTACAGTGGGGTAGAGAACAATTCACACTTCTTGGCATTGAATTCCATGTTAATCTACACAAAATACCTAGATTGAACTTTGATAAGAAACTAATAAAACTTAAATCTCTTATTAAATCATGGAATAGAAGAATATTAACACCAATTGGTAAAATTAATATAATTAAATCTATCTTGATTTCACAACTTAATCACTTATTCATTGCACTACCAAACCCAGATGAAAAATTTCTTTCTAAACTGAATACCATTTTGTACGGATTTTTATGGAATAGTAAAAGAGATAAAATTAGAAGGGATATTGTAATTCAGGAGTATATTGATGGTGGACTTAAAATGATAAATATAAAATCTTTTATAGATTCGCTCAAGTTAGGTTGGATCAGAAGAATCTTTCAAAGTACATCTAAATGGCAAACTATTTTTAGAACATATGTAAATATAGATTTGTTGGCTAACTGTGGAATTGATTATATACACTTATGTCAAAATAAATGTAAAAATAAGTTCTGGTTAGATGTTTTCAAAGCCTGTAAAAAATTGTTTGCTGCAAATGAAGTGAATATAAACAAAAGTGAAGTTTACTTGAAAACTCCTTTATGGTTCAATAATAAAATTCTAATTGATAGAAAATCAAGTTTCATAAAAGACTGGTATAATAAAGGTGTTGTGATTATAAATGATCTGATTAAAGATTATCATTCCGGTACTTTTTATACTTTCCATGAATTTACTCAAACATATCATATACAGACAAATTTCCTTCAATATTGTAGTATTATTTCTGCTGTTAAAAAATCGAATTCTAATCCGGTTTTTCCTTGTTCCAAAATTGTATACCCTTCAATTCCTTTGAACTTAGAATTATTTCTTAAAGAGTCTAAAGGCTCCAAACACTTTTATAACATTCTTATAAAAAACAACAGAATACCTTCTGGACAGAAAAAATGGAGTGAAATTTTTGATTTAAGTAATTCCACTTGGCACCAGATATTTAAACTTCCTTTTGCTATAACTAAAAACACAAAACTTCAATGGTTTCAATCTAGAATTAACCATCATATTCTGACTACAAATTCCTTCTTATTTAAAGCTCGAATAGTGATATCTCCTCTGTGCTTACTTTGTAATTCTGAAACTGAAACTATTATTCATATTTTATGGGAATGCCAAGAGGTTCAGAATCTACTAATTAATTTTGGAGTCTTGTTAGATACACTCATTATTCCTTTTAATTTCAACAAAGAATCTTATCTCTTTGGAATTCTGACATATAATGGTAATGTTAGTAAAATTGACAATGAAATACTCATCGTTATTAAGTATTATATTTACAAAATGAGATGTTTACATAGCGCCCTGAATATAAACGCACTAGTTAACACAATAAAAGACTATCATAATGTACAGAGATATATAGCGGTTAGTAAGGGTGATGTTGCTAAAGAAAGATTTAATAATGTGTGGAAAAAGTGGGAAAAACTTGTCACTCTTTAAAGTTTATCTTTTTATTTTTTTTTCTCTCTCTGATTATGTGTTTGAATCTGTGCCCACCCCCCACTCCTCCCCCAAGCTGTGATAAATTGCCTTTCCCACTGATTACTTTCATCGTATAACTTATCTATTCATGAAACCATACTTTCACTGCTTTCCATCCATCTTCTTTCCCTTCTCTTTCTCTTTCCTCAACCATCTTACTTTCGCCCCCCCCCCCCCCATCTCTCCCTCTTTCTCACCCCCCATTCTCTCTCTCTTGAAAAAAACTCACAAAACATGTTTATACCAATGCATAGAATCATAAAGTGCATGGCAATGGCAACTGTTAGATAAATATTTTTTTGTTGGATATAGATGATAAGGATGGTAGGATGATGAGTATGATAATGATAATGATGAGTGCTTATTTATGAATGATGTTGATGATGGTTATTAATACATATGGATAAATACAATGTTGGTAACAAATTTATGAAGATGATGCTTGTATGATGATATGTGCTTATTGATAATGATGATGATGATGATGATTGTCTATATGGATGTTGATGATGATGATTGTCTATATGGATGATGATGATGATGATGATGATTGTCTATATGGATGTTGATGATGATGATGATTGAATATATGGATGTTGATGATGATGATTGTCTATATGGATGTTGATGATGATGATGATTGTCTATATGGATGATGATGATGATGATGATGATGAATTTCTATTTGGATGTTGATGATAATGGTTGTTTATATGGATGTTTATGATGATGATTGTTTATATGGATGTTGATGATGATGATTGTCTATATGGATGTTGATGATGATGATTGTCTATATGGATGTTGATGATGATTGTCTATATGGATGATGATGATGATGATGATGATGATTGTCTATAGGGCTGTCAATGACGATGATTATGATTGCCTATATGGATGTTGATGATGATGATTGTCTATATGGATGATGATGATGATGATGATGATGATGATGATGATGATGATTGTCTATATGGATGTTGATGATGATGATTGTCTATATGGATGATGATGATGATGATGATGATTGTCTATATGGATGATGATGATGATGATGATTGTCTATATGGATGATGATGATGATGATGATGATTGTCTATATGGATGATGATGATGATGATGGTGACGATTGTCTATATGGATGATGATGATGATGATTATCTATATGGATGATGATGATGATGATGATGATGATGATGATTGTCTATATGGACGATGATGATGATGATGATGATGATGATGGTGATGATTGTCTGTATGGACGATGATTGTGATGATGAGTGTTGATGACGATGTGATGAGTATGATGATGATTGTCTATATGGATGATGATGATATGATGATTATGATGATGATAATAACGATGTATTGTTATATTCATGTAATGTGATGAAAAATAAAAAAAAAAAAAAAAAAATTACCACTAATGAATTTTCGAAGTGGACAGGCATTTTGATGACACATTTATATAGTCAATACATTGTTGTTGAAAAATATCTGTCATTCTATATTAAATAGTGATTAATGCTTTACCTTCATTCAGTGTATTTTCTGTTTGCTACACATATCCCAAACCTATTCTAAACAGATTGTTTCTTATACTATCTGTCCACTCATCGCCCTTTTCAACCATTTCATCGTAACATGCAATTGTCTGAGTTTTTAACTTTAAGCAAATATTTGAAAATTATAAACTTTCGAATAATAATAAATGAAAGCCTTCCTAATTCATGATTGATCATGATATTTTGCGTACTTTTCTTAACCCCTAAATTCTCTTACAAAAATTTAGATGCATTTTTTTTTCAATAATAGGCGCTTAATGAAACCCTCACACTTCAGATCTATAATTTAAAATGCTGCTTACAAAAGTGTGAAAAAAACTAAGTTGGGTTCGAAATTGAAATATTTACTTTTAAAAAAATGCATAATTCCAAATAAAGCTTTTCAACCTTGTTCAGCTATTTTCTCTTGTATTGTCAAGAATTTTCTGTTATATATCAACAGAATTCCTAGGTATCTAAAACTGATTTCTAACAATTTAAGACTAATTACTTTATTGAATAATTTTCTCTGAACGCCAACATTTTTAATTTGCCTACAGGGTAGTTTGTTGTAACACCTACCTATTGTTAAAAAAAATGTTGGCGTTCGGAGAACACACCCCTAAGATCTCCACACAGGTAAGTCATCTGCACACCTGTGATGACCCCCTCGGCTCTCCATCCCCACAGGGGTTATTTGTGTGTCCCAGTATATAATAAGCATTGAAATGACAACTAGCAAAAAGGCGAAGTGAATAAATTATCATTTGGATGCTCATACATGTACAAAAAGTTAAACATTGTGAAATCACATGGTTTTTTTTTAAATATGTTTTGATGTTATAGTTCACTCTTTATTCAGTTAGATTTTATTTCAAATCGGTATATATATGAGAAGTGATATTAAGAAAAAAAAATTGAATTTAAATCATGTATACAATGTAGATTTAAAATTGAACGTCTAGCAAAAAAGGAGTTTAACAACAGTTTTGCCTGTTTTTGTTTTTGTATTATGACTTCCTCATTTGAAACACTGGTACATTCTCAGATGTATTAAGCAATTTTGCCGTCATTTCCCGAAGCCGAACCAAAGGAGACTGATATATAACATATTATAAAATACAAATCACCAAACAGATTTAAAATTGACCGTCTAGAAAAAAAGCAGTTTAAAGAAAATTCTTGCCTATTTTCTTCATACAGTAAACCACGGTAAATTTTCATGTTTTATCTGCATAATCATAAGTTTATGGAGTTGAAGTGAAAAACAGCAAAAAATAACAACAATAGCAATCAAAATATGTTGAAATAGATTTTCTAGGAAAAAATCAAAGCATATACTATTCATTTTTTAATTTTGATATGCCGCTTATGGCAGCCGTATTTTTTGTATTTCGGAACTCCTCTAACAGTATCATAGACCGTAGGAATGAAATTGATGGATTCCGCATATTCCGCCCGACACGGGTGAGCTCCGGTAAGAGAAAGACAGAGTTGCCAATCTCTGGCTTCATACGTCTCTGGATGACATAATGAGCTTTGGAACTTATAGCGTGTTCCATTTATCGGAACGTTCCAGATGTGCCAACTTAATTGGAACTTGTCCGCTAAATGGAACATAACCCTTCCACGCCCCGCCCCCATGTACATTGTAGCAACTAACGTCACGTGACGTCATACTCCGGCATCATAATGTAAACAAGCCAAAGCAAATCTGTGCCCGTGATGATGGCGGTGGCGACTGTCGCATTGCTTTGAGACATTCCCGATGATTTTTGAATGGAATACTTTCAAGAGACAAGTATTTCTGATAAATATCTACCTAAGGAAACAATTTATTTCATAGAGGGTCATGTCCACAACCTGAATAGATATCAAATTGATGCAGAAGCGGCATAAGTTAGACCGCGGGATTTTGTTTTTCATCCGATTTTCTTGATATTGCACATACTTGAAGACGGTAATTACAGGTGTAGCTATTTAACCTATTTTTTTTACATACTTTTCACGTGCTTTGTTTTCGGGAAATACATCGATGATATTCAATGGTTTACCGGATAGGACCTAATATACTGTAGATCTAATCAAATATACTTTTCATATTTCACGAGTATGGCAGATTTTTTTTATATTCACGAGTGCGAAATTATATTATTGGAGGAATGAGCACATGATTATCTGTAAGTTGGTGAAATTTCAAAAACACCACTGAAAAAAAAGTCTTAAAAGCAATATTGAATTATCACAATGAATGCTTTTGGCAAATCGGATCACTGCCCAAAGCCGTTGCCTGTTAGTACTCGCACTGTACCAAAGCAGGAGAAAAGCAACAGATTAAAACAACCGTTAGATGTCTAAGCTTTCGGTGTTCTGGAACGACCGGAACGTTCCGCTAAATGGAACACGCTAATCGACGTCATCATCATTCGCTGATTGTTTATTGCTAACGTCACCACTTGGTGGGAATACATCATAGTCCGTGGTTTTCTCAAGTTTTTCTAAAGTATATATAAGGGAACGTTCCGGTTGTTCCTGAACGAACCGGACGTTCCGCTAAATGGAACACGACATTCCGCCGGAACGAACCGGTTCGTCGGTAACGTTTCATTTGAGGGTTCCAAATTGGATCGGGGGGGGGGGGGGGGGCAAGGGCAAAGGAATAGGTTCCGTTTTGGCGCGGGGCTGTGAGGAGGGGGGGGGGGGAGAGATTTTTTCTGTTTCGTTATAACGCCTTTCCCAGGCAGAATTCCTGGATAATCTTGTTTTGGTTTCATCATATCTTCGGCACTAGAATTGAGTAAAAATTTAAATTAATATACCAGTCACGTTGAGAGAATCAAAGTTGTTTCTAAGACTTGATATGTGCCATATTCGTAATAAATGTCCCAATTTACTCATCATTTTTGCACAACCACAAATGTATACGTGAGAACTCACCATTTGAGAACAAATTATATAAATCGTATTTTTAGTCCATTTCCACCATTTAAGTATTATTGTTTGGTGGCTAAAGTTCAAATATGAACGCAGTATTTGCAGTAGAATGGGTATTGACGTCAAAACAGGTTTTTATCGTTGGAAATACCACAACAAATCCCATGGAAGTATAGCCGACGGTTTGTAGCTATAGGTGTTTTGGGAAAACGAACGGGAGTTGTATAATATTTTAAACATCAGAAGATACAGAAATAGTGTCCGGACGACATGGGCTTTGTCTAGATTTGAGATGTTATAGTTTACTTTCGTTTTCTCTACTTTTTTTCTTCGAATCGACCGGCGACTCCTTCTTGGGCTATCGTGGATTCACCAACTTAATTCACGTGATTTCCTATTGTGTAAATGTAACACAGATGGCTTTTATGTCACTGTTATTACTAACTAACGAGTAAATGACTTAAGACACGTATGTATATTAATTTTGTTTTCAAGACATTATGGAAGTGAAACATATCATCGTATTTTATTTTTACATCAATGACGTGTATAATGATACCACCAAATGGCACCATTTGAAGTAACTGCTAATAAACGCTCGCACGGCTTGCACATTGAAACACCTCCAGCTACGCCCCTGAATGCAGACGGTAAGATTTTTGCCACATAAATTTGTCGATCGGCAATGTAATTTTTTTTTAGATGTGATCGGTGTTCAGAACGAGTACGTTCTCTTATTCTGTGGTTCTCAATTGAAAGGGAGATTTATTCAAAAATCGAAGGCTCGTCTATCATTCTGTGTATTCTAAAGAAACAAAAAATGATTTTCATATTGTTTTTATTATCTTTCGCAGTATTCTGCAAACGTGCACGCGTTTTTAGTCATGTAACACAAAATATCAGAAAAACCACCGAACGTACGAAAATATGGTTGAAATTATCGATTCTCCATCACAAAATGTACTTTGTGGTCTATTTTGGTCATGTATTCTGTAGTATTTAGTCAAATAACAAGTTTTGGTAAACACACCTCTGCCATATTGAATTGTCCTGTACCTAGTCCTAAATAATTGATTTGAATTGAAGACAGGATCACATAGGATGCATGTATTATGCACCGGTGAACACCAATCGCAACTTCTCGGGGACATTTCTGATGATCATGCCATTGTGGTGAACACTAGGGGCACTGTGTCCAAGCGCCACATCAGGGTCTCTGAACTGTTAACACAGGGCCCCTATTCTGAAGCGAGAGAAAGTAGGTCAGGTAAGGAAATGTGTTCGTGGCACTTCAAATACGACTTCATTTATTTCTAATATAGCGCACGGACCGCAGCGATATTTCAGCGATCTTTTACGTCCATAAATGAGGCTGAATACTGCATGGTTATTCCAAACACCTCGACACAGTTTGGTCAGTCGAAGCAAAGTTTCACATTTAGCGTTTGAAAATCGCTTTACTTCCATCACAATGCAACTTACCCTGGTAATCCAATGTTGCACAAGTCGGCTTTTCTACAAAATATGTGTCGGTATTATTGTGGCTGTAGAATTTCAGAAGTAGTAATTTTTATTATCGCCTTTTCATGTGGACTCGGTTTCTCTTAAAATGTGAACCATGAGGTCTCTAAACAAGTTACGTAACATCAGGAAATGTTTCGGGATTCTGAAAAAAATATGAAAAAAATCCAGCTGATAACTAAAGAAAATAAGTCTAACTTGGTAAACTTGAGCGGTAACTAATAAGAAACTCTTGACAGAAAAATTCATAGAATTAAAAATTATTCAAGTGTGGCCAACTCCAACAACAAACCGAAGTTCAAATTGGACCGAGTACCGAGTTTCAACTGCTGCCGTACCGGTTACTGTGTCAGAATTCATCTTGCATATTGCTGATATCAGTTAATCTTAACTAAATCTATAAATATGATAAGTTATTAGGCTTGATTTTCGCTTCAGGTTTTGCCGAGAGTTACGTATATTTGACCTTAAATTGACTAAAACGATAAATATTTTGGCCTCAATTTAGTAATTAAAGGTAATTTTGTTATTTTAAGTTCAATATTTCGGGTATCAATGACTATCACAATAGTATTACAATAGTTTGATAGTTTGATAATAGTTTTTTCTGACTATTGCAATACTATAGCAATGGTTAATGTGCTCAATAGTCATCCCTAGTGAACACTACAATTATTTCCCTTTCACAGAATAACTACGTTTGTTCAACTTAAATCTTCCTTTCGAGTTGAGTCACCTTCATCTCTTTCTTCTGTTAGCGCGGCCGAGCCGACAGTCAAATCTCCAACCCCTGGTGTAAACATTAGTCCTGTGACCAGTACACCGAAAGTCAACAGTCTCCAAGTCTCAGTGGTTAGAGGAGACGATGGTCATCCTATCAGTGCATCCATTAAGTCTAACTCTGCTGATGTTTCCAATATTTAACTGTATATTCTACGAACTGCTCTTTGTTGGACGCTTGTCTGCTTTAATTCACTTAATTAATTACCACGTGCTTCGAGCGCGTGCTTTTGATCCATAGCCTCGAACTGTTTATACTGTTGATTTATGTTTGTATGATATTTCTTTATGACTTTCAATATCAACAGACTATACTTACTTAATTATAAATTGAAGTTTGTTTAAGTCACGTTTATGTCACGTTATATTTAATTATATACTAGGACTAATACGCATATGTATTCTCAACTTTCTCTCTGTTTGAGATTATATTCATATTTTTTTCTAACTGGTTAGCTTACAATTCTAATACAAGATAGCTAGTACCACGGCTTAGATACTATTAATTCAAACTGCTGATACTGTTAATATTAAAAAATATTACCTCTACGTTTACTGTCTATCATATGCATTTTTGAACAAACAAATAGTACATAACAAATTTCGGTATTTACCTATTTACATGATAATTATATACTAACCATACTATCATTTATAATTTGAGTTATCTCCCCTCATGATGTCATGGCCGATTTGTGGAAGTAAACAATATTAATGGTAATGATACCTGATAGGTACGTAACCACTGTTATTCACTAATTTACCCTGGTAATCATATACAGCTGTTTGTAAGTCTACTTTCCATCTGTTAATACTTAAATAGTCTATAATTGATTGAATCTACACAAAAAGACAAGTGGCATGTTAAGTTTTCCTACATGTATGTAAATAACCCACGTTGTTCATTTTGAATTTGTTAATTTACTTATGAAGTGACATAAATTGAAACTTATTTAATCTAAATGAATTGGATATTATATTGTAACTGTAATAATGTTAACCAATAATTATTGGATCCCTGATTAATTTTTTCACGGATATACATGCAGCTTTTTGTTGTTTTTTTTGTTGTTGTTGTTTTTCTCTATTGCTGAACTAGCTCTGCTGCTCTACTTTTGGTTTTATTTTTGTTAACTATATTTTTCCTCTTTTTGCCAAACTACCTTTGTTAATTGCATTACTTTGTTAAATCTTTGTCTATCTTAGTGTGTGAATGTGTGTAAGAGAGGGTTTTTGTTGTGAAAGTTGCTGAATGTATCATGTGTCTGGGTTGTTTACTTGTGTGTATGTGTATGAAAGAATGTCATATTGTATAACTTGCATCAGAACTACCTGTAATGTCTTTATCTTTGATCTAATCAGAAAACTACTCCTTATATCTGGCAACATTCATCCCAATCCAGGACAATCATCATCCAATATGAACAACAGATATTACTATGGGGACTTATCACTAGTTAATTTGAATGTTAGATCAATTAGAAATAAAATTGATATCATTACATCTGAACTATCTGAATATGATGTACTATGTTTTACTGAAACACACCTTAACACTAGCATCTCAAATAAGGACATACAAATTAACTCTCACCCAAACATATTCAGACAAGACCGACAGACACATTATGGCGGAGGAGTAAGTATATATACAAAAAATAATTTAATAGCTACTCGTAGGGATGATTTAGAAACTGAAAATATTGAAGTGGTTATAATTGAATTGAACACTAATAATAAAAAAATTCTTCTATGCTGTCTTTATAGACCTCCTAACTCCACTACTGAATACTGGACAAAACTTGATAATTTATTTGACAGCGTGAAAAATACTAATCTTAACATTATTATTACAGGCGACATCAATACAGATCTACAAACACTAGGACCCAACTCTCATTTATCAAGACTCTTAACAAAGCATCAACTACATAACACTGTTCAAGAACCTACCCCATTACAAATACATCAGCTACTTTAACAGATATATTTTTGACAAACAATATTAATTTATTTTCTTCCACACAAGTTCTAACTCCCTTATGTAGTGATTATTGTCCAGTTGTTGCTCAACTCTCTTTTAAAACATTAAGAAGTAAGTCTTATAAGAAAATTATGTATGATTTTAATGAAGCTGATTGGAATGCTATCAATAATGAACTATCTTCTATTAACTGGGACAATGAATTTCTGAATAATACCAATATTAATGATCTCTATTCTCTATTAATTAACAAAATCAATTCTACCACTAACTCACATATTCTTCATAAAATAATAACAATCCACCCAGATGATAAACCTTGGATGACAGCTGAAATAAGATTGAAATTAAGACAAAAAAACAGACAACATAAAAAAGCAAAAATCCATAATAGAGAATTGGATAAAATTTAGAACCATTCGCAATGAAGTTATTGAACTAATTCGGCAAGCTAAAGAAAATTATTTGAATAAATTCCAAAATTTCTTGTTGACAAAACTGTACCTCCAAGGAAGTGGTGGAGTATTGCCAAATCTATTGCTAAAATCAATAATACTAATGCAAGCTCATGTCCACTAAAAACTAATAGTAGAATACTAACTCATCCTCTTGATAAAGCTGAAGCCTTTAATAACTTTTTTACTTCTATAGCATCTAATATAACTGACTCTGACTTCCCTGAATTACCTCCCTTATGTCCCTTTGAGCTCTCTGAAATAATCATAACTGAACAAGATATCATTGATCAATTTAACATTCTTAATTTTAACAAGCCAGCTGGCCCTGATGGTATCTTACCTCGGATAATTAAAAATTTGTCAACCTCATTACTTTATCCTCTCAAGTTATTGTTTAACAGAACTCTATCACAAGGTGAAATTCCCACTATTCTAAAAACTGCAAATGTAAATGCTTTATATAAAGGCAAAGGAGATGTCAATGATCTCAATAACTATAGACCTATTACCATAACTTCTATTTTCATAAAAATGTTGGAAAAAATTATTTTTAAGTATACCTATAATTATATTTTGGAACATAATCTGCTAAGTGAAAACCAATCAGGATTTCAACCTCGTGACTCAGCTGTAAATCAACTTGTTGATATTTTTAATGCCACCAGAGGATGTCACCGCGACTCGCGTTGTGTTCTAAGTCGACTGGTTACACCGGTGACAACCAGTCATGTTCTGCCACTACAACACCCAGGTTCCTTGCGCCAATGGCATAGAATGAAATGATCACCAGAAGATGAAAATAAAGTTCAACAATTTATTATAAATAGGATGAATGATGATAATTGGACAATGAGCTTAACAATGATGCCTCTGTAGTACTAAGTAAGATGACCCTTACATAACCAGTCCATAATAATATCCAATTACTGAGCAGCCTTGTAAATAAATTCCCTGAAAAACTGGGCTGACACTAGATATAGAAAATTGTTATAAAAGTATCACAAAAGTAGAGTATCACAAAGTAACAACAGGACTCTACATGCAGGATAAATGCCAAATAGTCCAGACATATATATATATACATTTTGAATACAAACTCAGCTGGTAATATTAACCCCCCCATAAATTTGTTTACCTTGCATTGTTTCTCTTGCCAAATCTTTCAATTTCACTTTCAGGTATATCGACGATGTGCTGTCTATTCTATAAACAACAAGACGTTTGCTGACCTAGTCGATCGTATTTACCCTTCCAAACTTGAGATTAAAGACACAACAGACTATCCCACATCGGCTTCTTACCTAGATCTTTACTTAAACTATAACCAACAAGAGCACTTACTACTAAGCTTTATGATAAACGTGACAATTTCGATTTTCCGATCGTGAACTTTCCCCTTCTTGATAGTAACACCCATGCTTCTCCATCCTATGGTGTTTACATATCGCAGTTGATTCGTTATTCTAGGGCTTGCTCTGAATATCAAGTCGTCGATGAAGCAGAAGACGTTTACTCTTCCGGAACACCTGGTCTTATTCTCTTGTGCTTTTACGAGAGTCTCCATGTAAATCTTTCCTTTGTTCCTATTTTGCCCCTAGTTTAATCGATTTTGAGATCGGATTATGGTTTTGTTGACGCTTTGGTATTCCCTGATTTTTTTTACTATAGACATATACCCATCAAGCTGTCCTCCGAAAAAACTGAGCATGTATTGGTTCAAATATCTGAGAAATTAATGAATATTAAAAGATTTCTCAGTGAAAATGCCCCTTTCCCGTGGAAATGTCAGACAGGCAACACAATGAGCTCCTCCCATGTAATAGTATAGGAAGGCTTGCCTCACCTGCCTTAGCATTCCTTTTCATGCATACACTGTGCGATGAATCCTGATTTCTTGTACCGGATTTGTCTTCTCATTTGATCCCTTGATTGACCATGACGACTCGGCAGACTTATAATCAAACTTCAACTTCCAAGTTTAACTCTTCAATTACTCAATAACTAAAGTCAACAAAACCGATTCCGGTACAATTAGGTTTCAATAGAAAAACAGTTCAGCATTTTTTAAGCGATTCCGTGACAATGGTGATATTGTTGCAAGTGGGAGGCCTCGAAAAACGTGAGCACGTTGTGACGTCTTTTGATTCGTATTGTGAAAGAAAACTGAAGGGGGGGGGGGGGGGGCATTAAATGACATCACAACAATTTATAACAATGAAAGAGTAGCCCATCTTTCCTCGAAAAGTGTTAGATGGAGATAATTTCATTTGATTTAAGGATGTACACTTCTGAGGTTTCAGTCACGTTCAAGTCTCGTTTCTGTCTAATTTAAAGATGTTTTTGTGATATTGCAGAAATTATTATTAATTTTAATAGCAAATATGCATCTGAAAATTGTGTCAAAAATATAAGTGTCTGTTGCTTATAGAACTTTTTTTACATAAATTTTTAAAAAATTACCAATTTGGCGGCCATTTTGAATATGCGTATTTCTTTCTATTTTATGCACTTCGCGAAAGGCCAAATTTCCCCCTTTTTGATGCTATATCGCTCTCTTTCAAGCATCAGTGTTTAGCCATTTTTAATTATAGCAAGCTCATTTTTCCTGTACAACTTTATAATCTTCAATTTTATAGAAATATTATGCTATAAAGTGGATAATTATACAACTGAGTATTTTTTCATATATTTAGTGTAACTGGAGAAGTTTTTATTTTTGAACCCAAAACTGTGAAAAATAACACAAATAATACAAGGACAAAAAATAAGCACACTAACACCCAATTTTTATGACGGTTTTATAAAGAGAAACCCATTTTCTTTTCATACGCTAAATATAATAAAAGTTTGATATCAGACTTTTTTTTTATTAAGCGGTTAATTTGCAAATAATGGTGAAAAAACGACAATTTTCTCATTAAAAAATAATGGGTAGGAGTAACTCAAATTACTTTCCGGGTTAAAAATATTAAGTTAGAGAAATTTTACTTCCATAACTTAAAAGAAAACACTAATTTTGTCATTTCTGCAAACTTTCATACATTTCGGATCACAAATTCGGAAGATATTGTATGAAGATGTCCCGCAATTGGTCAAAACTACAAAATTCACTTAAAATTGCTTATTATGTCATTTTGGTATCTTTGACCGATCATAGCACAAAAACGAGCACACTGACATATCATCGTCTTTGCCTTTTCTGTTATGCTTTGAACTCCCTTATCCAAAAATGTTGATACAGGACAATTTTGACTTCTCAGAGTTGTACATCCTTAAAGGAAGATCTGTTTCAAAGAAAATAACAATTTGAACAGTGAATCGTAAGAGACGGCTTCTATTCTGTAGGACAAAACTCCATTGGACTGGTTCAATGTAATATTTAGTGACGAGAACAAGATAGAAATAGATACAGACATAAAAGTGTCTGTTTGGCGTCGAAACAATGAGAGACTACATTCCGATTATGTAGGATTCGGAAATATTCGATTCTCTGTGTTGTTTCGGGCTGTATCACTCACTGAGGTGTGGGACACTTATTCCTGCTGATGGAAACAGACAGCCTAGTAAGTGCATTTCTAATTTGTGATGATAATCTTTGGTCAGTGATTGCTAGATATTATTCCAAATACCTCCTGAATTCTCCAGGAAGACAACGCTCCCTGTCATGTGTCAAGAGAAACCACAGACTGGAAAAATAACAATATCCAACCTCTTGTCTGGAAAACTATGAAAGCACGACTGACAAGACGTTAAATAGAAAATATTACATGGCCATTTCCATATCAGACCTTGTATCAACCAGAGATCCCAATATCGGCCCGAGGGCCGAAGGCCAAAGGGTCGATATTGGGTCGAGGGTTGATACAAGGCCTGATATGGAAATGACCATGTCATATTTTATTTATTATATTCTTTGAATTTTATGACGGTTCATGATAATCTGTTTTTGATGATGTCTATTTTTTTGTTCCTTGTTTTGTCATCGTTTGGACATTGCTTAAGATAAAGATAATTCTTACCATTAATAATGGATTCGGAATTATTGACCCGTTCCTCTGCATCGGCGTCTTCGTTTATGTTTCTTTTTCTTCTATTAATCCATCAAGCTCTAGTATTCTTGATACGGTAGGGTCAATAACATTGTCGCCAACATCAACGTCAACATCTGTCCTCCTATCCATTTTCGATTGTTGCAACGTCATGAACGTCATATGATCACGTCACGGCAATTTCGTAAGCGGGCTGATGCAGTGTATTCGGCCCGCTCAGCAAGCGGGCTGATACAGTGTATTCGGCCCGCTTTGCGAAGAATTGCCCATATTGGCCCGGTGAGCTGATATGTACTAAAAACATGCGTATTTATCAGGTATACAATTTCCCTGTATTTTATAGTAAGTATATACTAAAATAAGGATTGTACATCATTTTGACTGCGGATACGGTAGTATGCCCGCAGTTGGCAACGAACATATACTATGGTGCGCGTTAGCATACTACCGTATACGCATTCAAAATGAGGTACAATCCTTATATTTACACAATTATTAATTTCCAAGTGCTATACGAAGAAAAAAGCATTCAAAGCGGGTTGCTAAGATGGAAACTACGACGGCCGTGGTTGCTAAGATAATATAGTCCCATTGGATTTCATCAATGTATTGGTAGATTGAAAAAATACACTGTGAACAACACTATTTTTCTTCATAACGTCTTATGTAAATTTGGTATTAGATAATATTTCTAGCAAGTCGAATGTATTTCTTAATTTTTAACGGCCGTTATGTACACGCATTGACACAGTGATCTGGTTGGGACGCAGTCCGACGTCAGACGTCACAACTGCGAATGTTATAAACGGGAGCTGTGCATGGCCAGCTTTACCCACCACAGACACAGTTTCGTATTCGTTAAACCGGAAATGAAATCTGTGAAAGTGAAAGTAGAAGTTTAATGCCACGAAATATACGACTTGTTTATCGATATTTAAGTCATTTAAAAGGGTAAAAACTATTCGTTAGATGGGGTATGTGGTGGAGAGAAGGTTGTTTCGTTGTATTTCTTAACGGAAGGGAAACGATTACTGTAAGTATAACTTACAATTCAGCCATTAAAATGTTTTTATCTTTATTTTGTTCATCAATTTAAATTTCTTCTCAATGTTTTAACGATAATATTTATATAAAATTCTATTATTATCCCTACAAAAACGCCCACAACCGTCGATAGCGGACTTCAAATTTGGATTCTAAAACCTACAAGACTTTGAAAAATAACTAGTAAAGTTCTATCTTTGTAAAAGTGACTAGATAATATTTGACATATTTACTGTACAAATGTACCAGTATACAAAATATAATACACCAAATGGCAAATGTCACTATTGATTAATTTATCTAACATGCAATCGAAAAGAATTCAATATATCTAATAACTATAACTCACAAACATGTATGGAATATTTATTTTATTCTTTAAGGCTGAGATATACATATATTTGGGTATTTTTGCTATCAATGCCATATATTGAGCATACATTAGTAGATATCTACATGACTGTATTATTTGTTTCAGAGCTGGTTATAGATTTACTTGTTTTTACTATCACAAACAAAATAGGAATAACCAGAAAAAAATCTGAGCTGTTCACCTGCTGTATTCATGATCACAGACAAGCTACATGTATATTTCAATGGAAGACAGGTATTACACATGTACACACTACAATAGACAGGTATTTTACATGTACACACTATCACAGACAGGTATTATACATGTATACACTATCACAGACAGGTATTATACATGTAAACACTATCACAGATAGGTATTTTACATGTACACACTATCACAGACAGGTATTATACATGTAAACACTATCACAGACAGGTATTATACATGTACACACTATCACAGACAGGTATTATACATGTAAACACTATCACAGACAGGTATTATACATGTAAACACTATCACAGACAGGTATTATACATGTACACACTATCACAGACAGGTATTATACATGTAAACACTATCACAGACAGGTATTATACATGTATACACTATCACAGACAGTTATTACATACACTTTGCATGAACATTATAACAGACAGGTATTACACATGTTCACTAGAATTATAGGAGCTATGATTAAAAAAAGATTGTTAAATGATCAAAAAATTATCAATTGAATAAAATTGTATTTTGAAATAAAAATGTGTTAGTTTTGGACCCAAAATAAGTGTCAATAGACTGATTTTTTCATGGAATCTGTTTCACATTTTCAATTAAAAAATAACTATTTATCCCAGTGCATTAAACTTAATATGGAAATGGATATAAACATTAGACAATCCTCAAATTTGCAATGATCATGATGTCTTTAAGTTTATCTTATCATAAATGAGGATGAGAAGGTGTAGTGTAGTAAAGCAAATTGGATTTCACCAGAAATATTTTCTGTGTATTTTATATTGGGTTAGACCTGATTTAAACAGTAATTGATAACTGTGGGAAAACTGTAAATAAGCAGTAAGATAAATGAGGTACTGTACATTTATTATTTATACTGTTGAATCAGCTAAACTCAGCTTTCTGACATGATCTGCAACTATCTGTATTTACACATAAAAGCTGCTGCATACATGGCATACTTGTACACTTTACAGGTGGACACATGTCAAAGAAACTAGGACTTTCCATTGATAATTATAATGTAAACAAATTAACAACTTCATGAACATGCTACGGCATACACTTCCCTAGCCTGTGTACAAAAATATAACATAAATCGAGATGAATTTTCAAATCTCACTTTATATTTCAACACAGGTACTAGCCTCGTCTGTAAATCAACCACAAATATCAAAGTATACTTTAGCTATTGACAAAAAAAATTATTCTGCACTGTTACCAATCTCCTGGAACCACACCTATATCTTAAGCAAACAGCTACTTTAATTTGTCTCATTTTGACTTAAAACATACGTGAAACAAGCTTTTAAACGATGATGATTATCACCAGTCAGAATTATTCATTTTAAACCGACAAAACCAGCTAAATTTCAAATAATTAATCCCAACAACTTCACGAATATTTTCTAAGTCCCAACGGCTTTTCGGAACACTCGAGTGTCTTTCGGAAAAGTGTATGACTCGGGATTATACCTTGTAATTTTAGTGTATCGTAATATGCGTTTTCGTGTACAAATCTTTCCAAAAATATCCATTAAAATAAAAAGTTATATTGAAATATATCAACTAAACTTGCTGATAATATTTTATTTAAGCGTTCGCCTGCTTACTATTTTTAAATACGCAACTAAGCTTCCTGTGGAGCTAGTTTTACACAGCTCCCGTTTATAACATTCCACAACTGCAGGGCGCCGCCATGTTTGCGTTACCGTCAAATAATTTCGAATTCGCATCATTTGGAATCAAAAGCTTGCTAGAAACTATTTATTGTTAAATCAAAAGAAATTGATTCCATATATGTTCCATGTTTCAAAATATTGTAGGAACCAAACAATGGCCGACAGCGAATACTTATTTTTCTGAAGCGTGAATGACGCCATATTTGAACAAATATCAATCCGCT
Source organism: Mimachlamys varia (assembly GCA_947623455.1). Classification (NCBI taxonomy): domain Eukaryota; kingdom Metazoa; phylum Mollusca; class Bivalvia; order Pectinida; family Pectinidae; genus Mimachlamys; species Mimachlamys varia. The sequence continues at coordinate 9,531,584 of OX392529.1, forward strand.
GAGCCTTTTTTCACTGCGTATACGGTAATATATTCGCAGTCAGAGTTTACTAAGCACAAGAAGGGAGAGGTGTAAATATATGAAATCCAAAACAGAGCAGACCTGATCAATGTAGTAAATACCATATGGAGTAATCTACCACTACCAGTCTATCACATCCAGAACCTTTATAACTCCGTGTCACAAAGCTTATCACCAAGTACTGACAATTTCAGATATGTTACTCTTTTCTTTCTTGAGACATTCACGTTTTTAAATACCAAATATCACAATGACGTCGCCATGGCCGCGAAAATACTCGGGGCTAACAACTGTATATATATGGAGTATATGTAACATGTAACTATTACACTAGTACTATTTCTTAGATTTCGTTGATGAGAGATGATCAATAAAAGAGTCGAAATCTATATAATACGGTATCTGATATTACAACTCACTCCAGAAGGACTCGCACAACTAAATAATTTACTATATGTTATTACTAAGCTTTCGAGCTTATAGCTTAAATTTTTGAAGTTCAACACCTTTATTCACAGATACATGCATGACAAAGACTTCAAATGGAATTTTATGAGGAGTTTCGTGGCATTTTAGCTCGCTATGTACAGGCGTTTGCTTCGGACAACCGGAAATGTGCAAGTCAAACCAATGGAATTGGACAGGAACACCGTCTGACTTTTTACCCCATATCAATCCCAATCACATACCAAAATCTACCAAAAGTATTTTTGTTAAGTTAAATATCTATAGATTTCATTCAATGCAGAATATGTAAACAATTACCTATTTGAATTACTCATCAGAATCACTGTACTTAGCCGGAAAAAAAATTCAGTAGAAACTACAACGTATGAAACACTTCCTGATATGCTGATTTAGTTGTGCGAGTCCTTAAGGGTCTGACAACATCCCACAACATGCGGAGATGTACTTTTTCAGTCATATTGCATATAGAGACGGGTAACACTTTTGGAGAAGTATTTTTACAGTGAGTGTCTGACGATACCAGTCTTTGATAAAAATTTGATATCGCTTCCAGACTATGTGCTTACAAATGAAATATTGTAACTCCTATCCTAGGTCTGGGTACACAACAGATTGGATCTATGCAATACACTTAATCTTACCTTTCATAGTTATCTTTACTGACATTCGAGATTCTATAACATAATTATACAGTTTCTTTTAGTGTTTGCAAAACCCACATTTCATTCAGGCATTTTATGTTATGGATATACCAGAACATATCTAAATAAACTTGAAACACCTGAACATCTGTACATCCGCTCATCTGTGTAAATTATTACAATATTGACAGCACTGGCGAGACATTGAAGTAAACACTAGTTAGCTGCGCTATACAAATACCACAACGGGAGCGGCTATAAACACATTATAAACACATGGTATTTTAACAATTTTGTTTTTGTTGAAAAGAATGCATCATATGCATCCGTCAGCATGTTTGCTCCATTTGTTATCGTCTTTTATAAGTGACGTCACAATAGTAATTCGAGAGTTCCGAAAATGAGCACATGAACATGTTTAATAAATGTGTGCTTGCACCCCTTTATCACACCCTTATGACCTGTATTATATAATAATGACAATTATGATGTTAGAATATGGTTTTTATTGCACCCCTTTTTACACCCTTATGACCTGTATTATATAATAATGACAATTATGATATTAGAATATGAACAAACATGAATAAAGTGAGGGCATGGATTAATGCAGGAAAGCCTCGGGTTTTTACCAAATTTGAAAACCTCTTGGAAGGAATGTCACTACCTTACAGCCCTGGTCATGAACGAGACTTATTAAATAGATGATAATACACATTATCGCTAGGGAATCGCTCATAAAATCAGTAATTACGGCTGATAAATTATTCTATTATTGAATCTTATATATCCCACCATCCAATGTTTGTTCCTGTATTTGAATCACACCAGGTAAACCGTCAGTGTTTCGCCTTCGGCTCATAAAGGGTGTTCACATAGAAGGTATCCGCCTGCAGATGAACCCAGGATGGAGTATGTTTCAATATGGGCATGAGAGAGTAGAATTTCTTAAATCCAGCTTCAATCATTTTCCTGTACAAATGTAGATTTTTAGGATTTTCCGATCTGTGAGGCCAATCTTTAAAGATATGATATTCCATAAGTAACTGTTTGATTCTGGGCAGCAGTCCACTGTCTAGTAGGTATTCGATCACTCTCCACTCGTTGCCCTCCACATCAATCTTCAGCACGTCTAGGTCCCGCTAACATACGAAACAGTAAAATTTGTTAAGTCAAAATACACATTTTGAAAGCTGTACACAAGATGACGTAACACACACATGCTGCATTTTTTCAATTTAGTGATAGATACAGTATGCAACAAAAATGGATTAAACTACATCATACAGCTGTTTCGTCGTACTATGACTCTTCTGTGATGTAAGGGGCCAAGAGATAGGAATCCAAAATTTCTAAACTAATGGAGAAGCAGAAGGGTCAGGTGCGTAAAAACCCTTTAATTTATGAATTTATAAGTAAAATAAACTATTTCTGTATAGTTTCAAATTGTGTACCACGAAATTGTGTATATGATCTGTATACAAGATTGAAAGCACACATTTATTAGTTATCAATTATTTGATCGATACAATAAACTGTTATTTCCGACATTCAACAATCGCATCCACATCTACAAATGTATAATGATAACAAAACAAAATGTAAAATGTAGCTGATACATTTACGTATTGAACTAGGTATTGAACTGTTACTAAATGGTATAGTACAATTGTATACAGTCGACATGAATACAATTTTGGGTGACAGATAAAGATAATGTTGCGCGTTAGGGAATACAGAATCGACATATCAAGTTTAGTTGTTTATGCCATTTTTTAGCGGCGATGAATAGTTACGTAGTTGTATATCTTTCTTTCGCTTTAAACAAAAATGTCTTTGTGCTAACAAATTCTTGAATTGTAAACAATTTTGTTTATGGTTTTTATTTGCTTAGCTTTAAAATCTCGGTCAAGTCTATCATACCCAACCCTCCATCATGTTTACTATTACAACAAACTTTCCTTCTTTTATATCCCATATAAAACTCCACATTATTTTATTGATTTCTAGTAAATACATATTTGGAATTCCTCTGGTTTCTATTTCAAATCATATCAAGGAAATGATAAAAGATTTTTCTTTAAGTGTTTTACCCTTAATTGTAAGATTTATTGTCTTCCAAACATGGATATAGTTTTTAATTTTCTAAATTTTTACTTGCCATAATTATTGTCATTGTCGATCTCGTGCCTATGAAAAATACATTTTTTACATTAGATTTGTCCATTTTATTTTTGTAAATACTGGGTCCTTGTTTTGCCATAGTCCTAGGTATATACCTTATGTTGTATTGTAATTTATATTTGATCCCGATGCCTCTTCATATATTTTTAATAATTAAAAAGTTTATTCTATTCATAAGTTGTATATCATCAGCAAACATGTTCAATTTTGATTCTATGTTATCAGTTCTAGGTAATTGTATCCCTTTGATATCTGAATCAGCCTTGATCGCACATGCGAATGGCTCGGTCTGTATAATATACAGTAATAGGGCGATCGGACATCCTTGACGGCCGATCTTGTTATTTCAAAGAATGTGGATGTGAATCCATTGGTCTGTATACATGTTTTCGAATTTTTCCAGTGACATTTTGATCCAGTTACAGAAGTTATTACCAAAATTAAAACCATGCAAACATTTCATAACCAAATCCCGTTCAACTCTGTCGATCGCTTTTTGTTGATCTAAAAAAATGATTGATCCTTCTTGGTCTTCAAACTCACAATAATCTATCATATCTTGTAAAAGTCCGTTGGCGTCAATAATGTTACGTCCTACTAAAACCTTTTTGATCTGTATGAATAATATTTTGTAAAATTGTTTTCAATCGATTACTCAAATTTTTGCAATAATTTTAATCAGTATTTAATAGCGTTACATGTAAGAGTCTCCAATTTTTGTATATTTTCTCGCTCACTTTTCTTGTATAATAGTTTTAAGATACATATATGCTAAGAGTTGGTTAATTTGTTGTTTTTGAAAATTTCCATGAATAATTTTATTATTTTGTCTTTTATTTAGTACCAATATGTTTTGTAAAACTCTGCTGTCAGAATATCTTCCCTTGGAGAATCGGTTTATTTTTAATGGGGTAATTGCTTTCATAATTTTTAGTTGTTCTAAAGGTCAATCAATTTAGTTTTCGATTTCCCTGTTAGTGTGTTTACTTGTTGTGATGACAATGGTGACTCGGTTCTCATTTTGAGGATTGATGCTTACTTGGATGTGACCATGATTTATATGGCGTCGTCGTCGATGAAGCAAAAGACGCTTACTCTTCCGGAACACCTGGTATTATTCTCTTGTGCTTTTACGAGAGTTTCCATGTAAACATTTCCTTTGTTCCTATTTTGCCCCTAGTTTGATCGATTTTGAGTTCGGATTATGGTTTTGTTGACGCTTTGGTATTCTCTGATTTTTTTTTATTCTAAGCCTTGCTCTGAATATCGAGATTTTAATGATAGATGTCAACTGCTGACGAACAAACTTATGGCACAGGGATTCGAGAGATGCAGGTTGATGAAGACTATGGGCAAGTTTTATGGTCGCCATCTGGATCTCATCGAGAAATATTCTGCATCTTTGTGTGATATGAAGATGGACGTTTTTGAATTTGCTTGTTAGTGTGTTTACTTGTTGTGATGACAATGGTGACTCGGTTCTCATTTTGAGGATTGATGCTTACTTGGATGTGACCATGATTTACATGGCGTCGTCGTCGATGAAGCAAAAGACGCTTACTCTTCCGGAACACCTGGTATTATTCTCTTGTGCTTTTACGAGAGTTTCCATGTAAACATTTCCCTTGTTCCTATTTTGCCCCTAGTTTGATCGATTTTGAGTTCGGATTATGGTTTTGTTGACGCTTTGGTATTCTCTGATTTTTTTATTCTAAGCCTTGCTCTGAATATCGAGATTTTAATGATAGATGTCAACTGCTGACGAACAAACTTACGGCACAGGGATTCGAGAGATGCAGGTTAGTGAAGACAATGGGCAAGTTGTGTCTTTGTGTGTTATCAAGATGGACGTTTTTGAGTTTGCTTATTGGTGTGCTTGCTTGTTGTGATGAAAATGATGACTCTGTTCTCGTTTTGAGGATTGATGCTAGCTTAGATCTGACCAATATTTACATGGCGGTTGTCGTCGATGAAGCAGAAGACGCTTACTCTTCAGGAACACATGGTCTTACTCTCTTGTGCTTTTACGAGAGTCGCCATGTAAAAAATTCCTTTGTTACTATTTCGCCTTTAGTTTAATCGATTTTGAGTTCGGATTATGGTTTTGTTGACGCCTCGGTATTCTGTGTTTGTTTTTTTTTGGGTTTTTTTTTTTTTTTGTAAAATAAGTTAGTGTAAAAAGGTATTAAATTAAGATTTCAATAAGTTGAATGCATGTTATAATTTGATTAAATTTAATTTTCAATAGCGGAAAATATATTTTCACCGCGTCGACGTGGGTTAATACATGTATATATAATATGGACGTTTGAAAATGTATGAACATGGTTACCTCCTGCGTGAGGGATATTTGTAAGGTTTTTGAATGCAGGGCGCCAACCCACGTTAAAATTGTTGTGCCATATAAAAGTGTAAACAATGAAAATACAAGATTTCAACACAGCAGCAAAGAACGACTGATACTGTTTTCAATAACTAGCCTATCATGCATGTTAAAGTGTATAATTATGTGTTCAACATCACACTTTATGAATTAGAGTTATTTATTGGTGATGTTTCACGTAAACTTAATCAGATCTGTACTTACATTGGCGTGTCCTAATGACGCCATGATAGTTTTGAGCGTCATTACCATCCATGTTTGTTGCTGGCGCACGTATACGTCCCTCCGTGCGTCTAAGTTTTCGTTAACCTCGCCACCTATACCGATGTTATGGAAGTGAACCGATGATTTCCGAACGTAGTCTTTCACTCCCATGCTAAAAATATCAAAAAGATATATCATGAACCTGAATCTTAAATGCTATTCAACGCACACTTTTCCCGGATACACAGCAAAAGCCTAATCTCCTATATTTCGGCAATACAGCCTCTACTACAAAGCTGAACGTTTTCTTGTCATAGATCAACGTCAACTTCTCCATTTATTGATCCCTATATATGAATAGAAGTTTTCCATTTCTCAACCGTTATCTATAAATATCAAGCTTTATTACTGTATATGAAGAAATACGAATTTAAAACCTGTTAGTGGTGTTTACGTTTACGTCGAGCCCACATATTGGTAACGTTTCTACACTACACTATGCTGAGGTGTTTTACACACATGAATACCAATTTGACGAGTTATACATTAATTTACACTATGCTGAGGTGTTTTACACACATGAATACCAATTTGACGAGTTATACACTAATTAACACTATGCTGAGGTGTTTTACACACATGAATACCAATTTGACGAGTTATGAACTAATTTACACCATGCTGACATGTTTTACACATACATTAATGTATATATATATTAACTACATATTTTACTCGCATATTTCAAGCTAAACGTATGATATATTGTCATTTTACCTCAGTTGATAAGTACACGGACAACAGACACTAGGATGCTGCAAGGCTATATGTATATAGTCATTACAGTTATCTACACTCTATATCTTATATATGCAATGGTAGAGACATCGTTTTATAAACAATCGTTTAAATACATGCTTGATCATTCATGTGTGAACTCCCTAGATTGTATTGACACATCGCATGTTAAAGTAATATACAAAAGACACACGAGAAGGACACCTTTATAAGACAGTCCTGCCTCTAACAGATGATGTTTGACAGGCTGCCTTATAACATCTGTTTATGATGTTTGCGGCACATCTTGTTACTGTTTTAAATTGAGAACAAAAGCAGTACAAACATGGTAACTAGACCACTGTTTTTTGTAACAAACTATTCCACGCATTAATGATAGAACATAGGTCTAGGCAAGAGGAAACAGTTGACTTTGGTAGCATGTTCGTGATCCTCCCACCGACTACCGTGGTACCTTTGATATGTATTTTATATATACTGGGAGCCTGTCCACAGGTTTTACGCACATTGAGTCAATGTCTACCTTCACAATGTGTTGAAGTATTTCACACACATTCCTAGCATGATTACGTGTTTTCAGACACTAAAAATAATGACGTGTTTCTAAAGTAGAACGCCGAGAGGTAGTCTAGCTATATTCTTCCATTATCATCAAGAAACCTGAGCCCAAAAGTATTGGAGAATGCCGAAGCGTTAACAAAATCATAATCAGTACTCAAAAGACATATTTACATGGATACCATTTACAAAGTCAAGAAAATAAGACCAGCTGTTGCTGTTGTCAATATAAACAAGGTGTAATAGACATAAAGATAAAACCAAACATTGTTGCCAACGGCTGAGACACACCTGGTCTCCAATCTATTGTTATATCTATCACACCTGGTCTCCCACCTATTGTTATATGTATTATATTTGGTCTCCCACCTATAGTTATATCTATCACACCTGGTCTCCCACCTATAGTTACATCTAGCACACCTGGTCTCCCACCTATAGTTATATATATCACACTTGGTCTCCCACCTATAGTTATATCTATCACACCTGGTCTCCCACCTATTGTTATATCTATCACACCTGGTCTCCCATCTATTGTTATATCTATCACACCTGGTCTCCCACCTATAGTTATATCTATCACACCTGGTCTCCCACCTATAGTTATATCTATCACACTTGGTCTCCCACCTATTGTTATATCTATCACACTTGGTCTCCCACCTATTGTTATATCTATCACACTTGGTCTCCCACCTATAGTTACATCTAGCACACCTGGTCTCCCACCTATTGTTATATCTATCACACTTATTCTCCCACCTATTGTTATATCTATCACACCTGGTCTCCCACCTATAGTTACATCTAGCACACCTGGTCTCCCACCTATTGTTATAAAAATTAGCTTCGGTTATTCTCTAACGTGACTAATACTGTCTTACCTTGGGTCGAACGAGTGTACTTCACAGCCATCTTTGGTTGCCATTTCGTCATCAAAGCTAAACTCATTCGCAATCCTAAAACCAAACCGATTAACCATTTTAATTATTTATTCATATTTTTTACATTCTGCATTTTTGTAGTTTTGCTTAATTGATTTTGTCAGTTAAAAATCTGTTGGGAATTGTTTTTGTCGTATTTCATTAAAGTTTATGGATACATGTAACAACAATGCCGACACAAGTTTTTAGAAAGTTAACAGTGCCTACGTACCCGAAGGAGTATACTAAACACGGATTGCCAGGTTTGTATTTCCCGTCCATGCAGACTTTATAGTTACCTCGTCTGCTCATATTCCTACAGATGTAGTCTACAGGTCTCTTTCTGTAATCACTGAAATGATCAAATGATTGTCATGCATCGGACTGGTCCTGGAGTCATTTTAAGTGTGATGTACTGGCATTCGTGTTTTTAAATCATGATATAAACCTTGATGAATACGGGTCGGGTACAGAGGTTTTTGGAAACGGGAATAGTAGGTATGTCTGCTACACCTCTATCCTCATTAAAAATGAAAGATTTGTAAAGAAACACCACCACATTGGTGTCCATGATTTTTATCATACAATTGCTGAACCGTTATTAATCAATACTACGATTAACATCATCATGTCCTTATTGTACAATTTTTGTTTTATATTATTGACAATTGATCGTAATGTCTTTATTATATAGATACAATATTTTTATATTATTGACAATTGATCGTAATGTCCTTATTATATAGATACAATATTTTTATATCATTGACAATTGATCGTAATGTCCTTATTATATAGATACAATATTTTATATATTATTGACAATTTATCATAATGTCCTTATTATATAGATAAAATACTTTTATATTTTTGACAATTAATCATAATGTCCTTATTATACAGATAAAACACATTTTTTTTATATTATTGACAATAATTCAAAGATGACGTACAGTACCATACGCACATACTGCACCTTTTAACTTTAGTAATAGATACAGTTTACCGAAAAAATGAATTAAACTGCATCATACAGCTGTTTCGTCACCCTAGGATTCTTCAGTATTGCTATAGGGGCCTAAAGGTGGGAATCCAAATTTAGAAAATTATTTCGGATTTAAATATCAGAAATTGAAACGTATCCAATATATACACGCAATGTTGGAAGCTAAAAAGGTAATACACAATGGACATACAGTTCCAGGAAAGACGCGGCATTCCACCAGTCCGTCTCAGTTACGGTCTCATTCAATCCGTAGGTTGGGCGAGTGTCTTGCCAGTCGCTTAACTGGACTGGTCTGATTTGTATAGTATCCGGTTGTTTTCCCGTAAGGTTAGCTGCTACCCTTGTGGGATTATATGTCATGTGTGGTCCGTACCCACTATCATCACAGGTTGCTACAAAACAAAGTGATACATATATATGTCCCGCCATGACGTTTGGACGGGGAAGGGGGGGGGGGGTGGCAAATGTCCGTGGCGTCTAGATTGAACCATTGAACAACTTCATTATTTTACATTTTTCTCATCAAACTTGAAGTGGTTCAGGGGACATTCATGTCTACGTATATGGTTTATGCATCAATTACATTTCTTTAATATACAAACGGCTGCAACTGTGTTGATTTACCTTAAACATATACACTATAGCTGTCATTTTAGTTTTCAGCGTCATGGCTTTCAACTAAAACCAACAAACAACGTGGGCATAAAAAAGAAAATCTACTTTGTATTAGTCAACCATCTTAGCAAATGCATATTTTCCCTACTATGTAATAGTCCGGCAGAATGGTGATATAATGGGGGATTTTTAGTAAAAGCATGAAACTTGATTGTAGTATATGATTCACTGATATCAATTCTGGAAACGGGACAAAGTTGTTTTTTTCAAGATGGCCGCCAAATACAAAAAGGCCGCCATCAATGAGATTTAATGAGATTAATCATTATAGCATATTGCATTTCATCATTTTTTTCTGTATTTGTTTTTAAAGTTAAAACAAATGTATAAGCATATAATAAAATGGATGTTCTACCACTATTTTAATCATAATGACCAGCCTTACAAAATATTACCGGGTATTTTCAACATTAGTCAATACCATGTATTGTACAAAATTTGCAAAATATATATCTTATCATCATATATGGTTTCAAAGACACCATATAAGATGTATTTCTTGAATATAATACGAACAAGAAAAAAAGAGAGAAGAAAACTAGAATAAAGGAGCAATAATATAATTTAATGTCAAAACGCCGTAAGACTTAAATATCCGGGCACATTTTTCATTCTGCACCGTAATGAAAACAATGGCGGGTAGTTTGACCTTCATATCACAATCTTATGCATTGATGACAATTTTTTAGTTTCATTGGGGTATGAACAAAATTTTGTTTGCAAACTCTATGAATCCGCGTAGCGGATTATTACAAAAGTTTGCAAGCAAAATTGTTTTAATAACCTAATGAAACTAAAACATTATTGACTCAACGCTTATAATTAATTTTTGAAACTTATTTTCAAATTTCAAACATGTTTATGTACAATTTGACTGATCTAACAACGGATTCTTTTTTGCAAATCAATACACAACGTCAATTGCCGTATTGTGACGTCACATTTTTCATGCCATTTTTGGATTTTTTTCATGGAGGTATGAAAAGAAAATCTCAACCAATCAGTAAGCCGCGGTCTGCATACAAACAATGGAAAATTAATTATAATATCATGCAGAAAAAGACCTCCAAGTATCAAACATCCTGTTTTGAATGAATAGTAGCAATTTCAAGTCATTGATTGTAATAATACCCATACATAGGTTAACTTTATGCTATTTACTCATATATTATTTAATAAATTCTTTAAAAAGCAGTTGAATTTACCGCAGCAAATTTATTTTTATCTTTGGTTCGGTGTCATATGAAATTCATATGTCCGGTTAAAATATCAAAGCACAGAAAAATGGCGCATGACTGTTATCTATTCATATTTTCTCTATTTTCTTTGAGGAATGCAAATACGTGTAGGCAAATAATGTCCTGAAGTAAGACATTCAATGGCAGAAACATTACAAATTGCTGCGGAAAAAATCTTAGTGGTAGGTTTACCCACAACAGAACACAGAACCTGATTCGCTAGCCAATGAAGTTATTGACTGGGAAAAATGTTGCTTGTACCAACAAACCACAAGTGACCCAATTCGATGTCCAATTAAAATAAACAACAGAGATATTGAAATAAGTGCAATATACAAGACACTGGCTGAACATTTAGACATATTTCACAAACTTGACTGTTTGCCAGAAAATGTAAATTATGTCAAGCTTGCAGAGGGACATGGACAATTTGCATAGTGCCAAATATCACAAGAACTACAGAGACACGTTTACAAGTACCAAACTACAGAGAATACTAAAAAGAAGAAACAGTGATGACAACAAACATGAAAGTACCCACAAGAAAGTGACAATGTTGAATAAATCAGAGACTATGAACAGAAAAGAATGATAAAGGATGATTTTTCTTTGACGAATCAACTGGTACTGTGCATCGAGTAGAAACATTTAAAGGGGCAACTCTCGGTGCCCTGGCACCGAGTAAATTTTGAAGGGGAATCCCCTTTTGCAGGCGGGCAAGAGGAGGGGCTTATCACAGCAGCAATGTAAACAGGCAACACGTGTGTACATACAGTATATCAGGTGGTTACTGATAACTGTGCTGTTTCAAAGTTAGGGACAGCTAGGACAAGCTTATAAAATATATATTACTTACTTATAGAAGAAATAAAATCCATAAATCCCAAAGCCAAATATCACAGAAAGTACATTATGCATACACACACACACCAATGTAATTGTATCACTATTTTGCAAGGCGTTATAAATATAATTCATCAGTCGATCACTATACTCTGGAATTACACCACAAATGATGTAAGAGTCAATCTATTTACAGTAAATTTTAATCCATTTCCTCCAAATGGCCTCTATGTAACCTGTCGTTTTTTATACTTTCACCGGAACAGATGTTCTTCTCCGCGGATTCCTTGCATCCTCAAAATATCTGTGAGAAGTTGAAGCTCTATTTACATTCTCATTCCAATCCAAAACAGAAAGGTTTGTCCTGAGTAAATAATTTTCTTCTCCAAATACAATCCGTTTGTCATGAAATTGCAATAAAGCGTTATTAAAAGATTCTACATAATGTGTATCGAGACAGTATTTGTATTGTTCCGGTTTTTTGTATACATGTAGCTTCTTTAAAAATGTTGTCAAGCATTTTTCTGCTTCTGTTGATTTGATTACATATTTTGTTGGTTCATAGCTCTGATCTGTTTTACATCTTGATGAGTCGAAGCATTTTGAGTGATCTCCTTGATGAAGTTGAACAAAATTTAGAATATTTGCGCGTAGTGTTTTTGCGTTCCCCCCACAATTTTTCATAGACCAATATATGTGAGTTTTAATAGATGCCGCTTTGTCACTTAGCTCTCCATGCCATGTTTTTCCTCGCAGATGTAACGGTCCGGATGTAATTTTCTTGGCTTGTCTTGATATCCCTTTTGTGCAATGCCACGTGTCATTTGCATTTTCTGTTGGGGAACGTTCTTTATTTACAAAGTTGATAACTTGACTGTTTCTATCATGTGCGTGGACCTTTATAGGGCAATCTTCTTTGTCAAATAGTCGTAGATTTTTTTCACACCTACTAATTCATGTTTTTGTGAACAAATTTCATCCTTTTTACTGACTGTCACTGCCTTCAAAACCTTGTGAGTTTTATCTCCTATGCAAACCACATCACTGAAACGTGCATTTTTACGCCAACAGTGTCGTGCATCTGTAAGTATGTTTATGCCGTCATGTATCTCCTCTGGGTTTTCTAAAGTAGCAGCTGTTGAAGCAATTTCTTCCAACAGTGAATCTTTGATGTTTGTCTCCATTTCATCCTCTACAATTCGACAATATGGCTCATGTAGCTCCTTCATATACTTTTCTCCGATACAACCAATTGTGGATGACTTACATAACTTCTCATATTGCGTAAACAAAGCCCAGAGGATAGATAACCATGTGCCATTTTCAGGTTAGCCAAAAGTTTTCCAGAACTGGTATAGGGTGAAGATGTCCACTGGAACTGATGTTCATCATGACCACAGCCTATTGACAAACTTACACAATGACGATGTTGTGTTGTATTTCTAATTAGGAGATCCCCATCACACTTTCCCGAATGATTTTGGGCTTGGCGGCATAAATTGTTGATGGATGATTTTGTGCAGACAAACAGTTCCTCATTCAATGCATCCTCTGCCGAAGTATATTGATACCATGAATCAGGTGTGGCTGCGTGATTTTGAGCATTTTCTGTTGGTAGACAAGAGTCAATGAAAAAGTCCATTACTCTGTGCAGAAGTGCAAATGTGGAGACTTTGTTGAAGTGACCTTCTCCCATGTACAATTTCACTTTATCAATCTTGTTAAAGAGATCGGTTTTATCTTCTTCCTCTTTATAATAAAACTCAAGCCGTCCTCTCAATTGATTCTTTTTCTGTTTTTTCTTTTCATTCCGGAGTTTTGAGCTTCTGCACTATCTGATGCATAACGCTTACGGTTTTGTTTCAGTTCTTCTCTTATTCTTGAGACTGGTTCTACAATGTTTCCCTCCATTTTCTAACAATACTTTAATATCAGGTATATTTTTCTGTAATCCAGATCTTGTTAAATATTTAAGTCACTGGGGACAAATTTGACAGAACCAATGAAATGTTTGTGTTACGTCTTCTTGTGTTTATGATTCAGTATTACTTAATATATCAAGGTGCATGTTGAAACATACATATTTTTGTATTGGCCTTATTTGTTTGGAAACAAAAGGTCTCTTAGTTGAACCCAATCATTTGTGAAATATTTCAGTGAGATATCAGGCAATTATAATGAAATGTCTGGTTAACATTGAGGAGTCAACAATGTAAAGGCAATAGAACCGGCCAGTTTTAGTTACTTTGTCCTTTTTGCACATCTCGGATACCGTTACTGACATCCCCTCGTCCCCCTCCCTATCACACACATTCCTGTACACACCTTTTCTATTGTCCTTTCATTTTCCCGCACTTTTCAGTATAGTAGCAGACATGGAGGGGAATACATCAGATAAAAATACAATGATAACTATTGTTGTAATGAAGAGCAGAGACACGCAATTAAGACATTTTTCAACATGAATGAATGGGAATTAAAGATAACCGAGGAAAAAGAATACAGCTGTGAAACGGAACAGAATAGTGCAGAGGAAATATTAATCAGTGAAGAAAGCACACCAGTTGACACACATATATATACAGCTGATCAAGGGGGCCCTGGTGGGGAACCTGGACACGTTGGACAGGAGTTAGGAGAAGGGAACCATTGCACCCACTGCATATGCAATCCATGTGTAACCCTATTACGACAGTTATGGTTAGGAAATGGGCAATCGGCCAGACCAGGAAACAATTTGATCAAGAAAGATAAATACAGAAAGTTTTGGAAAGTGTTGGAAAGTAGAAATATTTGGAGGAACCAAATATACCTGGAAAGAAAGCAACATGCTCTGCGGTCAAATGCTGATAATGTGTGGACATCCTATGGTTCCAGGAGGGAGATTATGCCTTTGTGTGTTCTAAATTTAGTGCGATCTTTGTACCCTAATCCCAACAATATACCCTATATGGGTCACCAATGGCAATGACACAAAATATATAGAACTCAAAGCAAGTAATCTTGGAGTCTAAATAAGAACATTTGATGGTGAGTACATGGTTATTGCATGCCTTAATTTCCCGCCATATAGGAGGAGTTTATGAAGTAAACATTACCTATGACCCTGTCATTCAATTTCAAAATAATGCCTCACTTCAACATTTCTTTCCCTCTATTCTTTTTAATTAAGCCATCGAAATGCTCAATTATCCACAGGTCATTAGATCAGTGTGTTAATATGTTGCCTGCCAATTATCTTTTGTGAATGTCTCTTTAATACACAGTAATTTGAAAATAACCTCCCCAAATCTGTATGATGTCAATTTCAAATTTGCCTCTGCCATTATGGGAACGCTCGGGAGATCTCGCCTTTTATATGAGAGGTGGGGGTTTAATGTTGATCGGCGCGTTCGGCAGGCAGCTCATCGATTACAAGACACATTGATTGTAGGGAAACTCAGTTCTGGAGATTTGATGGCAAATGATGCAATATACCACTTAAGCTGTTTAGCTGTCTTCTACAGAAGAGCTGGCAAAGCATACAGTGGTATTAAAACGGATGTCACAGCAAACAGACTCCATGGCATTGCCTTAGCAGAACTTGTTACTTTCATAGAAGAAGCAACAAATGACAGCCACGACATTGCCCCAGTGAATGTACACTTCACGTCTTGAGCTTCTTGGATGTGATATAACAAAGCGTGTACATTCTACTGATCTACAGAATAGGATCCTCGAACATATTCCCGCATGCAGGCTCACAAGCGAGGCCGACACGTGTTGCTAGTTTTCAACAAAAATATTGCAGATGCACTCCGCGTAGCATGTTGGAATAACTTTGATGAAGAAGCAATACTTCGAGCAAAAGCAGCAAACTTCGTTCGTAGAGACATGAAAAAATTAGAGAGAAGAGTCTTTAAAGGGGAGTAACAGCACTCGTCAATGTTATGAGCAGAAAGGGGAACCCATTTATGGAAGAAAGCTTAGACTTGGTAATTTTGAATTGGAGAAACAGTGCAGATGAAGAAATTGCAAAAACAGTGCGTAATATTGAAAGGATTGGACAAGGACAGTTTGCCGACTTTGTAGAGAAAAGGCTGATAAAAAAATCTGAGTCTGTCTTTGCATGTCTGAAGAGAAACAAGTTGCCGTTATTGAGATGTCCGCCACCACGATATATGAATAAGGACAAACTGCATGAGATAACATCCTCCTTTGGCCCAGAGAAAACTGCTACATTACCGGTTCTTCATGATTTCACTGGTTGTGACCAAACATCATTTCTTTTTGGTTGCGGAAAGAAAACAGCCTGGTACATATAGGAAATGTTTCAGGAGGCAACAACAGCATTCCTGGCTGTCAGTGAAACACCTGGCTGTCAGTGAAACACCAAGTGAACAATGTTAGCTGAGAACATACAGATTCTTGAGCGGTATGTTGTCCTGATGTATGACCGGGCCAGTAACTGCAAGGACAATGGAATCTTTACCCCCAACATTTGCAGCCCTAGTGCAGCACTCAAAGAGGGTGGTATTCCAAGCAGGGTACATATGGGGCAGGCGTTAATAGCGACACCTTTTCTCTGATGTCCTAGTGAGTGGGGATAGAAAAAAAACCGAGACCATACATGGGAACTCTGTGGACAACACTACCGGAAGCAGCCAAGTCCTGCCAACTGTTGATTCGATGTTCTTGCAACCAAGACAAAGGCTGTAAAGAACATTGCAAATGTATCAAAAGCAATCTAAGTTGTACTGCATTGTTCAAATATGACAGGGAGTGTGACCATTGAATTTGATTCACTTGATTCTGTAAGATGTACATAATTTAACGAAATCAAGGTATTTTGAAATTGTTTTACTTTTGTGTACGCAATTTCTATATCATATGGATTACAAAATGTGTATATTTTGTGTAGAAAATATTATGAAATGTTGTTGTACACAAATTGAAAAAAAAAATCAGAGAATACCATAGCGTCAACAAAACCATAATCCGAACTCAAAATCGATTAAACAAGGGGTAAATAGGAACAAAGGAAAGAGTAAGCATTTTCTGCTTCATCGACGACACCCGCCATGTAAATCTTGGTCACATCCAAGTTAGCATCAATCCTCAAAATGAGAACCGAGTCATCAATGTCATTGTACAACAATTAAACACACTAACAAGCAAACTCAAAAACGTCCATCTTCATATCACACGAAGATACAGAGTATTTCTCGATGATATCAAGATGGCGACCATAAAACTTGCCCATAGTCTTCATCAACCTGCATTTCTCAGATCCCTGTGCCGTAAGTTTGTTCGTCAGCAGTCGACATCTATCACGAAAATCGCGATATTCAGAGCAAGCCCTAGAATAACGAATCAACTGCGACACGTAAACACCATAGGATGGAGAAGCAGGGATGTTACTATCAAGAAAGGGAAAGTTAACGATCGGAAAATCGAAATCGTCACGTTTATCATACAGATTAGTAGTAAGTTACCATTGTTGGTCATAGTTTAAGATAATATCGAGGTAAGAAGCTGATGTAGGAGAGAATGTTGTGTATTTAATCTCAAGTTCAGAAGGGTATATACGATCGACTAGGTCAGCAAACTTCTTGTTGTTTATAGACAACACATCGTCGATATACCTGAAAGTGAAATTGAAAGATTTGGCGAAGATTTTGTTACCCGTCCTGATAAGCCCCTCGACGAATTCAGCATCGTATGAAAACAAAAACAAGCCAGCCAAAAGTGGTGCACAGTTAGCGCCCATTGGAATGCCAACAGTCTTTTGGAAAATCTTTCCTCCTAACTCAACAAAGATATTGTCAACCAGGAATTCAATCATTCGTACTATATCTTCCTCAGTATATTTTAACCTAGCTTTTGTTGTGTTTTTCACAAAGTATGCTCAAAGATAGCTCACAACCATCTATTTGTATCGTCGGTCACCTTTCTTGGAAAAGAAAGCTCTCATAATGAGAGACCGAAGACGTTCTTTCAGTTTGGCATGTGGTACGGTAGTGTACAGGGTGGAAAAATCAAATGTTTTGATGGACGAAACATTTTTGAGAAGGGGGTGCTCAAGACTGATCAGAAGATCTTTTGAGTTTTTCAAAATCCACATCCCATTAATGCCACTTCTGGAGTATACAGAGTCAAAATAAGACTGAAGCCCTGATTTAACGGTACTAAGAATGGTAGTAAGATGTTTTGATAATGGTTTGGTTAAGCAATGAGACGAGCCAGCGATAAAACTTTGCTTATAAGGATCCCTGTGTAGTTTAGGTATCCAATATAGCCGAGGTAAGTCAGCGTATTTATCATTAACGGGTGTTTTGAATGATTGCAATACTGCTGTATGATTGGAAAGTATTTCATCTTTCGAAAAACCGGTTAATGAGTAAGTAAGTTATGATCAAATCCCTCATCTTGCAAGAACAAATTAATAGGGATTTTGACATATATTCGGCATAAGGCCTCTTAACATGTGAACTAAACGATGTATAAAAGGAGGTTATGTCCCTTCTCTTGAGGCCTCTATTGAACATTGGAACTAAACGATATATAAAAGAAGGCTTTGTCCCTTCTCTTGAGGCCTCTATTGGACATTGGAACTGAATGATATATAAAAGGAGGCTATGTCCCTTCTCTTGGGGCCTCTATTGGACATTGGAACTGAACGATATATAAAAGGAGGCTATGTCCCTTCTCTTGAGGCCTCTATTGGACATTGGAACTGAATGATATATAAAAGGAGGATATGTCCCTTCTTTTGAGGCCTCTATTGGACTTTGGAACTGAAAGATATATAAAAGGAGGCTATGTCCCTTCTCTTGAGGCCTCTATTGGACATTGGAACTGAACGATATATAAAAGAAGGCTATGTCCCTTCTCTTGAGGCCTCTATTGGACATTGGAACTAAACGATATATAAAAGGAGGCTAGGACCCTTCTCTTGAGGCCTCTATTGGACATTGGAACTGAACGATATATAAAAGGAGGCTGTGTCCCTTCTCTTGAGGCCTCTATTGGACATTGGAACTGAATGATATATAAAAGGAGGATATGTCCCTTCTTTTGAGGCCTCTATTGGACATTGGAACTGAATGATATATAAAAGGAGGCTATGTCCCTTCTCTTGAGGCCTCTATTGGACATTGGAACTAAACGATATATAAAAGGAGGCTATGTCCCTTCTCTTGAGGCCTCTATTGGACTTTGGAACTGAAAGATATATAAAAGGAGGCTATGTCCCTTCTCTTGAGGCCTCTATTGGACATTGGAACTAAACGATATATAAAAGAAGGCTATGTCCCTTCTCTTGAGGCCTCTATTGGACATTGGAACTAAACGATATATAAAAGGAGGCTAGGACCCTTCTCTTGAGGCCTCTATTGGACATTGGAACTGAACGATATATAAAAGGAGGCTGTGTCCCTTCTCTTGAGGCCTCTATTGGACATTGGAACTGAACGATATATAAAAGGAGGCTTTGTCCCTTCTCTTGAGGCCTCTATTGGACATTGGAACTGAATGATATATAAAAGGAGGCTATGTCCCTTCTCTTGAGGCCTCTATTGGACATTGGAACTGAACGATATATAAAAGGAGGCTATGACCCTTCTCTTGAGGCCTCTATTGGACATTGGAACTGAATGATATATAAAAGGAGGCTATGTCCCTTCTCTTGAGGCCTCTATTGGACATTGGAACTAAACGATATATAAAAGGAGGCTATGTCCCTTCTTTTGAGGCCTCTATTGGACATTGGAACTGAAAGATATATAAAAGGAGGCTATGTCCCTTCTCTTGAGGCCTCTATTGGACATTGGAACTGAACGATATATAAAAGAAGGCTATGTCCCTTCTCTTGAGGCCTCTGTTGGACATTGGAACTAAACGATATATAAAAGGAGGCTATGACCCTTCTCTTGAGGCCTCTATTGGACATTGGAACTGAACGATATATAAAAGGAGGCTATGTCCCTTCTCTTGAGGCCTCTATTGGACATTGGAACTGAACGATATATAAAAGGAGGCTATGTCCCTTCTCTTGATGACAATAGAGCAGCTTACAAAAGGGAAAACTGGATCATGATTCAAATAAAACAGGTGATCGCATTGTGTTAAAGAGTGAAAATAGCACTCCTTGGTGGGTCTAAAATTAGAGCAAGAGATAGATGTTGCAAAAATCACGCTGTAAGTGCGATTGGAGATTTTATCAAATGCTATGTTTAAACAAAAAAAAATGACGGAAGTGGATATATCGCCTGTGTGGCTAACAGATGGATAATAACAGAAAGAACACTTTTTGATTAAGAAATGTTTTCATCGAGGCCCAGAAACAGAAATCATTGCCTAGACTTCAGTTCTATCTACAGTAGCAGCGACCTTGATCTTTGACATTGCGGCATTAAGAGCAATCCCAAGCAAGAGCTTGCAGTTAGGAAACACTGTATGAAATTTGACTCGTTGATAGACCAAATTAAAGGCAATCCAGTTTATGCACGAAACCTTAGTTCTATTTATAGTAACATTGTTTTTGATCTGTGACCTCCACTTGAAAAACAATCCCAACCAAGGGCTTTCAACAAGGAAAAACTGTATGAAGTTTGAGTCTGATAGGCTAATTTAATGTTATCAAGCGGGACCTTTTTTCGGACGGCGCAATAACTTGTAATGTAATACGCCTGTCATATTGTTATCAAGGTCACATACATACATGTATAAGTAACATTTGAGGGTTAAACTGTTATACATTAATATGTATGCTACTTACTATATATGGTTAAGACGAAGAACAGGAATCCCGTCAATATCAACATCGCCAACACAAACGTCCAGTTCCTATGCATTTTCAACTTTTAACTGAAACATATACAAACACAAGCATTTATTTAAACTTCTACTTTATCGCGGCTGATTACATTTAAGAGATATTGAAAACGATTTTAGATTATTTCTTCTACATGTCACAGCTCCAAACCATCTACCAAAGGCCAGACGGCTCACACCTGTTGTTATTCTAAAACGCCATTACCACGTCATCACTTGATGCAGTGTAACTAGAGTAATTCGTCATCGATTTTCCAAAACATTGCATCTGCAATTGATAACTTCCCGACACTGGGCTCATCAGTTCAGCTATGTAACAGCAGGAGAAATCACCATTGTTTCATATAGATAGAGAAATATCAATAATTAAGTTTATATGTATGAAGTGTAGCACTCGGCAAGTCTCGTTCTGCACTCACACACTCGGGTTGTGATTAAAAGAATATTACACCTTCTTGAGGGTAAGACAAGGGGTCACAAACCGAGGGGTCAGATTCTTAAGTTGCAGAAAAGCAGGTTTGCCGAGAGTTTGGCAACTTAAGAGCCGTATCCAGAGGGTTGATATCCCTTTGTTTCATAGGGGGTGAAAACATGTTAAACCTCTTATATATCTGGTATTGACGTTACATCAATGCAAGACAATGTTGATGTGGTGTGATTGAGGTGTCGACGGGACGTCTTTGTATTGTTGAAGTGACTTCATGGCACTGTTAGTACATGTATGACGCCATACAATTATTGAGATCGTGCCAAGAGCGCGGATAGCTTATCTCAGCCTTAGGATGAGATAATATTTAAGGAAATGTTGCACCGTTAAAGTGCGGATATTCCTGTCCAGGTTAGGAGATTATCAGTCTACACCCGGGTTTAAATATCTCAGTCTACTCTCGGATTGAGATTTCTTTTTCTTTTTATTATATAACTCAACATTCATCACAACAACCATCATCATCATGTTTTATTTGTTAAACTACTTTATGTCGTCTTCTTATCTGCCTTATTTGTGTTTTATATACATGTACGTAGAATGCAATTTTGTTGTTTTTATACGTTGTTAAAGTTAAAGGTGAAATGTTGATGATGATAAAGGTCTAGGCACAGTAATGTGGAGTCCAAAACTCCATGTGGTACTCCAAATACGTCCTTCTCAGCAACATGGTGTAGAATATACATCCAGATGATATATATACAATGAATATAGAGATTCATAATGAATATGTACAACAATCATGTGCGTTGACCAGACCGCCAGGGACGTTACCCTTCCTCTCTGTGTCCGTATCTATCACTGTTGACCAGACCGCCAGGGACGTTACTCTTCCTCTCTGTGTCCGTATCTGTCTCTGTTGACCAGACCGCCAGGGACGTTACCCTTCCTCTCTGTGTCCGTATCTATCTCTGTTGGTCAGACCACCAGGGACGTTACCCTTCCTCTCTGTGTCCGTATCTATCTCTGTTGACCAGACCGCCAGGGACGTTACCCTTCCTCTCTGTGTCCATATCTATCTCTGTTGACCAGGCCGCCAGAGATTTTACCCTTCATCTCTGTGTCCGTATCTATCTCTGTTGACCAGACCGCCAGGGACGCTACCCTTCCTCTCTGTGTCCGTATCTATCTCTGTTGACCAGACCGCCAGGGACGTTACCCTTCATCTCTGTGTCCGTATCTATCTCTGTTGACCAGACCGCCAGGGACGTTACCCTTCCTTTCTGTGTCCGTATCTATCTCTGTTGGCCAGACCACCAGGGACGTTACTCTTCCTCTCTGTGTCCGTATCTATCTCTGTTGACCAGACCGCCAGGGACGTTACCCTTCTTCTCTGTGTCCGTATCTATCAATGTTGACCAGACCGCCAGGGACGCTACCCTTCCTCTCTGTGTCCGTATCTATCTCTGTTGACCAGACCGCCAGGGACGCTACCCTTCATCTCTGTGTCCGTATCTATCTCTGTTGACCAGACCGCCAGGGACGCTACCCTTCCTCTCTGTCCGTATCTATCTCTGTTGACCAGACCGCCAGGGACGCTACCCTTCATCTCTGTGTCCGTATCTATCTCTGTTGACCCGACCGCCAGGGACGCTACCCTTCCTCTCTGTCCGTATCTATCTCTGTTGACCAGACCGCCAGGGACGTTACCCTTCATCTCTGTGTCCGTATCTGTCTCTGTTGACCAGACCGCCAGGGACGTTACCCTTCCTTTCTGTGTCCGTATCTATCTCTGTTGACCAGACCGCCAGGGACGTTACCCTTCCTTTCTGTGTCCGTATCTATCTCTGTTGACCAGACAGCCAGGGACGCTACCCTTCCTCTCTGTGTCCGTATCTATCTCTGTTGACCAGACCGCCAGGGACGCTACCTTTCATCTCTGTGTCCGTATCTATCTCTGTTGACCAGACCGCCAGGGACGTTACTCTTCCTTTCTGTGTCCGTATCTATCTCTGTTGGCCAGACCACCAGGGACGTTACCCTCCATCTCTGTGTCCGTATCTATCTCTGTTGACCAGACCGCCAGGGACGTTACTCTTCCTCTCTGTGTCCGTATCTTTCTCTGTTGACCAGACCGCCAGGGACGTTACCATTCATCTCTGTGTCCGTATCTATCTCTGTTGACCAGACCGCCAGGGACGCTACCCTTCCTCTCTGTGTCAGTATCTATCTCTGTTGCCCAGACCGTCAGGGACGCTACCCTTCATCTCTGTGTCCGTATCTATCTCTGTTGACCAGACCGCCAGGGACGTTACTCTTCCTCTCTGTGTCCGTATCTATCTCTGTTGACCAGACCGCAAGGGACATTACCCTTCCTCTCTGTGTCCGTATCTATCTCTGTTGACCAGACCGCCAGGGACGTTACCCTTCCTCTCTGTGTCCGTATCTATGTCTGTTGACCAGACCGCCAGGGACGTTACCCTTGCTCTCTGTGTCCGTATCTATGTCTGTTGACCAGACCGCCAGAGACGTTACCCTTCCTCTCTGTGTCCGTATCTATCTCTGTTGACCAGACCGCCAGGGACGCTACTCTTCCTTTCTGTGTCCGTATCTATCTCTGTTGACCAGACCGCCAGGGACGTTACCCTTCCTCTCTGTGTCCGTATCTATCTCTGTTGACCAGACCTTCAGGGACACTACCCTTCATCTCTGTGTCCGTATCTATCTCTGTTGACCAGACCGCCAGGGACGTTACCCTTCCTCTCTGTGTCCGTATCTATCTCTGTTGACCAGACCGCCAGGGACGCTACCCTTCATCTCTGTCCGTATCTATCTCTGTTGACCAGACCGCCAGGGACGTTACCCTTCATTTCCGTGTCCGTATCTATCTCTGTTGACCAGACCGCCAGGGACGTTACCCTTCTTTCTGTGTCCGTATCTATCTCTGTTGGCCAGACCGCCAGGGACGTTACCCTTCCTTTCTGTGTCCGTATCTATCTCTGTTGACCAGACCGCCAGGGACGCTACCTTTCATCTCTGTGTCCGTATCTATCTATGTTGACCAGACCGCCAGGGACGTTACTCTTCCTCTCTGTGACCGTATCTATCTCTGTTTACCAGACCGCCAGGGACATTACCCTTCCTCTCTGTGTCCGTATCTATCTCTGTTGACCAGACCGCCAGGGACGTTACCCTTGCTCTCTGTGTCCGTATCTATCTCTGTTGACCAGACCGCCAGAGACGTTACCCTTGCTCTCTGTGTCCGTATCTATCTCTGTTGACCAGACCGCCAGGGACGCTACCCTTCATCTCTGTGTCCATATCTATCTCTGTTGGCCAGACCGCCAGGGACGTTACCCTTCATCTCTGTGTCCGTATCTATCTCTGTTGACCAGACCGCCAGGGACATTACCCTTCATCTCTGTGTCCGTATCTATCTCTGTTGGCCAGACCGCCAGGGACGTTACCCTTCCTTTCTGTGTCCGTATCTATCTCTGTTGACCAGACCGCCAGGGACGCTACCTTTCATCTCTGTGTCCGTATCTATCTCTGTTGACCAGACCGCCAGGGACGTTACTCTTCCTCTCTGTGACCGTATCTATCTCTGTTTACCAGACCGCCAGGGACATTACCCTTCCTCTCTGTGTCCGTATCTATCTCTGTTGACCAGACCGCCAGGGACGTTACCCTTGCTCTCTGTGTCCGTATCTATCTCTGTTGACCAGACCGCCAGAGACGTTACCCTTGCTCTCTGTGTCCGTATCTATCTCTGTTGACCAGACCGCCAGGGACGCTACCCTTCATCTCTGTGTCCATATCTATCTCTGTTGGCCAGACCGCCAGGGACGTTACCCTTCATCTCTGTGTCCGTATCTATCTCTGTTGACCAGACCGCCAGGGACATTGCCCTTCATCTCTGTGTCCGTATCTATCTCTGTTGGCCAGACCGCCAGGGACGTTATCCTTCATCTCTGTGTCCGTATCTATCTCTGTTGGCCAGACCGTCAGGGACGTTACCCTTCATCACTGTGTCCGTATCTATCTCTGTTGGCCAGACCACCAGGGACGCTACCCTTCCTCTCTGTGTCCGTATCTATCTCTGTTGACCAGACCGCCAGGGACGTTACTCTTCCTCTCTGTGTCCGTATCTGTCTCTGTTGACCAGACCGCCAGGGACGTTACCCTTCATCTCTGTGTCCGTATCTATCTCTGTTGACCAGACCTTCAGGGACGCTACCCTTCCTCTCTGTGTCCGTATCTATCTCTGTTGGCCAGACCGCCAGGGACGTTACCCTTCATCTCTGTGTCCGTATCTATCTCTGTTGACCAGACCGCCAGGGACGTTACCCTTCATCTCTGTGTCCGTATCTATCTCTGTTGACCAGACCGCCAGGGACGTTACCCTTCCTTTCTGTGTCCGTATCTATCTCTGTTGACCAGACCGCCAGGGACGTTACCCTTCATCTCTGTGTCCGTATCTATCTCCGTTGGCCAGACCGCCAGGGACGCTACCCTTCCTCTCTGTGTCCGTATCTATCTCCGTTGGCCAGACCGCCATGGACGAATGTTACATTGTACCTAACATTGTCAAACACGTGTACCAAAACTCTACCTGATTTATGATATTACTTCCAGGTAGGCGATGCCTGGTGAGACATTTGACACTACTTGGTGGACAGTTTAGCCAGAGGGACTTAAATATGGCTACATAGCTGACATTTGATAATTAATAAATTACTGAATATTAACACGATTATGGCTCATTCGCTTATTTTTGTCTTACTTTCTGACAATTTAGTCTTATCTGAGTGTGTAATTTTATTTGTGTATAAAGTACTAGTGTTTATTTTTACTGATATGTCTTACAACTTAATTTTGTGTTTGAAACTTCTCTATAATTGCTTAAATATTATTTTTTGTCGCAATAATAGCTCCAAGGAGCTTAGATTGTCTTTAAATTTTATGCGACGCTAAATAAAATCTAATAAATTGTAGTATATTGTATTGTACTGTTTTGTATCCGCGGAGATTTCTGAATGATATTTGATACTCAAACACACAAACATGTCGTGCAGCATTTCTATGTTGCATTTTTTCTCATGTTAGATGTAGAAATGTGAGTAGTAGGTTAAAATCTTTCTCCTCTGTTTTGTATATATTATTTAAATTCTAGGTTACTCAATGGTGGGAAAATCACGCATGTTTATTTAAATGTTTTATATCTGAGGTTGATCACATATTGTAATTTCGTGTGGGAATGTAACTCTTGTCATGTCAAAAAAAAGAGAATACCGAAGCCGAACAAAACCATAATCCCGAACTCAAAAACGATTCAACTAGAGGCAAAATACGAAAAAAATGAAAGATCGACATGGGGACCATTGTAAAGTGACAAGATATTAAGACCATGTGTTCCGGAAGGGTAAGCGTCTTCTGCTTCATAAAATGTATCTCTTACCATATGTCAAAAGTTCATTAATGACTATGTTTTACGTGGTTAAGAAATAGGCTCCTCCGGCAGATAACTTGTTCCTTTACGTTCACCAAAACCTTGATAGCAACAGTTCTTTGTTTTGAGAAGTCGTACGGCTCACGATTACGTTCAAACTTGGAGGGCGTGAACATATTTCCTTTGTTCATATTTCACTTCCTTACTTTTGAAACCCATTTAAACTTTAAGCCCTTATTACACCTGGCCTGATTGGGGTTCCGAGCATCAACCTTTAGGATGTTTTGTAATCCGGTGTTATCCGCTAGCAAAGTTGTCAGTCCGGTAAAAAAATCCAATGTTGCTGATATACTTGCATCGAACATGGAACGGTTGAAGCGCACCGCTAACGAACATGTAACGCACGGCTACAGTTCAACCAGCAACAAACGACCATGAAACGACCAAGCAGGACGCGTACAGGATGCATTCCGGACAAACCGAACCGGACAAAGTATTAAAAAAAAAAAAGAGATATATGTTGATGTTGAAATGCATGATGTTGCCCGAGAAATCGAGGAAATGCAAACTAAGCATGATGAAGGTGTTGAAAAACGTGACTGTTGCAGTTGTTCATATGCATTTTTGTCTGCAGTAGGGAACCCTGAACTGCAGAGAACCTCTACCCTGACAATGCATGGTGATGCTGATAATCAGATTAGGATATGTCCGGGAATGATCATGTTCTGCCAGTAGTCAGTTTCTCCTCATGTTGGTATCCTGTAGGTATTCTGTATTCATTACTACTGTATGTTTTATCCGTTTCCAATTCGTTTGTATTTCGCCGGTCCCGTGTAATTCCTAGGCATCTTGTGTTTGTCCGTTAGGTGTTTGTTTAAGATCTGGTCAATGTGTGGCGTATGCGTTACAATGTAATAAAAGTTCCAACTACGGACTGAAGAACAAATGCACCCTCTCCCTTAAACCTAAAGCATACAATCTGGTTAAAATCATATCTTGATTTTCGCGCCGTTCCGTAAACTTCTCTCTGCTGCGTTAAGATCTGAGAAAATCCCATAGGGGGTCACGTCCCAATGACCTTTTGCATTAGCCAATCAAATTACTCCTTTCAGAATCTGGAAAGTGAAAATTTGAGGCGACAAAGCTTGGATAATCGCATTTGTTCGCTTAGTCATTTCGTCACCAAAATGTTCATGTGGAATAATGTGACGAAATGGCTTGCAGCAAGATGACAGGTCATTGTAAAATTATTTTAGTGTTAAGTAAAAAGGCGACAAATGTCATCTGAGCGTGACCTCTTATGGGATGTTGTCAGATCTTGTAAACGGAGTGAGAACAAGGACTGTATTTTAATCAGATTGCTAAAGCATATAGATAGAAATTTCGAACAATGACAGGAGATATACAGGACAAAACGGACATGCACAGAACAACCAACGATTTTTTTTTCACAGTCTGTTTCAAGTTTTTGGCATGCGACATGCATAAATTTTCTAACGGATGCAAGCAGATGCAGCGCAAATCATCTGACATGAAAATAAAACTGACATAAACGAATATTGACTAACATCACCGATTAAACAAAAATATCATCCGTTTCACGTTCGGAAGCACTATCCAGTCAAGTTTGACAGGGGCTTAAGAAAATAAGCTAAACGGAGAATATGCTAAAGTATGATGATGCAAGCATTTCGAGTTAGAAAGCCGCAGCAATGTATGTTACTGCATACTTTCCAACTCTCACAAACGAAACGTCTGGACAATGAATCACTTGTTGCCACAGTCCACTGCACACATAATTCCATAATCCCCTTTTCATAACCAATCATGATTGTGTGGCCATGAAAGGGACTAGACATATGCCGTAGACTGTGACAAGAAAGGATTATATAAGAGCCATAATTGAAACAACAATAAATGCAAATAATACATATTTCAATGTTTTACAGAAGATTTGGTGAAAGTTTCTGAAAGTAAAAAGTGAGAAATTCTCAATAACTACTTACCTTTCGATGATATGACTCCAACTGGTATGTACCTGTATGTTTGTGATTGAACGTAACTCCGCAGTCAGCGTTATAGGTAGCTCGCTGGAACATGGGAGGGGCTACACCACACTGTGGCTCCTCCTACATGACACGTTACTAGAATAAATTACACCGGATGATACTCAGATATCTAAGTCAGCTTGTACTGGCAGTACATATATATGTAATTTACTGTCAATCTGTGGATCACACAGCTTGTACTGGCAGTACATACATATATGTAATTTACTGTTAATCTGTGGATCACACAGCTTGTACTGGCAGAACGTACATATATGTAATTTACTGTCAATCTGTGGATCACACAGCTTGTACTGGCAGTACATACATATATGTAATTTACTGTCAATCTGCGGATCACACAGCTTGTACTGGCAGTACAAACATATATGTAATTTACTGTTAATCTGGGGATCACACAGCTTGTACTGGCAGTACATACATATATGTAATTTACTGTTAATCTGTGGATCACACAGCTTGTACTGGCAGTACGTTTACTGTTAATCTGTGGATCACACAGCTTGTACTGGCAGTACGTTTACTGTTAATCTGTGGATCACACAGCTTGTACTGGCAGTACATACATATATGTAATTTACTGTCAATCTGTGGATCACACAGCTTGTACTGGCAGTACATACATATATGTAATTTACTGTTAATCTGTGGATCACACAGCTTGTACTGACAGTACATACATATATGTAATTTACTGTTAATCTGTGGATCACACAGCTTGTACTGGCAGTACATACATATATGTAATTTACTGTTAATCTGTGGATCACACAGCTTGTACTGACAGTACATACATACATTGTATATGTAATTTACTGTTAATCTGTGGATCACACAGCTTGTACTGGCAGTACATACATATATGTAATTTACTGTTAATCTGTGGATCACACAGCTTGTACTGGCAGTACGTTTACTGTCAATATGTGGATCACACAGCTTGTACTGGCAGTACGTTTACTGTTAATCTGTGGATCACACAGCTTGTACTGACAGTACATACATACATTGTATATGTAATTTACTGTTAATCTGTGGATCACACAGCTTGTACTGGCAGTACATACATATATGTAATTTACTGTCAATCTGTGGATCGCCAAGCTTGTACTGGCAGTACGTTTACTGTCAATATGTGGATCACACAGCTTGTACTGGCAGTACGGTTACTGTCAATCTCGATCACATAGCTGGTACTGGCAGTACGTTTACTGTCAATCTGTGGATAACCAAGCTTGTACTGGCAGTACATTTACTGTCAATATGTGGATCACACGGCTTGTACTGGCAGTACGGTAACTATTAATCTGTGGATTACACAGCTTGTACTGGCAGTACGGTAACTATTAATCTGTGGATCACACAGCTTGTACTGGCAGTACATATACATGTAACTTACTGTTAATCTGTGGATCACACAGCTTGTACTGGCAGTACGTTTACTGTCAATATGTGGATCACACAGCTTGTACTGGTAGTACGTTTACTGTCAATCTGTGGATCACACAGCTTGAACTGGCAGTACGGTAACTGTTAATCTGTGGATCAGACAGCTTGTACTGGCAGTACGGTTACTGTTAATCTGTGGATCACACAGCTTGTACTGGCAGTACGTTCACTGTCAATCTGTGGATCACCAAGCTTGTACTGGCAGTACGTTTACTGTCAATATGTGGATCACACGGTTTGTACTGGCAGTACGGTAACTGTATTTGTGGATCACACAGCTTGTACTGGCAGTACATTTACTGTCAATCTGTGGATCACACAGCTTGTACTGGCAGTACGGTAACTGTCAATATGTGGATCACACAGCTTGTACTGGCAGTACGGTTACTGTCAATCTCGATCACACAGCTGGTACTGGCAGTACGTTTACTGTCAATCTGTGGATCACACGGCTTGTACTGGCAGTACGTTTACTGTCAATATGTGGATCACACAGCTTGTACTGGCAGTACGGTTACTGCCAATCTCGATCACACAGCTTGTACTGGCAGTACGTTTACTGTCAATCTGTGGATCACACAGCTTGTACTGGCAGTACGTTTACTGTCAATATGTGGATCACAC
Organism: Mimachlamys varia; assembly: GCA_947623455.1. Lineage (NCBI taxonomy): Eukaryota > Metazoa > Mollusca > Bivalvia > Pectinida > Pectinidae > Mimachlamys > Mimachlamys varia. The sequence continues at coordinate 9,562,361 of OX392529.1, forward strand.
AGTTTGTACTGGCAGTACGGTAACTGTATTTGTGGATCACACAGCTTGTACTGGCAGTACATTTACTGTCAATCTGTGGATCACACAGCTTGTACTGGCAGTACGGTAACTGTCAATATGTGGATCACACAGCTTGTACTGGCAGTACGGTTACTGCCAATCTCGATCACACAGCTTGTACTGGCAGTACGTTTACTGTCAATCTGTGGATCACACAGCTTGTACTGGCAGTACGGTAACTGTCAATATGTGGATCACACAGCTTGTACTGGCAGTACGGTTACTGTCAATCTCGATCACACAGCTGGTACTGGCAGTATGTTTACTGTCAATCTGTGGATCACACGGCTTGTACTGGCAGTACGTTTACTGTCAATATGTGGATCATACGGCTTGTACTGGCAGTACGATAACTGTTAATCTGTGGATCACGCGGCTTGTACTAGCAGTACATTTACTATCAATCTGTGGATCACACAGCTTGTACTGGCAGTACATTTACTGTCAATATGTGGATCACACGGCTTTTACTGGCAGTACGGTAACTGTCAATATGTGGATCACACGGCTAGTACTGGCAGTATGTTTACTGTCAATATATGGATCACACGGCTTGTACTGGCAGTACGGTAACTGTTAATCTGTGGATCACACAGCTTGTACTGGCAGTACGTTTACTGTCAATCTTTGGATCACACAGCTTGTACTGGCAGTACGTTAACTGTATTTGTGGATCACACAGCTTGTACTGGCAGTACATTTACTGTCAATCTGTGGATCACACAGCTTGTACTGGCAGTACGGTAACTGTATTTGTGGATCACACATCTTGTACTGGCAGTACGTTTACTGTTAATATGTGGATCACACGGCTTGTACTGGCAGTATATTTACTGTCAATTTGTGGATCACACTGCTTGTACTTGCAGTACGTTTGCTGCATTGTAGCTTTGTTATTTCTACTAGAAAACCAGAAATGACGGCGCCAGTATGGACAAAAACATTAGAATTTTGCTATTGGAAAAGACACACACAAAACACTTGATATTTCAAAAACATCATTTGTTTAAAAGCATAATCAAAACATGTCTACCAAGGATGAATCTCGGGAAGTCATATAAAAGATGGGTGGTGATCGAAAGATCTATATTCTCAATAACTCTCTATCGTTTATGGAAAACTGTTCCAGGTTACGTCTTGGCGATTGAGGACGAAGCCAGATTCATGGAAAGGGAGATGGTGGGGTGGGGGCGGCGGGTTCTAGAACACGTGCGTGTGTGTACTCAGCCCTGGGGAGAAAGAATGTGTATAATGCGTTTGTTTTTCTATGTGTTGTTATCCCCTGTGGGAGGGACGTATATGATACGTGCGTGTATACACGCGTTAGTATCCCCTGGGGAGGGAGAACGAGTATAATACGTAGGTAAGCGGTGTTATTCCCTGGGGAGGGAGAACGAGAATAATAAGTATGTACGCGGTGTAATCCCCTGGGGAGGGAGGACGAGTACATGTATGATACGTACATTGTATGTGAGCGGTGTTATACCCAAGGGGAGAGAGAACGCGAATAATACGTATGTACACGATGTTATCCCCTGGGGAGGGAGAACGAGAATAATACGTATGTACGCGATGTTATCCCGAGGGGAGGGAGAACGAGCATGATACGTATGTACGCGATGTTATCCCCAAGGGGCAGAGATAACGAGTATAACACGCATGTAAACGGTATTATCCCGTGGGGAAGGAGACGAGTATGATACGTATGTACGCGGTGTAATCCCCTGGGGAGGGAGAACGAGTATGATACGTATATAAGCGGTGTTATACCCAAGGGGAGAGAGAACGAGAATAATACGTATTTGACGTATTTACTGTCAATCTGTGGATCACACAGCTTGTACTGGCAGTACGGTAACTGTCAATATGTGGATCACACAGCTTGTACTGGCAGTACGGTTACTGTCAATCTCGATCACACAACTGGTACTGGCAGTATGTTTACTGTCAATCTGTGGATCACACGGCTTGTACTGGCAGTACGTTTACTGTCAATATGTGGATCACACGGCTTGTACTGGCAGTACGGCAACTGTTAATCTGTGGATCACACGGCTTGTACTAGCAGTACATTTACTATCAATCTGTGGATCACACAGCTTGTACTGGCAATACATTTACTGTCAATATGTGGATCACACGGCTTGTACTGGCAGTACGGTAACTGTTAATCTGTGGATCACACTGCTTGTACTGGCAGTATGTTTACTGTCAATATGTGGATCCCACAGCTTGTACTGGCAGTACATTCACTGTCAATCTTTGGATCACACAGCTTGTATTGGCAGTACATTTACTGTCAATCTGTTGATCACACAGCTTGTACTGGCAGTACGGTAACTGTTAATCTGTGGATCACACAGCTTGTACTGGCAGTACGTTTACTGTCAATCTTTGGATCACACAGCTTGTACTGGCAGTACGTTTACTGTCAATCTGTGGATCACCAAGCTTGTACTGGCAGTACGTTTACTGTCAATATGTGGATCACACGGTTTGTACTGGCAGTACGGTAACTGTATTTGTGGATCACACAGCTTGTACTGGCAGTACATTTACTGTCAATCTGTGGATCACATAGCTTATACTGGCAGTACGGTAACTGTCAATATGTGGATCACACAGCTTGTACTGGCAGTACGGTTACTGTCAATCCCGATCACACAGCTGGTACTGGCAGTATGTTTACTGTCAATCTGTGGATCACACGGCTTGTACTGGCAGTACGTTTACTGTCAATATGTGGATCACACAGCTTGTACTGGCAGTACGGTTACTGCCAATCTCAATCACACAGCTGGTACTGGCAGTACGTTTACTGTCAATCTGTGGATCACCAAGCTTCTACTGGCAGGACATTTACTGTCAATATGTGGATCACATGTCTGTACTGGTAGTACGGTTACTGTTAATCTGTGGATCACACAGCTTGTACTGGCAGTACATATATATGTAACTTACTGTAAATCTGTGGATCACACAGCTTGTACTGGCAGTACGTTTACTGTCAATATGTGGATCACACAGCTTGTACTGGCAGTACATCAACTGTCAATCTGTGGATCACACAGCTTGTACTGGCAGTACATTTACTGTCAATATGTGGATCACACGGCTTTTACTGGCAGTACGGTAACTGTCAATATGTGGATCACACGGCTAGTACTGGCAGTATGTTTACTGTCAATATGTGGATCACACGGCTTGTACTGGCAGTACGGTAACTGTTAATCTGTGGATCACACAGCTTGTACTGGCAGTACGTTTACTGTCAATCTTTGGATCACACAGCTTGTACTGGCAGTACGTTAACTGTATTTGTAGATCACACAGCTTGTACTGGCAGTACATTTACTGTCAATCTGTGGATCACACAGCTTGTACTGGCAGTACGGTAACTGTATTTGTGGATCACACATCTTGTACTGGCAGTACGTTTACTGTTAATATGTGGATCACACGGCTTGTACTGGCAGTATATTTACTGTCAATTTGTGGATCACACTGCTTGTACTTGCAGTACGTTTGCTGCATTGTAGCTTTGTTATTTCTACTAGAAAACCAGAAATGACGGCGCCAGTATGGACAAAAACATTAGAATTTTGCTATTGGAAAAGACACACACAAAACACTTGATATTTCAAAAACATCATTTGTTTAAAAGCATAATCAAAACATGTCTACCAAGGATGAATCTCGGGAAGTCATATAAAAGATGGGTGGTGATCGAAAGATCTATATTCTCAATAACTCTCTATCGTTTATGGAAAACTGTTCCAGGTTACGTCTTGGCGATTGAGGACGAAGCCAGATTCATGGAAAGGGAGATGGTGGGGTGGGGGCGGCGGGTTCTAGAACACGTGCGTGTGTGTACTCAGCCCTGGGGAGAAAGAATGTGTATAATGCGTTTGTTTTTCTATGTGTTGTTATCCCCTGTGGGAGGGACGTATATGATACGTGCGTGTATACACGCGTTAGTATCCCCTGGGGAGGGAGAACGAGTATAATACGTAGGTAAGCGGTGTTATTCCCTGGGGAGGGAGAACGAGAATAATAAGTATGTACGCGGTGTAATCCCCTGGGGAGGGAGGACGAGTACATGTATGATACATGTACGTACATTGTATGTGAGCGGTGTTATACCAAAGGGGAGAGAGAACGCGAATAATACGTATGTACACGATGTTATCCCCTGGGGAGGGAGAACGAGAATAATACGTATGTACGCGATGTTATCCCGAGGGGAGGGAGAACGAGCATGATACGTATGTACGCGATGTTATCCCCAAGGGGCAGAGATAACGAGTATAACACGCATGTAAACGGTATTATCCCGTGGGGAAGGAGACGAGTATGATACGTATATACGCGGTGTAACCTAATGGGGGAAGGAGAACGAGTATAATACGTATGTACGCGGTGTAATCCCCTGGGGAGGGAGAACGAGTATGATACGTATATAAGCGGTGTTATACCCAAGGGGAGAGAGAACGAGAATAATACGTATGTACACGATGTTATCCCCTGGGGAGGGAGAACGAGAATAATGCGTATGTACGCGATGTTATCCCGTGGGGAGGGAGAACGAGTATGATACGTATGTAAGCGGTGTTATCCCGTGGGGAGGGAGAACGGGTATGATACGTATGTACGCGATGCTATCCCCAAGGACAGAGAGAACGAGTATAATACGTATGTAAGCGGTATTATCCCGTGGGGAGGGAGAACGAGTATGATACGTATGTACGCGGTGTAACCTAATGGGGGAAGGAGAACGAGTATAAAACGTATGTACGCGGTGGTATCCCCTGGGGAGGGAGAACGAGTATAATACGTATGTACGCGGTGTTATCCCCTGGGGAGGGAGAACGGGTATGATACGTATGTACGCGGTGTTATCCCCTGGGGAGGGAGAACGAGTATAATACGTATGTACGCGGTGTTATCCCCTGGGGAGGGAGAACGAGTATAATACGTATGTACGCGGTGTTATCCCCTTGGGAGGGGGAACGAGTATAACCCTTATGTACGCAGTATTATCTCCTGCGGAGGGAGAAGGAGTATGATACATATGTCCGCAATGTTATCCCCTGGGATGGGAGAACTAGTATAAAACGTATGTACGCGGTGTTATCCCCATGGGGAGGGAGAACGAATATAATACGTATGTACGCGGTGTTATCCCCTGGGGTGGGAGAACGAGTATAATACATATGTACGCGGTGTTATCCCCTTGGGAGGGAGAACGAGTATGATACGTATGTAAGCGGTGTTATACCCAAGGGGAGAGAGAACGAGAATAATACGTATGTACGCGGTGTTATCCCCTGGGGAGGGAGAACGAGTATGATACGTATGTAAGCGGTGTTATACCCAAGGGGAGAGAGAACGAGAATAATACGTATGTACACGATGTTATCCCCTGGGGAGGGAGAACGAGAATAATGCGTATGTACGCGATGTTATCCCGTGGGGAGGGAGAACGAGTATGATACGTATGTAAGCGGTGTTATCCCGTGGGGAGGGAGAACGGGTATGATACGTATGTACGCGATGTTATCCCCAAGGGGAGGGAGAACGAGTAAAATACGTATGTACGCGGTGTTATCCCCTGGGGAGGGAGAACGAGTATGATACGTATGTAAGCGGTGTTATACCCAAGGGGAGAGAGAACGAAAATAATACGTATGTACACGATGTTATCCCCATGGGGAGGGAGAACGAGTATAATACGTATGTACGCGGTGTTATCCCCTGGGGAAGGAGAACGAGTATAATACGTATGTACGCGGTGTTATCCCCTGGGGAGGGAGAACGAGTATAATACGTATGTACGCGGTGTTATCCCCTGGGGAGGGAGAACGAGTATAATACGTATGTACGCGGTGTTATCCCCTGGGGAGGGGGAACGAGTATAACACTTATGTACGCAGTATTATCTCCTGCGGAGGGAGAAGGAGTAAGATACATATGTCCGCAATGTTATCCCCTGGGGAGGGAGAACGAGTATGATACGTATGTAAGCGGTGTTATACCCAAGGGGAGAGAGAACGAGAATAATACGTATGTACACGATGTTATCCCCATGGGGAGGGAGAACGAGTATAATACATATGTACGCGGTGTTATCTCCTGGGGTGGGAGAACGAGTATGATACGTATATACGAGGTGTTATCCCCTGGGGTGGGAGAACGAGAATTATACGTATGTACGCGGTGTTATCCCCTGGGGTGCGAGAAGGAGTATGATACGTATGTACGAGGTGTTATCCCCTGGGGTGGGAGAACGAGAATTATACGTATGTACGCGGTGTTATCCCCTGAGGTGGGAGAACGAGTATAATACATATGTACGCGGTGTTATCCCCTGGGGAGGGAGAACGAGTATGATACGTATGTACGCGGTGTTATCCCCTGGGGTGGAAGAACGAGAATAATACGTATGTACGCGGTGTTATCCCCTGGGGAGGGAGAACGAGTATGATACGTATGTAAGCGGTGTTATACCCAAGGGGAGAGAGAACGAGAATAATACGTATGTACGCGGTGTTATCCCCTTGGGTGGGAGAACGAGTATGATACGTATGTAAGCGGTGTTATACCCAAGGGGAGAGAGAACGAGAATAATACGTATGTACACGATGTTATCCCCATGGGGAGGGAGAACGAGTATAATACATATGTACGCGGTGTTATCTCCTGGGGTGGGAGAACGAGTATGATACGTATATACGAGGTGTTATCCCCTGGGGTGGGAGAACGAGAATTATACGTATGTACGCGGTGTTATCCCCTGGGGTGCGAGAAGGAGTATGATACGTATGTACGAGGTGTTATCCCCTGGGGTGGGAGAACGAGAATTATACGTATGTACGCGGTGTTATCCCCTGAGGTGGGAGAACGAGTATAATACATATGTACGCGGTGTTATCCCCTGGGGAGGGAGAACGAGTATGATACGTATGTACGCGGTGTTATCCCCTGGGGTGGAAGAACGAGAATAATACGTATGTACGCGGTGTTATCCCCTGGGGTGGGAGAACGAGTATAATATTATTTATGCGATGTAATCTCCTGGCGAGTAAGAACGAGTATAATAGGTACACGTATGTACATGTACGCGGTGTTATTTCCTGGAGAGGAAGATCGAGTATAATACGTATATACCCGGTGTTATCCCTGTAAGTAAGTAAACAAGTCATTGGCTTGATTTTGTTAAGCTTCCTATCAACAAGCCCTCCTGTACTTGTGCTACCAATGAAATGATAGGAGACTTTTGGAGGACCTACGTTGTATCTGAGGGAGACGTATATAATCAGACCAGGATAAGGTTAACCAGATGTACAGCCCAGAGACAGCCAGCCCTCCGCCACTCTCGGAAGTCTGTCTCTGTGAACGACCATTGCTCTGCGGTTTTACTCTCGGGGTGATTGGCGTGTTGAGAACATCGATCAAGTCGACCACCTTGTGTATACATCTGAATGTGTATTGATACTTTATGTGTCGATTAAATAGTTGAGAAATATAAATTCAACACGACAACTGTTGCCTTTCGCTAACGTTTTCAGGCTTAACGGCCATCTTCAGGCAATTTATTTATTTAATGTCTTGGTACCACATTATGACGTCACATAAAAAACAATAACTCCACGAGAGATAATAACTGTACTCATTAAGGTGTTATTACATTAATTTAGTGAATGTTAGAATTAAACATTTATAAAAAAAATCAATTTGCATTCAATTTCGGATTGATCTTTTTTCTTGCAAAGTCTTTTAGTGATGCAAGTATCCAACATTTTGTAAACGGGATACTATTATATAGAGAATGTTTGTTTGCCACAATGGTGCGGGTGTTCAGTAAGTGGAATTTTGCGTGTTTCAGGGGTACGTATTAATTGTCTGTTTGCCCAAACTCTCTCAGTGCGTTCCCCGTTTTGCCAATAAAATGTTTCTTTATATGTTGGGCAAACTATCGCGTAAATTAGATTCTTGCTTTTATGATTCAAGTTAGAATTGGGTTTCACCGTTTTCCTATTTTTATACGTAAAAACTGTTATTTGTCCGGAGATCTTCTGCAGTTTTCAACCGATTTACTAGAGTTAATTTTCGCCTTTTGAGACTTAATACTTGTTGCAATGTCGGGAATTATGTAGAAAATGTCAGAACTTATTTGTGTTTTCTACAATTCCTCTCAAATTTGGTATTGTACTTCACAAAGCAATAACGTTTAACATATATTACGGGTTTTGTCGAATTTATTCAATTTCTGGCGTAACAGCCTTATTGCCAAATATGGGCATTTTGTACAAAATGCATTTCTGTCGTATACTGTTGTTTGTCCTCATACAGTTACCAATTTTATAGAGGTTTTCTGTAAATACACTTTTGTGTCACATGTCGTACATATTTTACTGTAGTTGTAGGTAGTGCACTTGCCTAGCACTTAGAGACATTGGTAGAGACTCTAAACAGCAAGGGGTCGGTGGTGTCGACATCAGCTACTCATATCGTACTCTAAACAGCAAGGGGTCGGTGGTGTCGACATCAGCTACTCATATCGTACTCTAAAACAGCAAGGGGTCGGCGGTGTCGACACCAGCTACTCATATCGTACTCTAAACAGCAAGGGGTCGGCGGTGTCGACACCAGCTACTCATATCGTACTCTAAACAGCAAGGGGTCGGCGGTGTCGACATCAGCTACTCATATCGTACTCTAAACAGCAAGGGATCGGCGGTGTCGACACCAGCTACTCATATCGTACTCTAAACAGCAAGGGGTCGGCGGTGTCGACACCAGCTACTCATATCGTACTCTAAGCAGCAAGGGGTCGGCGGTGTCGACATCAGCTACTCATATCGTACTCTAAACAGCAAGGGGTCGGCGGTGTCGACACCAGCTACTCACATCGTACTCTAAACAGCAAGGGGTTGGCGGTGTCGACACCAGCGACTCATATCGTACTCTATAACAGCAAGGGGTCGGCGGTGTCGACACCAGCTACTCATATCGTACTCTAAACAGCAAGGGGTCGGCGATGTCGACACCAGCTACTCATATCGTACTCTAAACAGCAAGGGGTCGGCGGTGTCGACACCAGCTACTCATATCGTACTCTAAACAGCAAGGGATCGGCGGTGTCGACATCAGTTACTCATATCGTACTCTAAACAGCAAGGGGTCGGCGGTGTCGACATCAGCTACTCACATCGTACTCTAAACAGCAAGGGGTCGGCGGTGTTGACATCAGTTACTCATATCGTTCTCTAAACAGCAAGGGATCGGCGGTGTCGACATCAGCTACTCATATCGTACACATTTTCGGTGCTACCTACAATTATGTGAACTGTTTAATTTTGAACCAGTGCCAGTGTCGGACCATGGTGTATAACAGTATGTGGCTGATTTAGTGGTCACAAAACATTTCACATTAGTGATGTCATATCTCAATGTTGTATCTGTTTTATATAAATCATGCCAGACCCTGTGTCAGGGACTTGGAATACTTAACACCTTTTGACAGGTGCAAAATAGTACCTGGGTACAGGTCAATCGTGCACAGCTCCCAAGTTTCAAGTTTTTTATTTCCAAATGCAATTCTGCATATAGGTAACATTAATACATAGTGCAAACTAAAACATTGCAATTCACAAGATGGCGGAGGACAATTCCATATAGTAGGCAATGCACACACATAAAGGAATATATTTATATATCTAATAAACAATGTCACTGCACGAGAGTTTTCTTTTAGATGAAGCGTATCTTAAATAATTACCCAATCTACGCAATGTCTTAATATTTTTAGATGACAACAATTCAATTAATATATACACACTTGGCCGTCGGTAGTAATATTTCTTAATATATTTGTTTCTAATAACAGAATAAGCAGGACACATTAGAATAACATGTACCTCATCATCAATATCTTTCACAGGCCGTACATAATCGTTGACCTCTTGGTATCCCACTGTATCACCCGGACTCGATATTAAGGGAATGCGCCTGCATGCGATATTGACTCAACAACTTTTTGGTGATAGCAGAAAGAGGCTTTACTAAATAGTACTGAATACTAAAAGTATAGACAAGATGTCTATATAAATAGCATTTAGAAGATGTTCCAAACGCACCATGAAGTTCTTGAATAAATACGTCATGCAGACGCTGAGTATACATTTCCACAAACTGTTTTTCATTTTGAACATATTGAATATCCCAGATATAATTAAAACCCATTCTATATAACTCATGTTTAACATGATAAACCCAGTTAAGTTTACAATTTGTTTTTTTTTTTTACATTAAGCTCAAGCAGTGTATCATAGCATGATTTTAGTACAAAGTTATTCGTATTTAAAATATTTATCCAATATTTCGTAATAGCTATTTTGCGCTGTACATGTAAAGAATATCTCCCTGTTTCGAAGTATACAATAGAACTATTTACTGTTTTCTTGCATTCAAAAACACTTTCAATTGGTCCACAACCTCAATTGACTTGCACTTTAACGTCCATATTTCACTAGGTAGAATTCTTTTACTTTTCTAAATACAACAATTTTTGTTTTATCATAATTTACCGTTAAATTCCACTTATCAGTGTAACATGACCCCTGAACGTTTGTTGCGCATGCGTTCCTTGCTGTGTACTCGACTTGCAGACAAGACAAGAATTTCTGGGCTGCCTGTTTGCTGATTGTGTTGGTTTCCTACGCCCCAACATCTGTTTGGTTAGAGAGGCGTTTGATCCTGTGCTGAACTTACGTCGTCTGGATGGTTTGCCTTTACCTGAAGGCTTGCTCATTTTTCTTAAGGTAACAAAAACCTTGCAATTTCGTTCTAAGCCTATTGATGTAATTTTTTCCTATGCTGGGGGATCAGCCTTTGTGTCCCTTGTCTGCCCTGCTTGCTGTGTTATCTCTACCAGGATCCCCTGTTTGTGCTGAGTAATAATCAATGCCTAATTGCCGATCCTATACAATATTTAGACAGGCTTTGCGTCTCCTGCTAGCATGCATGAAGTTGAATCAAAAGTCTTATGGAGGGCATTATTTCCACAGTGGTGCTGCAACCTTGGCAATGCAGGGGTTCCTGCAGAATCTAGTTAGCTTTTGGGTTATTTGGAAAAGGTTTTGGGGTTTTTGTGCTATGTTTATCCAGATATTAAACAACGCTTTGATGCTTCAAAAAATATCTATTACCTTACCAAATTAAATATCATTTCTTCCCCTAACCCCACTTTTGAGTTTGGAGTCTGTATATCAACATACATATGTACATTTTTGAGTGGACGGGATTGGTTTTGTAATGTTTTCTGATGGATCTTGGGATAACCATCCTAAGGTTGATAAAGTTAGCCTGTTTTTGACTGCTTGTTTCAGTTTTCTTTAATGGTAAGATAAAGTATCTAGCCAATATTAGAGTGATAAAAAGGGGCAAATTTTGATTTTTGACTTTTCGGTCAGTTCGAACAAAAAGAATTTAAACTGATTAATGATGAGCTTGTTTGAGTTTTCTAACTTCAGCTGTACCTGAGTCAAAAACGGCAAAATCACATTAGTGCGCACTACATTATACTTATTGACAGGACACAGATGGCTTTTATGTCTGTTATTACTTACTGACGAGTAAATGACATAAGGGGCATATGATATTGATATTGTTTTCCAAACATCATGGAAGTAAAACATATCATCATAGTTTACTTTTACATCAATGATTTGTATAATGATATGACCAAATGGCACCATTTGAAGTTACAACTAATAAACGCATGCGGCGCTCGCAGTGCTTGCACATTAAAATAAAATGTGCGATAGAGAGAGGGGGGCCGGAGTCGTATCATATATCAGCATATACAGTGTATAGTAATGGTGCACTGAAAGTTTCATTGTAACAGGCCGATTAATTATGGAAATTCAAGCTGAAGTAAAGAAAAATATATTTGGAACAACCTATCTTTCTAGCTCTCAGTATGTCATGTGACAACATGTATTTCTAGTTATCACGATGTCAAGGGACAACCTGTATTTCTAGTTATCAGGATGTCATGTGACAACCTGTCTTTCTAGTTATCAGGATATCATGGGACAACCTGTCTTTCTAGTTATCAGGATGTCATGGGACAATCTGTCTTTCTAGTTATCAGGATGTCATGGGACAATCTGTCTTTCTAGTTATCAGGATGTCATGGGACAACCTATCTTTCTAGTTATCAGGATTGCATGGAATAGCTTATCTTTCTAGTTATCAGGATGTCATGGGACAACCTGTATTTCTAGTTATCAGGATTGCATGGAACAGCTTATTTTTCTAGTTATCAGGATGTCATGGGACAACCTGTATTTCTAGTTATCAGGATGTCATGGGACAGATTATCTTTCTAGTTATCAGGATGTCATGGAACAACCTGTATTTCTAGTTATCAGGATGTCATGGGACAGATTATCTTTCTAGTTATCAGGATGTCATGGAACAACCTGTATTTCTAGTTATCAGGATTGCATGGAACAGCTTATCTTTCTAGTTATCAGGATGTCATGGAACAACCTGTATTTCTAGTTATCAGGATTGCATGGAACAGCTTATCTTTCTAGTTATCAGGATGTCATGGAACAACCTGTATTTCTAGTTATCAGGATTGCATGGAATAGCTTATCTTTCTAGTTATCAGGATGTCATGGGACAACCTGTATTTCTAGTTATCAGGATTGCATGGAACAGCTTATTTTTCTAGTTATCAGGATGTCATGGGACAACCTGTCTTTCTAGTTATCAGGATGTCATGGGACAGATTATCTTTCTAGTAATCAGGATGTCATGGAACAGCTTATCTTTCTAGTTATCAGATGTCATGGGACAACCTGTCTTTCTAGTTATCAGGATTGCATGGAACAGCTTATCTTTCCAGTTATCAGATGTCATGGGATAACCTACATTTCTAGTTATCAGGATGTCATGGAACAGCTTATCTTTCTAGTTATCAGATGTCATGGGACAACCTGTCTTTCTAGTTATCAGGATTGCATGGAACAGCTTATCTTTCCAGTTATCAGATGTCATGGGATAACCTGCATTTCTAGTTATCAGGATTGCATGGAACAGCTTGTCTTTCTAGTTATCAGGATGTCATGGGACAACCTGTATTTCTAGTTATCAGGATTGCATGGAACAGCTTATCTTTATAGTTATCAGATGTCATGGGATAACCTGCATTTCTAGTTATCAGGATGTCATGGAACAGCTTATCTTTCTAGTTATCTGATGTCATGGGACAATCTGTCTTTCTAGTAATCAGGATGTCATGGGACAACCTATCTTTCTAGCTATCAGGATTGCATGGAACAGCTTATCTTTCTAATTATCAGATGTCATGGGACAACCTGTCTTTCTAGTTATCAGGATTGCATGGAACAGCTTATCTTTCCAGTTATCAGATGTCATGGGATAACCTGCATTTCTAGTTATCAGGATTGCATGGAACAGCTTGTCTTTCTAGTTATCAGGATGTCATGGGACAACCTGTATTTCTAGTTATCAGGATTGCATGGAACAGCTTATCTTTATAGTTATCAGATGTCATGGGATAACCTACATTTCTAGTTATCAGGATGTCATGGAACAGCTTATCTTTCTAGTTATCAGATGTCATGGGACAATCTGTCTTTCTAGTAATCAGGATGTCATGGGACAACCTATCTTTCTAGCTATCAGGATTGCATGGAACAGCTTATCTTTCTAGTTATCAGGATGTCATGGGACAACCTGTATTTCTAGTTATCAGGATGTCATGGAACAGCTTATCTTTCTAGTTATCAGGATGTCATGGAACAACCTGTCTTTCTAGTTATCAGGATATCATGGGACAACCTATCTTTCTAGTTATCAGGATTGCATGGAACAGCTTATCTTTCTAGTTATCAGATGTCATGGGACAATCTGTCTTTCTAGTAATCAGGATGTCATGGGACAACCTATCTTTCTAGCTATCAGGATTGCATGGGACAGCTTATCTTTCTAGTTATCAGGATGTCATGGAACAACCTGTCTTTCTAGTTATCAGATGTCATGGAACAACCTGTATTTCTAGTAAACAGGATGTTATGGGACAGCTTATCATTCTAGTTATCAGGATGTCATGGAACAGCTTATCTTTCTAGTTATCAGATGTCATGGGACAACATGTCTTTCTAGTTATCAGGATGTCATGGGATAACCTGCATTTCTAGTTATCAGGATTGCATGGAACAGCTTATCTTTCTAGTTATCAGGATGTCATGGAACAACCTGTATTTCTAGTTATCAGGATGTCATGGGACAGCTTATCTTTCTAGTTATCAGGGTGTCATGGAACAACCTGTATTTCTAGTTATCAGGATGTCATGGAACAACCTGTATTTCTAGTTATCAGGATGTCAAGAACTAGAAAGATAAGCTGTCCCATGACATCCTGATAACTAGAAAGATAAGCTGTCCCGTGACATCCTGATAACAAGAAAGACAGGTTGTTACATGGCATCCTGATAACTAGAAATACAGGTTGTTCCATGCAATCCTGATAACTAGAAATACAGGTTGTTCCATGACATCCTGATAACTAGAAATACAGGTTGTCCCATGACATCTGATAATTAGAAAGATAAGCTGTTCCATGCAATCCTGATAACTAGAAATGCAGGTTATCCCATGACATCCTGATAACTAGAAAGACAGGTTATCCCATGACATCTGATAACTAGAAAGATAAGCTGTTCCATGACATCCTGATAACTAGAATGATAAGCTGTCCCATGACATCCTGATAACTAGAAATACAGGTTGTTCCATGACATCTGATAACTAGAAATACAGGTTGTTCCATGACATCCTGATAACTAGAAAGATAAGCTGTCCCATGACATCCTGATTACTAGAAATACAGGTTGTTCCATGACATCCTGATAACTAGAAAGATAAGCTACACTCAGCAAAAATTTCACAAAATAGCCATTCACCTTCCATTTTTCGCCAAATCAATGCACAATGTGTAGCATGAGTCTTTCAATTTGTAACGAGTTACCTTTTCCGGATGTTTATGTACAAGACGGTTATCCAAGGTATTTACTAGACATTCTAACAACATCGGGTGGGAAAGGGTTGAAAGTAGTTCTTAAAGTCTGGAAAACCCCATCACGTTTATAGATATCGTGACTATGGCTATATTTGAAGTGTTTTATAAGCAATACCGAATATCTCAGAAGTTCAAAAAAATCGTATGCAAATGGTTTGATATATAGTTAGTAATCTAGGACGTACGTATAGGTCATTTTCCCCCTATATGTCTTTTCATGGCCGCCATTGTTGGGAGGAGGGAAGCCGGAAGTGGTTATGACAATCGATTAAAGGTCAATTATAATTTTAATGAGAGACACCTGTTCAAGATGACACACTTTAATTATCCTTTTGTGACAGTGATTTTGACAATCGATAAAAGGTTAATCAACTTGACCTTTAAAAAGTTTTCAGTTAAAAAATCCCATTGTGTCAATCAATATTTTTTTGGTCGTTTGTTGTATTTAAATCCTTAATATTATGTTTGGCTGGAATCATATCACTAGTAGTGTTATGAATGCTCTAACTTATGTTATCAGAAAGACAAAGGAAGCAAAACTTTACAAGTAACAATCAACTTATCGCAATAACATAATATCGTAATTACAGATTCCTCAGGCCATTAATTAATAAAACCGCTCCTTCTTTGTCTATGGACGCTGCTATATTGTATAACGATTTGCATGTGTCTTGTTGGTGGATTCGGTTAATATACTGTTTTTCCATCATGGGTGTGTTTTTGGAAAAAATATGACTCCGAGGCTCTTTCATGACCATAGGTGTAAGAAAGGCAAAATCCACCAGGGGTTTTGTTTTTAATTTTGTAAGACCTTCAGTTAAAAAAAATCCTTGATCTTGTTTCCTCCAATATTTGCGCAATAAACACCAACTGCATTCTTCCTATGTAGACGGGTAAACTGTTGTGAAGGGTTTTATTTTTATCATGTCGCCCCTTTTCATTGTTCGATTTGTGACGTCACGTCGAGTGATGCATTATGACGAGATGCGAGATAACTGCTGTTAGCCTCTGTATGGTCGTACATGTAATAGGTGACTGATATAGATCATGTGTCCCATTCTTGAATTCACAAAAGTGACCAAAATAAAAATTCTGCACTTATATTTGGATGGTAACATCAAGATGTTGTAATTACTTTGCTATCCTAAAGATTGCTCTAGCTACCGAGATTTGTGTCAAAGATGTCGACTGCTGGCAACAAAACGTACAGCATAGGGATTCGAGAGATGCATGTTTATCATGATGACTATGAGCAAGCTTTACTCTGTCCAGTTTGATCTTATTAGGATATATTCTGTATCCTTGTTTGATATGAAAGAAGACTTGTTTATATGATCATAACTAGTCCTATTTATTGTGAAATGATTCCTTCTCACTTTGAGGGCGGGGCATTAACTTCGATATGACCTAGATTTTCATGGCGAGTGCGTCGATAAAGCACCACCGGAACTCCTGGTCTTATACTCTTGTACTTTTTTCAAGTGTCTCTTTGTAAATATTTCTTTTGCTCATATTTGCCATAAATTTAATCGATTTTAAGCTCGGATTATGGTTATGTTGACTTTTTGGTATGTTAGTTTTTGAGGTTTTTTTTCTCAATATCTACTATACATGTATTTGAATTTTTAATAGAGTAATAAAACTGAAACAGTAAACCCAACAGACTTGTTTAATAAATACAACGAACTTCCGTCAGAATCAGACGTGAACAAGTATACTGGGACCATACATGTGACGTACCACGTGATAAACCACGTGATGCCAGCAATAACAAATGCTTACTTATTTGTGCTTATTCAGTCTTTGCCAGGGAAATTTTGTCGATGAATCGCATACAAACTTGACGAATGTATGGACATGGAGTTCCTCGGGGCACATGTAGTTGTCATGGTGAACGTCGTGGAATTCCCAGTGGGATGATATGACGTCAGCCACCGTCTTGCCGTACCTTTTAGGGGATTTACTGTTGACCTTAATACACCCACTACACGGAAGGTATACCGGGGGTTTCGAGCCTTTCACAAGGCACGTCGGCAGGCAAATTCTCCCACATTCGTCGTACGCCATCAAACATACCTCGGTAGCCTCACTACCCGGATCTTTAATCGGAATGAAGGCTCTCTGTATCATAATAGGATATCTCTCATCTACAATGGCGTATTCCATAGAGTTCCCGCTGTAATTTATACCGTCTGCTCTAACAAAAACTTTGGTCGCTCCCATTCTACTGATTCTACAAGAGTCATATGTTCGAGCTTGTCCCGTGTACAGTGACTTTTGAAGAATTTCACTACGCGATGGATCGAATATGTCCATAATGGTTTTGTTATTATATGAGTCATACGCGTTGAACAATAATCCTGCTGACCTCTCACATACCACATTGACCGGAACGTAAACCCACCCTGACGGGTCAGTCTTATCATTTATAATGTAGGTGTTTTGTATACTAGCTTCCTGGTATGGACAGGTGTGTCTATCACACATCTGAACTCGGGTATACTGCAATGCGTCCGTTGCGTGTGTTGCTCGTCTTCTCCTTCTGCTTTGGGAGGAGGTGCCTGTTGCCAGTGATACGCATTGTGTTCCGAGGAACCCGACGTCGCGACAGCCGATCCAACGATCTCTCCTTGGACCTCTTCGACAATTTCTGGTTCGTTCGCAATTGAAAGTTGGTCTGTATTCTGCAATTCTCTCGTTCCAGTCATTAAGATAGCCTTCCCAATTTTGCCAGTCCGGAAAACCAGCCATTGTTCTATTGGGATGGTGGCTCGGTTTGACATGTGGAGGATACTCCTCGGCATCTAGACCTCGGCGTATCAGGCTTTGTCGAAAAAGTTCCCACAAAAAGTCGACATAGCAATGCAATAAGAAAAACATTGGATCTCTTGGAGCAAGGCTTATGTCGAGCAGTAATCCGCCTAGAAACACGTGTATCCTGTTATGATAAAGTTCTAAATTGTAACGTGTCCGGGCTCTCGGAATAGTGATCTCTGCGTGACTCGTTCGTGTTAGCATGTCTTCAATTTCAGCGCGACCGAATAACGCCCCGGAAAACGCGTCGTTTCGAACCAGTCCCCATTCCCGGAAAGGGCCGGTAACGACCGCGCCATCTCTATTTCCGGCAAAGTCGCTAGAGAATATGATAGAGTTGGCACTGCTTCCCGGGCGGAGTTGGTCGCTGTAGTACTCGGCTGTGCAATCCCAATACGGGAGGGTCACTTTACGACATCGACGGTGGACAGCTCTTAGTGCATTCTCCAACCTGAAATTAATACACGATAATATAGAAGATGACACTTTGATTTTATATATTAAAGATGTATGAGAACTTTTATAACGGACACGATCCACATCAATACGGTTCAATATCTGACAAGCTACTGATATACGCAGATAACAATGAAATCGATTTTGTAAAATGCCGCTCATTTAATGACCAGGTGAAATTTCTTTACTGTCGTTTTTCATAATCATCTTTCGATTCTTAGAATCGTTCACACTTTCTGGCTTTTTATGCATGTTGTGGAAAGAAAGCTCTAGCACTGCACATAATAGGTATGAAAACTGGCCTTAAACTTTGTAGACTGTACAATAACTTATATCTACGACCAAGTTTCATAAAAAGCTATAAAGTTACACCTAGATATATTGCCATTTATATGTAGATATATAGACATAAGACGAGTTATAGTTTTATTTGCGTTTATTCCTTTTCTTAAATTCAGGAAACACGTTGCCAACAATCATAATACATTTTATAAATGTATATGATTATTATAACCGTTTAATTTATCACAAATTAAACGCAATTTAATATGATTTTTAAATAATTTTGATGAGCTGACAAGAGCTATCGAGTTAACGCTCCCTGTCCTAAAGGTATTTTAAGATAGCTATAGGGGGCAGTGAAGGGCTCATTCCCCGAACACCAACTCTGGTAACTTGAAAGAAAGGTGTTTACATAGGAAATCCTTTGAAGTTTAAGTTATAGTCTGTTTCAACTAAGAATGTCAACTCATTTGATTTGTAGACATACTACTAAACTCAGTAATGAAATTAATAGATTATTTTCATATAATACAGCTTTAAGTAATTGAAATGATCATTATATATTGATTTTTAGATTCAATAAATGAAAAATAGCAATGGAAATACATTATTTGCGAAATAAATCTCCTTAAAATAAAGTTTCTATTCATACATGTTAGAGTAATACATATTTAATACAGCACCGAAAGATAATTATTAGACATCAGTATTCTTAATAGAAAAACATTTAATGAAGACAGATAACACTAAACTGATGTCACACAAATTAAACAAAAAAAATTAAATTGGTGGTTTAAAGCTTGATTATCTGACAGAAAACCAAAGGGAAATTATAGATGGATACCAATCAAATACTTATATTGTATCTGCAGGAGTTCCTCAAGGATCTGTTCTTTGGCAATTTTTATTTCTATCCTTTAATTATTAATATAAAACAGCTGATGTAACTTCTTATATTAACTTGTTTACAGTTGATGCTTCTCTATATGTTATTGCAGATAGTGATGATGACCCTCATACACCTGCTGATATACTAAATAATGATCTTTCATCAATCCCTGCTAATCAATGAAATGACAGATTATTTTAATCAGACTAAAACAGTAGCATTAACTTTTACTCTAAGCCTTCTAATCCTCATCTCCTTTTCTTTAATGACCATACTTTAATGCAGCATGACCGCCACAAACATATTGTTTCTATATATGATCTTTTAGGCTATGTTAATTTAGATGTTTTATGAATGGTGTAGTTGGTATATCAGATGAAATAAATTCAACTATACTAATTATACTAGCTCATACATATACATTTTGTATAAAGCACTAACATATTCTAGATGTATAAGTAATGCATTCATATTTTAATAACTTAAAATGTAATTTATATAAATCACAATAAAGGTATGAGAGTGATTGAGAAAGGGATCTTTAAATGATAAAACATGATACTGCTAATTTCCTACTCTATCTACATCGAAATAAAATATTGAATTGTCAATGTATATACAGTATATAAAGGACATTGGTTATCTTTGTTGGTAAATACTTAAATAGGCTCAGCCTGATTTCTAATAATTTTATTGATACATATGTATACTATTTCTTTGTAGTACTTGTTTATATGTCCTGTATAAATAATGAAATATTTTGAAATTAATATATGACAACAATTAACACAAATATGAAAGAAGGTACAAGTTAAATTAATATATGACAATAATTATGTTTAATTACACAATATGAAAGAAGGTATATGTTTAATCAATATATGACAAAATTTACACAAATCTGAAACTTATAAACATGTCAATAAATATGATAATTTACACATATCTGAAATCAGGTGTAATATATGATTATTTTCCTAAATCTGCACCTGTTTTATGCAGTACCTATTTATCATTTAGTTAAGTATCTGATTTAATAGTTACCAGAGGTTGATTTACCTGTGTAATTTACCTGTACAACATTTCTGCTATAGACTATAACTTACTATCATCACAACTGACCACCTAAGTAAACATGTTTTTATAAGCAGAGTTGGTGTTCGGGGAAGTCCCCCAGTGAAGGAACAGTTCTGTATGCGTAATGAGCTACAGCACAGCCTTTGTCCGTTCCCTATACCGCCATCAACCGGTACACACGTAAAGAAGCATCACTACTCGGCTCAATCAAAATTCAATTACCCACCCACCATCCCCTATACATTCTCCGTCAAGTTTTAGGTTGTGAGATTATATTTATTACTTTTGCCCGTAATGCGATATTGTGTTAACCGATTACTGCTGTTGAGCTTTTTTTTCTTTCAGAACTCACTCAGATTGCATGGCCTACAGCTGCAGTGTTACAGAGAAATTGTGGACATCCGGGTGACTAGCTCACCAGATAAGTGTGTGTTGACATTCAGGTGGTTATATGGATATGTTAAGGACTAGGTACAGGACAATTCAATATGGCGGAGGTGTGTTTACCAAAACTTGTTATTTTATTAAATACTGCAAAATACATGACCAAAATAGACTACAAAGTACATTTTGTGATGGAGAATCGATAATTTCAACCATATTTTGGTACGTTTGGTGGTTTTTCTGATATTTTGTGTTATATGTCAAAAAACGCGTGCACGTTTGCAGAATACTGCGAAAGATAACAAAAACAATGAATATCATTTTTTGTTACTTTAATATACACAGAATGATAGACGAGCCTTCGATTTTTGAATAAATATCTCTTTCAATTGAAAACCGCAGAATAAGAGAACGTACTCGTCACATGAATAGCAATTTATGTACATTCTGAACACCGCTCACATCTGGATCAAATTTATGTGGCACGCCGCATAGCCAAAACAAAAATCTTACCGTCTGCGGTATGACGAGTTATGACATTATGTCAGATCTCTTAAATCAAACATCTTCCCGTTGCATGTAGCGAAATATACTAACCTGTCCTCCATTTTGCACTATTTACTGTTTTAGATATTCATACGCCTGACTTAGAGGCATGGTGAAACATCGACAAGATTAACAATTAAATTGGATTCAAGCATGCAGTAAAGGTAAATGTTACTTGGTATATCGTCACAAAGCAAAAACTGCCCATTCCTATCACGATAAATTGTTTTTAGCGATTGCCAGTTTTACATTTTTGGGCGAATGTATAGCACGTGAAAAGATGTCCTTCGGCACTTCCGGCAGTGTATTTTTAGGTAATTTAATGATTTTGAAAGAATTGTCAACAAAGTTTAATTTGTGTTGTAAAAATTCTGATGGAATTCGTATATATAATACACTTCCGCGTGGATCGGACAGTATTAACTCACTGATTATACCGGTTCGTTCTCGACTTCGTACCTGTCAAACATCGCTAGCGTAAATTGTTGCCATCGTAAACATGTGTGGCAGTTGAGGCACATTGGTATCAAAATACATTTCTCAAACTTAATTAGTAATCAGGTAATCTATCGTAAATGTAAATTACGTTATGTTGGTGTTATTATTTTTATTTTATACATTTATTTGACACGAAACTTACATTTACATGACAAATGACCTATGTAATATAAAATAATGCCCCTATATTGCCCCCACGAGATACAGGTAACTACTTTTACCTGAACTGAAAACAGCATGCAATGGACGACATTTTTTAGAGGGGGTACATGTGTATTTCTCCCTGATACTCTGATTAACAGACTAATATCAAAATTTTAACACTGGGTTATCATGCTATGAACATTGCAGTAGCTTTGTATTATTTTTTTGAGAAGTTTCAAATAACTATATGAAAAATATTTGCGCACTCCTATCTGGATATTATTTACTGAATATTTTTTTCCTAAGTACAGATTTTTTTAATTTTGGGGGCTGAACTGCATTTTATATCAATATTTAACATAATGGGATAAAGCTTATGCCATGTATTGGAAGGAAACATTAAAATTTCAATATTACCATTTTCATCCAGGTAACAACCAATATGGCTGTACCTAGTCCTTAAGCCAGTGGACATCTTCAAATGACTTCTGGTTACTGTGAAGTCGGATTATTAATTTGTGTTTGTTACCAGCTACAGTCTACAGTTTATTTCAGGACAGAACCTGGCGGACAGGCATATATATATATATAGTTTATTGTTATGTATGTATTATTGGTATTGTATATTGTTAGATTGTGTGCTGACCTGTCAATAGTGTTGCTAGGGGTTACAATACACACTATTTGTAACTGGCTAAGGTGGTATCGTAGGAGTGTAAGACAGGAATGTACATCGCAACCAATCCACTAAATGCTTGCCAAGTGATTCCCTGGGAGCTAAAGTAGGATTGGTGAATATGGTTCTCCAGGCTGGAGATGTTGGTTACCGTCTTGTCATGGGTGAGAGATCGGTTTTTGGTTCAAGTACATGTAAACACTGCAAGGTAAGACAGCAAGTAACTTTATGTCCGGTACCTGCGGGTAGGAATTCAGCAGGGGACTTGCGTTGCGTGTACTTGTAATAATATTTGTAATATTGTCTGGCCAAGGATTTACCTGGCGGAATATTTAGTTAGCCTGTCCGCCATGTTCTGAGGTTGTACAGTTTGATATTAAATGAGGCTGTGGCCATTTTATTCGATTTACTGGGTTTGGTTGTGTTTTGATATGAGAAAATGATTTGTTAACGTGTCTCTTTCTCATGCTACGTCGAGAAATTCAGCTATAGAGATGTCGTGAAGAAAGTGCTATAAATTCAGGAATTCATCATGTACATGTAATGTAACGAGATAAGTGCTATGCTTACTTTTATCCAAAGACATACGGTATTATTTGACAGGCTGCACTTCGATTTCGAAGTCATTTTTATATAGTCCACGAGACCGTTCTGCGCCTGCTCCGTGAGGTCAAAACCGCCCAGATATGTTTTTTAACATATGTCTCATTTGCATGGTTTGAACGATGAAGGATTTCCTTATTATTACATTTGTAACAAAAAAAAACGCATGGAAAACATCAATTTTGTCAAAACATCGGTATGAATAGTTCACAAGAAATACAGAACTACAATTTTAGTAAGTATTTGGTGATATTATAAAAAAAGTAAACAAAGTTCACTAAATGCCCCTTTAAGACTTTGACGTAACTTATGCATAGAACTCTATTACATGAAAATATGTATTTCGTTAGCAAAAAAATACTGAGTCTGCCCAACACTTACTTACGCCTTTAACTGTTTTGTTTGTTACATAACAAACAGATGCGGAATTTATAAATGTGAACCGGAAGTGACTTCGCTTCCCAGTATAAATGTGGCAGTATGAAATTATACATTTGTATTAGTTATTTTAAATGCATATGTAACAAAGGTCATTATTTTCAATGCCTCCGCTAGGAGTCGAACCCGGAACCTCTGGCTACTAGTCTAACGCTCAACCGATCGAGCTAAAGAGAAGATCTGCCTAGCCGAGCGGTATATTACAGCTAGTATTTACCAGGTTTACAAACTCCCCCTCATGGAAAGAACTAGTCCCAAGTTTTTCCGGGGGCCATAGGGATTCATTTGCAAGTATCCTTAAGTATGATTCCAGGGTCCCTGCGTGGGCGCCAAATGTAACAGAGGTCATTATTTTTCAATGCCTCCGCTAGGAGTCGAACCCGGAACCTCTGGCTACTAGTCTTACGCTCAACCGATCGAGCTAAAGAGAAGATCTCTCTAGCCGAGCGGTATATTGCAGCTAATAATTACCAGGGTTACATCTATATATTATTAATTCATATCAATTATGTATGTGTTTATATACATTACATTGTTTGTATCAATTTATTGTGTTTGAATAATTTTACTTGTGTACTAAACATGGTCATGGACATGGAGGGGCGTGCATCCTTAAAGCTGACAATGCAATTAATTTTTTTTTTTTTAAGTTGGATCTTTTTTTCTGGTTTTGGGATCGTCCCTTTCTGTTCCGACCATCGTTTCTAAGGAAGTACCGACATATTAGTTTTGCCATTGCTTGGTAACGAGTATGGGTCCCGATGGGTATATAAAGGTCATAGCCTGTATCAAATATAACATAGCGTACAAAAACATACAGATTAAAGACATATCGTCCAAAATAGAAATGATAGGAGTAGAAATACATAGCAGCAATAAAATTACGGCAATATTTAATATATACATTAGTCCCAGTGTAACTATAAATAAAGACGATTTAGACACTCTGATCAATGTATTTAAAAATTACGAACACTGTATCATATCCGGAGATTTTAACGCGGCTAACACACTATGGGGAAGTAATTCAACATCTAATAGGGGTACCATTGTTGAGGAATTTTTAACTGAAAATAATTTGACAGTTATCAACGACCCAAATCTCGCTACGCGCATAGATAAACATACCGGTAGCTCCTCACATATCGATTTAACGAACACTACCCCCTCCATAGCAAACTCATTAGATTACTGGACGACAAATTCCAGCACATTAGGCTCTGATCATTATCCAATCATATGTAAATTCGGACTCGAGCCTATAAGAAATAAAATTGAATTCCCGCCAAAATGGCTATTCGCGAAAGCAAACTGGGAAAAGTTTAAATCACTCTGCTCTCTCATTTCAATAAACAATGTCAAACACAACGACGTAACTACATACACAAATAACCTAACAGAAACACTAATAGATATCGCTAATAAGTGCATTCCAAAATCCTCAGGTAAAACGAAAGAACGAAAACATAACCCCTGGTGGAATGAGGATTGCACTATTAATAAACGTATAAAACATAGGTGGGAGTCTAAATGTGAAAAAGACCCTTCAGAAATTAATCTTAAATGTTACAGAATAGCTAAAAATAAATAAAGTAAAACAATTAAGAAAACAAGAGAAAACCATTGGATAGAGTTATGTAACTCTCTAAATGATAAAACCGACACAAAAACTGTATGGAATAAGATCAGGGTCATTCAGGGCGTTCCACCCAGAGATATGCCAATTTTAGGTAAAAACGCTGAAGGTAAAACCAACTTAGAAAAAGCTAATATTTTGGCAGAACAATTTCAAAAAGCGAGTAGCTTCTCCAATTGTAGTGAAGAATTTTTGACAAATAAAAGTAAGAAAATCGATCACATTAAGACCAATCTTAAAGATGCTGGCGCCGAAATAACACCTTTAAATAGCCCGTTTTCAAATGCGGAATATCTTTGGGCGCTGAATTCAAAGAAACGTACATCACCGGGCATTGATAATCTATCATATACCATTCTTAAAGAATGCCCAGGAGGTATTAACGACATTATTTTAGACCTTATAAACACCATCTGGCGAACAGGTAACTACCCATCTTCCTGGAATAACGCAGTAGTTATACCTATATACAAACCAGGTAAAGATAAAGAAAATCCAGCATCATATCACAAATAGCCTAAACATCCCACCTATGTAAAACATTAGAAACGATGATAAACAATAGATTAAAATATCATCTTGAACACAATAAAATAATTAGCGAAAATCAAAGCGGATTTAGGAATAATAGGTCTACATTAGACTCACTAGTCAGGTTAACATCGGAAATAAAAAAACTCTCTTAGTAAAAATTTTCAAGCTATAGCGGTATTTTTAGATTTAGAAAAAGCCTACGATTTAGTCTGGCACAAAGGACTATTAATGTCACTAAAAGATGTAGGAATTACCGGAAACATGCTTCGGTTCATCACTCACTTTTTAAAAGATCGAAAGATCCAAGTAAGGGTAAATAACATTAACTCCGACATCAAAACACTAGACAATGGAGTGGCTCTAAAAATCCGACAAATAATAGAGTAGGTTTAGGAGTTTATTCCCCTGACGATAACATAAACATATCACTAAGAATGTCTGACCACTGCTCTGTTTACTCCAGTGAACTAACAGCTATATGGCTAGCACTACGTGTGATAGATCAAATTAAGCCAGACGGGGCAGTTATCCTATCGGACAGCCTTTCGTCCATACAATCTATAGAAAATAGAAACAGTAACAGACCCGTCACTCTTAATTCAATAGCATGCTGTCTACAACTGCTCGAAGATCAGGGCATATCAATAACATTAGCATATGTACCATCGCATGTAGATATACCTGGTAATGAGAAAGCAGATAAGCTAGCCAAACAAGCACTAACCCGCGATGAAATAGATATAGACGTCAAACTATCTAAAACGGAAGTTTATTTACTAATTAACAAATCAATAGACCAAAAATGGAAAAACATCTGGAAAAGCCAAAATAACCATAATAACCTTCGACAAGTAATAGACATACCAAACCAAAACCCAAACTTATACGGTTATAGTAGAAAGGAAGACGTCATCATTACTAGACTAGGCTTGGAAAAACTAAACTCTAACATTCATATCATGGTAAAAGATCATCCTCCAAACTGTTCATATTGTAATAACGAAGAGACAATTGAACACGTTCTCTTCTCGTGCCCCGAACACACAATAGCACGTACTGAACTTTTCCAGGACCTTAAGAATTTAAAAATAACACCATCGAATGTAACGGAGACCCATACGGGAGAGACTCGGGCTCATACCTAGGGCGCCGGCGGACCGGTAGGGCTCTCCCTTGGAGCTCCATCAATTTATAGAACTACTCAAAGTGATTAAACCATTATTGATACTGTGACTTAATAAAGATACCACACACCCTGCTGGCGGGAAAGTCACTTTTTAAAAAACAAGGGTTGGATGCAGGGTAAAACGTTATGATTTAGAATATACCTCGTATACAAGAGACATACAATAACGGTTATATACGATCTAGATTTAGTTAGTTAGTTACGAGTTTAACGCCGAAGCACACACCGATGTTAATCAGTCTTCCGTCCGGCGTGAAGATAACACACATGTGTAATTATATAGATTTAGTACATCACGTGGCTGAATACTGCCTTCCCATTGGCTACACACATGGGTACTATGAAGCGATAGTGCCCGCGCTCACCCGGGCACTATCAAATTTGGCGCGATGTTCAACGTGAATCTATTATGACGTCACTATTAAGTTACGTCATTATTACGTCGTGTTACTGTTCTGCTAGAAAATGGCTGACTCTGGAAATGACCAAAAGCTGGCCATGATCTTGCACAATAAAACGAATTTTGGTGTATACGTGTGTATTTAAATGGAAAAGTGATGTACTAAACCCATTATAGTCCTGTTTAGAGGGCACTATTGCCTCATAGTATTGTCTCGTGATGAGATAGTACCCTCGCCTTCGGCTCGGGCACTATTCCATCCCTTGACAATACTATGAGGCAATAGTGCCTTCTCAACAGGGCCATAATAGATAAATAGAATCCTCAGATAGACAATAGGTTTCTGCAACGTCTTTGTTCCGACCTCAGGCGGGGAGTTCCGATCATATTGACCTGTCTCCTATCCCACAGTAATCCAGCGTCATATCTAGTTGAAAAATTTAAATTGATATTATTGGTAAAACTTAATAGAGTAAAATTATGATTCATCTGCTGCCCGCCTTGTCTCAGATGCTTATAACAACCAAACTAACATATAACATAACAAATTCAAATCTGTACCATAGGTTCCCCCGGATACCCAGGGAGACTACACCAGGGTGGGTTACTACTGACCCATCCATTAATTGGTGTATACTGAGGTCCCAAGAGGTTTGGGGCCTCCTCCTCTGTGCCCCATCCCTTTGCAACCAGATAACGAGCGAGAATATTAAATTCAGATAAATCATAAAATTAAATTGATAAGACCCGCTACAGTCACAGCTTCTCAACTCGTCAGGTGCACTTATTAAAGTGAATGATCTGTGTAGTTGTGGGAATAAAACAAAAATGAAATAAAACTAAAATATAAACGAATTTCATAGGACCTGCAACAGTCACAGCTTCTCACCTCGTCAGGTGACCTCTACGGAGGGAATGATCTGTGTAGTTGTGGGAATAAAACACCCGCGTAATCAAACTAAATAATACAAAACTAATGCCATAGGACCTGCAACAGTCACAGCTTCTCACCTCGTCAGGTGACCTCTACAGAGTGAATGATCTGTGTAGTTGTGGGAATAAAACACCCGCGTAATCAAACTAAATAATACAAAACTAATGCCATAGGACCTGCAACAGTCACAGCTTCTCACCTCGTCAGGTGACCTCTACGGAGTGAATGATCTGTGTAGTTGTGGGAATAAAACACCCGCGTAATTAAACTAAAACTCATAAAGCCACATTAATATTGTTTTTCTACAATGTCTAAAAATAAACACAGTTAAATATAACATTA
The DNA here is from genome assembly GCA_947623455.1 of Mimachlamys varia. Classification (NCBI taxonomy): domain Eukaryota; kingdom Metazoa; phylum Mollusca; class Bivalvia; order Pectinida; family Pectinidae; genus Mimachlamys; species Mimachlamys varia. The sequence continues at coordinate 9,591,378 of OX392529.1, forward strand.
TTATTGATAAAACAAAGAATTTCTTATCAAAGCATGCAATCCCTTATAGCCTCATTGGAAAACTCGCCCAAATGTATTCTATATAAACATATAATAAACTTCAACGAATCGTTACAATTTTACCTTACAAAATATATCCCAAAGAAATACCGCATTTGTATAACTAGAATACGTACGTCTACCCATAATTTGGCAGTAGAATATGGAAGGTATAATATCACACCTAGAGAACGTAGGTATTGTAAAGAATGTAACTCCACATCTGAAGTGGAGGACGAGTATCATTTTTTATTAGTTTGTTCTAAATTTCAAAATCTCAGAGCTAAATTTATCAAAAAATATTACTGGAAAAAACCATCTGTATTCAAAGTTGTTCAGCTATTGAGTGTCCACAATATTAAAGAACTATGTTTACTGGGTAAATTCATCTATGAGGCAAACATATTAAGATTACCATAATTGATCAACACTGTCTCCACTCTTTTCACTTTGTCCATTATTTCCTTTGATTATTATCTATGATTTTGTAAAATGCATTGTACACTGTATACTGATTGGTCAAATGGCCAAAAGTTTGAATAAAACTTGAACTTGAACTTGAACGTAAAACTCTCAAATAATAATAATGATAATAAACCGGTCACAGCACTCCTGACCCCCGGGCCGTCGACACCTCCCAGCGAGAACCTCACCCGAGACCCTGCCGTAGGCTAGTGTTAGGATAGCGATAGATTAGCTCATATACTGATCAGTGTTACCATAGGTAAAATGTCACTTAGTGATAAATAGCTTATAGGTTTATTCTTCTTCTTCAGTGTTTCCATATTCGGATTTCTTTAGTGCCGTATTGTTTTATATTCGTCCGTGGAGGATTATTACAGTGTTATCCCAGTGTGATTAGAACTCTTCTGTGTGTAGTGTTTATTCCTATCGGATTAGCTGTTCGAGACACAGACAAGAAACCTACAACAGAGCTAAGTACCACTACTAATAACACCAATTCTCCCCCATAGCCCTATATATCTCAACCCTTTACGTATATTTGACACAACTATACCAAATTAATTATATTCATTATTTAAATCTTTTGAAGATCAAGTATAAATTGCAGTTTAACTAAAAGCACAGTTCAAGATAATTATATTTTGTCGTAGAAATAATATTTACCGGGTAAATTCCCAAAATCTCAAATAGCTCTCAAATTAAACACACAATATATTGGTAGTGTAAATAATCGATAATCAGGCGCGCCCCGCTCATTTAGGGAAAGATATACTTTTTACCCTGATTTTCATAGGAGTTGCCTCCCCTGCACCATTAGAATTTTTCTCTCCTGTTCTATAGACTAGTAAGAATGTCTAAAATGACTGAACAAGTCATAGTTCTAAAACCCAACTCCAGGGATAGAAATATTACGCCGTATAGGAGCATTGATCAGAGAGGAGCCAAAGCAGATATCCAGGCGCACATTGGTTCGGCCCCAATCCAAATATTACCTTCAGGATTTATCCTCATATTATGTATGACGACAATTCAAATTACAGGGGCCCTCAAGTTAAAACAAATTAGGGACCTACCATTCTCTCCCTATGTATCTAATAGGCCCTACGGTAGTAAATCCCCAAACCCACGCGCTCCACCCCGTACCCGTGCCCCGGCCAAACCCAAACATTACCAGCCAAGTCACACAAACAATACACGGCATACCGATTACAACACACGTACATCTAGTAGAGGAGTAATTTACAGCATTCCTATGCACGTGCCTCTTAGCTTCTTCTTCAGTCCCCTAGTAGTTAAAGCTACACGTCTTATAAATCATAAATGAAAACAACATCGGTTCTCCTTGTGTTCACGTCTCATAGGACCTGCAACAGTCACAGCTTTTCACCTCGTCAGGTGACCTCTACGAAGGGAATGATCTGTGTAGTTGTGGGAATAAAAAACCCCACGTAATCAAACTAAAATTAATAAAACCACATTTATATTGTTTTTCTACAATATACACAAATACAATTAGTATTCAAACACTATATATAGGTAATATGGGCTAGACTGCAAGAGTGCAATTTTGGGGACTGCAATACTGCGTATCTTTAGACAGTGTTCACACCCTTAGGGCTAGTTCACCTCTTCACATATATAGGGTTAGTCCTACTCTTATGCTAGGAGTGGTAAGCATGGATACTGTTTATTCATACCGATACACCAAAGATGTTTAGGCTAGTTGAGACTCGGGCTCATACCTAGGGCGCCGGATCCCGGAGAACCGGTAGGGCTCTATTGGTCAGAACACATCTATATAGGGTAATATACGGCCTACAAATTAAACCTCACCCATCACCCGTCCCTCCCTGGTCCAACACAACCCAAACCATAAGCACAGTTGTAAAGTGATAAAGGTATATATTGTGACGAATGAAGAAGAACTGAAAACAGAACGGACTACAAAAATAATTTTTCACCTGCATGCCTTCTTGCACTAACATACAGTCCGTCGGATAGGACTATAAATGATGGCCCGTGTGAGAATTGTCCAATCTTGCACGAAAAAGATCCCTTTGAGTCTTTCGAAGAAGTGTAGGTGTGATAACGCCGGCTCAGAGGATCGCGCAATAATTTTAAATTCATAGAAATAAACCTTTATTAGCTATTTTGGCGGACATCCAAAATCATAGATAATACCAAATTCGATAGTAAACCCTGGGCGGCCAGGTCGGTGCGGATCAACGTTTTTTATTCGGGTTTTTTTTATCTAGGAACAGACTCGTCTCACTCTCGGTCATCTTCCATTCGCGCTAAGTCATCTTGGTACGACCGGCGAACTTCCTCCACCGAATTTAAGGTCGGACAATTTTAGGCAAAGGGGTCGTCTTCAAAATTATAGCGCCCCTATGTAGGTTGGTAGGCCAGACGACTCCTATATTCACCCTCTCAACCCATTCCCCTTGCCTTTCCTCCTACATACTTTATCTCTTCTACTCTCTTTCCTATCTTTTCTCGTCCACTGAAGGTCGCAAGGCCATGTGAGGACGTAAAACTATCAAAATAAATAAATAAATAAAACCGGTTTTCAAAGTACTCCTGACCGTTACAACATTCAGTGCTCCGCGCACTCGGCAACCGCGGTCAAAAATCAAACGCATTCACCCGTAGACTTTGAACCATAATATTGCCATGCTGGTTGTTACTTATGACACATTCTTGAAATTGTGTATCCGAAATAAAAGGTATATCACTGAAAATTCTTCCATAAATCCAATATATATCGCCGGTCGTTCACGTGCATATAATCGCATCCACGAACAAACTCTGAGTGTAAAACACGGCACACCCAGGTGTGTAGTCAACAATGTGAAATTATATATTTGAACAATTTCCATAGACTTATTTTGAAGTATTATGGTGTCTACGCTGGATGTTAATTCTAGTTGGATATCAAAAAGGTAGGCATAAACGTTAATTAGCCACTTGTTTGTTTCACTTGCAACATATATTACATAAAGTGGTGTTGTGTTATTTTGTTGTAAGTTTCATGGGGATATCGATGTTTTTATTACATTTTCATTCACATTCGTTATATATCTTCCCAATATCCGTATTCATATTCGTAAAAAAAACCCACACGAAATCGAACCGTAACGGTATGTGTACAGACTCTCTGTTCCTGTAAAAGACGTGCTACAGCGAGAGGGCAGTGTCGGAATGAAACCGGTTTTGCAACTATCGGTGCGTTTATACCCAAGGGTGTCTATACACGTTACCAAGCAAGGGTATAACAAATGTCTGCCACTTCCTTGGTTACGAAAACCGGAAGACACATGGTCAATGTAGGGAACATCTCGGAAGTATTCTGAGTAATCACAATCTCAATATTATTTTTTCAAATCATAATTGAAAGCTTTTAACTTGCACTGTCCGCTTTAATGTTTGTTTGTTACCTGTTCATGGAACTGTAATTATGTATACATGTTATGACACCTTGCAGACAGAGAGACATATGATTGGCTGGTGACTAGCTAATCAAATCGGACAAATTATTAGATCATGGTAGTCAGGAGAACACCTGGGGTGAGTCAGTCCGGTGTTTCATTCATTCTTAAAAAATATGGATCTTCTCCGTCCTTATTTTAACTTTCATTTATGTATTTAATCTTAATTCTATGAATTTCTCTTGAAAATTAAATAGTTGAGAGAATTTCTCTTGTCAGGAGTTGTTTTTTTTTTCGGATCAGTACCAAATTCCAAATCAATTTTTTATTTCATAAACGAGAAGAGCCTACTTATGAAATTTGAGGAAGATCCATATAGTACTTTCAAGAAATAGTGATAACAAGCTTTTAAATGGTAAAATATAAGATGGCCGCCATTCAGCCATTTTGTTTTTTCTCATCAGACCCAAAATCAAAAGGGCAAAACTAGGCATCAACATATAAAATTTGAGTAAGATCCATCAAGTGCTTTCATTTCAAAATCCAAGATGATCGCCTTTCAGCCAATTGTGTTTTTCAGATGAGACCCAATATCGATACAGCACAACTAGACCCAAGGGGAACCTACATATGAAATTTGAGTAAGATCAATCAAGTACTTCTGAAGAAATACATTGTAGCAATAACAAACTTGCAATGGCAAAATCCAATTAAGACGGCTGCTTTTCAGCCATTTTTTTTCTGATCAGTGCCAAAATGTAAAGAGCACAACTAGGCACGAAGGGAAATGTACATATGAAATTTGAGAAAGATCCATTTGGTACTTCTCAAAAAAGAGCGATAACAAGGGTATTTGAGATAACGAAGTTCAATTGTAGTTGTATAATGATACCACGTAGGTCAAGTTTTCATTTGGTGAAGGTCCACCTTATTTGATCCGTGCTATGGCCAAATTGAAATAGAATATTTATTTTTGGGTCAGTAAATGTTAAAAGCAAAATCGGAGAGCCTTGGCTAACACCAATCAAAGGCGGATACAGGATTTCGGGTGGGGGGGGGGGGGGCTACATTGTTTTATGGAGCTATACAAAAAAGATAATACCAAAATCATAAGTAGCGTCAACAAAACCATAATCCGAACTCAAAATCGATTAAACTAGGGGCAAAATAGGAACAAAGGACAGATTTACGTGGAGACTCTCGTAAAAGCACAAGAGAATAAGACCAGGTGTTCCGGAAGAGTAAGCGTGTTTTACTACCGCCATGTAAAGTTTGGTCCCATCCAGGTAAGCATCAATCCTCAAAATGAGAACCGCGTCGTCATTGTCATCACATTGTAAACACATTAACAAGCAAACTCAAAAACGTCAATCTTCATATCACACAAAGATACTGAATATTTCTCGAATAGATCAATATGTCGACCATAAAACTTGCCCATAGTCTTCATCAACCTGCATCTCTTGAATCCCTGTGCCGTAAGTTTGTTTGTCAGCAGTTGACATCTATCACGAGAATCTCGATATTCAGAACAAGCCCTAGAATAACGAATCAACTACGACATGTAAACAGCATATTATGGAGAAGTAGGGATGTTTCTATCAAGGAAGGGAAAGTTCACAATCTGAAAATTGAAATCGTCACGTTTATCATATAGCTTAGTAGTAAGTTGCCCGTGTTGGTCATAGCTTAAGTAAAGATCGAGGTAAGAAGCTGATGTAGGAGAGTCTGTTGTGTCTAATCTCAAGTTCAGTAGGGTATATACGATCGACTAGGTCAGCAAACTTCTTGTTGTTTATAGACAACACATCGTCGATATACCTGGAAGTGAAATTGAAAGATTTGGCAAGGTTTATGTTACCCGTCCTAATAAGCACCTCGACAAATTCAGCCTCGTATGAAAACAAAAACAAGTCAGCCAAAAGTGGTGCACAGTTAGTGCCCATTGGGATGCCAACAGTCTGTTGGAAAATCTTTCCTTCGAACTCAACAAAGATATTGTCAACCAGGAATTCAATCATTCGTTCTTTATCTTCCTCAGTATATTTCAACCTAATTTTTGTTGTGTTTTTTCACAAAGTATGCTCACAACCATGTATTTGTATCGTCGTTCACCTTTCTTGGAAAAGAAAGCTCTCACAATGAGAGAACGAAGACGTTCTTTTAGTTTGTCATGTGGTATGGTAGTGTACAGGGTAGAAAAAATCAAATGTTTTGATGGACGAAACATTTTTGAGAAGGGGTGATCAAGACTGATCAGAAAAGTTTTTCAAAGACCACATCCCATTAATGCCACTTCTGGAGTATACAGTGTCACAACAGGACTGAAGCCCTGATTTAACGGCTTGTTTGTAATTGAAAAGCTTCAGTGCAATAGGTACAGAATAACGGTAGGAAATGATAGGTGATCTTATATATCGGAAGTACGGTGGTATGTTAGCATGTAGAGATATACCCAGTGATGTGACTTACATGTAGAGATATACCCGGTAATGTGACTTACATGTAGAGATATACCCAGGGAGGTGACTTACATGTAGAGATATATCCAGTGATCTCGGCCTCCAGACCTGACCTCAACCAGGACAGAGGACGCCACACCCTGCCCGCAGCCTATGCCAGCCTTGTTCAGTCACATGACTTGGGGATAATCCCCAGTCAGGTGACTGAACACCACTAAGCCTGTCCCCGTCAGTAGGGCTGAAGAAGCCTGCTGGATAGCAGGCGAAAGCTACTCGTGAGTAGAATTTTGTTGAGTGTCCCTGTTAAAACATTCTTTTATAATGGATCAACCTCAACTGTTCAAATTACCCCAACGTCTTATACGCGAGTATGATCAGAGTGTCATCAAAAGTTTCAGGCGATTAGAAGGCAAAGAACAATCTTTGGCTAGGCTAAGGAACCATCTACACTTCACGTTACACTGCAAACACAAAGGAATTATACCTAGCAGTTTAGTGATCAAAAACATCGGTACGTGGAGTAAGAGCGAACAGTATCATTAGTAAGGCACGGAATTCTCTTACGAATGAACGTATACGACAAATTAATTGGCAGATTTCTACTACCAGCCAATGTATTGCGGATTTGAGTGAGTACCTGTTCATGAATGTACCTATCAGTGTTTACAAGGAAGTGCTTGTCTGGGTTAAGAAAGCGTTTGACCGCGAGTTGGACAGCACACGCATGCGCCACCGGAACAAGTTCCAACGCTTAGCTGGTAAACAAACTTCATCTTCTAGCACAGATAAACACCAACCGATCACCAAGATGAGTGAACAAGATGTGAATGACACGAAGTCCAGGTGGGTAGTTATCCTATCGGATAAGATCTTGACATCAGCTGAGAAATCGGTGTTGGAGAAAGGACTCAATTTTGCGGTAAGTCCATCTAAATTACCAATTGTAGAATTTATTACGGGCATTGAGACGGCATGCAAGTACATCGGCCCTCATTCAGAGGCAGCTGCACATTTACGCACAGACTGTGTTAAGATCATGAAAAACACTAAACTCCCCAAATCCAACATAACAGGGGAAGAACGACGTGCCCTAGCCTCACTCAAGACCGACAATGACAACCTTATATTACCAGCGGATAAGGGACGGGCAACCGTGATCATGCCTAACTCATTGTACAAAGAAAAGATCGAGGAGCTCTTGAGTGATGACAAAACGTTTAAACCACTTAAAAAAGATCCTACTGCCAGATACACCACTAGACTGGTACAACCTTTGAGGGCCCTCAAGGACCAAGGACTTTTGACGATCCATCAGTATAAGTATCTTTATCCTACTTCCACCGACGTCCCCAAGTTCTATGGGTTACCTAAGGTACATAAGGACTTAGTCCCCCTCAGACCTATTGTAGCTTCTAGAGGTTCCATCACGTATAACACAGCCAGTTTCTTGGCTAAGATCATTTCGCCGTTGGTAGGCCGTACTACTCACCACATTAAGAACAGTACTGAACTGGTGAAAACCCTGTCACAGTACAACTTGAGCACAGACGAGTGCTTAGTTTCATATGATGTGACAGCCCTGTTCACCAGTGTACCGTACAGGAGAGTCTACGCATCATCCGACAGAGACTAGAGGATGATCCAACACTCGACCAACGAACCAAACTATCCCCTCAGCATATCACAGAGCCTTTGGAAGTGTGTATAACGACCACTTACTTTGTGGTAAATGGTAAGTTTTACCAACAAACTGAAGGTGCGGCTATGGGCTCCCCAGTAAGCCCCATAGTAGCCAAACTTTTCATGGAGCACTTCGAGGAGCTGGCTCTGAGGACCTTCTAAAATAGCCCTAGATATTGGGGGAGATATGTAGACGATACTCTGGTCATAATATCCAGTAGAGTGGTAGATGAGTTTACGGACCATCTCAACAACTGTCACCCAGCCATAAAATTCACCATCGAGAGGATGAAAGACACCAGCATCCCTGTATTAGACACTTACATACGGCTTTGTGATGATGGGTCCCTCCAATTCAGTGTTTATAGAAAGCCAATTCCTCCAGTTCGACAGCCATCAACCACTTGAGCACAAACTAGGTGTGATCCGCACTTTGACTCATAGAGCGAATTCCATCTGCTCCAATGATGAGGCCAGAACCCACGAGGAAGACCATCTCAAGAAAGTCCTCAGTGTGTCAGGGTACAGTAAGTGGGCCTGGGACCTTCCCGGAAGTAAGACCAGAACCACCGAACGGGCTAGTGATCGCCAAACACCCAAGGGACACATCACTCTCCCATATGTAAGAGGAGTTTCGGAGGCCATCAACAGAAAAATCCGTAAAGTGGGAGTTACAGTCCACACCAAGCCCCACAACACCATCCGTGGGATGCTGGTGGCTCCAAAAGACAAAACACCAACCATGGACAAATCAGGGTCCATTTATCACATCAAATGTGATAATTGCCCCTCGTCCTATGTGGGGGAGACAGAGAGGCCACTCCGAAAACGGATGTCCGAACACCACAGAGACTCTTCTCCAGTCGGGGCCCACATGCGGGACCACTCCCATAAGCTACAAACTACTAACATCAACGTTTTAGACCAGGACCCCCGCTGGTTCCAACGTGGTGTCAAGGAGGCCATATACATCTCGGCCTCCAGACCTGACCTCAACCAGGACAGAGGACGCCACACCCTGCCCGCAGCCTATGCTAACCTTGTTCAGTCACATGACTTGGGCATAATCCCCAGTCAGGTGACTGAACACCACTAAGCCTGTCCCCGTCAGTAGGGTTGAAGAAGCCTGCTGGATTTCTCAATTACTCACGTGTAGATGTATACCCAGCTATACTCACGTGTAGATGTATACCCAGCCGTACTCACGTGTAGATGTATACCCAGCCGTACTCACGTGTAGATGTATACCCAGCCGTACTCACGTGTAGAGGTATACCCGATGCCAACTCAGGAAGTTCACACCAACATGTGCAGCGTCGGCCGTATTAGAGTTGTGAATGAGTACAATAGCGTCATATCCTGAAATACCACCGGCAGCCTGGTTGTAAAAAAAATACTATTATACATCACTACGAATAATAAATACTTCTAGGCTTGTTAAAACACACTAACTAACCTAGTGTTACAACGATACAACACTTCAACATGTACCAACAAACGGGTTACATTGTAGTATGATACGTGTAAGCACACTTAGATGCTCAACTAAGTCTATTCACACATCCAAGTGTTTCATTCTATTTCAACATTGTACTAAAATATAGCGCAAACTATTCAGTTGTTGGTTAAATAATATTAGAGCTGAATGGTTACACAAGTTAAGATCTAGTCAGAAATAAACCAATGAAATAAGAAAGAATCTCTTACTTCAATTACTGATTTACAAACTTCCAGTCTATCCTAATAGGATAATTGTATTACGGTCCCTTGAGAATTACCATCTCCTTTCAGATGATGGAATAAAATGAAGGTGTATATAATCTAGCTATACAACATAACACAATGTTCAGTAGATACACAGTGCTGAGCGAGGTTTGGTTGTAGGAGTTCTTGAAACATCATAACACAATGTTCAGTAGATACACAGTTCTAAGCGAGGTTTGGCTGTAGGGGTTCTGAAAACAACATAACACAATGTTTAGTAGATACACAGTGCTAAGCGAGGTTTGGCTGTAGGGGTTCTGAAAACAACATAACACAATGTTTAGTAGATACACAGTTCTAAGCGAGGTTTGGTTGTAGGGGTTCTGAAAACAACATAACACAATGTTCAGTAGATACACAGTGCTGAGCGAGGTTTGGTTGTAGGAGTTCTTGAAACAACATAACACATTGTTCAGTAAATACACAGTGCTGAGCGAGGTTTGGTTGTAGGAGTTCTTGAAACAACATAACACATTGTTCAGTAAATACACAGTGCTGAGCGAGGTTTGGTTGTAGGAGTTCTTGAAACAACATAACACATTGTTCAGTAGATACACAGTGCTGAGCGAGGTTTGGTTGTAGGGGTTCTTGAAACAACATAACACAATGTTTAGTAGATACACAGTGCTGAGCGAGGTTTGGTTGTAGGAGTTCTGGAAACAACATAACACATTGTTCAGTAGATACACAGTGCTGAGCGAGGTTTGGTTGTAGGAGTTCTGGAAACAACATAACACATTGTTCAGTAGATACACAGTGCTGAGCGAGGTTTGGTTGTAGGAGTTCTGGAAACAACATAACGCAATGCAAAGGGAAGAGTTTATCGTAGCATCTTTCTATAGCTACACACTCACAATTTCGATAAAATTCCTTAATATATGTTTTTAAAAATGTACCATCATTTATCATAGTAACAACAAAACGTTTGAATCTCAGTGGAAATTGTAGCAATTAACTGTAAGTGTCAAGTGCGAAGATTGACAAGAGCATGTGACATGGTACAAGAACAGTTGGCGACCCCTCAAACAAAATGTGGTATGATAAAAATGCCAGAATAAGAAATTTTGATCGAGGTGACAAAGTTTAGGTGTGATTGCCAAAACCTGGTCTAGAAATTGTGGACCTTATGTGATTGAGAAAAAGGGCGATGATATAAACAGTGTTGATGATATAAACAGTGTTGATGATATAAACAGTGTTGAACAAACAGCAGGAAGGCGCAAGCCAAGCCTAATTCTTCTCTGAATGTCACTGTTCCATTAATCACCCCTACCTTTCTTTGTGGATGTCAAAGTCTCGATATCAATATAAATACAAATGTTCTCGAGATGGTTAAGGTAGCCGTTAAAGATACTAAACGATTTTAATCGTTCAACTATCTTTACACTACACTGGTGTAAGGAATTATCCAAGAACAAAACTGATTTATGTGCTGTCTATAAGCGTCTTTGCATATTTTCTTTTCTACAACATTATGTAGATCCTGTTACAATATCAAAATGAAATTGTAAAAATAGTAATGATATATAGTTATCAATATGTATGTAATATATGGTGTTGATGTTTTATCTATACTTGAATTCAGTATGATATGTATAAACTGTTTATAACTGGAAGGAGAGGGCGCTCACAGGCTACGACTGTTGCCTTATCCATTGTATCAAAGAACTGAACAATACTCATTCTGAAATGAAACATAATAAATATGAATGTTTATCTGCAGAACTGTACTATTTCATCAAGTTGACGTAAATGACGCATAAAATATTTTCATGTGTAAAAGCATAATCCGCTATTCGAGTTAAAAAATAGTTCAAATAGGAGGGGGTATTTAAAGAAATCATTATGCTCGCTGTTTTGAATAGTATAAAAATCGGACGATATTTGAATTCTGACCAATCAGAGGCCAGGAAATGACGGCCATTTTGTTGAATCATAAAACGAAGGTTTCGGTTTTGTTCGTAGATCTAGAGTCGTAACATACGTACATGCCAAATTTGAGCGAAATTGGACAATATCTAAATTTCGACCAATCGGAAGCCAGTATTTGGTGGTCATTTTGTTATATTGCAAAAGCAAACTTACGGTATTGTTAGTGAAGTCAAAACACACCTACATTCTAAATTTGAGCGAGATCGGGCAATGTCCATTTTCGACAAATCAGAAGCCAGTATATCAGCCATTTTGGAGGCGCAACTGCACAAAAAAACTTCTTGGATCACCGACGCACCTACCCATTACTCATGTGAAGTTTCATCGGAATCATACGAACAGATCAGGAGAAACTGGTCGGACACGAAACAGAGTAAAACCAATAATTCCGTTTGGGGGACTTAATCAAAGCATTGTATGACCTCATTGTAACTGTTATAAAGAGAAAATTCAATGTAAATATCAAATATATTTTACGAGTATGGAAGATTTTTTTATTGTATATTGCGTAATAAATGCAGGGTTGTTTTTTTCATATATATGCATTAATCGTCACCCATGCATTATTGATTCAGTAATGCACCCCAAAACCCTTCGCGGAATATATCTAGATTTTACGTCTCATCAAACCATTTGGGTCTCTCGGGTTTTGACATAGCTGCTATATTACTAGGAAAACGAAAACAAAATACATGTCGTCTGGAAGACGAAGATATCAAGATATTGGAGAAAAAGTTTTGAATTCCTTTACAGCAAGATTGGAAGAGTTAGAATACCTAGCAGATAAAGATAGAATGATAGCAGACAATTCGCGCTCCACGGCAGCAGTCTACTTTAGTGATAAGTGTGTCTATTCTAGATGATTGGTGAAATTCACATGATAGAAATACGTTTTGAAAAGGACGTTAGTGTTTAAAGTTATTGTTAATATGACAAGGATATAAAACTCATGAAGATTTCAAACACTTGAATAATTTAAGTAAGTGTTTATTTTGGATTTTCTTGCAATTCATGAGAAAATGAAGTTAATACAATACATTAAAACATTGGAATTATTTATTCTAAATAGCTAACTTATTTATTTTTCTGTGATTTATTACTAAGTATACAATAAATTGAATAATACATACCATTTTCAATATCGGACCTAATATTGGCCAATCGACCCCAATATTGGCCCTTGGGTCAATTTGTGGTCCGATATGGTATGTATATCATTCTCCATATAATTTCACGAGTGCTACGCATTCGTGAAATTATATAAAAAAAATTCCATAAGAGTGAAACATATTTGATATTGAATGGTAAACCATTCAATATCCTCTATATATAACATGTATATCCATTTCATATGACGTGACGTCATACGATGAAATTAATACTCATACATAATAAAATTCCATCCTCATTCCTCATGATTATCAAATTTGGCAAAATCCTCGGTAAAGCCTCGTGTAATCCCTAGGGTGGAATTTCCCAAACAACCGAGCGTTTTAGTTTTGCCAAATTAAAAAAAACTAAATGGAATGTCCAGATCTTGCACCCCTAGTCATTAAAGATTCAATACAGACTTATCAAGCTGAGTTCTTAAAGGTAGATAATGTACTAAATATAGCTTGTTCATTATTCGTTTATCTTACCGGCGTAGTTTTTAAAAGATTCAAGCATTCATGGAATAGTTCCCGAGCCCTTGTCGAAAGAAGTCTGTATTCTTTGCGCTTCCTGGTTCTGCTACCGCGTGGAAACGTCCCTCGTCGGACTCGACGGTGTTTGGGATTATTAGACATAGCTCTAACGTAATCCAGTACTGCTTTGGGTGGCACGGTCGGATAGATGTTTTTCTTGTTTAACCAGGCATAAGCAGACATACACGAAGAGGCCACACTCTCCCCCGTGCAGTTCCGGGCGTCAAGATCTTTTTCAGCATTCAGGCAGGCTTCGACCCCCGGTGGGTAATCAATAGATGTGATGTCTGCGATGACCACGGGAACCAGGAACAGAATCACCACCTGTTTTCAAATCAAATAACAGTACACATGTTAGAACGAAACGTAAACAGCAAAGGTGTTTCTTTGAAAATCACACAATCGGAATTATCGCATAGAATGGAACATAAACAAAGTAATGTGTCTGTTGGAATGGAACATAAACAATAGTAAAGTGTCTTTTAGAATGGAACATCAACAATAGTCATGTGTCTGTTAAAATGGAACATTAACAAAGTAATGTGTCTGTTAGAATGGAACATAAACAAAGTAATGTGTCTGTTAGAATGGAACATTCACAAAGTAATGTGTCTGTCAGAATGGAACATAAAATAAATACTGTGTCTGTTAGAATGGAACATAAACAAAGTAATGTGTCTGTTAGAATGGAATATAAACAAAGTACTGTGTCTGTTAGAATGGAACATAAACAAAGTAATGTGTCTGTTAGAATAGAATATAAACAAAGTAATGTGTCTGTTAGAATGGAATATAAACAAAGTAATGTGTCTGTTAGAATGGAATATAAACAAAGTAATGTGTCTGTTAGAATGGAACATAAACAAAGTAATGTGTCTGTTGGAATGGATCATAAACAATAGTATTGTGTCTGTTAGAATGGAACATAAACAAAGTAATGTGTCTGTTAGAATGGAACATAAACAAAGTACTGTGTATGTTAGAATAGAATATAAACAAAGTACTGTGTATGTTAGAATGGAATATAAACAAAGTAATGTGTCTGTTAGAATGGAATATAAACAAAGTAATGTGTCTGTTAGAATGGAACATAAACAAAGTAATGTGTCTGTTGGAATGGATCATAAACAATAGCATTGTGTCTGGTAGAATGGAATATAAACAAAGTAATGTGTCTGTTAGAATGGAACATAAACAAAGTAAAGTGTCTTTTAGAATGGAACATAAACAAAGTAATGTGTCTGTTAGAATGGAACATAAACAAAGTAATGTGTCTGTTAGAATGGAACATAAACAAAGTAATGTGTCTGTTAGAATGGGATATAAACAAAGTAATGTATCTGTTAGAATGGAATATAAACAAAGTAATGTGTCTGTTAGAATAGAACATAAACAAAGTAATGTGTCTGTTAGAATGGAACATAAACAAAGTAATGTGTCTGTTAGAATGGAACATAACAAAGTTATGTGTCTGTTAGAATGGAACATAAACAAAGTAATGTGTCTGTTAGAATGGAACATAAACAAAGTAATGTGTCTGTTAGAATGGAACATAACAAAGTAATGTGTCTGTTAGAATGGAACATAAACAAAGTAATGTGTCTGTTAGAATGGAACATAAACAAAGTAATGTGTCTGTTAGAATGGAACATAAACAAAGTAATGTGTCTGTTAGAATGGAACATAAACAAAGTAATGTGTCTGTTAGAATGGAACATAAACAAAGTAATGTGTCTGTTAGAATGGAACATAAAGTGATGTGTCTGTTAGAATGGAACATAAAGTAATGTGTCTGTTAGAATGGAACATAAACAAAGTAATGTGTCTGTTGGAATGGAACATAAAGTAATGTGTCTGTTAGAATGGAACATGAACAAAGTAATGTGTCTGTTAGAATGGAACATAAAGTAATGTGTCTGTTAGAATGGAACATAAACAAAGTGTTGTGTCTGTTAGAATGGAACATAAACAAAGTAATGTGTCTGTTAGAATGGATCATAAACAATAGTATTGTGTCTGTTAGAATGGAACATAAACAAAATAATGTGTCTGTTAGAATGGGACATTAACAAAGTAATGTGTCTGTTAGAATGGAACATAAACAAAGTAATGTGTCTGTTAGAATGGAACATTCACAAAGTAATGTGTCTGTCAGAATGGAACATTAAATAATTACTGTGTCTGTTAGAATGGAATATAAACAAAGTACTGTGTATGTTAGAATAGAATATAAACAAAGTACTGTGTATGTTAGAATGGAATATAAACAAAGTAATGTGTCTGTTAGAATGGAACATAAACAAAGTAATGTGTCTGTTAGAATGGATCATAAACAATAGTATTGTGTCTGTTAGAATGGAACATAAACAAAATAATGTGTCTGTTAGAATGGGACATTAACAAAGTAATGTGTCTGTTAGAATGGAACATAAACAAAGTAATGTGTCTGTTAGAATGGAACATTCACAAAGTAATGTGTCTGTCAGAATGGAACATTAAATAATTACTGTGTCTGTTAGAATGGAACATAAAATAAGTACTGTGTCTGTTAGAATGGAACATAAACAAAGTACTGTGTCTGTTAGAATGGAACATAAAGTAATGTGTCTGTTAGAATGGAACATAAAGTAATGTGTCTGTTAGAATGGAACATAAACAAAGTAATGTGTCTGTTGGAATGGAACATAAAGTAATGTGTCTGTTAGAATGGAACATGAACAAAGTAATGTGTCTGTTAGAATGGAACATAAAGTAATGTGTCTGTTAGAATGGAACATAAACAAAGTGTTGTGTCTGTTAGAATGGAACATAAACAAAGTAATGTGTCTGTTAGAATGGATCATAAACAATAGTATTGTGTCTGTTAGAATGGAACATAAACAAAATAATGTGTCTGTTAGAATGGGACATTAACAAAGTAATGTGTCTGTTAGAATGGAACATAAACAAAGTAATGTGTCTGTTAGAATGGAACATTCACAAAGTAATGTGTCTGTCAGAATGGAACATTAAATAATTACTGTGTCTGTTAGAATGGAACATAAACAAAGTAATGTGTCTGTTAGAATGGAATATAAACAAAGTACTGTGTCTGTTAGAATGGAACATAAACAAAGTAATGTGTCTGTTAGAATAGAATATAAACAAAGTAATGTGTCTGTTAGAATGGAATATAAACAAAGTAATGTGTCTGTTAGAATGGAATATAAACAAAGTATTGTGTCTGTTAGAATGGAACATAAACAAAGTAATGTGTCTGTTGGAATGGAACATAAACAAAGTAATGTGTCTGTTAGAATGGAACATAAACAAAGTAATGTGTCTGTTAGAATGGAATATAAACAAAGTACTGTGTATGTTAGAATAGAATATAAACAAAGTACTGTGTATGTTAGAATGGAATATAAACAAAGTAATGTGTCTGTTAGAATGGAATATAAACAAAGTAATGTGTCTGTTAGAATGGAACATAAAAAAAGTAATGTGTCTGTTGGAATGGATCATAAACAATAGCATTGTGTCTGGTAGAATGGAATATAAACAAAGTAATGTGTCTGTTAGAATGGAACATAAACAAAGTAAAGTGTCTTTTAGAATGGAACATAAACAAAGTAATGTGTCTGTTAGAATGGGACATTAACAAACTAATGTGTCTGTTAGAATGGAACATAAACAAAGTAATGTGTCTGTTAGAATGGAACATTCACAAAGTAATGTGTCTGTCAGAATGGAACATTAAATAATTACTGTGTCTGTTAGAATGGAACATAAACAAAGTAATGTGTCTGTTAGAATAGAATATAAACAAAGTAATGTGTCTGTTAGAATGGAATATAAACAAAGTAATGTGTCTGTTAGAATGGAATATAAACAAAGTATTGTGTCTGTTAGAATGGAACATAAACAAAGTAATGTGTCTGTTGGAATGGAACATAAACAAAGTAATGTGTCTGTTAGAATGGAACATAAACAAAGTAATGTGTCTGTTAGAATGGAATATAAACAAAGTACTGTGTATGTTAGAATAGAATATAAACAAAGTACTGTGTATGTTAGAATGGAATATAAACAAAGTAATGTGTCTGTTAGAATGGAATATAAACAAAGTAATGTGTCTGTTAGAATGGAACATAAACAAAGTAATGTGTCTGTTGGAATGGATCATAAACAATAGCATTGTGTCTGGTAGAATGGAATATAAACAAAGTAATGTGTCTGTTAGAATGGAACATAAACAAAGTAAAGTGTCTTTTAGAATGGAACATAAACAAAGTACTGTGTCTGTTAGAATGGGACATTAACAAACTAATGTGTCTGTTAGAATGGAACATAAACAAAGTAATGTGTCTGTTAGAATGGAACATTCACAAAGTAATGTGTCTGTCAGAATGGAACATAAAATAAGTACTGTGTCTGTTAGAATGGAACATAAACAAAGTAATGTGTTTGTTAGAATGGAATATAAACAAAGTACTGTGTCTGTTAGAATGGAACATAAACAAAGTAATGTGTCTGTTAGAATAGAATATAAACAAAGTAATGTGTCTGTTAGAATGGAATATAAACAAAGTAATGTGTCTGTTAGAATGGAATATAAACAAAGTAATGTGTCTGTTAGAATGGAACATAAACAAAGTAATGTGTCTGTTGGAATGGATCATAAACAATAGTATTGTGTCTGTTAGAATGGAACATAAACAAAGTAATGTGTCTGTTAGAATGGAACATAAACAAAGTACTGTGTATGTTAGAATAGAATATAAACAAAGTACTGTGTATGTTAGAATGGAATATAAACAAAGTAATGTGTCTGTTAGAATGGAATATAAACAAAGTAATGTGTCTGTTAGAATGGAACATAAACAAAGTAATGTGTCTGTTGGAATGGATCATAAACAATAGCATTGTGTCTGGTAGAATGGAATATAAACAAAGTAATGTGTCTTTTAGAATGGAACATAACAAAGTTATGTGTCTGTTAGAATGGAACATAAACAAAGTAATGTGTCTGTTAGAATGGAACATAACAAAGTAATGTGTCTGTTAGAATGGAACATAAACAAAGTAATGTGTCTGTTAGAATGGAACATAAACAAAGTAATGTGTCTGTTAGAATGGAACATAAACAAAGTAATGTGTCTGTTAGAATGGAATATAAACAAAGTAATGTGTCTGTTAGAATGGAATATAAACAAAGTAATGTGTCTGTTAGAATGGAACATAAGCAAAGTAATGTGTCTGTTAGAATGGAACATAAGCAAAGTAATGTGTCTGTTGGAATGGATCATAAACAATAGCATTGTGTCTGGTAGAATGGAATATAAACAAAGTAATGTGTCTGTCAGAATGGAACATAAACAAAGTAATGTGTCTGTTAGAATGGAATATAAACAAAGTAATGTGTCTGTTAGAATGGAATATAAACAAAGTAATGTGTCTGTTAGAATGGAATATAAACAAAGTAATGTGTCTGTCAGAATGGAACATAAAATAAGTACTGTGTCTGTTAGAATGGAACATAAACAAAGTAATGTGTCTGTTAGAATGGAATATAAACAAAGTAATGTGTCTGTTAGAATGGAATATAAACAAAGTAATGTGTCTGTTAGAATGGAATATAAACAAAGTAATGTGTCTGTTAGAATGGAACATAAACAAAGTAATGTGTCTGTTAGAATGGAATATAAACAAAGTACTGTGTATGTTAGAATGGAACATAAACAAAGTAATGTGTCTGTTAGAATGGAATATAAACAAAGTAATGTGTCTGTTAGAATGGAACATAAACAAAGTAATGTGTCTGTTAGAATGGAACATAAACAAAGTAATGTGTCTGTTAGAAAGGAACATAAACAAAGTACTGTGTATGTTAGAATGGAACATAAACAAAGTACTGTGTATGTTAGAATGGAACATTCACAAAGTAATGTGTATGTTAGAATGGAACATAAACAAAGTACTGTGTATGTTAGAATGGAACATTCACAAAGTAATGTGTCTGTTAGAATGGAACATAATCAAAGTAATGTGTCTGTTAGAATGGAACATAAACAAAGTAATGTGTCTGTTAGAATGGAACATAAACAAAGTAATGTGTCTGTTAGAATGGAACATAAACAAAGTAATGTGTCTGTTAGAATGGAATATAAACAAAGTAATGTGTCTGTTAGAATGGAACATAAACAAAGTAATGTGTCTGTTAGAATGGAACATAAACAAAGTAATGTGTCTGTTAGAATGGAACATAAACAAAGTAATGTGTATGTTAGAATGGAACATAAACAAAGTAATGTGTCTGTTAGAATGGAACATAAACAAAGTAAATTGTCTGTTAGAATGGAACATAAACAAAGTAAATTGTCTGTTAGAATGGAACATAAACAAAGTAATGTGTCTGTTAGAATGGAATATAAACAAAGTAATGTGTCTGTTAGAATGGAATATAAACAAAGTAATGTGTCTGTTAGAATGGAACATAACAAAGTAATGTGTCTGTTAGAATGGAACATAAACAAAGTAATGTGTCTGTTAGAATGGAACATAAACAAAGTAATGTGTCTGTTAGAATGGAACATTCACAAAGTAATGTGTCTGTCAGAATGGAACATAAAATAATTACTGTGTCTGTTAGAATGGAACATAAACAAAGTAATGTGTCTGTTAGAATGGAATATAAACAAAGTACTGTGTCTGTTAGAATGGAATATAAACAAAGTAATGTGTCTGTTAGAATAGAATATAAACAAAGTAATGTGTCTGTTAGAATGGAATATAAACAAAGTAATGTGTCTGTTAGAATGGAATATAAACAAAGTATTGTGTCTGTTAGAATGGAACATAAACAAAGTAATGTGTCTGTTGGAATGGAACATAAACAAAGTAATGTGTCTGTTAGAATGGAACATAAACAAAGTAATGTGTCTGTTAGAATGGAATATAAACAAAGTACTGTGTATGTTAGAATAGAATATAAACAAAGTACTGTGTATGTTAGAATGGAATATAAACAAAGTAATGTGTCTGTTAGAATGGAATATAAACAAAGTAATGTGTCTGTTAGAATGGAACATAAACAAAGTAATGTGTCTGTTGGAATGGATCATAAACAATAGCATTGTGTCTGTTAGAATGGAATACAAACAAAGTAATGTGTCTGTTAGAATGGAACATAAACAAAGTAAAGTGTCTTTTAGAATGGAACATAAACAAAGTAATGTGTATGTTAGAATGGGACATTAACAAACTAATGTGTCTGTTAGAATGGAACATAAACAAAGTAATGTGTCTGTTAGAATGGAACATTCACAAAGTAATGTGTCTGTCAGAATGGAACATAAAATAAGTACTGTGTCTGTTAGAATGGAACATAAACAAAGTAATGTGTTTGTTAGAATGGAATATAAACAAAGTACTGTGTCTGTTAGAATGGAACATAAACAAAGTAATGTGTCTGTTAGAATAGAATATAAACAAAGTAATGTGTCTGTTAGAATGGAATATAAACAAAGTAATGTGTCTGTTAGAATGGAATATAAACAAAGTAATGTGTCTGTTAGAATGGAACATAAACAAAGTAATGTGTCTGTTGGAATGGATCATAAACAATAGTATTGTGTCTGTTAGAATGGAACATAAACAAAGTAATGTGTCTGTTAGAATGGAACATAAACAAAGTACTGTGTATGTTAGAATAGAATATAAACAAAGTACTGTGTATGTTAGAATGGAATATAAACAAAGTAATGTGTCTGTTAGAATGGAATATAAACAAAGTAATGTGTCTGTTAGAATGGAACATAAACAATAGTAAAGTGTCTGTTGGAATGGAACATAAACAATAGTAAAGTGTCTGTTAGAATGGAATATAAACAAAGTAATGTGTCTGTTGGAATGGAACATAAAGTAATGTGTCTGTTAGAATGGAACATAAACAAAGTAATGTGTCTGTTGGAATGGAACATAAACAATAGTAAAGTGTCTGTTAGAATGGAATATAAACAAAGTAATGTGTCTGTTGGAATGGAACATAAAGTAATGTGTCTGTTAGAATGGAACATAAACAAAGTAATGTGTCTGTTGGAATGGAACATAAACAATAGTAAAGTGTCTGTTAGAATGGAATATAAACAAAGTAATGTGTCTGTTGGAATGGAACATAAAGTAATGTGTCTGTTAGAATGGAACATAAACAAAGTAATGTGTCTGTTGGAATGGAACATAAACAATAGTAAAGTGTCTGTTAGAATGGAATATAAACAAAGTAATGTGTCTGTTGGAATGGAACATAAAGTAATGTGTCTGTTAGAATGGAACATAAACAAAGTAATGTGTCTGTTGGAATGGAACATAAACAATAGTAAAGTGTCTGTTAGAATGGAATATAAACAAAGTAATGTGTCGTTTAGAATGGAACATAAACAAAGTAATGTGTCTGTTAGAATGGAACATAAACAAAGTAATGTGTCGTTTAGAATGAAATATAAACAAAGTAATGTGTCTGTTAGAATGGAACATAAACAAAGTAATGTGTCTGTTAGAATGAAATATAAACAAAGTAATGTGTCGTTTAGAATGGAACATAAACAAAGTAATGTGTCTGTTAGAATTGAACATAAACAATAGTATTGTGTCTGTTAGAATGAAATATAAACAAAGGAATGTGTCTGTTAGAATGGAATATAAACAAAGTAATGTGTCTGTTAGAATTGAACATAAACAATAGTATTGTGTCTGTTAGAATGGAACATAAACAAAGTACTGTGTCTGTTAGAATGAAATATAAACAAAGGAATGTGTCTGTTAGAATTGAACATAAACAAAGTAATGTGTCTGTTAGAATGGAATATAAACAAAGTACTGTGTCTGTTAGAATGGAACATAAACAAAGTATTGTGTCTGTTGGAATGGAACATAAACAAAGTAATGTGTCTGTTAAAATGGAACATAAACAAAGTAATGTGTCTGTTAGAATGGAACATAAACAAAGTACGGTGTCTGTTAGAATGGAACATAGACAAAGTAATGTGTCTGTTAGAATGGAACATAAACAAAGTACGGTGTCTGTTAGAATGGAACATAGACAAAGTAATGTGTCTGTTAAAATGGAACATAAACAAAGTACGGTGTCTGTTAGAATGGAACATAAACAAAGTAATGTGTCTGTTAGAATGGAACATAAACAAAGTACGGTGTCTGTTAGAATGGAACATAGACAAAGTAATGTGTCTGTTAGAATGGAACATAG
Organism: Mimachlamys varia; assembly: GCA_947623455.1. Taxonomy (NCBI): domain Eukaryota; kingdom Metazoa; phylum Mollusca; class Bivalvia; order Pectinida; family Pectinidae; genus Mimachlamys; species Mimachlamys varia. The sequence continues at coordinate 9,614,077 of OX392529.1, forward strand.
ACAAAGTACGGTGTCTGTTAGAATGGAACATAGACAAAGTAATGTGTCTGTTAGAATGGAACAAAAAATAAGTACTTTGTCTGTTAGAATGGAACATAAACAAAGTAATGTGTCCGTTAGAATGGAACATAAACAAAGTAAATTGTCTGTTAGAATGGAACATAAACAAAGTAATGTGTCTGTTAGAATGGAACATAAAATAAGTACTGTGTCTGTTTGAATGGACTATAAACAAGGTAATGTGTCTGTTAGAATGGAACATAAACAAAGTAAATTGTCTGTTGGAATGGAACATAAACAATAGTAAAGTGTCTGTTAGAATGGAATATAAACAAAGTAATGTGCCGTTTAGAATGGAACATAAACAAAGTAATGTGTCTGTTAGAATGGAATATAAACAAAGTAATGTGTCGTTTAGAATGGAACATAAACAAAGTAATGTGTCTGTTAGAATGGAATATATACAAAGTAATGTGTCGTTTAGAATTGAACATAAACAATAGTATTGTGTCTGTTAGAATGAAATATAAACAAAGGAATGTGTCTGTTAGAATTGAACATAAACAATAGTATTGTGTCTGTTAGAATGGAACATAAACAAAGTACTGTGTCTGTTAGAATGAAATATAAACAAAGGAATGTGTCTGTTAGAATTGAACATAAACAAAGTAATGTTTCTGTTAGAATGAAATATAAACAAAGTAATGTGTCGTTTAGAATGGAACATAAACAAAGTACGGTGTCTGTTAGAATGGAACATAAACAAAGTAATGTGTCTGTTAGAATGGAACATAAACAAAGTACGGTGTCTGTTAGAATGGAACATAGACAAAGTAATGTGTCTGTTAGAATGGAACATAGACAAAGTACGGTGTCTGTTAGAATGGAACATAGACAAAGTAATGTGTCTGTTAGAATGGAACAAAAAATAAGTACTTTGTCTGTTAGAATGGAACATAAACAAAGTAATGTGTCCGTTAGAATGGAACATAAACAAAGTAAATTGTCTGTTAGAATGGAACATAAACAAAGTAATGTGTCTGTTAGAATGGAACATAAAATAAGTACTGTGTCTGTTTGAATGGACTATAAACAAGGTAATGTGTCTGTTAGAATGGAACATAAACAAAGTAATGTGTCTGTTGGAATGGAACATAAACAATAGTAAAGTGTCTGTTAGAATGGAATATAAACAAAGTAATGTGCCGTTTAGAATGGAACATAAACAAAGTAATGTGTCTGTTAGAATGGAATATAAACAAAGTAATGTGTCGTTTAGAATGGAACATAAACAAAGTAATGTGTCTGTTAGAATGGAATATATACAAAGTAATGTGTCGTTTAGAATTGAACATAAACAATAGTATTGTGTCTGTTAGAATGAAATATAAACAAAGGAATGTGTCTGTTAGAATTGAACATAAACAATAGTAATGTGTCTGTTAGAATGGAACATAAACAAAGTACTGTGTCTGTTAGAATTGAACATAAACAAAGTATTGTGTCTGTTAGAATGGAACATAAACAAAGTAATGTGTCTGTTAGAATGGAACATAAACAAAGTAATGTGTCTGTTAGAATGGAACATAGACAAAGTATTGTGTCTGTTAGAATGGAACATAAACAAAGTAATGTGTCTGTTGGAATGGAACATAAACAATAGCAAAGTGTCTGTTAGAATGGAATATAAACAAAGTAATGTGTCTGTTGGAATGGAACATAAAGTAATGTGTCTGTTAGAATGGAACATAAACAAAGTAATGTGTCTGTTGGAATGGAACATAAACAATAGTAAAGTGTCTGTTAGAATGGAATATAAACAAAGTAATGTGTCGTTTAGAATGGAACATAAACAAAGTAATGTGTCTGTTAGAATGGAACATAAACAAAGTAATGTGTCGTTTAGAATGAAATATAAACAAAGTAATGTGTCTGTTAGAATGGAACATAAACAAAGTAATGTGTCTGTTAGAATGAAATATAAACAAAGTAATGTGTCGTTTAAAATGGAACATAAACAAAGTAATGTGTCTGTTAGAATTGAACATAAACAATAGTATTGTGTCTGTTAGAATGAAATATAAACAAAGGAATGTGTCTGTTAGAATGGAATATAAACAAAGTAATGTGTCTGTTAGAATTGAACATAAACAATAGTATTGTGTCTGTTAGAATGGAACATAAACAAAGTACTGTGTCTGTTAGAATGAAATATAAACAAAGGAATGTGTCTGTTAGAATTGAACATAAACAAAGTAATGTGTCTGTTAGAATGGAATATAAACAAAGTACTGTGTCTGTTAGAATGGAACATAAACAAAGTATTGTGTCTGTTGGAATGGAACATAAACAAAGTAATGTGTCTGTTAAAATGGAACATAAACAAAGTAATGTGTCTGTTAGAATGGAACATAAACAAAGTACGGTGTCTGTTAGAATGGAACATAGACAAAGTAATGTGTCTGTTAGAATGGAACATAAACAAAGTACGGTGTCTGTTAGAATGGAACATAGACAAAGTAATGTGTCTGTTAGAATGGAACATAAACAAAGTACGGTGTCTGTTAGAATGGAACATAAACAAAGTAATGTGTCTGTTAGAATGGAACATAAACAAAGTACGGTGTCTGTTAGAATGGAACATAGACAAAGTAATGTGTCTGTTAGAATGGAACATAGACAAAGTACGGTGTCTGTTAGAATGGAACATAGACAAAGTAATGTGTCTGTTAGAATGGAACAAAAAATAAGTACTTTGTCTGTTAGAATGGAACATAAACAAAGTAATGTGTCCGTTAGAATGGAACATAAACAAAGTAAATTGTCTGTTAGAATGGAACATAAACAAAGTAATGTGTCTGTTAGAATGGAACATAAAATAAGTACTGTGTCTGTTTGAATGGACTATAAACAAGGTAATGTGTCTGTTAGAATGGAACATAAACAAAGTAATGTGTCTGTTGGAATGGAATATAAACAATAGTAAAGTGTCTGTTAGAATGGAATATAAACAAAGTAATGTGCCGTTTAGAATGGAACATAAACAAAGTAATGTGTCTGTTAGAATGGAATATAAACAAAGTAATGTGTCGTTTAGAATGGAACATAAACAAAGTAATGTGTCTGTTAGAATGGAATATATACAAAGTAATGTGTCGTTTAGAATTGAACATAAACAATAGTATTGTGTCTGTTAGAATGAAATATAAACAAAGGAATGTGTCTGTTAGAATTGAACATAAACAATAGTATTGTGTCTGTTAGAATGGAACATAAACAAAGTACTGTGTCTGTTAGAATGAAATATAAACAAAGGAATGTGTCTGTTAGAATGGAACATAAACAAAGTAATGTGTCTGTTAGAATGGAACATAAACAAAGTACTGTGTCTGTTAGAATTGAACATAAACAAAGTATTGTGTCTGTTAGAATGGAACATAAACAAAGTAATGTGTCTGTTAGAATGGAACATAAACAAAGTAATGTGTCTGTTAGAATGGAACATAGACAAAGTATTGTGTCTGTTAGAATGGAACATAAACAAAGTAATGTGTCTGTTGGAATGGAACATAAACAATAGTAAAGTGTCTGTTAGAATGGAATATAAACAAAGTAATGTGCCGTTTAGAATGGAACATAAACAAAGTAATGTGTCTGTTAGAATGGAATATAAACAAAGTAATGTGTCGTTTAGAATGGAACATAAACAAAGTAATGTGTCTGTTAGAATGAAATATAAACAAAGGAATGTGTCTGTTAGAATTGAACATAAACAATAGTATTGTGTCTGTTAGAATGGAACATAAACAAAGTACTGTGTCTGTTAGAATGAAATATAAACAAAGGAATGTGTCTGTTAGAATTGAACATAAACAAAGTAATGTGTCTGTTAGAATTGAACATAAACAAAGTACTGTGTCTGTTAGAATTGAACATAAACAAAGTATTGTGTCTGTTAGAATGGAACATAAACAAAGTAATGTGTCTGTTAGAATGGAACATAAACAAAGTAATGTGTCTGTTAGAATGGAACATAGACAAAGTATTGTGTCTGTTAGAATGGAACATAAACAAAGTAATGTGTCTGTTAGAATGGAACATAAACAAAGTAATGTGTCTGTTAAAATGGAACATAAACAAAGTAATGTGTCTGTTAGAATGGAACATAAACAAAGTACGGTGTCTGTTAGAATGGAACATAGACAAAGTAATGTGTCTGTTAGAATGGAAGAAAAAATAAGTACTTTGTCTGTTAGAATGGAACATAAACAAAGTAATGTGTCCGTTAGAATGGAACATAAACAAAGTAAATTGTCTGTTAGAATGGAACATAAACAAAGTAATGTGTCTGTTAGAATGGAACATAGACAAAGTATTGTGTCTGTTAGAATGGAACATCAACAAAGTAATGTGTCTGTTAGAATGGAACATAAACAAAGTAATGTGTCTGTTTGAATGGAATATAAACAAAGTACTGTGTCTTTCAGAATGGAACATCAACAATAGTCATGTGTCTGTTAAAATAGAACAATACCAATAGTAAATTGTCTGTTTGAATGGAACATAAACAAAGTTAAGTGTCTGTTAGAATGGAACATGAACAAAGTATTGTGTCTGTTAGAATGGAACATAAACAAAGTAAATTGTCTGTTAGAATGGAACATAAACAAAGTAATGTGTCTGTTAGAATGGAACATAAACAAAGTAATGTGTCTGTTAGAATGGAACATAAACAAAGTAAATTGTCTGTTAGAATGGAACATAAACAAAGTAATGTGTCTGTTAGAATGGAACATAAACAAAGTAATGTGTCTGTTAAAATGGAACATAAACAAAGTAATGTGTCTGTTAGAATGGAACATAAACAAAGTAATGTGTCTGTTAGAATGGAATATAAACAAAGTAATGTGTCGTTTAGAATGGAACATCAACAATAGTCATGTGTCTGTTAAAATGGAACATCAACAATAGTTAAGTGTCTGTTAGAATGGAACAATACCAATATTAAATTGTCTGTTTGAATGGAATATAAACAAAGTCACGTGTCTGTTAGAATGGAATATAAACAAAGTAATGTGTCTTTTAGAATGGAACATAAACAAAGTAAATTGCCTGTTAGAATGGAATATAAACAAAGTGATGTGCCTGTTAGAATGGAATATAAACAAAGTCACGTGTCTGTTAGAATGAAATATAAAAAAATAGAATTAAGTAAAGGTGTCTGTTAAATAGAACAACCAGGTAAGTAAATGTGTCTGTTAAAATAGAACATACAGGTAAGTGATGGTATCTGTTAAAATAGAACATACAGATAAGTAAATGTGTGTGTTAGAATAAAACATGCAGGTAAGTAAAAATGTTTGTTAGAATAGAACATAAATGTAAGTAAAGGTGTCTGTTAGAACAGAAGACACAGGTAAGTAAAGGTGTCTGTTAGAACAGAAGATACAGGTATGTAAAGGTGTCTGTTAGAATACAACATACAGGTAATTTAAGGTGTCTGTTAGAATAGAACATACAGGTAAGTAAAGGTGTCTGTTAGAATAGAACATCAAGGTAAGTAAAGGTGTCTGTTAGAATATAACATACAGGTAAGTAAAAGTGTCTGTTAAAATATAACATACAGGTAGGTAAAGGTGTCTGTTAGAATATAACATACAGGTAAGTAAAGGTGTCTGTTAGAATAGAACATCAAGGTAGGTGATGGTAACTGTTAGAATATAACAGACAGGTAAGTAAAGGTGTCTGTTAGAATAGAACATCAAGGTAAGTAACGGTGTCTGTTAACATAGAACATACAGGTAAGTAAAAATGTCTGTTAGAACAGAAGATACAGGTAAATAAAGGTGTTTGTTAGAATAAAATATCTTTTAAATAAAGGTGCTTGTTAGAATAGAACATACAGGTAAATACATGTGTTTGTTAGAATAGAACATACAGGTAAGTAAAGGTGTCTGTTAGAATAGAACATACAGGTAAGTAAAGGTGTCTGTTAGAAAAAACATACAGGTAAGTAACGGTGTCTGTTAGAACAGAAGATACAAGTAAGTAAAGGAGTCTGTTAGAATAGAACATACAGGTGAGTAAAAATGTTTGTTAGAAGAGAACATCAACTTAGCTTAATGTGTCTGTTAAAATAGAACATACAGGTAAGTAAAGGTGTCTGTTAGAATAGAAGATACAGGTAAGTAAAGGTGTTTGTTAGAAAAAAACATACGGGTAAGTAAATGTCTCTCTTAGAATAGAACATACAGGTAAGTAAAGGTGTCTGTTAGAATAGAACATCAAGTTAAGTTAATGTGTCTGTTAGAATATAACATACAGGTAAGAAAAGGTGTCTGTTAGATTATAACATACAGGTAAGTAACGGTGTCTGTTAGAATAGAACATACAGGTAAGTAATGGTGTCTGTTAGAATAGAACATCAAGTTCAGTTAATGTGTCTGTTAGAATAGAACATTAAGTTAGGTTAATGTGTCTGTTAAAATAGAACACACAGGTAAGAAAAGGTGTCTGTTAGAATAGAAGATGCAGGTAAGTAAAGGTGTCTGTTAGAATAGAACATCAAGTTAAATTAATATGTCTGCTAGAATAGAACATACAGGTAAGTAAAGGTGTCTGTTAGAATAGAGGATACAGGTGATTAAAGGTGTCTGTTAGAATAGAACATTTAGGTAAATTTGAATTGAAGATACAGGTAAGTAATGATGTCTGTTATAATAGAGCACAGACGGAAGTAAATGTTATTATTAAACAAGAATATACAGATAAGGAAAAGTGTTTGGTAAATGAATTATGAATAACAGTCAGAAGAACGAATGAAACGTAAACATTAGTTTAATAGCACGTTAGTGGCCTGTTCATACTTGTGTAACCTGCTCTAATTATACATGTACTTCAATGAAATAAGATAGAGAACAGAAAGTGTTAACAAATTATTTACTTTGAACACATACCACTGATATTTTAATCTAGAGAAATAAAGATTTTCGGGTAACGTAACGTTATCATCATCGTACATTATAGAAGCCCACTATGTATTGTCACTACAGTGAGTTCAGAAAATAACACAGCCCTCTAAACAACACAGTATCCTGTTGCTATTTCCTATTTTAGAGGAATTATATGTTTGCTTACCTTCATGTTCCATCGACGCCCCATTGTTTACGTATTTCTGGCGATAGCTCTGGTTTCAGCTTATTTAAAGTGCTTTTTTCATTTTGATCACGTACTCTCGTCGATCGGTGAGTACAAATGTATGTGTTATATCGGTTTCCTTTATACAATATACTTTGGGTTTGTGTGCGGAAATACAAACTAGTACACAATTGTGAATCATTTCATTGGCTGAAGTTTGGGTTAGTGTAATTGTGACAAATGTAACTTAAGTCAAAGTAATACGTACATATTTGACATCTGGACCACAAAATGTTACCCACTTACTTGTTTAAGTTAGATATTATTTATTGAGCGACTTTAATCCCCTTATATCCCAGCTTACCGTATTGAACAGAATACATGTACGTGTACTTTTCTAACGGTATGTCAATACTGCCGATTAAAGATTTAAAGTGATGAGACCTCCCATCAGATCGGAATATCAAGGTACTTAGAATAAATTGGTCATACACCAGACGAAAGCTGAAATTCCAACTGTCGTATTCAGACATATTTTCAAATTTTATTCACATTACATGCTAAACTTAACGTGCCAAAGTCTAAAAGAAGTAAAAAAAAAAAAAAAAAATATAAACTTTATTTATTTTACAACAATTATGAAACAAGCTATACAACTTATATTATTCACTCTCGTTGGCCCGGATGTTAGCGCGCGAGGGGTCTTATTGTGGGAGGAAACCGGAGTACCAGGAGAAAACCCACGTGGTCGGGCAGGTGACCCCGTACCTTTTCACGTCCGATCGGGGAATCGAACCCCGGCCGCCTTGGTGAAAGGCAAGTGCGCTATCCACTGCACCACCCGACCACCCAAAGAAGTAGATAACCTGATAAGCAGTTTAAAAGTGTTTGTTATAACTTAGCATCCAATAAAAGGAAGCAGAAATGTTTTTTCTTTCCAAATATGTTACAAATGATAATATGCATTTTAGGCTTTCAAAATTTGAAAACTGAAGTTGATCAAACTCGATTAGAGGAACAATAAATTTTATGCGGTCCAGGTTTAAAGCACACGTATTTTTTTTTGGGGGGGGGGGGAGGGGGGTTAATGATTTATAAAACAGTCCATGAGAAGATAGTATAGTAAGCTCAGCTTTGATACATACGTGTTTGTCCTGTTGCGATACTGGTGAGCGCATTGTGTGTGTAGTTAAGGATAGAACTGGTCGTGATGGAAATCACTTTGGAAAACGAGAACGCAAGTAATATTGTTAGAAAGTACGTTTTTCAAGTAGAATATAGATAATTATTGTGTATGTATAAGGCTCCACACATAGAATATAGATACTGATTGTGTATGTATAAGGTATTAACAAGGCTCCACACATAGAATATAGATAATGATTGTGTATGTATAATGCTCCACACATAGAATATAGATAATGATTGTGTATGTATAAGGCTCCACACATAGAATATAGATAATGATTGTGTATGTATAAGGTATTAACAAGGCTCCACACATAGAATATAGATACTGATTGTGTATGTATAAGGTTTGAACAAGGCTCCACACATAGAATATAGATAATGATTGTGTATGTATAAGGTATTAACAAGGCTCCACACATAGAATATAGATTCTGATTGTGTATGTATAAGGTATTAACAAGGCTCCACACATAGAATATAGATACTGATTGTGTATGTATAAGGTTTTAACAAGGCTCAACACATAGAATATAGATAATGATTGTGTATGTATAAGGTATTAACAAGGCTCCACACATAGAATATAGATAATGATTGTGTATGTATAAGGCTCCACACATAGAATATAGATAATGATTGTGTATGTATAAGACTCCACACATAGAATATAGATAATGATTGTGTATGTATAAGGCTCCACACATAGAATATAGATAATGATTGTGTATGTATAAGGCTCCACACATAGAATATAGATACTGATTGTGTATGTATAAGGTATTAACAAGGCTCCACGTATAGAATATAGATACTGATTGTGTATGTATAAGGCTCCACACATAGAATATAGATAATGATTGTGTATGTATAAGGCTCCACATATAGAATATAGATACTGATTGTGTATGTATAAGGTATTAACAAGGCTCCACACATAGAATATAGATACTGATTGTGTATGTATAAGGTATTAACAAGGCTCCACACATAGAATATAGATAATGATTGTGTATGTATAAGGCTCCACACATAGAATATAGATACTTATTGTGTATGTATAAGGTATTACAAGGCTCCACACATAGAATATAGATACTGATTGTGTATGTATAAGGCTCCACACATAGAATATAGATACTGATTGTGTATGTATAAGGTATTAACAAGGCTCCACACATAGAATATAGATACTGATTGTGTATGTATAAGGTATTAACAAGGCTCCACACATAGAATATAGATAATGATTGTGTATGTATAAGGTTTTAACAAGGCTCCACACATAGAATATAGATACTGATTGTGTATGTATAAGGTATTAACAAGGCTCCACACATAGAATATAGATAATGATTGTGTATGTATAAGGTATTAACAAGGCTCCACACATAGAATATAGATACTGATTGTGTATGTATAAGGTATAAACAAGGCTCCACACATAGAATATAGATAATGATTGTGTATGTATAAGGTATTAACAAGGTTCCACGTATAGAATATAGATAATGATTGTGTATGTATAAGGCTCCACACATAGAATATAGATACTGATTGTGTATGTATAAGGTATTAACAAGGCTCCACACATAGAATATAGATACTGATTGTGTATGTATAAGGCTCCACACATAGAATATAGATACTGATTGTGTATGTATAAGATATTAACAAGGCTCCACACATAGAATATAGATACTGATTGTGTATGTATAAGGCTCCACACATAGAATATAGATAATGATTGTGTATGTATAAGGCTCCACACATAGAATATAGATACTGATTGTGTATGTATAAGGTTTTAACAAGGCACACACATACAATATAGATAATGATTGTGTATGTATAAGGTTTTAACAAGGCTCCACGCATAGAATATAGATACTGATTGTGTATGTTTAAGGCTCCACACATAGAATATAGATAATGATTGTGTATGTATAAGGTATTAACAAGGCTCCACACATAGAATATAGATAATGATTGTGTATGTATAAGGTATTAACAAGGCACACACATAGAATATAGATAATGATTGTGTGTGTACAAGGTATTAACAAGGCTCCACACATAGAATATAGATACTGATTGTGTATGTATAAGGTTTTAACAAGGCACACACATAGAATATAGATAATGATTGTGTATGTATAAGGTTTTAACAAGGCTCCACGCATAGAATATAGATACTGATTGTGTATGTTTAAGGCTCCACACATAGAATATAGATACTGATTGTGTATGTATAAGGCTCCACACATAGAATATAGATACTGATTGTGTATGTATAAGGTTTTAACAAGGCACACACATAGAATATAGATAATGATTGTGTATGTATAAGGTATTAACAAGGCTCCACACATAGAATATAGATACTGATTGTGTATGTATAAGGCTCCACACATAGAATATAGATAATGATTGTGTATGTATAAGGTATTAACAAGGCTCCACACATAGAATATAGATAATGATTGTGTATGTATAAGGTATTAACAAGGCTCCACACATAGAATATAGATAATGATTGTGTATGTATAAGGTATTAACAAGGCTCCACACATAGAATATAGATAATGATTGTGTATGTATAAGGTATTAACAAGGCTCCACACATAGAATATAGATAATGATTGTGTATGTATAAGGTATTAACAAGGCTCCACACATAGAATATAGATACTGATTGTGTATGTATAAGGTATTAACAAGGCTCCACACATAGAATATAGATAATGATTGTGTATGTATAAGGTATTAACAAGGCTCCACACATAGAATATAGATAATGATTGTGTATGTATAAGGCTCCACACATAGAATATAGATAATGATTGTGTATGTATAAGGTATTAACAAGGCTCCACACATAGAATATAGATAATGATTGTGTATGTATAAGGCTCCACACATAGAATATAGATACTGATTGTGTATGTATAAGGTATTACAAGGCTCCACACATAGAATATAGATAATGATTGTGTATGTATAAGGTATTAACAAGGCTCCACACATAGAATATAGATACTTATTGTGTATGTATAAGGTATTACAAGGCTCCACACATAGAATATAGATAATGATTGTGTATGTATAAGGTATTAACAAGGCTCCACGCATAGAATATAGATACTGATTGTGTATGTATAAGGCTCCACACATAGAATATAGATACTGATTGTGTATGTATAAGGTATTAACAAGGTTCCACACATAGAATATAGATAATGATTGTGTATGTATAATGCTCCACACATAGAATATAGATAATGATTGTGTATGTATAAGGTATTAACAAGGCTCCACACATAGAATATAGATACTGATTGTGTATGTATAAGGTATTAACAAGGTTCCACACATAGAATATAGATAATGATTGTGTATGTATAATGCTCCACACATAGAATATAGATAATGATTGTGTATGTATAAGGTATTAACAAGGCTCCACACATAGAATATAGATAATGATTGTGTATGTATAAGGTATTAACAAGGCTCCACACATAGAATATAGATAATGATTGTGTATGTATAAGGTATTAACAAGGCTCCACAAATAGAATATAGATACTGATTGTGTATGTATAAGGTATTAACAAGGCTCCACACATAGAATATAGATACTGATTGTGTATGTATAAGGTATTAACAAGGCTCCACACATAGAATATAGATACTGATTGTGTATGTATAAGGTATTAACAAGGCTCCACACATAGAATATAGATACTGATTGTGTATGTATAAGGTATTAACAAGGCTCCACACATAGAATATAGATAATGATTGTGTATGTATAAGGCTCCACACATAGAATATAGATACTGATTTTGTATGTATAAGGTATTAACAAGGCTCCACACATAGAATATAGATAATGATTGTGTATGTATAAGGCTCCACACATAGAATACAGATACTGATTGTGTATGTATAAGGTATTAACAAGGCTCCACGTATAGAATATAGATACTGATTGTGTATGTTTAAGGCTCCACACATAGAATATAGATAATGATTGTGTATGTATAAGGTATTAACAAGGCTCCACACATAGAATATAGATACTGATTGTGTATGTATAAGGTATTAACAAGGCTCCACACATAGAATATAGATACTGATTGTGTATGTATTGGGTATTAACAAGGCTCCACACATAGAATATAGATAATGATTGTGTATGTATAAGGTATTAACAAGGCTCCACACATAGAATATAGATACTGATTGTGTATGTATAAGGTATTAACAAGGCTCCACACATAGAATATAGATACTGATTGTGTATGTATAAGGCTCCACACATAGAATATAGATACTGATTGTGTATGTATTGGGTATTAACAAGGCTCCACACATAGAATATAGATACTGATTGTGTATGTACAAGGTATTAACAAGGCTCCACACATAGAATATAGATACTGATTGTGTATGTTTAAGGTATTAACAAGGCTCCACACATAGAACATAGATACTGATTGTGTATGTATAAGGTTTTAACAAAGCTCCACACATAGAATATAGATAATGATTGTGTATGTATTAGGTTATAACAAGGCTCCACACATAGAATATAAATAATGATTGTGTATGTATAAGGTATTAACAAGGCTCCACACATAGAATATAGATACTGATTGTGTATGTATAAGGTATTAACAAGGCTCCACACATAGAATATAGATACTGATTGTGTATGTATAAGGTATTAACAAGGCTCCACACATAGAATATAGATAATGATTGTGTATGTATAAGGTATTAACAAGGCTTCACACATAGAATATAGATAATGATTGTGTATGTATAAGGCTCCACACATAGAATATAGATACTTATTGTGTATGTATAAGGTATTGCAAGGTTCCACACATAGAATATAGATAATGATTGTGTATGTATAAGGTATTAACAAGGCTCCACGCATAGAATATAGATACTGATTGTGTATGTATAAGGCTCCACACATAGAATATAGATACTGATTGTGTATGTATAAGGTATTAACAAGGCTCCACACATAGAATATAGATAATGATTGTGTATGTATAATGCTCCACACATAGAATATAGATACTGATTGTGTATGTATAAGGTATTAACAAGGCTTCACACATAGAATATAGATACTGATTGTGTATGTATAGGTATTAACAAGGCTCCACACATAGAATATAGATAATGATTGTGTATTAACAAGGCTCCACACATAGAATATAGATAATGATTGTGTATGTATAAGGTATTAACAAGGCTCCACACATAGAATATAGATACTGATTGTGTATGTATAAGGCTCCAAACATAGAATATAGTTACTGATTGTGTATGTATAAGGCTCCACACATAGAATATAGATACTTATTGTGTATGTATAAGGTATTAACAAGGCTCCACACATAGAATATAGATACTGATTGTGTATGTATAAGGCTCAACACATAGAATATAGATACTGATTGTGTATGTATTGGGTATTAACAAGGCTCCACACATAGAATATAGATAATGATTGTGTATGTATAAGGTATTAACAAGGCTCCACACATAGAATATAGATACTGATTGTGTATGTATAAGGTATTAACAAGGCTCCACACATAGAATATAGATACTGATTGTGTATGTATAAGGCTCCACACATAGAATATAGATACTGATTGTGTATGTATTGGGTATTAACAAGGCTCCACACATAGAATATAGATACTGATTGTGTATGTACAAGGTATTAACAAGGCTCCACACATAGAATATAGATACTGATTGTGTATGTTTAAGGTATTAACAAGGCTCCACACATAGAATATAGATACTGATTGTGTATGTATAAGGTTTTAACAAAGCTCCACACATAGAATATAGATAATGATTGTGTATGTATTAGGTTTTAACAAGGCTCCACGCATAGAATATAAATAATGATTGTGTATGTATAAGGTATTAACAAGGCTCCACGTATAGAATATAGATACTGATTGTGTATGTATAAGGTATTAACAAGGCTCCACACATAGAATATAGATACTGATTGTGTATGTATAAGGTATTAACAAGGCTCCACACATAGAATATAGATACTGATTGTGTATGTATTGGGTATTAACAAGGCTCCACACATAGAATATAGATACTGATTGTGTATGTATAAGGTTTTAACAAGGCTCAACAAATAGAATATAGATAATGATTGTGTATGTATAAGGTATTAACAAGGCTCCACACATAGAATATAGATAATGATTGTGTATGTATAAGGTATTAACAAAGCTCCACACATAGAATATAGATACTGATTGTGTATGTATAAGGTATTAACAAGGCTCCACACATAGAATATAGATAATGATTGTGTATATATAAGGTATAAACAAGGCTCCACACATAGAATATAGATACTGATTGTGTATGTATAAGGTATTAACAAGGCTCCACGCATAGAATATAGATACTGATTGTGTATGTATAAGGTATTAACAAGGCTCCACACATAGAATATAGATACTGATTGTGTATGTATAAGGCTCCACACATAGAATATAGATACTGATTGTGTATGTATAAGGTATTAACAAGGCTCCACACATAGAATATAGATACTGATTGTGTATGTATAAGGTATTAACAAGGCTCCACACATAGAATATAGATACTGATTGTGTATGTATAAGGTATTAACAAGGCTCCACACATAGAATATAGATAATGATTGTGTATGTATAATGCTCCACACATAGAATATAGATAATGATTGTGTATGTATAAGGTATTAACAAGGCTCCACAAATAGAATATAGATACTGATTGTGTATGTACACTAAAGGTATTAACAAGGCTCCACACATAGAATATAGATACTGATTGTGTATGTATAAGGTATTAACAAGGCTCCACACATAGAATATAGATACTGATTGTGTATGTATAAGGTATTAACAAGGCTCCACACATAGAATATAGATACTGATTGTGTATGTATAAGGTATTAACAAGGCTCCACACATAGAATATAGATACTGATAGTGTATGTATAAGGCTCCACATATAGAATATAGATACTGATTGTGTATGTATAAGGTATTAACAAGGCTCCACACATAGAATATAAATAATGATTGTATATGTATAAGGCTCCACACATAGAATATAGATACTGATTGTGTATGTATAAGGTATTAACAAGGCTTCACGTATAGAATATATATACTGATTGTGTATGTTTAAGGCTCCACACATAGAATATAGATAATGATTGTGTATGTATAAGGTATTAACAAGGCTCCACACATAGAATATAGATACTGATTGTGTATGTATAAGGTATTAACAAGGCTCCACACATAGAATATAGATACTGATTGTGTATGTATAAGGTATTAACAAGGCTCCACACATAGAATATAGATAATGATTGTGTATGTATAAGGCTCCACACATAGAATATAGATACTGATTGTGTATGTATAAGGTATTAACAAGGCTCCACACATAGAATATAGATAATGATTGTGTATGTATAAGGCTCCACACATAGAATATAGATACTGATTGTGTATGTATAAGGTATTAACAAGGCTCCACACATAGAATATAGATAATGATTGTGTATGTATAAGGCTCCACACATAGAATATAGATACTGATTGTGTATGTATAAGGTATTAACAAGGCTCCACGTATAGAATATATATACTGATTGTGTATGTTTAAGGCTCGACACATAGAATATAGATACTGATTGTGTATGTATAAGGTATTAACAAGGCTCCACACATAGAATATAGATACTGATTGTGTATGTATAAGGCTCCACACATAGAATATAGATAATGATTGTGTATGTATAAGGTATTAACAAGGCTCCACACATAGAATATAGATAATGATTATGTATGTATAAGGCTCCACACATAGAATATAGATACTGATTGTGTATGTATAAGGTATTAACAAGGCTCCACGTATAGAATATAGATAATGATTGTGTATGTATAAGGTATCAACAAGGCTCCACACATAGAATATAGATACTGATTGTGTATGTATAAGGTATTAACAAGGCTCCACACATAGAATATATATACTGATTGTGTGTTTACAAGGTATTAACAAGGCTCCACACATAGAATATAGATACTGATTGTGTATGTATAAGGTATTAACAAGGCTCCACACATAGAATATAGATAATGATTGTGTATGTATAAGGTATTAACAAGGCTCCACACATAGAATATAGATAATGATTGTGTATGTATAAGGCTCCACACATAGAATATAGATACTGATTGTGTATGTACAAGGTATTAACAAGGCTCCACACATAGAATATAGATAATGATTGTGTATGTATAAGGTATTAACAAGGCTCCACGCATAGAATATAGATAATGATTGTGTATGTATAAGGCTCCACACATAGAATATAGATACTGATTGTGTATGTATAAGGTATTAACAAGGCTCCACACATAGAATATAGATACTGATTGTGTATGTATAAGGCTCCACACATAGAATATAGATACTGATTGTGTATGTATCAGGTATTAACAAGGCTCCACACATAGAATATAGATACTGATTGTGTATGTATAATGCTCCACACATAGAATATAGATACTGATTGTGTATGTATAAGATTTTAACAAGGCTCCACACATAGAATATAGATAATGATTGTGTATGTATAAGGTATTAACAAGGCTCCACACATAGAATATAGATAATGATTGTGTATGTATAAGGTATTAACAAGGCTCCACACATAGAATATAGATACTGATTGTGTATGTATAAGGTATTAACAAGGCTCCACACTTTGAATATAGATACTGATTGTGTGTGTACAAGGTATTAACAAGGCTCCACACATAGAATATAGATACTGATTGTGTATGTACAAGGTATTAACAAGGCTCCACACATAGAATATAGATACTGATTGTGTATGTATAAGATATTAACAAGGCTCCACACATAGAATATAGATAATGATTGTGTATGTATAAGGTTTGAACAAGGCTCCACACATAGAATATAGATACTGATTGTGTATGTATAAGGTATTAACAAGGCTCCACACATAGAATATAGATACTGATTGTGTATGTATAAGGTATTAACAAGGCTCCACACATAGAATATAGATAATGATTGTGTATGTATAAGGCTCCACACATAGAATATAGATACTTATTGTGTATGTATAAGGTATTACAAGGCTCCACACATAGAATATAGATACTGATTGTGTATGTATAAGGCTCCACACATAGAATATAGATACTGATTGTGTATGTATAAGGTATTAACAAGGCTCCACACATAGAATATAGATAATGATTGTGTATGTATAATGCTCCACACATAGAATATAGATACTGATTGTGTATGTATAAGGTATTAACAAGGCTCCACGTATAGAATATAGATACTGATTGTGTATGTATAAGGTATTAACAAGGCTCCACACATAGAATATAGATAATGATTGTGTATGTATAAGGTATTAACAAGGCTCCACACATAGAATATAGATAATGATTGTGTATGTATAAGGTATTAACAAAGCTCCACACATAGAATATAGATACTGATTGTGTATGTATAAGGTATTAACAAGGCTCCACACATAGAATATAGATACTGATTGTGTATATATAAGGTATTAACAAGGCTCCACACATAGAATATAGATACTGATTGTGTATGTATAAGGTATTAACACGGCTCCACGCATAGAATATAGATACTGATTGTGTATGTATAAGGTATCAACAAGGCTCCACACATAGAATATAGATACTGATTGTGTATGTATAAGGTATTAACAAGGCTCCACACATAGAATATATATACTGATTGTGTGTTTACAAGGTATTAACAAGGCTCCACACATAGAATATAGATACTGATTGTGTATGTATAAGGTATTAACAAGGCTCCACACATAGAATATAGATAATGATTGTGTATGTATAAGGTATTAACAAGGCTCCACACATAGAATATAGATAATGATTGTGTATGTATAAGGCTCCACACATAGAATATAGATACTGATTGTGTATGTACAAGGTATTAACAAGGCTCCACACATAGAATATAGATAATGATTGTGTATGTATAAGGTATTAACAAGGCTCCACGCATAGAATATAGATAATGATTGTGTATGTATAAGGCTCCACACATAGAATATAGATACTGATTGTGTATGTATAAGGTATTAACAAGGCTCCACACATAGAATATAGATACTTATTGTGTATGTATAAGGCTCCACACATAGAATATAGATACTGATTGTGTATGTATCAGGTATTAACAAGGCTCCACACATAGAATATAGATACTGATTGTGTATGTATAATGCTCCACACATAGAATATAGATACTGATTGTGTATGTATAAGATTTTAACAAGGCTCCACACATAGAATATAGATAATGATTGTGTATGTATAAGGTATTAACAAGGCTCCACACATAGAATATAGATAATGATTGTGTATGTATAAGGTATTAACAAGGCTCCACACATAGAATATAGATACTGATTGTGTATGTATAAGGTATTAACAAGGCTCCAAACTTTGAATATAGATACTGATTGTGTGTGTACAAGGTATTAACAAGGCTCCACACATAGAATATAGATACTGATTGTGTGTGTACAAGGTATTAACAAGGCTCCACACATAGAATATAGATACTGATTGTGTATGTATAAGATATTAACAAGGCTCCACACATAGAATATAGATAATGATTGTGTATGTATAAGGTTTGAACAAGGCTCCACACATAGAATATAGATACTGATTGTGTATGTATAAGGTATTAACAAGGCTCCACACATAGAATATAGATACTGATTGTGTATGTATAAGGTATTAACAAGGCTCCACACATAGAATATAGATAATGATTGTGTATGTATAAGGCTCCACACATAGAATATAGATACTTATTGTGTATGTATAAGGTATTACAAGGCTCCACACATAGAATATAGATACTGATTGTGTATGTATAAGGCTCCACACATAGAATATAGATACTGATTGTGTATGTATAAGGTATTAACAAGGCTCCACACATAGAATATAGATAATGATTGTGTATGTATAATGCTCCACACATAGAATATAGATACTGATTGTGTATGTATAAGGTATTAACAAGGCTCCACGTATAGAATATAGATACTGATTGTGTATGTATAAGGTATTAACAAGGCTCCACACATAGAATATAGATAATGATTGTGTATGTATAAGGTATTAACAAGGCTCCACACATAGAATATAGATAATGATTGTGTATGTATAAGGTATTAACAAAGCTCCACACATAGAATATAGATACTGATTGTGTATGTATAAGGTATTAACAAGGCTCCACACATAGAATATAGATACTGATTGTGTATATATAAGGTATTAACAAGGCTCCACACATAGAATATAGATACTGATTGTGTATGTATAAGGTATTAACACGGCTCCACGCATAGAATATAGATACTGATTGTGTATGTATAAGGTATTAACAAGGCTCCACACATAGAATATAGATACTGATTGTGTATGTATAAGGCTCCACACATAGAATATAGATACTGATTGTGTATGTATAAGGTATTAACAAGGCTCCACACATAGAATATAGATACTGATTGTGTATGTATAAGGTATTAACAAGGCTCCACACATAGAATATAGATACTGATTGTGTATGTATAAGGTATTAACAAGGCTCCACACATAGAATATAGATAATGATTGTGTATGTATAATGCTCCACACATAGAATATAGATAATGATTGTGTATGTATAAGGTATTAACAAGGCTCCACAAATAGAATATAGATACTGATTGTGTATGTATAAGGTATTAACAAGGCTCCACACATAGAATATAGATACTGATTGTGTATGTATAAGGTATTAACAAGGCTCCACACATAGAATATAGATACTGATTGTGTATGTATAAGGTATTAACAAGGCTCCACACATAGAATATAGATACTGATTGTGTATGTATAAGGTATTAACAAGGCTCCACACATAGAATATAGATACTGATAGTGTATGTATAAGGCTCCACATATAGAATATAGATACTGATTGTGTATGTATAAGGTATTAACAAGGCTCCACACATAGAATATAGATAATGATTGTATATGTATAAGGCTCCACACATAGAATATAGATACTGATTGTGTATGTATAAGGTATTAACAAGGCTTCACGTATAGAATATATATACTGATTGTGTATGTTTAAGGCTCCACACATAGAATATAGATAATGATTGTGTATGTATAAGGCTCCACACATAGAATATAGATACTGATTGTGTATGTATAAGGTATTAACAAGGCTCCACACATAGAATATAGATAATGATTGTGTATGTTTAAGGCTCCACACATAGAATATAGATAATGATTGTGTATGTATAAGGTATTAACAAGGCTCCACACATAGAATATAGATACTGATTGTGTATGTATAAGGCTCCACACATAGAATATAGATAATGATTGTGTATGTATAAGGTATTAACAAGGCTCCACGTATAGAATATATATACTGATTGTGTATGTATAAGGTATTAACAAGGCTCCACACATAGAATATAGATAATGATTGTGTATGTTTAAGGCTCCACACATAGAATATAGATACTGATTGTGTATGTATAAGGTATTAACAAGGCTCCACACATAGAATATAGATACTGATTGTGTATGTATAAGGCTCCACACATAGAATATAGATAATGATTGTGTATGTATAAGGTATTAACAAGGCTCCACACATAGAATATAGATAATGATTATGTATGTATAAGGCTCCACACATAGAATATAGATACTGATTGTGTATGTATAAGGTATTAACAAGGCTCCACGTATAGAATATAGATAATGATTGTGTATGTATAAGGTATCAACAAGGCTCCACACATAGAATATAGATACTGATTGTGTATGTATAAGGTATTAACAAGGCTCCACACATAGAATATATATACTGATTGTGTGTTTACAAGGTATTAACAAGGCTCCACACATAGAATATAGATACTGATTGTGTATGTATAAGGTATTAACAAGGCTCCACACATAGAATATAGATAATGATTGTGTATGTATAAGGTATTAACAAGGCTCCACACATAGAATATAGATAATGATTGTGTATGTATAAGGCTCCACACATAGAATATAGATACTGATTGTGTATGTACAAGGTATTAACAAGGCTCCACACATAGAATATAGATAATGATTGTGTATGTATAAGGTATTAACAAGGCTCCACGCATAGAATATAGATAATGATTGTGTATGTATAAGGCTCCACACATAGAATATAGATACTGATTGTGTATGTATAAGGTATTAACAAGGCTCCACACATAGAATATAGATACTGATTGTGTATGTATAAGGCTCCACACATAGAATATAGATACTGATTGTGTATGTATCAGGTATTAACAAGGCTCCACACATAGAATATAGATACTGATTGTGTATGTATAATGCTCCACACATAGAATATAGATACTGATTGTGTATGTATAAGATTTTAACAAGGCTCCACACATAGAATATAGATAATGATTGTGTATGTATAAGGTATTAACAAGGCTCCACACATAGAATATAGATACTGATTGTGTATGTATAAGGTATTAACAAGGCTCCACACATAGAATATAGATACTGATTGTGTATGTATAAGGTATTAACAAGGCTCCACACTTTGAATATAGATACTGATTGTGTGTGTACAAGGTATTAACAAGGCTCCACACATAGAATATAGATACTGATTGTGTGTGTACAAGGTATTAACAAGGCTCCACACATAGAATATAGATACTGATTGTGTATGTATAAGATATTAACAAGGCTCCACACATAGAATATAGATAATGATTGTGTATGTATAAGGTTTGAACAAGGCTCCACACATAGAATATAGATACTGATTGTATATGTATAAGGTATTAACAAGGCTCCACACATAGAATATAGATACTGATTGTGTATGTATAAGGTATTAACAAGGCTCCACACATAGAATATAGATAATGATTGTGTATGTATAAGGCTCCACACATAGAATATAGATACTTATTGTGTATGTATAAGGTATTACAAGGCTCCACACATAGAATATAGATACTGATTGTGTATGTATAAGGCTCCACACATAGAATATAGATACTGATTGTGTATGTATAAGGTATTAACAAGGCTCCACACATAGAATATAGATAATGATTGTGTATGTATAATGCTCCACACATAGAATATAGATACTGATTGTGTATGTATAAGGTATTAACAAGGCTCCACGTATAGAATATAGATACTGATTGTGTATGTATAAGGTATTAACAAGGCTCCACACATAGAATATAGATAATGATTGTGTATGTATAAGGTATTAACAAGGCTCCACACATAGAATATAGATACTGATTGTGTATGTATAAGGTATTAACAAGGCTCCACACATAGAATATAGATACTGATTGTGTATGTATAAGGTATTAACAAGGCTCCACACATAGAATATAGATACTGATTGTGTATGTATAAGGTATTAACAAGGCTCCACACATAGAATATAGATACTGATTGTGTATGTATAATGTATTAACAAGGCTCCACACATAGAATATAGATACTGATTGTGTATGTATAAGGTATTAACAAGGCTCCACACATAGAATATAGATACTGATTGTGTATGTATAAGGTATTAACAAGGCTCCACACATAGAATATAGATACTGATTGTGTATGTATAAGGTATTAACAAGGCTCCACACATAGAATATAGATACTGATTGTGTATGTATAAGGTATTAACAAGGCTCCACACATAGAATATAGATACTGATTGTGTATGTATAAGGTATTAACAAGGCTCCACACATAGAATATAGATACTGATTGTGTATGTATAAGGTATTAACAAGGCTCCACACATAGAATATAGATACTGATTGTGTATGTATAAGGTATTAACAAGGCTCCACACATAGAATATAGATAATGATTGTGTATGTATAATGCTCCACACATAGAATATAGATAATGATTGTGTATGTATAAGGTATTAACAAGGCTCCACACATAGAATATAGATACTGATTGTGTATGTATAAGGTATTAACAAGGCTCCACAAATAGAATATAGATACTGATTGTGTATGTATAAGGTATTAACAAGGCTCCACACATAGAATATAGATACTGATTGTGTATGTATAAGGTATTAACAAGGCTCCACACATAGAATATAGATACTGATTGTGTATGTATAAGGTTTGAACAAGGCTCCACACATAGAATATAGATACTGATTGTGTATGTATAAGGTATTAACAAGGCTCCACACATAGAATATAGATACTGATTGTGTATGTATAAGGTATTAACAAGGCTCCACACATAGAATATAGATAATGATTGTGTATGTATAAGGCTCCACACATAGAATATAGATACTGATTGTGTATGTATAAGGTATTAACAAGGCTCCACACATAGAATATAGATAATGATTGTGTATGTATAAGGCTCCACACATAGAATATAGATACTGATTGTGTATGTATTGGGTATTAACAAGGCTCCACGTATAGAATATATATACTGATTGTGTATGTTTAAGGCTCCACACATAGAATATAGATAATGATTGTGTATGTATAAGGCTCCACACATAGAATATAGATACTGATTGTGTATGTATAAGGTATTAACAAGGCTCCACTCATAGAATATAGATAATTATTGTGTATGTTTAAGGCTCCACACATAGAATATAGATAATGATTGTGTATGTATAAGGCTCCACACATAGAATATAGATACTTATTGTGTATGTATAAGGCTCCACACATAGAATATAGATAATGATTGTGTATGTATAAGGTATTAACAAGGCTCCACACATAGAATATAGATAATGATTGTGTATGTATAAGGCTCCACACATAGAATATAGATACTGATTGTGTATGTATAAGGTATTAACAAGGCTCCACACATAGAGTATAGATAATAATTGTGTATGTATAAGGTATTAACAAGGCTCCACACATAGAATATAGATACTGATTGTGTATGTATAAGGTATTAACAAGGCTCCACACATAGAATATAGATACTGATTGTGTATGTATAAGGCTCCACACATAGAATATAGATACTGATTGTGTATGTATTGGGTATTAACAAGGCTCCACACATAGAATATAGATACTGATTGTGTATGTATAAGGTATTAACAAGGCTCCACACATAGAATATAGATACTGATTGTGTATGTTTAAGGTATTAACAAGGCTCCACACATAGAATATAGATACTGATTGTGTATGTATAAGGTTTTAACAAGGCTCCACATATAGAATATAGATAATGATTGTGTATGTATTAGGTTTTAACAAGGCTCCACGCATAGAATATAAATAATGATTGTGTATGTATAAGGTATTTACAAGGCTCCACACATAGAATATAGATACTGATTGTGTATGTATAAGGTATTAACAAGGCTCCACACATAGAATATAGATACTGATTGTGTATGTATAAGGTTTTAACAAGGCTCAACACATAGAATATAGATAATGATTGTGTATGTACAATGTATAAGGTATTAACAAGGCTCCACACATAGAATATAGATAATGATTGTGTATGTATAAGGTATTAACAAGGCTCCACACATAGAATATAGATAATGATTGTGTATGTATAAGGCTCCACACATAGAATATAGATACTGATTGTGTATGTATTGGGTATTAACAAGGCTCCACACATAGAATATAGATAATGATTGTGTATGTATAAGGTATTAACAAGGCTCCACGCATAGAATATAGATAATGATTGTGTATGTATAAGGCTCCACACATAGAATATAGATACTGATTGTGTATGTATAAGGTATTAACAAGGCTCCACACATAGAATATAGATACTGATTGTGTATGTATAAGGCTCCACACATAGAATATAGATACTGATTGTGTATGTATCAGGTATTAACAAGGCTCCACACATAGAATATAGATACTGATTGTGTATGTATAATGCTCCACACATAGAATATAGATACTGATTGTGTATGTATAAGATTTTAACAAGGCTCCACACATAGAATATAGATAATGATTGTGTATGTATAAGGTATTAACAAGGCTCCACACAAAGAATATAGATAATGATTGTGTATGTATAAGGTATTAACAAGGCTCCACACATAGAATATAGATACTGATTGTGTATGTATAAGGTATTAACAAGGCTCCACACTTTGAATATAGATACTGATTGTGTGTGTACAAGGTATTAACAAGGCTCCACACATAGAATATAGATACTGATTGTGTGTGTACAAGGTATTAACAAGGCTCCACACATAGAATATAGATACTGATTGTGTATGTATAAGATATTAACAAGGCTCCACACATAGAATATAGATAATGATTGTGTATGTATAAGGTTTGAACAAGGCTCCACACATAGAATATAGATACTGATTGTATATGTATAAGGTATTAACAAGGCTCCACACATAGAATATAGATACTGATTGTGTATGTATAAGGTATTAACAAGGCTCCACACATAGAATATAGATACTGATTGTGTATGTATAAGGCTCCACACATAGAATATAGATACTTATTGTGTATGTATAAGGTATTACAAGGCTCCACACATAGAATATAGATACTGATTGTGTATGTATAAGGCTCCACACATAGAATATAGATAATGATTGTGTATGTATAAGGTATTAACAAGGCTCCACACATAGAATATAGATAATGATTGTGTATGTATAATGCTCCACACATAGAATATAGATACTGATTGTGTATGTATAAGGTATTACAAGGCTCCACGTATAGAATATAGATACTGATTGTGTATGTATAAGGTATTAACAAGGCTCCACACATAGAATATAGATACTGATTGTGTATGTATAAGGTATTAACAAGGCTCCACACATAGAATATAGATACTGATTGTGTATGTATAAGGTATTAACAAGGCTCCACACATAGAATATAGATACTGATTGTGTATGTATAAGGTATTAACAAGGCTCCACACATAGAATATAGATACTGATTGTGTATGTATAAGGTATTAACAAGGCTCCACACATAGAATATAGATACTGATTGTGTATGTATAAGGTATTAACAAGGCTCCACACATAGAATATAGATACTGATTGTGTATGTATAAGGTATTAACAAGGCTCCACACATAGAATATAGATACTGATTGTGTATGTATAAGGTATTAACAAGGCTCCACACATAGAATATAGATAATGATTGTGTATGTATAATGCTCCACACATAGAATATAGATAATGATTGTGTATGTATAAGGTATTAACAAGGCTCCACACATAGAATATAGATACTGATTGTGTATGTATAAGGTATTAACAAGGCTCCACAAATAGAATATAGATACTGATTGTGTATGTATAAGGTATTAACAAGGCTCCACACATAGAATATAGATACTGATTGTGTATGTATAAGGTATTAACAAGGCTCCACACATAGAATATAGATACTGATTGTGTATGTATAAGGTTTGAACAAGGCTCCACACATAGAATATAGATACTGATTGTGTATGTATAAGGTATTAACAAGGCTCCACACATAGAATATAGATACTGATTGTGTATGTATAAGGTATTAACAAGGCTCCACACATAGAATATAGATAATGATTGTGTATGTATAAGGCTCCACACATAGAATATAGATACTGATTGTGTATGTATAAGGTATTAACAAGGCTCCACACATAGAATATAGATAATGATTGTGTATGTATAAGGCTCCACACATAGAATATAGATACTGATTGTGTATGTATTGGGTATTAACAAGGCTCCACGTATAGAATATATATACTGATTGTGTATGTTTAAGGCTCCACACATAGAATATAGATAATGATTGTGTATGTATAAGGCTCCACACATAGAATATAGATACTGATTGTGTATGTATAAGGTATTAACAAGGCTCCACTCATAGAATATAGATAATGATTGTGTATGTTTAAGGCTCCACACATAGAATATAGATAATGATTGTGTATGTATAAGGCTCCACACATAGAATATAGATACTGATTGTTTATGTATAAGGTATTAACAAGGCTCCACACATAGAGTATAGATAATGATTGTGTATGTATAAGGTATTAACAAGGCTCCACACATAGAATATAGATACTGATTGTGTATGTATAAGGTATTAACAAGGCTCCACACATAGAATATAGATACTGATTGTGTATGTATAAGGCTCCACACATAGAATATAGATACTGATTGTGTATGTATTGGGTATTAACAAGGCTCCACACATAGAATATAGATACTGATTGTGTATGTATAAGGTATTAACAAGGCTCCACACATAGAATATAGATACTGATTGTGTATGTTTAAGGTATTAACAAGGCTCCACACATAGAATATAGATACTGATTGTGTATGTATAAGGTTTTAACAAGGCTCCACACATAGAATATAGATAATGATTGTGTATGTATTAGGTTTTAACAAGGCTCCACGCATAGAATATAAATAATGATTGTGTATGTATAAGGTATTAACAAGGCTCCACACATAGAATATAGATACTGATTGTGTATGTATAAGGTATTAACAAGGCTCCACACATAGAATATAGATACTGATTGTGTATGTGTAAGGTTTTAACAAGGCTCAACACATAGAATATAGATAATGATTGTGTATGTATAAGGTATTAACAAGGCTCCACACATAGAATATAGATAATGATTGTGTATGTATAAGGTATTAACAAGGCTCCACGTATAGAATATAAATACTGATTGTGTATGTATAAGGTATAAACAAGGCTCCACACATAGAATATAGATACTGATTGTGTATGTATAAGGTATTAACAAGGCTCCACACATAGAATATAGATACTGATTGTGTATGTATAAGGTATTAACAAGGCTCCACGCATAGAATATAGATACTGATTGTGTATGTATAAGGTATTAACAAGGCTCCACACATAGAATATAGATACTGATTGTGTATGTATAAGGCTCCACACATAGAATATAGATACTGATTGTGTATGTATAAGGTATTAACAAGGCTCCACACATAGAATATAGATACTGATTGTGTATGTATAAGGTATTAACAAGGCTCCACACATAGAATATAGATAATGATTGTGTATGTATAATGCTCCACACATAGAATATAGATAATGATTGTGTATGTATAAGGTATTAACAAGGCTCCACAAATAGAATATAGATACTGATTGTGTATGTATAAGGTATTAACAAGGCTCCACACATAGAATATAGATACTGATTGTGTATGTATAAGGTATTAACAAGGCTCCACACATAGAATATAGATACTGATTGTGTATGTATAAGGTTTGAACAAGGCTCCACACATAGAATATAGATACTGATTGTGTATGTATAAGGTATTAACAAGGCTCCACACATAGAATATAGATACTGATTGTGTATGTATAAGGCTCCACACATAGAATATAGATACTGATTGTGTATGTATAAGGTATTAACAAGGCTCCACACATAGAATATAGATAATGATTGTATATGTATAAGGCTCCACACATAGAATATAGATACTGATTGTGTATGTATAAGGTATTAACAAGGCTTCACGTATAGAATATATATACTGATTGTGTATGTTTAAGGCTCCACACATAGAATATAGATAATGATTGTGTATGTATAAGGCTCCACACATAGAATATAGATACTGATTGTGTATGTATAAGGTATTAACAAGGCTCCACACATAGAATATAGATAATGATTGTGTATGTTTAAGGCTCCACACATAGAATATAGATAATGATTGTGTATGTATAAGGCTCCACACATAGAATATAGATACTGATTGTGTATGTATAAGGTATTAACAAGGCTCCACACATAGAATATAGATAATGATTGTGTATGTTTAAGGCTCCACACATAGAATATAGATACTGATTGTGTATGTATAAGGTATTAACAAGGCTCCACACATAGAATATAGATACTGATTGTGTATGTATAAGGCTCCACACATAGAATATAGATAATGATTGTGTATGTATAAGGTATTAACAAGGCTCCACACATAGAATATAGATAATGATTGTGTATGTATAAGGCTCCACACATAGAATATAGATACTGATTGTGTATGTATAAGGTATTAACAAGGCTCCACGTCTAGAATATAGATAATGATTGTGTATGTATAAGGTATCAACAAGGCTCCACACATAGAATATAGATACTGATTGTGTGTTTACAAGGTATTAGCAAGGCTCCACACATAGAATATAGATAATGATTGTGTATGTATAAGGTATTAACAAGGCTCCACACATAGAATATAGATAATGATTGTGTATGTATAAGGTATTAACAAGACTCCACGCATAGAATATAGATACTTATTGTGTATGTATAAGGCTCCACACATAGAATATAGATACTGATTGTGTATGTACAAGGTATTAACAAGGCTCCACACATAGAATATAGATAATGATTGTGTATGTATAAGGTATTAACAAGGCTCCACGCATAGAATATAGATAATGATTGTGTATGTATAAGGCTCCACACATAGAATATAGATACTGATTGTGTATGTATAAGGTATTAACAAGGCTCCACACATAGAATATAGATACTGATTGTGTATGTATAAGGCTCCACACATAGAATATAGATACTGATTGTGTATGTATCAGGTATTAACAAGGCTCCACACATAGAATATAGATACTGATTGTGTATGTATAATGCTCCACACATAGAATATAGATACTGATTATGTATGTATAAGATTTTAACAAGGCTCCACACATAGAATATAGATAATGATTGTGTATGTATAAGGTATTAACAAGGCTCCACACATAGAATATAGATAATGATTGTGTATGTATAAGGTATTAACAAGGCTCCACACATAGAATATAGATACTGATTGTGTATGTATAAGGTATTAACAAGGCTCCACACTTTGAATATAGATACTGATTGTGTGTGTACAAGGTATTAACAAGGCTCCACACATAGAATATAGATACTGATT
Source organism: Mimachlamys varia (assembly GCA_947623455.1). Lineage (NCBI taxonomy): Eukaryota > Metazoa > Mollusca > Bivalvia > Pectinida > Pectinidae > Mimachlamys > Mimachlamys varia. The sequence continues at coordinate 9,644,671 of OX392529.1, forward strand.
GTGTGTGTACAAGGTATTAACAAGGCTCCACACATAGAATATAGATACTGATTGTGTATGTATAAGATATTAACAAGGCTCCACACATAGAATATAGATAATGATTGTGTATGTATAAGGTTTGAACAAGGCTCCACACATAGAATATAGATACTGATTGTGTATGTATAAGGTATTAACAAGGCTCCACACATAGAATATAGATACTGATTGTGTATGTATAAGGTATTAACAAGGCTCCACACATAGAATATAGATAATGATTGTGTATGTATAAGGCTCCACACATAGAATATAGATACTTATTGTGTATGTATAAGGTATTACAAGGCTCCACACATAGAATATAGATACTGATTGTGTATGTATAAGGCTCCACACATAGAATATCGATACTGATTGTGTATGTATAAGGTATTAACAAGGCTCCACACATAGAATATAGATAATGATTGTGTATGTATAATGCTCCACACATAGAATATAGATACTGATTGTGTATGTATAAGGTATTAACAAGGCTCCACGTATAGAATATAGATACTGATTGCTTATGTATAAGGTATTAACAAGGCTCCACGCATAGAATATAGATAATGATTGTGTATGTATAAGGTAATAACAAGGCTCCACACATAGAATATAGATACTGATTGTGTATGTATAAGGTATTAACAAGGCTCCACACATAGAATATAGATACTGATTGTGTATGTATAAGGTATTAACAAGGCTCCACACATAGAATATAGATACTGATTGTGTATGTATAAGGTATTAACAAGGCTCCACACATAGAATATAGATACTGATTGTGTATGTATAAGGTATTAACAAGGCTCCACACATAGAATATAGATACTGATTGTGTATGTATAAGGTATTAACAAGGCTCCACACATAGAATATAGATAATGATTGTGTATGTATAATGCTCCACACATAGAATATAGATAATGATTGTGTATGTATAAGGTATTAACAAGGCTCCACACATAGAATATAGATACTGATTGTGTATGTATAAGGTATTAACAAGGCTCCACAAATAGAATATAGATACTGATTGTGTATGTATAAGGTATTAACAAGGCTCCCCACATAGAATATAGATACTGATTGTGTATGTATAAGGTATTAACAAGGCTCCACACATAGAATATAGATACTGATTGTGTATGTATAAGGTTTGAACAAGGCTCCACACATAGAATATAGATACTGATTGTGTATGTATAAGGTATTAACAAGGCTCCACACATAGAATATAGATACTGATTGTGTATGTATAAGGTATTAACAAGGCTCCACACATAGAATATAGATAATGATTGTGTATGTATAAGGCTCCACACATAGAATATAGATACTGATTGTGTATGTATAAGGTATTAACAAGGCTCCACACATAGAATATAGATAATGATTGTGTATGTATAAGGCTCCACACATAGAATATAGATACTGATTGTGTATGTATTGGGTATTAACAAGGCTCCACGTATAGAATATACATACTGATTGTGTATGTATAAAGTATCAACAAGGCTCAACACATAGAATATAGATAATGATTGTGTATGTATAAGGCTCCACACATAGAATATAGATACTGATTGTGTATGTATAAGGTATTAACAAGGCTCCACTCATAGAATATAGATAATGATTGTGTATGTTTAAGGCTCCACACATAGAATATAGATACTGATTGTGTATGTATAAGGTATTAACAAGGCTCCACACATAGAATATAGATACTGATTGTGTATGTATAAGGTATTAACAAGGCTCCACACATAGAATATAGATAATGATTGTGTATGTTTAAGGCTCCACACATAGAATATAGATACTGATTGTGTATGTATAAGGTATTAACAAGGCTTCACACATAGAATATAGATAATGATTGTGTATGTATAAGGCTCCACATATAGAATATAGATAATGATTGTGTATGTATAAGGTATTAACAAGGCTCCACACATAGAATATAGATAATGATTGTGTATGTATAAGGCTCCACACATAGAATATAGATACTGATTGTGTATGTATAAGGTATTAACAAGGCTCCACACATAGAATATAGATATTGATTGTGTATGTATAAGGTATTAACAAGGCTCCACACATAGAATATAGATACTGATTGTGTATGTATAAGGTATTAACAAGGCTCCACACATAGAATATAGATAATGATTGTGTATGTATAAGGCTCCACACATAGAATATAGATACTGATTGTGTATGTATAAGGTATTAACAAGGCTCCACACATAGAATATAGATAATGATTGTGTATGTATAAGGCTCCACACATAGAATATAGATACTGATTGTGTATGTATAAGGTATTAACAAGGCTCCACGTATAGAATATATATACTGATTGTGTATGTTTAAGGCTCCACACATAGAATATAGATAATGATTGTGTATGTATAAGGTATTAACAAGGCTCCACACATAGAATATATATACTGATTGTGTATGTTTAAGGCTCCACACATAGAATATAGATACTGATTGTGTATGTATAAGGTATTAACAAGGCTCCACACATAGAATATATATACTGATTGTGTATGTTTAAGGCTCCACACATAGAATATAGATACTGATTGTGTATGTATAAGGTATTAACAAGGCTCCACACATAGAATATAGATACTGATTGTGTATGTTTAAGGCTCCACACATAGAATATAGATACTGATTGTGTATGTATAAGGTATTAACAAGGCTCCACACATAGAATATAGATACTGATTGTGTATGTATAAGGTATTAACAAGGCTCCACACATAGAATATAGATACTGATTGTGTATGTATAAGGTATTAACAAGGCTCCACACATAGAATCTAGATACTGATTGTGTATGTATAAGGTATTAACAAGGCTCCACACATAGAATATAGATACTGATTGTGTATGTATAAGGTATCAACAAGGCTCCACACATAGAATATAGATACTGATTGTGTATGTACAAGGTATTAACAAGGCTCCACACATAGAATATAGATACTGATTGTGTATGTATAAGGTATTAACAAGGCTCCAAACATAGAATTTAGATAATGATTGTGTATGTATAAGGCTCCACACATAGAATATAGATAATGATTGTGTATGTATAAGGTATTAACAAGGCTCCACACATAGAATATAGATACTGATTGTGTATGTGTAAGGTATTAACAAGGCTCCACACATAGAATATAGATACTGATTGTGTATGTATAAGGTATTAACAAGGCTCCACACATAGAATATAGATAATGATTGTGTATGTATAAGGCTCCACACATAGAATATAGATACTTATTGTGTATGTATAAGGTATTACAAGGCTCCACACATAGAATATAGATACTGATTGTGTATGTATAAGGCTCCACACATAGAATATAGATACTGATTGTGTATGTATAAGGTATTAACAAGGCTCCACACATAGAATATAGATACTGATTGTGTATGTATAAGGTATTAACAAGGCTCCACACATAGAATATAGATACTGATTGTGTATGTATAAGGTATTAACAAGGCTCCACACATAAAATATAGATACTGATTGTGTATGTATAAGGTATTAACAAGGCTCCACACATAGAATATAGATAATGATTGTGTATGTATAAGGTATTAACAAGGCTTCACACATAGAATATAGATAATGATTGTGTATGTATAAGGTATTAACAAGGCTCCACACATAGAATATAGATACTGATTGTGTATGTATAAGGTTTGAACAAGGCTCCACACATAGAATATAGATACTGATTGTGTATGTATAAGGTATTAACAAGGCTCCACACATAGAATATAGATACTGATTGTGTATGTATAAGGTATTAACAAGGCTCCACACATAGAATATAGATAATGATTGTGTATGTATAAGGCTCCACACATAGAATATAGATACTGATTGTGTATGTATAAGGTATTAACAAGGCTCCACACATAGAATATAGATAATGATTGTGTATGTATAAGGCTCCACACATAGAATATAGATACTGATTGTGTATGTATTGGGTATTAACAAGGCTCCACGTATAGAATATATATACTGATTGTGTATGTTTAAGGTATTAAGAAGGCTCCACACAAAGAATATAGATACTGATTGTGTATGTATAAGGTTTTAACAAGGCTCCACACATAGAATATAGATAATGATTGTGTATGTATAAGGTATTAACAAGGTTCCACACATAGAATATAGATAATGATTGTGTATGTATAAGGCTCCACACATAGAATATAGATACTTATTGTGTATGTATAAGGTATTGCAAGGCTCCACACATAGAATATAGATAATGATTGTGTATGTATAAGGTATTAACAAGGCTCCACGCATAGAATATAGATACTGATTGTGTATGTATAAGGCTCCGCACATAGAATATAGATACTGATTGTGTATGTATAAGGTATTAACAAGGCTCCACACATAGAATATAGATAATGATTGTGTATGTATAAGGCTCCACACATAGAATATAGATAATGATTGTGTATGTATAAGGCTCCACACATAGAATATAGATACTGATTGTGTATGTATAAGGTATTAACAAGGCTCCACGTATAGAATATAGATAATGATTGTGTATGTATAAGGTAATAACAAGGCTCCACACATAGAATATAGATACTGATTGTGTATGTATAAGGTATTAACAAGGCTCCACACATAGAATATAGATACTGATTATGTATGTATAAGGTATTAACAAGGCTCCACACATAGAATATAGATACTGATTGTGTATGTATAAGGTATTAACAAGGCTCCACACATAGAATATAGATACTGATTGTGTATGTATAAGGTATTAACAAGGCTCCACACATAGAATATAGATACTGATTGTGTATGTATAAGGTATTAACAAGGCTCCACACATAGAATATAGATAATGATTGTGTATGTATAAGGCTCCACACATAGAATATAGATAATGATTGTGTATGTATAAGGTATTAACAAGGCTCCACACATAGAATATAGATACTGATTGTGTATGTATAAGGTATTAACAAGGCTCCACACATAGAATATAGATACTGATTGTGTATGTATAAGGCTCCACACAGAATATAGATACTGATTGTGTATGTATAAGGTTTTAACAAGGCTCCACACATAGAATATAGATACTGATTGTGTATGTATAAGGTTTTAACAAGGCTCCACACATAGAATATAGATACTGATTGTGTATGTATAAGGCTCCACACATAGAATATAGATACTGATTGTGTATGTATAAGGTATTAACAAGGCTCCACACATAGAATATAGATACTGATTGTGTATGTATAAGGTTTGAACAAGGCTCCACACATAGAATATAGATACTGATTGTGTATGTATAAGGTATTAACAAGGCTCCACACATAGAATATAGATACTGATTGTGTATGTATAAGGTATTAACAAGGCTCCACACATAGAATATAGATAATGATTGTGTATGTATAAGGCTCCACACATAGAATATAGATACTGATTGTGTATGTATAAGGTATTAACAAGGCTCCACACATAGAATATAGATAATGATTGTGTATTAACAAGGCTCCACGTATAGAATATAGATACTGATTGTGTATGTATTGTGTATGTTTAAGGCTCCACACATAGAATATAGATACTGATTGTGTATGTATAAGGCTCCAAACATAGAATATAGATACTGATTGTGTATGTATAAGGTATTAACAAGGCTCCACACATAGAATATAGATAATAGTTGTGTATGTATAAGGCTCCACACATAGAATATAGATACTGATTGTGTATGTATAAGGTATTAACAAGGCTCCACACATAGAATATAGATAATAGTTGTGTATGTATAAGGCTCCACACATAGAATATAGATACTGATTGTGTATGTATAAGGCTCCACACAGAATATAGATACTGATTGTGTATGTATAAGGTTTTAACAAGGCTCCACACATAGAATATAGATACTGATTGTGTATGTATAAGGTTTTAACAAGGCTCCACACATAGAATATAGATACTGATTGTGTATGTATAAGGCTCCACACATAGAATATAGATACTGATTGTGTATGTATAAGGTATTAACAAGGCTCCACACATAGAATATAGATACTGATTGTGTATGTATAAGGTTTGAACAAGGCTCCACACATAGAATATAGATACTGATTGTGTATGTATAAGGTATTAACAAGGCTCCACACATAGAATATAGATACTGATTGTGTATGTATAAGGTATTAACAAGGCTCCACACATAGAATATAGATAATGATTGTGTATGTATAAGGCTCCACACATAGAATATAGATACTGATTGTGTATGTATAAGGTATTAACAAGGCTCCACACATAGAATATAGATAATGATTGTGTATTAACAAGGCTCCACGTATAGAATATAGATACTGATTGTGTATGTATTGTGTATGTTTAAGGCTCCACACATAGAATATAGATACTGATTGTGTATGTATAAGGCTCCAAACATAGAATATAGATACTGATTGTGTATGTATAAGGTATTAACAAGGCTCCACACATAGAATATAGATAATAGTTGTGTATGTATAAGGCTCCACACATAGAATATAGATAATGATTGTGTATGTATAAGGCTCCACACATAGAATATAGATAATGATTGTGTATGTATAAGGCTCCACACATAGAATATAGATAATGATTGTGTATGTATAAGGCTCCACACATAGAATATAGATAATGATTGTGTATGTTTAAGGCTCCACACATAGAATATAGATAATGATTGTGTATGTATAAGGCTCCACACATAGAATATATATACTGATTGTGTATGTATAAGGCTCCACACATAGAATATAGATAATGATTGTGTATGTATAAGGCTCCACACATAGAATATAGATACTGATTGTGTATGTTTAAGGCTCCACACATAGAATATAGATAATGATTGTGTATGTATAAGGCTCCACACATAGAATATATATACTGATTGTGTATGTATAAGGCTCCACACATAGAATATAGATAATGATTGTGTATGTATAAGGCTCCACACATAGAATATAGATAATGATTGTGTATGTATAAGGCTCCACACATAGAATATAGATAATGATTGTGTATGTTTAAGGCTCCACACATAGAATATAGATACTGATTGTGTATGTATAAGGCTCCACACATAGAATATAGATACTGATTGTGTATGTATAAGGTATTAACAAGGCTCCACACATAGAATATAGATACTGATTGTGTATGTATAAGGCTCCACACATAGAATATAGATACTGATTGTGTATGTATAAGATATTAACAAGGCTCCACACATAGAATATAGATAATGATTGTGTATGTATAAGGCTCCACGTATAGAATATAGATACTGATTGTGTATGTATAAGGTATTAACAAGGCTTCACGTATAGAATATATATACTGATTGTGTATGTTTAAGGCTCCACACATAGAATATAGATACTGATTGTGTATGTATAAGGTATTAACAAGGCTCCACACATAGAATATAGATACTGATTGTGTATGTATAAGGCTCCACACATAGAATATAGATACTGATTGTGTATGTATAAGGTATTAACAAGGTTCCACACATAGAATATAGATAATGATTGTGTATGTTTAAGGCTCCACACATAGAATATAGATACTGATTGTGTATGTATAAGGTATTAACAAGGCTCCACACATAGAATATAGATACTGATTGTGTATGTATAAGGTATTAACAAGGCTCCACACATAGAATATAGATACTGATTGTGTATGTATAAGGTATTAACAAGGCTCCACACATAGAATATAGATACTGATTGTGTATGTATAAGGTATTATCAAGGCTCCACACATAGAATATAGATAATGATTGTGTATGTATAAGGCTCCACACATAGAATATAGATAATGATTGTGTATGTATAAGGTATTAACAAGGCTCCACACATAGAATATAGATACTGATTGTGTATGTATAAGGTATTAACAAGGCTCCACACATAGAATATAGATAATGATTGTGTATGTATAAGGTATTAGCAAGGCTCCACACATAGAATATAGATAATGATTGTGTATGTATAAGGCTCCACACATAGATTATAGATACTTATTGTGTATGTATAAGGTATTACAAGGCTCCACACATAGAATATAGATACTGATTGTGTATGTATAAGGCTCCACACATAGAATATAGATACTGATTGTGTATGTATAAGGCTCCACACATAGAATATAGATAATGATTGTGTATGTATAAGGTATTAACAAGGCTCCACACATAGAATATAGATACTGATTGTGTATGTATAAGGTATTAACAAGGCTCCACACATAGAATATAGATACTGATTGTGTATGTATAAGGCTCCACACATAGAATATAGATACTGATTGTGTATGTATAAGGTATTAACAAGGCTCCACACATAGAATATAGATAATGATTGTGTATGTATAAGGCTCCACAAATAGAATATAGATAATGATTGTGTATGTATAAGGCTCCACACATAGAATATAGATACTGATTGTGTATGTATAAGGTATTAACAAGGCTCCACACATAGAATATAGATAATGATTGTGTATGTATAAGGCTCCACACATAGAATATAGATACTGATTGTGTATGTATAAGGTATTAACAAGGCTCCACACATAGAATATAGATAATGATTGTGTATGTATAAGGCTCCACACATAGAATATAGATACTGATTGTGTATGTATAAGGTATTAACAAGGCTCCACACATAGAATATAGATAATGATTGTGTATGTATAAGGCTCCACACATAGAATATAGATACTGATTGTGTATGTATAAGGTATTAACAAGGCTCCACACATAGAATATAGATAATGATTGTGTATGTATAAGGCTCCACACATAGAATATAGATACTGATTGTGTATGTATAAGGTATTAACAAGGCTCCACGTATAGAATATATATACTGATTCTGTATGTATAAGGTATTAACAAGGCTCCACACATAGAATATAGATACTGATTGTGTATGTATAAGGTATTAACAAGGCTCCACACATAGAATATATATACTGATTGTGTATGTTTAAGGCTCCACACATAGAACATAGATACTGATTGTGTATGTATAAGGTATTAACAAGGCTCCACACATAGAATATAGATACTGATTGTGTATGTATAAGGTATTAACAAGGCTCCACACATAGAATATAGATACTGATTGTGTATGTATAAGGCTCCACACATAGAATATAGATACTGATTGTGTATGTATAAGGTATTAACAAGGCTCCACACATAGAATATAGATACTGATTGTGTATGTATAAGGTATTAACAAGGCTCCACACATAGAATATAGATACTGATTGTGTATGTATAAGGTATTAACAAGGCTCCACACATAGAATATAGATACTGATTGTGTATGTACAAGGTATTAACAAGGCTCCACACATAGAATATAGATACTGATTGTGTATGTATAAGGTATTAACAAGGCTCCACACATAGAATATAGATAATGATTGTGTATGTATAAGGCTCCACACATAGAATATAGATAATGATTGTGTATGTATAAGGTATTAACAAGGCTCCATACATAGAATATAGATAATGATTGTGTATGTATAAGGTATTAACAAGGCTCCACACATAGAATATAGATACTGATTGTGTATGTATAAGGTATTAACAAGGCTCCACACATAGAATATAGATAATGATTGTGTATGTATAAGGCTCCACACATAGAATATAGATACTTATTGTGTATGTATAAGGTATTACAAGGCTCCACACATAGAATATAGATACTGATTGTGTATGTATAAGGCTCCACACATAGAATATAGATACTGATTGTGTATGTATAAGGTATTAACAAGGCTCCACACATAGAATATAGATACTGATTGTGTATGTATAAGGTATTAACAAGGCTCCACACATAGAATATAGATACTGATTGTGTATGTATAAGGTATTAACAAGGCTCCACACATAGAATATAGATACTGATTGTGTATGTATAAGGTATTAACAAGGCTCCACACATAGAATATAGATAATGATTGTGTATGTATAAGGCATTAACAAGGCTTCACACATAGAATATAGATAATGATTGTGTATGTTTAAGGCTCCACACATAGAATATAGATACTGATTGTGTATGTATAAGGTATTAACAAGGCTCCACACATAGAATATAGATAATGATTGTGTATGTATAAGGCTCCACACATAGAATATAGATACTGATTGTGTATGTATAAGGTATTAACAAGGCTCCACGTATAGAATATATATACTGATTCTGTATGTATAAGGTATTAACAAGGCTCCACACATAGAATATAGATACTGATTGTGTATGTTTAAGGCTCCACACATAGAATATAGATACTGATTGTGTATGTATAAGGTATTAACAAGGCTCCACACATAGAATATATATACTGATTGTGTATGTTTAAGGCTCCACACATAGAATATAGATACTGATTGTGTATGTATAAGGTATTAACAAGGCTCCACACATAGAATATAGATACTGATTGTGTATGTATAAGGTATTAACAAGGCTCCACACATAGAATATAGATACTGATTGTGTATGTATAAGGCTCCACACATAGAATATAGATACTGATTGTGTATGTATAAGGTATTAACAAGGCTCCACACATAGAATATAGATACTGATTGTGTATGTATAAGGTATTAACAAGGCTCCACACATAGAATATAGATACTGATTGTGTATGTATAAGGTATTAACAAGGCTCCACACATAGAATATAGATACTGATTGTGTATGTACAAGGTATTAACAAGGCTCCACACATAGAATATAGATACTGATTGTGTATGTATAAGGTATTAACAAGGCTCCACACATAGAATATAGATAATGATTGTGTATGTATAAGGCTCCACACATAGAATATAGATAATGATTGTGTATGTATAAGGTATTAACAAGGCTCCACACATAGAATATAGATAATGATTGTGTATGTATAAGGTATTAACAAGGCTCCACACATAGAATATAGATACTGATTGTGTATGTATAAGGTATTAACAAGGCTCCACACATAGAATATAGATAATGATTGTGTATGTATAAGGCTCCACACATAGAATATAGATACTTATTGTGTATGTATAAGGTATTACAAGGCTCCACACATAGAATATAGATACTGATTGTGTATGTATAAGGCTCCACACATAGAATATAGATACTGATTGTGTATGTATAAGGTATTAACAAGGCTCCACACATAGAATATAGATAATGATTGTGTATGTATAAGGCTCCACACATAGAATATAGATACTGATTGTGTATGTATAAGGTATTAACAAGGCTCCACACATAGAATATAGATAATGATTGTGTATGTATAAGGTATTAACAAGGCTTCACACATAGAATATAGATAATGATTGTGTATGTATAAGGTATTAACAAGGTTCCACACATAGAATATAGATAATGATTGTGTATGTATAAGGCTCCACACATAGAATATAGATACTTATTGTGTATGTATAAGGTATTGCAAGGCTCCACACATAGAATATAGATAATGATTGTGTATGTATAAGGTATTAACAAGGCTCCACGCATAGAATATAGATACTGATTGTGTATGTATAAGGCTCAACACATAGAATATAGATACTGATTGTGTATGTATAAGGTATTAACAAGGCTCCACACATAGAATATAGATAATGATTGTGTATGTATAATGCTCCACACATAGAATATAGATAATGATTGTGTATGTATAAGGCTCCACACATAGAATATAGATACTGATTGTGTATGTATAAGGTATTAACAAGGCTCCACACATAGAATATAGATACTGATTGTGTATGTATCAGGTATTAACAAGGCTCCACACATAGAATATAGATAATGATTGTGTATTAACAAGGCTCCACACATAGAATATAGATAATGATTGTGTATGTATAAGGTATTAACAAGGCTCCACACATAGAATATAGATACTGATTGTGTATGTATAAGGCTCCAAACATAGAATAAAGTTACTGATTGTGTATGTATAAGGCTCCACACATAGAATATAGATACTGATTGTGTATGTATTGGGTATTAAAAAGGCTCCACACATAGAATATAGATAATGATTGTCTATGTATAAGGTATTAACAAGGCTCCACACATAGAATATAGATACTGATTGTGTATGTATAAGGTATTAACAAGGCTCCATGTATAGAATATATATACTGATTGTGTATGTATAAGGTATTAACAAGGCTCCACACATAGAATATAGATACTGATTGTGTATGTATAAGGTATTAACAAGGCTCCACACATAGAATATATATACTGATTGTGTATGTTTAAGGCTCCACACATAGAACATAGATACTGATTGTGTATGTATAAGGTATTAACAAGGCTCCACACATAGAATATAGATACTGATTGTGTATGTATAAGGTATTAACAAGGCTCCACACATAGAATATAGATACTGATTGTGTATGTATAAGGCTCCACACATAGAATATAGATACTGATTGTGTATGTATAAGGTATTAACAAGGCTCCACACATAGAATATAGATACTGATTGTGTATGTATAAGGTATTAACAAGGCTCCACACATAGAATATAGATACTGATTGTGTATGTATAAGGTATTAACAAGGCTCCACACATAGAATATAGATACTGATTGTGTATGTACAAGGTATTAACAAGGCTCCACACATAGAATATAGATACTGATTGTGTATGTATAAGGTATTAACAAGGCTCCACACATAGAATATAGATAATGATTGTGTATGTATAAGGCTCCACACATAGAATATAGATAATGATTGTGTATGTATAAGGTATTAACAAGGCTCCATACATAGAATATAGATAATGATTGTGTATGTATAAGGTATTAACAAGGCTCCACACATAGAATATAGATACTGATTGTGTATGTATAAGGTATTAACAAGGCTCCACACATAGAATATTGATAATGATTGTGTATGTATAAGGCTCCACACATAGAATATAGATACTTATTGTGTATGTATAAGGTATTACAAGGCTCAACACATAGAATATAGATACTGATTGTGTATGTATAAGGCTCCACACATAGAATATAGATACTGATTGTGTATGTATAAGGTATTAACAAGGCTCCACACATAGAATATAGATACTGATTGTGTATGTATAAGGTATTAACAAGGCTCCACACATAGAATATAGATACTGATTGTGTATGTATAAGGTATTAACAAGGCTCCACACATAGAATATAGATACTGATTGTGTATGTATAAGGTATTAACAAGGCTCCACACATAGAATATAGATAATGATTGTGTATGTATAAGGTATTAACAAGGCTTCACACATAGAATATAGATAATGATTGTGTATGTTTAAGGCTCCACACATAGAATATAGATAATGATTGTGTATGTATAAGTCTCCACACATAGAATATAGATACTGATTGTGTATGTATAAGGTATTAACAAGGCTCCACACATAGAATATAGATAATGATTGTGTATGTATAAGGCTCCACACATAGAATATAGATACTGATTGTGTATGTATAAGGTATTAACAAGGCTCCACGTATAGAATATATATACTGATTCTGTATGTATAAGGTATTAACAAGGCTCCACACATAGAATATAGATACTGATTGTGTATGTATAAGGTATTAACAAGGCTCCACACATAGAATATATATACTGATTGTGTATGTTTAAGGCTCCACACATAGAATATAGATACTGATTGTGTATGTATAAGGTATTAACAAGGCTCCACACATAGAATATAGATACTGATTGTGTATGTATAAGGTATTAACAAGGCTCCACACATAGAATCTAGATACTGATTGTGTATGTATAAGGCTCCACACATAGAATATAGATACTGATTGTGTATGTATAAGGTATTAACAAGGCTCCACACATAGAATATAGATACTGATTGTGTATGTATAAGGTATTAACAAGGCTCCACACATAGAATATAGATACTGATTGTGTATGTATAAGGTATTAACAAGGCTCCACACATAGAATATAGATACTGATTGTGTATGTACAAGGTATTAACAAGGCTCCACACATAGAATATAGATACTGATTGTGTATGTATAAGGTATTACAAGGCTCCACACATAGAATATAGATACTGATTGTGTATGTATAAGGCTCCACACATAGAATATAGATACTGATTGTGTATGTATAAGGTATTAACAAGGCTCCACACATAGAATATAGATACTGATTGTGTATGTATAAGGTATTAACAAGGCTCCACACATAGAATATAGATACTGATTGTGTATGTATAAGGTATTAACAAGGCTCCACACATAGAATATAGATACTGATTGTGTATGTATAAGGTATTAACAAGGCTCCACACATAGAATATAGATACTGATTGTGTATGTATCAGGTATTAACAAGGCTCCACACATAGAATATAGATAATGATTGTGTATTAACAAGGCTCCACACATAGAATATAGATAATGATTGTGTATGTATAAGGTATTAACAAGGCTCCACACATAGAATATAGATACTGATTGTGTATGTATAAGGCTCCAAACATAGAATAAAGTTACTGATTTTGTATGTATAAGGCTCCACACATAGAATATAGATACTGATTGTGTATGTATAAGGTATTAACAAGGCTCCACACATAGAATATAGATACTGATTGTGTATGTATAAGGCTCCACACATAGAATATAGATACTGATTGTGTATGTATTGGGTATTAAAAAGGCTCCACACATAGAATATAGATAATGATTGTCTATGTATAAGGTATTAACAAGGCTCCACACATAGAATATAGATACTGATTGTGTATGTATAAGGTATTAACAAGGCTCCATGTATAGAATATATATACTGATTGTGTATGTATAAGGTATTAACAAGGCTCCACACATAGAATATAGATACTGATTGTGTATGTATAAGGTATTAACAAGGCTCCACACATAGAATATATATACTGATTGTGTATGTTTAAGGCTCCACACATAGAACATAGATACTGATTGTGTATGTATAAGGTATTAACAAGGCTCCACACATAGAATATAGATACTGATTGTGTATGTATAAGGTATTAACAAGGCTCCACACATAGAATATAGATACTGATTGTGTATGTATAAGGCTCCACACATAGAATATAGATACTGATTGTGTATGTATAAGGTATTAACAAGGCTCCACACATAGAATATAGATACTGATTGTGTATGTATAAGGTATTAACAAGGCTCCACACATAGAATATAGATACTGATTGTGTATGTATAAGGTATTAACAAGGCTCCACACATAGAATATAGATACTGATTGTGTATGTACAAGGTATTAACAAGGCTCCACACATAGAATATAGATACTGATTGTGTATGTATAAGGTATTAACAAGGCTCCACACATAGAATATAGATAATGATTGTGTATGTATAAGGCTCCACACATAGAATATAGATAATGATTGTGTATGTATAAGGTATTAACAAGGCTCCATACATAGAATATAGATAATGATTGTGTATGTATAAGGTATTAACAAGGCTCCACACATAGAATATAGATACTGATTGTGTATGTATAAGGTATTAACAAGGCTCCACACATAGAATATTGATAATGATTGTGTATGTATAAGGCTCCACACATAGAATATAGATACTTATTGTGTATGTATAAGGTATTACAAGGCTCAACACATAGAATATAGATACTGATTGTGTATGTATAAGGCTCCACACATAGAATATAGATACTGATTGTGTATGTATAAGGTATTAACAAGGCTCCACACATAGAATATAGATACTGATTGTGTATGTATAAGGTATTAACAAGGCTCCACACATAGAATATAGATAATGATTGTGTATGTATAAGGTATTAACAAGGCTTCACACATAGAATATAGATAATGATTGTGTATGTATAAGGCTCCACACATAGAATATAGATAATGATTGTGTATGTATAAGTCTCCACACATAGAATATAGATACTGATTGTGTATGTATAAGGTATTAACAAGGCTCCACACATAGAATATAGATAATGATTGTGTATGTATAAGGCTCCACACATAGAATATAGATACTGATTGTGTATGTATAAGGTATTAACAAGGCTCCACGTATAGAATATATATACTGATTCTGTATGTATAAGGTATTAACAAGGCTCCACACATAGAATATAGATACTGATTGTGTATGTATAAGGTATTAACAAGGCTCCACACATAGAATATATATACTGATTGTGTATGTTTAAGGCTCCACACATAGAATATAGATACTGATTGTGTATGTATAAGGTATTAACAAGGCTCCACACATAGAATATAGATACTGATTGTGTATGTATAAGGTATTAACAAGGCTCCACACATAGAATCTAGATACTGATTGTGTATGTATAAGGCTCCACACATAGAATATAGATACTGATTGTGTATGTATAAGGTATTAACAAGGCTCCACACATAGAATATAGATACTGATTGTGTATGTATAAGGTATTAACAAGGCTCCACACATAGAATATAGATACTGATTGTGTATGTATAAGGTATTAACAAGGCTCCACACATAGAATATAGATACTGATTGTGTATGTACAAGGTATTAACAAGGCTCCACACATAGAATATAGATACTGATTGTGTATGTATAAGGTATTACAAGGCTCCACACATAGAATATAGATACTGATTGTGTATGTATAAGGCTCCACACATAGAATATAGATACTGATTGTGTATGTATAAGGTATTAACAAGGCTCCACACATAGAATATAGATACTGATTGTGTATGTATAAGGTATTAACAAGGCTCCACACATAGAATATAGATACTGATTGTGTATGTATAAGGTATTAACAAGGCTCCACACATAGAATATAGATACTGATTGTGTATGTATAAGGTATTAACAAGGCTCCACACATAGAATATAGATAATGATTGTGTATGTATAAGGTATTAACAAGGCTTCACACATAGAATATAGATAATGATTGTGTATGTATAAGGTATTAACAAGGCTCCACACATAGAATATAGATAATGATTGTGTATTAACAAGGCTCCACACATAGAATATAGATAATGATTGTGTATGTATAAGGTATTAACAAGGCTCCACACATAGAATATAGATACTGATTGTGTATGTATAAGGCTCCACACATAGAATATAGATACTGATTGTGTATGTATAAGGTATTAACAAGGCTCCACACATAGAATATAGATACTGATTGTGTATGTATAAGGCTCCACACATAGAATATAGATACTGATTGTGTATGTATTGGGTATTAAAAAGGCTCCACACATAGAATATAGATAATGATTGTCTATGTATAAGGTATTAACAAGGCTCCACACATAGAATATAGATACTGATTGTGTATGTATAAGGTATTAACAAGGCTCCATGTATAGAATATATATACTGATTCTGTATGTATAAGGTATTAACAAGGCTCCACACATAGAATATAGATACTGATTGTGTATGTATAAGGTATTAACAAGGCTCCACACATAGAATATATATACTGATTGTGTATGTTTAAGGCTCCACACATAGAACATAGATACTGATTGTGTATGTATAAGGTATTAACAAGGCTCCACACATAGAATATAGATACTGATTGTGTATGTATAAGGTATTAACAAGGCTCCACACATAGAATATAGATACTGATTGTGTATGTATAAGGTATTAACAAGGCTCCACACATAGAATATAGATACTGATTGTGTATGTATAAGGCTCCACACATAGAATATAGATACTGATTGTGTATGTATAAGGTATTAACAAGGCTCCACACATAGAATATAGATACTGATTGTGTATGTATAAGGTATTAACAAGGCTCCACACATAGAATATAGATACTGATTGTGTATGTATAAGGTATTAACAAGGCTCCACACATAGAATATAGATACTGATTGTGTATGTACAAGGTATTAACAAGGCTCCACACATAGAATATAGATACTGATTGTGTATGTATAAGGTATTAACAAGGCTCCACACATAGAATATAGATAATGATTGTGTATGTATAAGGCTCCACACATAGAATATAGATAATGATTGTGTATGTATAAGGTATTAACAAGGCTCCATACATAGAATATAGATAATGATTGTGTATGTATAAGGTATTAACAAGGCTCCACACATAGAATATAGATACTGATTGTGTATGTATAAGGTATTAACAAGGCTCCACACTTAGAATATTGATAATGATTGTGTATGTATAAGGCTCCACACATAGAATATAGATACTTATTGTGTATGTATAAGGTATTACAAGGCTCAACACATAGAATATAGATACTGATTGTGTATGTATAAGGCTCCACACATAGAATATAGATACTGATTGTGTATGTATAAGGTATTAACAAGGCTCCACACATAGAATATAGATACTGATTGTGTATGTATAAGGTATTAACAAGGCTCCACACATAGAATATAGATACTGATTGTGTATGTATAAGGTATTAACAAGGCTCCACACATAGAATATAGATACTGATTGTGTATGTATAAGGTATTAACAAGGCTCCACACATAGAATATAGATAATGATTGTGTATGTATAAGGTATTAACAAGGCTTCACACATAGAATATAGATAATGATTGTGTATGTTTAAGGCTCCACACATAGAATATAGATAATGATTGTGTATGTATAAGTCTCCACACATAGAATATAGATACTGATTGTGTATGTATAAGGTATTAACAAGGCTCCACACATAGAATATAGATAATGATTGTGTATGTATAAGGCTCCACACATAGAATATAGATACTGATTGTGTATGTATAAGGTATTAACAAGGCTCCACGTATAGAATATATATACTGATTCTGTATGTATAAGGTATTAACAAGGCTCCACACATAGAATATAGATACTGATTGTGTATGTATAAGGTATTAACAAGGCTCCACACATAGAATATATATACTGATTGTGTATGTTTAAGGCTCCACACATAGAATATAGATACTGATTGTGTATGTATAAGGTATTAACAAGGCTCCACACATAGAATATAGATACTGATTGTGTATGTATAAGGTATTAACAAGGCTCCACACATAGAATCTAGATACTGATTGTGTATGTATAAGGCTCCACACATAGAATATAGATACTGATTGTGTATGTATAAGGTATTAACAAGGCTCCACACATAGAATATAGATACTGATTGTGTATGTATAAGGTATTAACAAGGCTCCACACATAGAATATAGATACTGATTGTGTATGTATAAGGTATTAACAAGGCTCCACACATAGAATATAGATACTGATTGTGTATGTACAAGGTATTAACAAGGCTCCACACATAGAATATAGATACTGATTGTGTATGTATAAGGTATTACAAGGCTCCACACATAGAATATAGATACTGATTGTGTATGTATAAGGCTCCACACATAGAATATAGATACTGATTGTGTATGTATAAGGTATTAACAAGGCTCCACACATAGAATATAGATACTGATTGTGTATGTATAAGGTATTAACAAGGCTCCACACATAGAATATAGATACTGATTGTGTATGTATAAGGTATTAACAAGGCTCCACACATAGAATATAGATACTGATTGTGTATGTATAAGGTATTAACAAGGCTCCACACATAGAATATAGATAATGATTGTGTATGTATAAGGTATTAACAAGGCTTCACACATAGAATATAGATAATGATTGTGTATGTATAAGGTATTAACAAGGTTCCACACATAGAATATAGATAATGATTGTGTATGTATAAGGCTCCACACATAGAATATAGATACTTATTGTGTATGTATAAGGTATTGCAAGGCTCCAAAAATAGAATATAGATAATGATTGTGTATGTATAAGGTATTAACAAGGCTCCACGCATAGAATATAGATACTGATTGTGTATGTATAAGGCTCCACACATAGAATATAGATACTGATTGTGTATGTATAAGGTATTAACAAGGCTCCACACATAGAATATAGATAATGATTGTGTATGTATAATGCTCCACACATAGAATATAGATAATGATTGTGTATGTATAAGGCTCCACACATAGAATATAGATACTGATTGTGTATGTATAAGGTATTAACAAGGCTCCACACATAGAATATAGATACTGATTGTGTATGTATAAGGTATTAACAAGGCTCCACACATAGAATATAGATAATGATTGTGTATTAACAAGGCTCCACACATAGAATATAGATAATGATTGTGTATGTATAAGGTATTAACAAGGCTCCACACATAGAATATAGATACTGATTGTGTATGTATAAGGCTCCAAACATAGAATATAGTTACTGATTTTGTATGTATAAGGCTCCACACATAGAATATAGATACTGATTGTGTATGTATAAGGTATTAACAAGGCTCCACACATAGAATATAGATACTGATTGTGTATGTATAAGGCTCCACACATAGAATATAGATACTGATTGTGTATGTATTGGGTATTAACAATGCTCCACACATAGAATATAGATAATGATTGTGTATGTATAAGGTATTAACAAGGCTCCACACATAGAATATAGATACTGATTGTGTATGTATAAGGTATTAACAAGGCTCCACGTATAGAATATAGATAATGATTGTGTATGTATAAGGTATTAACAAGGCTCCACACATAGAATATAGATAATGATTGTGTATGTATAAGGCTCCTATCAGAATATAGATACTGATTGTGTATGTATAAGGTATTAACAAGGCTCCACACATTGAATATAGATACTGATTGTGTATGTATAAGGTATTAACAAGGCTCCACACATAGAATATAGATACTGATTGTGTATGTATAAGGTTTTAACAAGGCTCCACACATAGAATATAGTTAATGATTGTGTATGTATAAGGTATTAACAAGGCTCCACGTATAGAATATAAATAATGATTGTGTATGTATAAGGTATTAACAAGGCTCCACACATAGAATATAGATACTTATTGTGTATGTATAAGGTATTAACAAGGCTCCACACATAGAATATAGATACCGATTGTGTATGTATAAGGTATTAACAAGGCTCCACACATAGAATATAGATACTCATTGTGTATGTATAAGGTATTAACAAGGCTCCACACATAAAATATAGATACTGATTGTGTATGTATTGGGTATTAACAAGGCTCCACACATAGAATATAGATACTGATTGTGTATGTATAAGGTTTTAACAAGGCTCAACACATAGAATATAGATACTGATTGTGTATGTATAAGGTATTAACAAGGCTCCACACATAGAATATAGATAATGATTGTGTATGTATAAGGTATTAACAAGGCTCCACGTATAGAATATAGATAATGATTGTGTATGTATAAGGTAATAACAAGGCTCCACACATAGAATATAGATACTGATTGTGTATGTATAAGGTATTAACAAGGCTCCACACATAGAATATAGATAATGATTGTGTATGTATAAGGTATTAACAAGGCTCAACACATAGAATATAGATACTGATTGTGTATGTATAAGGTATTAACAAGGCTCCACACATAGAATATAGATACTGATTGTATATGTATAAGGTATTAACAAGGCTCCACACATAGAATATAGATACTGATTGTGTATGTATAAGGCACCACACATAGAATATAGATACTGATTGTGTATGTATAAGGCTCCACACATAGAATATAGATACTGATTGTGTATGTATAAGGTATTAACAAGGCTCCACACATAGAATATAGATACTGATTGTGTATGTATAAGGCTCCACACATAGAATATAGATACTGATTGTGTATGTATAAGGTATTAACAAGGCTCCACGCATAGAATATAGATACTGATTGTGTATGTATAAGGTATTAACAAGGCTCCACGCATAGAATATAGATAATGATTGTGTATGTATCAGGTTTTAACAAGGCTCCACACATAGAATATAGATACTGATTGTGTGTGTACAAGGTATTAACAAGGCTCCACACATAGAATATAGATACTGACTGTGTATGTATAAGGTATTAACAAGGCTCCACACATAGAATATAGATAATGATTGTGTATGTATAAGGCTCCACACATAGAATATAGATACTGATTGTGTATGTATAAGGTATTAACAAGGCTCCACACATAGAATATAGATACTGATTGTGTATGTATAAGGTATTAACAAGGCTCCACGCATACAATATAGATACTGATTGTGTATGTATAAGGTTTTAACAAGGCTCCACACATAGAATATAGATACTGATTGTGTATGTACAAGGTATTAACAAGGCTCCACACATAGAATATAGATACTGATTGTGTATGTATAAGGTATTAACAAGGCTCCACACATAGAATATAGATAATGATTGTGTATGTATAAGGCTCCACACATAGAATATAGATACTGATTGTGTATGTATAAGGTATTAACAAGGCTCCACACATAGAATATAGATACTGATTGTGTATGTATAAGGTATTAACAAGGCTCCACACATAGAATATAGATACTGATTGTGTATGTATAAGGTATTAACAAGGCTCCACACATAGAATATAGATACTGATTGTGTATGTATAAGGTATTAACAAGGCTCCACACATAGAATATAGATAATGATTGTGTATTAACAAGGCTCCACACATAGAATATAGATAATGATTGTGTATGTATAAGGTATTAACAAGGCTCCACACATAGAATATAGATACTGATTGTGTATGTATAAGGCTCCAAACATAGAATATAGTTACTGATTGTGTATGTATAAGGCTCCACACATAGAATATAGATAATGATTGTGTATGTATAAGGTATTAACAAGGCTCCACACATAGAATATAGATACTGATTGTGTATGTATAAGGCTCCACACATAGAATATAGATACTGATTGTGTATGTATTGGGTATTAACAAGGCTCCACACATAGAATATAGATAATGATTGTGTATGTATAAGGTATTAACAAGGCTCCACACATAGAATATAGATACTGATTGTGTATGTATAAGGTATTAACAAGGCTCCACGTATAGAATATAGATAATGATTGTGTATGTATAAGGTATTAACAAGGCTCCACACATAGAATATAGATAATGATTGTGTATGTATAAGGCTCCTATCAGAATATAGATACTGATTGTGTATGTATAAGGTATTAACAAGGCTCCACACATTGAATATAGATACTGATTGTGTATGTATAAGGTATTAACAAGGCTCCACACATAGAATATAGATACTGATTGTGTATGTATAAGGTTTTAACAAGGCTCCACACATAGAATATAGTTAATGATTGTGTATGTATAAGGTATTAACAAGGCTCCACGTATAGAATATAAATAATGATTGTGTATGTATAAGGTATTAACAAGGCTCCACACATAGAATATAGATACTTATTGTGTATGTATAAGGTATTAACAAGGCTCCACACATAGAATATAGATACCGATTGTGTATGTATAAGGTATTAACAAGGCTCCACACATAGAATATAGATACTGATTGTGTATGTATAAGGTATTAACAAGGCTCCACACATAAAATATAGATACTGATTGTGTATGTATTGGGTATTAACAAGGCTCCACACATAGAATATAGATACTGATTGTGTATGTATAAGGTTTTAACAAGGCTCAACACATAGAATATAGATACTGATTGTGTATGTATAAGGTATTAACAAGGCTCCACACATAGAATATAGATAATGATTGTGTATGTATAAGGTATTAACAAGGCTCCACGTATAGAATATAGATAATGATTGTGTATGTATAAGGTAATAACAAGGCTCCACACATAGAATATAGATAATGATTGTGTATGTATAAGGTATTAACAAGGCTCCACACATAGAATATAGATAATGATTGTGTATGTATAAGGTATTAACAAGGCTCCACACATAGAATATAGATACTGATTGTGTATGTATAAGGTATTAACAAGGCTCCACACATAGAATATAGATACTGATTGTATATGTATAAGGTATTAACAAGGCTCCACACATAGAATATAGATACTGATTGTGTATGTATAAGGCTCCACACATAGAATATAGATACTGATTGTGTATGTATAAGGCTCCACACATAGAATATAGATACTGATTGTGTATGTATAAGGTATTAACAAGGCTCCACACATAGAATATAGATACTGATTGTGTATGTATAAGGCTCCACACATAGAATATAGATACTGATTGTGTATGTATAAGGTATTAACAAGGCTCCACGCATAGAATATAGATACTGATTGTGTATGTATAAGGTATTAACAAGGCTCCACGCATAGAATATAGATAATGATTGTGTATGTATCAGGTTTTAACAAGGCTCCACACATAGAATATAGATACTGATTGTGTGTGTACAAGGTATTAACAAGGCTCCACACATAGAATATAGATACTGACTGTGTATGTATAAGGTATTAACAAGGCTCCACACATAGAATATAGATAATGATTGTGTATGTATAAGGCTCCACACATAGAATATAGATACTGATTGTGTATGTATAAGGTATTAACAAGGCTCCACACATAGAATATAGATACTGATTGTGTATGTATAAGGTATTAACAAGGCTCCACGCATACAATATAGATACTGATTGTGTATGTATAAGGTTTTAACAAGTCTCCACACATAGAATATAGATACTGTTTGTGTATGTACAAGGTATTAACAAGGCTCCACACATAGAATATAGATACTGATTGTGTATGTATAAGGTATTAACAAGGCTCCACACATAGAATATAGATAATGATTGTGTATGTATAGGGCTCCACACATAGAATATAGATACTGATTGTGTATGTATAAGGTATTAACAAGGCTCCACACATAGAATATAGATACTGATTGTGTATGTATAAGGTATTAACAAGGCTCCACACATAGAATATAGATACTGATTGTGTATGTATAAGATATTAACTAGGCTCCACACATAGAATATAGATACTGATTGTGTATGTATAAGGCTCCACACATAGAATATAGATACTGATTGTGTATGTATAAGGTATTAACAAGGCTCCACACATAGAATATAGATAATGATTGTGTATGTATAATGCTCCACACATAGAATATAGATAATGATTGTGTATGTATAAGGCTCCACACATAGAATATAGATACTGATTGTGTATGTATAAGGTATTAACAAGGCTCCACACATAGAATATAGATAATGATTGTGTATTAACAAGGCTCCACACATAGAATATAGATAATGATTGTGTATGTATAAGGTATTAACAAGGCTCCACACATAGAATATAGATACTGATTGTGTATGTATAAGGCTCCAAACATAGAATATAGTTACTGATTGTGTATGTATAAGGCTCCACACATAGAATATAGATAATGATTGTGTATGTATAAGGTATTAACAAGGCTCCACACATAGAATATAGATACTGATTGTGTATGTATAAGGTTTTAACAAGGCTCCACACATAGAATATAGATACTGATTGTGTATGTATAAGGTATTAACAAGGCTCCACGTATAGAATATAGATAATGATTGTGTATGTATAAGGTATTAACAAGGCTCCACACATAGAATATAGATAATGATTGTGTATGTATAAGGCTCCACACAGAATATAGATACTGATTGTGTATGTATAAGGTATTAACAAGGCTCCACACATTGAATATAGATACTGATTGTGTATGTATAAGGTATTAACAAGGCTCCACACATAGAATATAGATACTGATTGTGTATGTATAAGGTTTTAACAAGGCTCCACACATAGAATATAGATAATGATTGTGTATGTATAAGGTATTAACAAGGCTCCACGTATAGAATATAAATAATGATTGTGTATGTATAAGGTATTAACAAGGCTCCACAAATAGAATATAGATACTGATTGTGTATGTATAAGGTATTAACAAGGCTCCACACATAGAATATAGATACTGATTGTGTATGTATTGGGTATTAACAAGGCTCCACACATAGAATATAGATACTGATTGTGTATGTATAAGGTTTTAACAAGGCTCAACACATAGAATATAGATAATGATTGTGTATGTATAAGGTATTAACAAGGCTCCACACATAGAA
Source organism: Mimachlamys varia (assembly GCA_947623455.1). NCBI lineage: Eukaryota > Metazoa > Mollusca > Bivalvia > Pectinida > Pectinidae > Mimachlamys > Mimachlamys varia. The sequence continues at coordinate 9,671,047 of OX392529.1, forward strand.
TATAGATAATGATTGTGTATGTATAAGGTATTAACAAGGCTCCACGTATAGAATATAGATAATGATTGTGTATGTATAAGGTAATAACAAGGCTCCACACATAGAATATAGATACTGATTGTGTATGTATAAGGTATTAACAAGGCTCCACACATAGAATATAGATACTGATTGTGTATGTATAAGGTATTAACAAGGCTCCACACATAGAATATAGATAATGATTGTGTATGTATAAGGTATTAACAAGGCTCCACACATAGAATATAGATACTGATTGTGTATGTATAAGGTATTAACAAGGCTCCACACATAGAATATAGATACTGATTGTGTATGTATAAGGTTTTAACAAGGCTCCACGAATAGAATATAGATAATGATTGTGTATGTATAAGGTTTTAACAAGGCTCCACGCATAGAATATAGATACTGATTGTGTATGTATAAGGTATTAACAAGGCTCCACGTATAGAATATAGATACTGATTGTGTATGTATAAGGCTCCACACATAGAATATAGATAATGATTGTGTATGTATAAGGTATTAACAAGGCTCCACGCATAGAATATAGATACTGATTGTGTATGTATAAGGTTTTAACAAGGCTCCACACATAGAATATAGATACTGATTGTGTGTGTACAAGGTATTAACAAGGCTCCACACATAGAATATAGATACTGATTGTGTATGTATAAGGTATTAACAAGGCTCCACACATAGAATATAGATAATGATTGTATATGTATAAGGCTCCACACATAGAATATAGATACTGATTGTGTAAGTATAAGGTATTAACAAGGCTCCACACACAGAATATAGATACTGATTGTGTATGTATAAGGTATTAACAAGGCTCCACGCATAGAATATAGATACTGATTGTGTATGTATAAGGTTTTAACAAGGCTCCACACATAGAATATAGATACTGATTGTGTATGTACAAGGTATTAACAAGGCTCCACGTATAGAATATAGATAATGATTGTGTATGTATAAGGTATTAACAAGGCTCCACACATAGAATATAGATAATGATTGTGTATGTATAAGGCTCCACACAGAATATAGATACTGATTGTGTATGTATAAGGTATTAACAAGGCTCCACACATTGAATATAGATACTGATTGTGTATGTATAAGGTATTAACAAGGCTCCACACATAGAATATAGATACTGATTGTGTATGTATAAGGTTTTAACAAGGCTCCACACATAGAATATAGATAATGATTGTGTATGTAAAAGGTTTTAACAAGGCTCCACACATAGAATATAAATAATGATTGTGTATGTATAAGGTATTAACAAGGCTCCACACATAGAATATAGATACTGATTGTGTATGTATAAGGTATTAACAAGGCTCCACACATAGAATATAGATACTGATTGTGTATGTATTGGGTATTAACAAGGCTCCACACATAGAATATTGATACTGATTGTGTATGTATAAGGTTTTAACAAGGCTCAACACATAGAATATAGATAATGATTGTGTATGTATAAGGTATTAACAAGGCTCCACACATAGAATATAGATAATGATTGTGTATGTATAAGGTATTAACAAGGCTCCACGTATAGAATATAGATACTGATTGTGTATGTATAAGGTAATAACAAGGCTCCACACATAGAATATAGATACTGATTGTGTATGTATAAGGTATTAACAAGGCTCCACACATAGAATATAGATACTGATTGTGTATGTATAAGGTATTAACAAGGCTCCACGCATAGAATATAGATACTGATTGTGTATGTATAAGGTATTAACAAGGCTCCACGCATAGAATATAGATACTGATTGTGTATGTATTGGGTATTAACAAGGCTCCACACATAGAATATAGATACTGATTGTGTATGTATAAGGTATTAACAAGGCTCCACACATAGAATATAGATAATGATTGTGTATGTATAAGGTATTAACAAGGCTCCACACATAGAATATAGATAATGATTGTGTATGTATAAGGTAATAACAAGGCTCCACACATAGAATATAGATACTGATTGTGTATGTATAAGGTATTAACAAGGCTCCACACATAGAATATAGATACTGATTGTGTATGTATAAGGTATTAACAAGGCTCCACACATAGAATATAGATACTGATTGTGTATGTATAAGGCTCCACACATAGAATATAGATACTGATTGTGTATGTATAAGGTATTAACAAGGCTCCACACATAGAATATAGATAATGATTGTGTATGTATAAGGTTTTAACAAGGCTCCACGTATAGAATATAGATAATGATTGTGTATGTATAAGGTTTTAACAAGGCTCCACGCATAGAATATAGATACTGATTGTGTATGTATAAGGTATTAACAAGGCTCCACACATAGAATATAGATACTGATTGTGTATGTATAAGGTATTAACAAGGCTCCACGCATAGAATATAGATACTGATTGTGTATGTATAAGGTTTTAACAAGGCTCCACACATAGAATATAGATACTGATTGTGTGTGTACAAGGTATTAACAAGGCTCCACACATAGAATATAGATACTGATTGTGTATGTATAAGGTATTAACAAGGCTCCACACATAGAATATAGATAATGATTGTGTATGTATAAGGCTCCACACATAGAATATAGATACTGATTGTGTATGTATAAGGTATTAACAAGGCTCCACACATAGAATATAGATACTGATTGTGTATGTATAAGGTATTAACAAGGCTCCACGCATAGAATATAGATACTGATTGTGTATTATAAGGTTTTAACAAGGCTCCACACATAGAATATAGATACTGATTGTGTATGTACAAGGTATTAACAAGGCTCCACACATAGAATATAGATACTGATTGTGTATGTATAAGGTATTAACAAGGCTCCACACATAGAATATAGATAATGATTGTGTATGTATAAGGCTCCACACATAGAATATAGATACTGATTGTGTATGTATAAGGTTTTAACAAGGCTCCACACATAGAATATAGATACTGATTGTGTATGTACAAGGTATTAACAAGGCTCCACACATAGAATATAGATACTGATTGTGTATGTATAAGGTATTAACAAGGCTCCACACATAGAATATAGATACTGATTGTGTATGTATAAGGCTCCACACATAGAATATAGATACTGATTGTGTATGTATAAGGTATTAACAAGGCTCCACACATAGAATATAGATACTGATTGTGTATGTATAAGGTATTAACAAGACTCCACACATAGAATATAGATACTGATTGTGTATGTATAAGGTTTTAACAAGGCTCCACGTATAGAATATAGATAATGATTGTGTATGTATAAGGTTTTAACAAGGCTCCACGCATAGAATATAGATACTGATTGTGTATATATAAGGTATTATCAAGGCTCCACACATAGAATATAGATACTGATTGTGTATGTATAAGGTATTAACAAGGCTCCACGCATAGAATATAGATACTGATTGTGTATGTATAAGGTTTTAACAAGGCTCCACACATAGAATATAGATACTGATTGTGTATGTATAAGGTATTAACAAGGCTCCACGCATAGAATATAGATACTGATTGTGTATGTATAAGGTTTTAACAAGACTCCACACATAGAATATAGATACTGATTGTGTATGTATAAGGTTTTAACAAGGCTCCACGTATAGAATATAGATAATGATTGTGTATGTATAAGGTTTTAACAAGGCTCCACGCATAGAATATAGATACTGATTGTGTATGTATAAGGTATTAACAAGGCTCCACACATAGAATATAGATACTGATTGTGTATGTATAAGGTATTAACAAGGCTCCACGCATAGAATATAGATAATGATTGTGTATGTATAAGGTTTTAACAAGGCTCCACACATAGAATATAGATACTGATTGTGTGTGTACAAGGTATTAACAAGGCTCCACACATAGAATATAGATAATGATTGTGTATGTATAAGGTATTAACAAGGCTCCACACATAGAATATAGATAATGATTGTGTATGTATAAGGCTCCACACATAGAATATAGATACTGATTGTGTATGTATAAGGTATTAACAAGGCTTCACACATAGAATATAGATACTGATTGTGTATGTATAAGGTATTAACAAGGCTCCACGCATAGAATATAGATACTGATTGTGTATGTATAAGGTTTTAATAAGGCTCCACACATAGAATATAGATACTGATTGTGTATGTACAAGGTATTAACAAGGCTCCACACATAGAATATAGATACTGATTGTGTATGTATAAGGTATTAACAAGGCTCCACACATAGAATATAGATAATGATTGTGTATGTATAAGGCTCCACACATAGAATATAGATACTGATTGTGTATGTATAAGGTTTTAACAAGGCTCCACACATAGAATATAGATACTGATTGTGTATGTACAAGGTATTAACAAGGCTCCACACATAGAATATAGATACTGATTGTGTGTGTACAAGGTATTAACAAGGCTCCACACATAGAATATAGATAATGATTGTGTATGTATAAGGTATTAACAAGGCTCCACGCATAGAATATAGATACTGATTGTGTATGTATAAGGTTTTAACAAGGCTCCACACATAGAATATAGATACTGATTGTGTATGTACAAGGTATTAACAAGGCTCCACGTATAGAATATAGATAATGATTGTGTATGTATAAGGTATTAACAAGGCTCCACACATAGAATATAGATAATGATTGTGTATGTATAAGGCTCCACACAGAATATAGATACTGATTGTGTATGTATAAGGTATTAACAAGGCTCCACACATTGAATATAGATACTGATTGTGTATGTATAAGGTATTAACAAGGCTCCACACATAGAATATAGATACTGATTGTGTATGTATAAGGTTTTAACAAGGCTCCACACATAGAATATAGATAATGATTGTGTATGTATAAGGGTTTAACAAGGCTCCACACATAGAATATAAATAATGATTGTGTATGTATAAGGTATTAACAAGGCTCCACACATAGAATATAGATACTGATTGTATATGTATAAGGTATTAACAAGGCTCCACACATAGAATATAGATACTGATTGTGTATGTATTGGGTATTAACAAGGCTCCACACATAGAATATAGATACTGATTGTGTATGTATAAGGTTTTAACAAGGCTCAACACATAGAATATAGATAATGATTGTGTATGTATAAGGTATTAACAAGGCTCCACACATAGAATATAGATAATGATTGTGTATGTATAAGGTATTAACAAGGCTTCACGTATAGAATATAGATACTGATTGTGTATGTATTGGGTATTAACAAGGCTCCACACATAGAATATTGATACTGATTGTGTATGTATAAGGTTTTAACAAGGCTCAACACATAGAATATAGATAATGATTGTGTATGTATAAGGTATTAACAAGGCTCCACACATAGAATATAGATAATGATTGTGTATGTATAAGGTATTAACAAGGCTCCACGTATAGAATATAGATACTGATTGTGTATGTATAAGGTAATAACAAGGCTCCACACATAGAATATAGATACTGATTGTGTATGTATAAGGTATTAACAAGGCTCCACACATAGAATATAGATACTGATTGTGTATGTATAAGGTATTAACAAGGCTCCACGCATAGAATATAGATACTGATTGTGTATGTATAAGGTATTAACAAGGCTCCACGCATAGAATATAGATACTGATTGTGTATGTATTGGGTATTAACAAGGCTCCACACATAGAATATAGATACTGATTGTGTATGTATAAGGTATTAACAAGGCTCCACACATAGAATATAGATAATGATTGTGTATGTATAAGGTATTAACAAGGCTCCACACATAGAATATAGATAATGATTGTGTATGTATAAGGTAATAACAAGGCTCCACACATAGAATATAGATACTGATTGTGTATGTATAAGGTATTAACAAGGCTCCACACATAGAATATAGATACTGATTGTGTATGTATAAGGTATTAACAAGGCTCCACACATAGAATATAGATACTGATTGTGTATGTATAAGGCTCCACACATAGAATATAGATACTGATTGTGTATGTATAAGGTATTAACAAGGCTCCACACATAGAATATAGATACTGATTGTGTATGTATAAGGTATTAACAAGGCTCCACACATAGAATATAGATAATGATTGTGTATGTATAAGGTTTTAACAAGGCTCCACGTATAGAATATAGATAATGATTGTGTATGTATAAGGTTTTAACAAGGCTCCACGCATAGAATATAGATACTGATTGTGTATGTATAAGGTATTAACAAGGCTCCACACATAGAATATAGATACTGATTGTGTATGTATAAGGTATTAACAAGGCTCCACGCATAGAATATAGATACTGATTGTGTATGTATAAGGTTTTAACAAGGCTCCACACATAGAATATAGATACTGATTGTGTGTGTACAAGGTATTAACAAGGCTCCACACATAGAATATAGATACTGATTGTGTATGTATAAGGTATTAACAAGGCTCCACACATAGAATATAGATAATGATTGTGTATGTATAAGGCTCCACACATAGAATATAGATACTGATTGTGTATGTATAAGGTATTAACAAGGCTCCACACATAGAATATAGATACTGATTGTGTATGTATAAGGTATTAACAAGGCTCCACGCATAGAATATAGATACTGATTGTGTATTATAAGGTTTTAACAAGGCTCCACACATAGAATATAGATACTGATTGTGTATGTACAAGGTATTAACAAGGCTCCACACATAGAATATAGATACTGATTGTGTATGTATAAGGTATTAACAAGGCTCCACACATAGAATATAGATAATGATTGTGTATGTATAAGGCTCCACACATAGAATATAGATACTGATTGTGTATGTATAAGGTTTTAACAAGGCTCCACACATAGAATATAGATACTGATTGTGTATGTACAAGGTATTAACAAGGCTCCACACATAGAATATAGATACTGATTGTGTATGTATAAGGTATTAACAAGGCTCCACACATAGAATATAGATACTGATTGTGTATGTATAAGGCTCCACACATAGAATATAGATACTGATTGTGTATGTATAAGGTATTAACAAGGCTCCACACATAGAATATAGATACTGATTGTGTATGTATAAGGTATTAACAAGACTCCACACATAGAATATAGATACTGATTGTGTATGTATAAGGTTTTAACAAGGCTCCACGTATAGAATATAGATAATGATTGTGTATGTATAAGGTTTTAACAAGGCTCCACGCATAGAATATAGATACTGATTGTGTATATATAAGGTATTATCAAGGCTCCACACATAGAATATAGATACTGATTGTGTATGTATAAGGTATTAACAAGGCTCCACGCATAGAATATAGATACTGATTGTGTATGTATAAGGTTTTAACAAGGCTCCACACATAGAATATAGATACTGATTGTGTATGTATAAGGTATTAACAAGGCTCCACGCATAGAATATAGATACTGATTGTGTATGTATAAGGTTTTAACAAGACTCCACACATAGAATATAGATACTGATTGTGTATGTATAAGGTTTTAACAAGGCTCCACGTATAGAATATAGATAATGATTGTGTATGTATAAGGTTTTAACAAGGCTCCACGCATAGAATATAGATACTGATTGTGTATGTATAAGGTATTAACAAGGCTCCACACATAGAATATAGATACTGATTGTGTATGTATAAGGTATTAACAAGGCTCCACGCATAGAATATAGATAATGATTGTGTATGTATAAGGTTTTAACAAGGCTCCACACATAGAATATAGATACTGATTGTGTGTGTACAAGGTATTAACAAGGCTCCACACATAGAATATAGATAATGATTGTGTATGTATAAGGTATTAACAAGGCTCCACACATAGAATATAGATAATGATTGTGTATGTATAAGGCTCCACACATAGAATATAGATACTGATTGTGTATGTATAAGGTATTAACAAGGCTTCACACATAGAATATAGATACTGATTGTGTATGTATAAGGTATTAACAAGGCTCCACGCATAGAATATAGATACTGATTGTGTATGTATAAGGTTTTAATAAGGCTCCACACATAGAATATAGATACTGATTGTGTATGTACAAGGTATTAACAAGGCTCCACACATAGAATATAGATACTGATTGTGTATGTATAAGGTATTAACAAGGCTCCACACATAGAATATAGATAATGATTGTGTATGTATAAGGCTCCACACATAGAATATAGATACTGATTGTGTATGTATAAGGTTTTAACAAGGCTCCACACATAGAATATAGATACTGATTGTGTATGTACAAGGTATTAACAAGGCTCCACACATAGAATATAGATACTGATTGTGTGTGTACAAGGTATTAACAAGGCTCCACACATAGAATATAGATAATGATTGTGTATGTATAAGGTATTAACAAGGCTCCACGCATAGAATATAGATACTGATTGTGTATGTATAAGGTTTTAACAAGGCTCCACACATAGAATATAGATACTGATTGTGTATGTACAAGGTATTAACAAGGCTCCACGTATAGAATATAGATAATGATTGTGTATGTATAAGGTATTAACAAGGCTCCACACATAGAATATAGATAATGATTGTGTATGTATAAGGCTCCACACAGAATATAGATACTGATTGTGTATGTATAAGGTATTAACAAGGCTCCACACATTGAATATAGATACTGATTGTGTATGTATAAGGTATTAACAAGGCTCCACACATAGAATATAGATACTGATTGTGTATGTATAAGGTTTTAACAAGGCTCCACACATAGAATATAGATAATGATTGTGTATGTATAAGGGTTTAACAAGGCTCCACACATAGAATATAAATAATGATTGTGTATGTATAAGGTATTAACAAGGCTCCACACATAGAATATAGATACTGATTGTATATGTATAAGGTATTAACAAGGCTCCACACATAGAATATAGATACTGATTGTGTATGTATTGGGTATTAACAAGGCTCCACACATAGAATATAGATACTGATTGTGTATGTATAAGGTTTTAACAAGGCTCAACACATAGAATATAGATAATGATTGTGTATGTATAAGGTATTAACAAGGCTCCACACATAGAATATAGATAATGATTGTGTATGTATAAGGTATTAACAAGGCTTCACGTATAGAATATAGATACTGATTGTGTATGTATAAGGTATTAACAAGGCTCCACACATAGAATATAGATAATGATTGTGTATGTATAAGGTATTAACAAGGCTCCACACATAGAATATAGATACTGATTGTGTATGTATAAGGTATTAACAAGGCTCCACGCATAGAATATAGATACTGATTGTGTATGTATAAGGTATTAACAAGGCTCCACGCATAGAATATAGATACTGATTGTGTATGTATTGGGTATTAAGAAGGCTCCACACATAGAATATAGATACTGATTGTGTATGTATAAGGTATTAACAAGGCTCCACACATAGAATATAGATAATGATTGTGTATGTATAAGGTATTAACAAGGCTCCACACATAGAATATAGATAATGATTGTGTATGTATAAGGTAATAACAAGGCTCCACACATAGAATATAGATACTGATTGTGTATGTATAAGGTATTAACAAGGCTCCACACATAGAATATAGATACTGATTGTGTATGTATAAGGTATTAACAAGGCTCCACACATAGAATATAGATACTGATTGTGTATGTATAAGGCTCCACACATAGAATATAGATACTGATTGTGTATGTATAAGGTATTAACAAGGCTCCACACATAGAATATAGATACTGATTGTGTATGTATAAGGTATTAACAAGGCTCCACCCATAGAATATAGATAATGATTGTGTATGTATAAGGTTTTAACAAGGCTCCACGTATAGAATATAGATAATGATTGTGTATGTATAAGGTTTTAACAAGGCTCCACGCATAGAATATAGATACTGATTGTGTATGTATAAGGTATTAACAAGGCTCCACACATAGAATATAGATACTGATTGTGTATGTATAAGGTATTAACAAGGCTCCACGCATAGAATATAGATACTGATTGTGTATGTATAAGGTTTTAACAAGGCTCCACACATAGAATATAGATACTGATTGTGTGTGTACAAGGTATTAACAAGGCTCCACACATAGAATATAGATACTGATTGTGTATGTATAAGGTATTAACAAGGCTCCACACATAGAATATAGATAATGATTGTGTATGTATAAGGCTCCACACATAGAATATAGATACTGATTGTGTATGTATAAGGTATTAACAAGGCTCCACACATAGAATATAGATACTGATTGTGTATGTATAAGGTATTAACAAGGCTCCACGCATAGAATATAGATACTGAATGTGTATTATAAGGTTTTAACAAGGCTCCACACATAGAATATAGATACTGATTGTGTATGACAAGGTATTAACAAGGCTCCACACATAGAATATAGATACTGATTGTGTATGTATAAGGTATTAACAAGGCTCCACACATAGAATATAGATAATGATTGTGTATTATAAGGCTCCACACATAGAATATAGATACTGATTGTGTATGTATAAGGTTTTAACAAGGCTCCACACATAGAATATAGATACTGATTGTGTATGTACAAGGTATTAACAAGGCTCCACACATAGAATATAGATACTGATTGTGTATGTATAAGGTATTAACAAGGCTCCACACATAGAATATAGATACTGATTGTGTATGTATAAGGTTTTAACAAGGCTCCACGTATAGAATATAGATAATGATTGTGTATGTATAAGGTTTTAACAAGGCTCCACGCATAGAATATAGATACTGATTGTGTATGTATAAGGTATTAACAAGGCTCCACACATAGAATATAGATACTGATTGTGTATGTATAAGGTATTAACTAGGCTCCACGCATAGAATATAGATACTGATTGTGTATGTATAAGGTTTGAACAAGGCTCCACACATAGAATATAGATACTGATTGTGTGTGTACAAGGTATTAACAAGGCTCCACACATAGAATATAGATACTGATTGTGTATGTATAAGGTATTAACAAGGCTCCACACATAGAATATAGATAATGATTGTGTATGTATAAGGCTCCACACATAGAATATAGATACCGATTGTGTATGTATAAGGTATTAACAAGGCTTCACACATAGAATATAGATACTGATTGTGTATGTATAAGGTATTAACAAGGCTCCACGCATAGAATATAGATACTGATTGTGTATGTATAAGGTTTTAACAAGGCTCCACACATAGAATATAGATACTGATTGTGTATGTACAAGGTATTAACAAGGCTCCACACATAGAATATAGATACTAATTGTGTATGTATAAGGTATTAACAAGGCTCCACACATAGAATATATATAATGATTGTGTATGTATAAGGCTCCACACATAGAATATAGATACTGATTGTGTATGTATAAGGTTTTAACAAGGCTCCACACATAGAATATAGATACTGATTGTGTATGTACAAGGTATTAACAAGGCTCCACACATAGAATATAGATACTGATTGTGTATGTATAAGGTATTAACAAGGCTCCACACATAGAATATAGATAATGATTGTGTATGTATAAGGCTCCACACATAGAATATAGATACTGATTGTGTATGTATAAGGTATTAACAAGGCTCCACACATAGAATATAGATACTGATTGTGTATGTATAAGGTATTAACAAGGCTCCACACATAGAATATAGATACTGATTGTGTATGTATAAGGTATTAACAAGGCTCCACACATAGAATATACATACTGATTGTGTATGTACATGTATAAGGTATTAACAAGGCTCCACACATAGAATATAGATAATGATTGTGTATGTATAAGGCTCCACACATAGAATATAGATAATGATTGTGTATGTATAAGGTATTAACAAGGCTCCACACATAGAATATAGATAATGATTGTGTATGTATCAGGTATTAACAAGGCTCCACGTATAGAATATAGATAATGATTGTGTATGTATTGGGTATTAACAAGGCTCCACACATAGAATATAGATACTGATTGTGTATGTATAAGGTATTAACAAGGCTCCACACATAGAATATAGATAATGATTGTGTATGTATAAGGCTCCACACATAGAATATAGATACTGATTGTGTATGTATAAGGTTTTAACAAGGCTCCACACATAGAATATAGATACTGATTGTGTATGTACAAGGTATTAACAAGGCTCCACACATAGAATATAGATACTGATTGTGTATGTATAAGGTATTAACAAGGCTCCACACATAGAATATAGATAATGATTGTGTATGTATAAGGCTCCACACATAGAATATAGATACTGATTGTGTATGTATAAGGTATTAACAAGGCTCCACACATAGAATATAGATACTGATTGTGTATGTATAAGGTATTAACAAGGCTCCACACATAGAATATAGATACTGATTGTGTTTGTATAAGATATTAACAAGGCTCCACACATAGAATATAAATACTGATTGTGTATGTACATGTATAAGGTATTAACAAGGCTCCACACATAGAATATAGAAAATGATTGTGTATGTATAAGGCTCCACACATAGAATATAGATACTGATTGTGTATGTATAAGGTATTAACAAGGCTTCACACATAGAATATAGATACTGATTGTGTATGTATAAGGTATTAACAAGGCTCCACGCATAGAATATAGATACTGATTGTGTATGTATAAGGTTTTAACAAGGCTCCACACATAGACTATAGATACTGATTGTGTGTGTACAAGGTATTAACAAGGCTCCACACATAGAATATAGATACTGATTGTGTATGTATAAGGTATTAACAAGGCTTCACACATAGAATATAGATAATGATTGTGTATGTATAAGGTATTAACAAGGCTCCACGCATAGAATATAGATACTGATTGTGTATGTATAAGGTTTTAACAAGGCTCCACACATAGAATATAGATACTGATTGTGTGTGTACAAGGTATTAACAAGGCTCCACACATAGAATATACATACTGATTGTGTATGTATAAGGTATTAACAAGGCTCCACACATAGAATATAGATAATGATTGTGTATGTATAAGGCTCCACACATAGAATATAGATACTGATTGTGTATGTATAAGGTATTAACAAGGCTTCACACATAGAATATAGATACTGATTGTGTATGTATAAGGTATTAACAAGGCTCCACGCATAGAATATAGATACTGATTGTGTATGTATAAGGTTTTAACAAGGCTCCACACATAGAATATAGATACTGATTGTGTATGTACAAGGTATTAACAAGGCTCCACACATAGAATATAGATACTGATTGTGTATGTATAAGGTATTAACAAGGCTCCACACATAGAATATAGATAATGATTGTGTATGTATAAGGCTCCACACATAGAATATAGATACTGATTGTGTATGTATAAGGTTTTAACAAGGCTCCACACATAGAATATAGATACTGATTGTGTATGTACAAGGTATTAACAAGGCTCCACACATAGAATATAGATACTGATTGTGTATGTATAAGGTATTAACAAGGCTCCACACATAGAATATAGATAATGATTGTGTATGTATAAGGCTCCACACATAGAATATAGATACTGATTGTGTATGTATAAGGTATTAACAAGGCTCCACACATAGAATATAGATACTGATTGTGTATGTATAAGGTATTAACAAGGCTCCACACATAGAATATAGATACTGATTGTGTATGTATAAGATATTAACAAGGCTCCACACATAGAATATACATACTGATTGTGTATGTACATGTATAAGGTATTAACAAGGCTCCACACATAGAATATAGATAATGATTGTGTATGTATAAGGCTCCACACATAGAATATAGATACTGATTGTGTATGTATAAGGTATTAACAAGGCTCCACACATAGAATATAGATAATGATTGTGTATGTATCAGGTATTAACAAGGCTCCACGTATAGAATATAGATAATGATTGTGTATGTATTGGGTATTAACAAGGCTCCACACATAGAATATAGATACTGATTGTGTATGTATAAGGTATTAACAAGGCTCCACACATAGAATATAGATAATGATTGTGTATGTATAAGGCTCCACACATAGAATATAGATACTGATTGTGTATGTATAAGGTTTTAACAAGGCTCCACACATAGAATATAGATACTGATTGTGTATGTACAAGGTATTAACAAGGCTCCACACATAGAATATAGATACTGATTGTGTATGTATAAGGTATTAACAAGGCTCCACACATAGAATATAGATAATGATTGTGTATGTATAAGGCTCCACACATAGAATATAGATACTGATTGTGTATGTATAAGGTATTAACAAGGCTCCACACATAGAATATAGATACTGATTGTGTATGTATAAGGTATTAACAAGGCTCCACACATAGAATATAGATACTGATTGTGTATGTATAAGATATTAACAAGGCTCCACACATAGAATATAAATACTGATTGTGTATGTACATGTATAAGGTATTAACAAGGCTCCACACATAGAATATAGATAATGATTGTGTATGTATAAGGCTCCACACATAGAATATAGATACTGATTGTGTATGTATAAGGTATTAACAAGGCTCCACACATAGAATATAGATAATGATTGTGTATGTATCAGGTATTAACAAGGCTCCACGTATAGAATATAGATAATGATTGTGTATGTATTGGGTATTAACAAGGCTCCACACATAGAATATAGATACTGATTGTGTATGTATAAGGTATTAACAAGGCTCCACACATAGAATATAGATAATGATTGTGTATGTATAAGGTATTAACAAGGCTTCACACATAGAATATAGATAATGATTGTGTATGTATAAGGTATTAACAAGGTTCCACACATAGAATATAGATAATGATTGTGTATGTATAAGGCTCCACACATAGAATATAGATACTTATTGTGTATGTATAAGGTATTACAAGGCTCCACATATAGAATATAGATAATGATTGTGTATGTATAAGGTATTAGCAAGGCTCCACACATAGAATATAGATACTGATTGTGTATGTATAAGGCTCCACACATAGAATATAGATACTGATTGTGTATGTATAAGGCTCCACACATAGAATATAGATACTGATTGTGTATGTATAAGGTATTAACAAGGCTCCACACATAGAATATAGATACTGATTGTGTATGTATAAGGTATTAACAAGGCTCCACACATAGAATATAGATAATGATTGTGTATTAACAAGGCTCCACACATAGAATATAGATAATGATTGTGTATGTATAAGGTATTAACAAGGCTCCACACATAGAATATAGATACTGATTGTGTATGTATAAGGCTCCAAACATAGAATATAGTTACTGATTGTGTATGTATAAGGCTCCACACATAGAATATAGATAATGATTGTGTATGTATAAGGTATTAACAAGGCTCCACACATAGAATATAGATACTGATTGTGTATGTATAAGGCTCCACACATAGAATATAGATACTGATTGTGTATGTATTGGGTATTAACAAGGCTCCACGTATAGAATATAGATAATGATTGTGTATGTATAAGGTATTAACAAGGCTCCACACATAGAATATAGATAATGATTGTGTATGTATAAGGCTCCACACAGAATATAGATACTGATTGTGTATGTATTGGGTATTAACAAGGCTCCACACATTGAATATAGATACTGATTGTGTATGTATAAGGTATTAACAAGGCTCCACACATAGAATATATAGATACTGATTGTGTATGTATAAGGTATTAACAAGGCTCCACACATAGAATATAGATACTGATTGTGTATGTATAAGGTATTAACAAGGCTCCACACATAGAATATAGATACTGATTGTGTATGTATAAGGTATTAACAAGGCTCCACACATAGAATATAGATACTGATTGTGTATGTATAAGGCTCCACACATAGAATATAGATACTGATTGTGTATGTATAAGGTATTAACAAGGCTCCACACATAGAATATAGATAATGATTGTGTATGTATAAGGTATTAACAAGGCTCCACACATAGAATATAGATACTGATTGTGTATGTATAAGGTATTAACAAGGCTCCACGAATAGAATATAGATACTGATTGTGTATGTATAAGGTTTTAACAAGGCTCCACACATAGAATATAGATACTGATTGTGTGTGTACAAGGTATTAACAAGGCTCCACACATAGAATATAGATACTGATTGTGTATGTATAAGGTATTAACAAGGCTCCACACATAGAATATAGATAATGATTGTGTATGTATAAGGCTCCACACATAGAATATAGATACTGATTGTGTATGTATAAGGTATTAACAAGGCTTCACACATAGAATATAGATACTGATTGTGTATGTATAAGGTATTAACAAGGCTCCACGCATAGAATATAGATACTGATTGTGTATGTATAAGGTTTTAACAAGGCTCCACACATAGAATATAGATACTGATTGTGTATGTACAAGGTATTAACAAGGCTCCACACATAGAATATAGATACTGATTGTGTATGTATAAGGTATTAACAAGGCTCCACACATAGAATATAGATAATGATTGTGTATGTATAAGGCTCCACACATAGAATATAGATACTGATTGTGTATGTATAAGGTTTTAACAAGGCTCCACACATAGAATATAGATACTGATTGTGTATGTACAAGGTATTAACAAGGCTCCACACATAGAATATAGATACTGATTGTGTATGTATAAGGTATTAACAAGGCTCCACACATAGAATATAGATAATGATTGTGTATGTATAAGGCTCCACACATAGAATATAGATAATGATTGTGTATGTATAAGGTATTAACAAGGCTCCACACATAGAATATAGATACTGATTGTGTATGTATAAGGTATTAACAAGGCTCCACACATAGAATATAGATACTGATTGTGTATGTATAAGATATTAACAAGGCTCCACACATAGAATATACATACTGATTGTGTATGTACATGTATAAGGTATTAACAAGGCTCCACACATAGAATATAGATAATGATTGTGTATGTATAAGGCTCCACACATAGAATATAGATACTGATTGTGTATGTATAAGGTATTAACAAGGCTCCACACATAGAATATAGATAATGATTGTGTATGTATCAGGTATTAACAAGGCTCCACGTATAGAATATAGATAATGATTGTGTATGTATTGGGTATTAACAAGGCTCCACACATAGAATATAGATACTGATTGTGTATGTATAAGGTATTAACAAGGCTCCACACATAGAATATAGATAATGATTGTGTATGTATAAGGCTCCACACATAGAATATAGATACTGATTGTGTATGTATAAGGTTTTAACAAGGCTCCACACATAGAATATAGATACTGATTGTGTATGTACAAGGTATTAACAAGGCTCCACACATAGAATATAGATACTGATTGTGTATGTATAAGGTATTAACAAGGCTCCACACATAGAATATAGATAATGATTGTGTATGTATAAGGCTCCACACATAGAATATAGATACTGATTGTGTATGTATAAGGTATTAACAAGGCTCCACACATAGAATATAGATACTGATTGTGTATGTATAAGGTATTAACAAGGCTCCACACATAGAATATAGATACTGATTGTGTATGTATAAGATATTAACAAGGCTCCACACATAGAATATAAATACTGATTGTGTATGTACATGTATAAGGTATTAACAAGGCTCCACACATAGAATATAGATAATGATTGTGTATGTATAAGGCTCCACACATAGAATATAGATACTGATTGTGTATGTATAAGGTATTAACAAGGCTCCACACATAGAATATAGATAATGATTGTGTATGTATCAGGTATTAACAAGGCTCCACGTATAGAATATAGATAATGATTGTGTATGTATTGGGTATTAACAAGGCTCCACACATAGAATATAGATACTGATTGTGTATGTATAAGGTATTAACAAGGCTCCACACATAGAATATAGATAATGATTGTGTATGTATAAGGTATTAACAAGGCTACACACATAGAATATAGATAATGATTGTGTATGTATAAGGTATTAACAAGGTTCCACACATAGAATATAGATAATGATTGTGTATGTATAAGGCTCCACACATAGAATATAGATACTTATTGTGTATGTATAAGGTATTACAAGGCTCCACATATAGAATATAGATAATGATTGTGTATGTATAAGGTATTAGCAAGGCTCCACACATAGAATATAGATACTGATTGTGTATGTATAAGGCTCCACACATAGAATATAGATACTGATTGTGTATGTATAAGGCTCCACACATAGAATATAGATACTGATTGTGTATGTATAAGGTATTAACAAGGCTCCACACATAGAATATAGCTACTGATTGTGTATGTATAAGGTATTAACAAGGCTCCACACATAGAATATAGATAATGATTGTGTATTAACAAGGCTCCACACATAGAATATAGATAATGATTGTGTATGTATAAGGTATTAACAAGGCTCCACACATAGAATATAGATACTGATTGTGTATGTATAAGGCTCCAAACATAGAATATAGTTACTGATTGTGTATGTATAAGGCTCCACACATAGAATATAGATAATGATTGTGTATGTATAAGGTATTAACAAGGCTCCACACATAGAATATAGATACTGATTGTGTATGTATAAGGCTCCACACATAGAATATAGATACTGATTGTGTATGTATTGGGTATTAACAAGGCTCCACGTATAGAATATAGATAATGATTGTGTATGTATAAGGTATTAACAAGGCTCCACACATAGAATATAGATAATGATTGTGTATGTATAAGGCTCCACACAGAATATAGATACTGATTGTGTATGTATTGGGTATTAACAAGGCTCCACACATTGAATATAGATACTGATTGTGTATGTATAAGGTATTAACAAGGCTCCACACATAGAATATAGATACTGATTGTGTATGTATAAGGTATTAACAAGGCTCCACACATAGAATATAGATACTGATTGTGTATGTATAAGGTATTAACAAGGCTCCACACATAGAATATAGATACTGATTGTGTATGTATAAGGTATTAACAAGGCTCCACACATGGAATATAGATACTGATTGTGTATGTATTGGGTATTAACAAGGCTCCACACATAGAATATAGATACTGATTGTGTATGTATAAGGTTTTAACAAGGCTCAACACATAGAATATAGATAATGATTGTGTATGTATAAGGTATTAACAAGGCTCCACGTATAGAATATAGATAATGATTGTGTATGTATAAGGTAATAACAAGGCTCCACACATAGAATATAGATACTGATTGTGTATGTATAAGGTATTAACAAGGCTCCACACATAGAATATAGATACTGATTGTGTATGTATAAGGTATTAACAAGGCTCCACACATAGAATATAGATACTGATTGTGTATGTATAAGGCTCCACACATAGAATATAGATACTGATTGTGTATGTATAAGGTTTTAACAAGGCTCCACGCATAGAATATAGATACTGATTGTGTATGTATAAGGTATTAACAGGGCTCCACATATAGAATATAGATACTGATTGTGTATGTATAAGGTATTAACAAGGCTCCACACATAGAATATAGATACTGATTGTGTATGTACAAGGTATTAACAAGGCTCCACACATAGAATATAGATACTGATTGTGTATGTATAAGGTATTAACAAGGCTCCACACATAGAATATAGATAATGATTGTGTATGTATAAGGCTCCACACATAGAATATAGATACTGATTGTGTATGTATAAGGTATTAACAAGGCTCCACACATAGAATATAGATACTGATTGTGTATGTATAAGGCATTAACAAGGCTCCACACATAGAATATAGATACTGATTGTGTATGTATAAGATATTAACAAGGCTCCACACATAGAATATAAATACTGATTGTGTATGTATAAGGTTTTAACAAGGCTCCACACATAGAATATAGATAATGATTGTGTATGTATAAGGTTTTAACAAGGCTCCACACATAGAATATAAATAATGATTGTGTATGTATAAGGTATTAACAAGGCTCCACACATAGAATATAGATACTGATTGTATATGTATAAGGTATTAACAAGGCTCCACACATAGAATATAGATACTGATTGTGTATGTATTGGGTATTAACAAGGCTCCACACATAGAATATAGATACTGATTGTGTATGTATAAGGTTTTAACAAGGCTCAACACATAGAATATAGATAATGATTGTGTATGTATAAGGTATTAACAAGGCTCCACACATAGAATATAGATAATGATTGTGTATGTATAAGGTATTAACAAGGCTTCACGTATAGAATATAGATACTGATTGTGTATGTATAAGGTAATAACAAGGCTCCACACATAGAATATAGATAATGATTGTGTATGTATAAGGTATTAACAAGGCTCCACACATAGAATATAGATACTGATTGTGTATGTATAAGGTATTAACAAGGCTCCACGCATAGAATATAGATACTGATTGTGTATGTATAAGGTATTAACAAGGCTCCACGCATAGAATATAGATACTGATTGTGTATGTATTGGGTATTAACAAGGCTCCACACATAGAATATAGATACTGATTGTGTATGTATAAGGTATTAACAAGGCTCCACACATAGAATATAGATAATGATTGTGTATGTATAAGGTATTAACAAGGCTCCACACATAGAATATAGATAATGATTGTGTATGTATAAGGTAATAACAAGGCTCCACACATAGAATATAGATACTGATTGTGTATGTATAAGGTATTAACAAGGCTCCACACATAGAATATAGATACTGATTGTGTATGTATAAGGTATTAACAAGGCTCCACACATAGAATATAGATACTGATTGTGTATGTATAAGGCTCCACACATAGAATATAGATACTGATTGTGTATGTATAAGGTATTAACAAGGCTCCACCCATAGAATATAGATAATGATTGTGTATGTATAAGGTTTTAACAAGGCTCCACGTATAGAATATAGATAATGATTGTGTATGTATAAAGTTTTAACAAGGCTCCACGCATAGAATATAGATACTGATTGTGTATGTATAAGGTATTAACAAGGCTCCACACATAGAATATAGATACTGATTGTGTATGTATAAGGTATTAACAAGGCTCCACGCATAGAATATAGATACTGATTGTGTATGTATAAGGTTTTAACAAGGCTCCACACATAGAATATAGATACTGATTGTGTGTGTACAAGGTATTAACAAGGCTCCACACATAGAATATAGATACTGATTGTGTATGTATAAGGTATTAACAAGGCTCCACACATAGAATATAGATAATGATTGTGTATGTATAAGGCTCCACACATAGAATATAGATACTGATTGTGTATGTATAAGGTATTAACAAGGCTCCACACATAGAATATAGATACTGATTGTGTATGTATAAGGTATTAACAAGGCTCCACGCATAGAATATAGATACTGATTGTGTATTATAAGGTTTTAACAAGGCTCCACACATAGAATATAGATACTGATTGTGTATGTACAAGGTATTAACAAGGCTCCACACATAGAATATAGATACTGATTGTGTATGTATAAGGTATTAACAAGGCTCCACACATAGAATATAGATAATGATTGTGTATTATAAGGCTCCACACATAGAATATAGATACTGATTGTGTATGTATAAGGTTTTAACAAGGCTCCACACATAGAATATAGATACTGATTGTGTATGTACAAGGTATTAACAAGGCTCCACACATAGAATATAGATACTGATTGTGTATGTATAAGGTATTAACAAGGCTCCACACATAGAATATAGATACTGATTGTGTATGTATAAGGCTCCACACATAGAATATAGATACTGATTGTGTATGTATAAGGTATTAACAAGGCTCCACACATAGAATATAGATACTGATTGTGTATGTATAAGGTATTAACAAGACTCCACACATAGAATATAGATACTGATTGTGTATGTATAAGGTTTTAACAAGGCTCCACGTATAGAATATAGATAATGATTGTGTATGTATAAGGTTTTAACAAGGCTCCACGCATAGAATATAGATACTGATTGTGTATGTATAAGGTATTATCAAGGCTCCACACATAGAATATAGATACTGATTGTGTATGTATAAGGTATTAACAAGGCTCCACGCATAGAATATAGATACTGATTGTGTATGTATAAGGTTTTAACAAGGCTCCACACATAGAATATAGATACTGATTGTGTATGTATAAGGTATTAACAAGGCTCCACGCATAGAATATAGATACTGATTGTGTATGTATAAGGTTTTAACAAGACTCCACACATAGAATATAGATACTGATTGTGTATGTATAAGGTTTTAACAAGGCTCCACGTATAGAATATAGATAATGATTGTGTATGTATAAGGTTTTAACAAGGCTCCACGCATAGAATATAGATACTGATTGTGTATGTATAAGGTATTAACAAGGCTCCACACATAGAATATAGATACTGATTGTGTATGTATAAGGTATTAACAAGGCTCCACGCATAGAATATAGATACTGATTGTGTATGTATAAGGTTTGAACAAGGCTCCACACATAGAATATAGATACTGATTGTGTGTGTACAAGGTATTAACAAGGCTCCACACATAGAATATAGATACTGATTGTGTATGTATAAGGTATTAACAAGGCTCCACACATAGAATATAGATAATGATTGTGTATGTATAAGGCTCCACACATAGAATATAGATACTGATTGTGTATGTATAAGGTATTAACAAGGCTTCACACATAGAATATAGATACTGATTGTGTATGTATAAGGTATTAACAAGGCTCCACGCATAGAATATAGATACTGATTGTGTATGTATAAGGTTTTAACAAGGCTCCACACATAGAATATAGATACTGATTGTGTATGTACAAGGTATTAACAAGGCTCCACACATAGAATATAGATACTGATTGTGTATGTATAAGGTATTAACAAGGCTCCACACATAGAATATAGATAATGATTGTGTATGTATAAGGCTCCACACATAGAATATAGATACTGATTGTGTATGTATAAGGTTTTAACAAGGCTCCACACATAGAATATAGATACTGATTGTGTATGTACAAGGTATTAACAAGGCTCCACACATAGAATATAGATACTGATTGTGTATGTATAAGGTATTAACAAGGCTCCACACATAGAATATAGATAATGATTGTGTATGTATAAGGCTCCACACATAGAATATAGATACTGATTGTGTATGTATAAGGTATTAACAAGGCTCCACACATAGAATATAGATACTGATTGTGTATGTATAAGGTATTAACAAGGCTCCACACATAGAATATAGATACTGATTGTGTATGTATAAGATATTAACAAGGCTCCACACATAGAATATACATACTGATTGTGTATGTACATGTATAAGGTATTAACAAGGCTCCACACATAGAATATAGATAATGATTGTGTATGTATAAGGCTCCACACATAGAATATAGATACTGAGTGTGTATGTATAAGGTATTAACAAGGCTCCACACATAGAATATAGATAATGATTGTGTATGTATCAGGTATTAACAAGGCTCCACGTATAGAATATAGATAATGATTGTGTATGTATTGGGTATTAACAAGGCTCCACACATAGAATATAGATACTGATTGTGTATGTATAAGGTATTAACAAGGCTCCACACATAGAATATAGATAATGATTGTGTATGTATAAGGCTCCACACATAGAATATAGATACTGATTGTGTATGTATAAGGTTTTAACAAGGCTCCACACATAGAATATAGATACTGATTGTGTATGTACAAGGTATTAACAAGGCTCCACACATAGAATATAGATACTGATTGTGTATGTATAAGGTATTAACAAGGCTCCACACATAGAATATAGATAATGATTGTGTATGTATAAGGTATTAACAAGGCTCCACACATAGAATATAGATAATGATTGTGTATGTATAAGGTAATAACAAGGCTCCACACATAGAATATAGATACTGATTGTGTATGTATAAGGTATTAACAAGGCTCCACACATAGAATATAGATACTGATTGTGTATGTATAAGGTATTAACAAGGCTCCACACATAGAATATAGATACTGATTGTGTATGTATAAGGCTCCACACATAGAATATAGATACTGATTGTGTATGTATAAGGTATTAACAAGGCTCCACCCATAGAATATAGATAATGATTGTGTATGTATAAGGTTTTAACAAGGCTCCACACATAGAATATAGATAATGATTGTGTATGTATAAGGTTTTAACAAGGCTCCACGCATAGAATATAGATACTGATTGTGTATGTATAAGGTATTAACAAGGCTCCACACATAGAATATAGATACTGATTGTGTATGTATAAGGTATTAACAAGGCTCCACGCATAGAATATAGATACTGATTGTGTATGTATAAGGTTTTAACAAGGCTCCACACATAGAATATAGATACTGATTGTGTGTGTACAAGGTATTAACAAGGCTCCACACATAGAATATAGATACTGATTGTGTATGTATAAGGTATTAACAAGGCTCCACACATAGAATATAGATAATGATTGTGTATGTATAAGGCTCCACACATAGAATATAGATACTGATTGTGTATGTATAAGGTATTAACAAGGCTCCACACATAGAATATAGATACTGATTGTGTATGTATAAGGTATTAACAAGGCTCCACGCATAGAATATAGATACTGATTGTGTATTATAAGGTTTTAACAAGGCTCCACACATAGAATATAGATACTGATTGTGTATGTACAAGGTATTAACAAGGCTCCACACATAGAATATAGATACTGATTGTGTATGTATAAGGTATTAACAAGGCTCCACACATAGAATATAGATAATGATTGTGTATTATAAGGCTCCACACATAGAATATAGATACTGATTGTGTATGTATAAGGTTTTAACAAGGCTCCACACATAGAATATAGATACTGATTGTGTATGTACAAGGTATTAACAAGGCTCCACACATAGAATATAGATACTGATTGTGTATGTATAAGGTATTAACAAGGCTCCACACATAGAATATAGATACTGATTGTGTATGTATAAGGCTCCACACATAGAATATAGATACTGATTGTGTATGTATAAGGTATTAACAAGGCTCCACACATAGAATATAGATACTGATTGTGTATGTATAAGGTATTAACAAGACTCCACACATAGAATATAGATACTGATTGTGTATGTATAAGGTTTTAACAAGGCTCCACGTATAGAATATAGATAATGATTGTGTATGTATAAGGTTTTAACAAGGCTCCACGCATAGAATATAGATACTGATTGTGTATGTATAAGGTATTATCAAGGCTCCACACATAGAATATAGATACTGATTGTGTATGTATAAGGTATTAACAAGGCTCCACGCATAGAATATAGATACTGATTGTGTATGTATAAGGTTTTAACAAGGCTCCACACATAGAATATAGATACTGATTGTGTATGTATAAGGTATTAACAAGGCTCCACGCATAGAATATAGATACTGATTGTGTATGTATAAGGTTTTAACAAGACTCCACACATAGAATATAGATACTGATTGTGTATGTATAAGGTTTTAACAAGGCTCCACGTATAGAATATAGATAATGATTGTGTATGTATAAGGTTTTAACAAGGCTCCACGCATAGAATATAGATACTGATTGTGTATGTATAAGGTATTAACAAGGCTCCACACATAGAATATAGATACTGATTGTGTATGTATAAGGTATTAACAAGGCTCCACGCATAGAATATAGATACTGATTGTGTATGTATAAGGTTTGAACAAGGCTCCACACATAGAATATAGATACTGATTGTGTGTGTACAAGGTATTAACAAGGCTCCACACATAGAATATAGATACTGATTGTGTATGTATAAGGTATTAACAAGGCTCCACACATAGAATATAGATAATGATTGTGTATGTATAAGGCTCCACACATAGAATATAGATACTGATTGTGTATGTATAAGGTATTAACAAGGCTTCACACATAGAATATAGATACTGATTGTGTATGTATAAGGTATTAACAAGGCTCCACGCATAGAATATAGATACTGATTGTGTATGTATAAGGTTTTAACAAGGCTCCACACATAGAATATAGATACTGATTGTGTATGTACAAGGTATTAACAAGGCTCCACACATAGAATATAGATAATGATTGTGTATGTATAAGGCTCCACACATAGAATATAGATACTGATTGTGTATGTATAAGGTATTAACAAGGCTCCACACATAGAATATAGATACTGATTGTGTATGTATAAGGTATTAACAAGGCTCCACACATAGAATATAGATACTGATTGTGTATGTATAAGATATTAACAAGGCTCCACACATAGAATATACATACTGATTGTGTATGTACATGTATAAGGTATTAACAAGGCTCCACACATAGAATATAGATAATGATTGTGTATGTATAAGGCTCCACACATAGAATATAGATACTGAGTGTGTATGTATAAGGTATTAACAAGGCTCCACACATAGAATATAGATAATGATTGTGTATGTATCAGGTATTAACAAGGCTCCACGTATAGAATATAGATAATGATTGTGTATGTATTGGGTATTAACAAGGCTCCACACATAGAATATAGATACTGATTGTGTATGTATAAGGTATTAACAAGGCTCCACACATAGAATATAGATAATGATTGTGTATGTATAAGGCTCCACACATAGAATATAGATACTGATTGTGTATGTATAAGGTTTTAACAAGGCTCCACACATAGAATATAGATACTGATTGTGTATGTACAAGGTATTAACAAGGCTCCACACATAGAATATAGATACTGATTGTGTATGTATAAGGTATTATGAAGGCTCCACACATAGAATATAGATAATGATTGTGTATGTATAAGGTATTAACAAGGCTCCACACATAGAATATAGATAATGATTGTGTATGTATAAGGTAATAACAAGGCTCCACACATAGAATATAGATACTGATTGTGTATGTATAAGGTATTAACAAGGCTCCACACATAGAATATAGATACTGATTGTGTATGTATAAGGTATTAACAAGGCTCCACACATAGAATATAGATACTGATTGTGTATGTATAAGGCTCCACACATAGAATATAGATACTGATTGTGTATGTATAAGGTATTAACAAGGCTCCACCCATAGAATATAGATAATGATTGTGTATGTATAAGGTTTTAACAAGGCTCCACACATAGAATATAGATAATGATTGTGTATGTATAAGGTTTTAACAAGGCTCCACGCATAGAATATAGATACTGATTGTGTATGTATAAGGTATTAACAAGGCTCCACACATAGAATATAGATACTGATTGTGTATGTATAAGGTATTAACAAGGCTCCACGCATAGAATATAGATACTGATTGTGTATGTATAAGGTTTTAACAAGGCTCCACACATAGAATATAGATACTGATTGTGTGTGTACAAGGTATTAACAAGGCTCCACACATAGAATATAGATACTGATTGTGTATGTATAAGGTATTAACAAGGCTCCACACATAGAATATAGATAATGATTGTGTATGTATAAGGCTCCACACATAGAATATAGATACTGATTGTGTATGTATAAGGTATTAACAAGGCTCCACACATAGAATATAGATACTGATTGTGTATGTATAAGGTATTAACAAGGCTCCACGCATAGAATATAGATACTGATTGTGTATTATAAGGTTTTAACAAGGCTCCACACATAGAATATAGATACTGATTGTGTATGTACAAGGTATTAACAAGGCTCCACACATAGAATATAGATACTGATTGTGTATGTATAAGGTATTAACAAGGCTCCACACATAGAATATAGATAATGATTGTGTATTATAAGGCTCCACACATAGAATATAGATACTGATTGTGTATGTATAAGGTTTTAACAAGGCTCCACACATAGAATATAGATACTGATTGTGTATGTACAAGGTATTAACAAGGCTCCACACATAGAATATAGATACTGATTGTGTATGTATAAGGTATTAACAAGGCTCCACACATAGAATATAGATACTGATTGTGTATGTATAAGGCTCCACACATAGAATATAGATACTGATTGTGTATGTATAAGGTATTAACAAGGCTCCACACATAGAATATAGATACTGATTGTGTATGTATAAGGTATTAACAAGACTCCACACATAGAATATAGATACTGATTGTGTATGTATAAGGTTTTAACAAGGCTCCACGTATAGAATATAGATAATGATTGTGTATGTATAAGGTTTTAACAAGGCTCCACGCATAGAATATAGATACTGATTGTGTATGTATAAGGTATTATCAAGGCTCCACACATAGAATATAGATACTGATTGTGTATGTATAAGGTATTAACAAGGCTCCACGCATAGAATATAGATACTGATTGTGTATGTATAAGGTTTTAACAAGGCTCCACACATAGAATATAGATACTGATTGTGTATGTATAAGGTATTAACAAGGCTCCACGCATAGAATATAGATACTGATTGTGTATGTATAAGGTTTTAACAAGACTCCACACATAGAATATAGATACTGATTGTGTATGTATAAGGTTTTAACAAGGCTCCACGTATAGAATATAGATAATGATTGTGTATGTATAAGGTTTTAACAAGGCTCCACGCATAGAATATAGATACTGATTGTGTATGTATAAGGTATTAACAAGGCTCCACACATAGAATATAGATACTGATTGTGTATGTATAAGGTATTAACAAGGCTCCACGCATAGAATATAGATACTGATTGTGTATGTATAAGGTTTGAACAAGGCTCCACACATAGAATATAGATACTGATTGTGTGTGTACAAGGTATTAACAAGGCTCCACACATAGAATATAGATACTGATTGTGTATGTATAAGGTATTAACAAGGCTCCACACATAGAATATAGATAATGATTGTGTATGTATAAGGCTCCACACATAGAATATAGATACTGATTGTGTATGTATAAGGTATTAACAAGGCTTCACACATAGAATATAGATACTGATTGTGTATGTATAAGGTATTAACAAGGCTCCACGCATAGAATATAGATACTGATTGTGTATGTATAAGGTTTTAACAAGGCTCCACACATAGAATATAGATACTGATTGTGTATGTACAAGGTATTAACAAGGCTCCACACATAGAATATAGATACTGATTGTGTATGTATAAGGTATTAACAAGGCTCCACACATAGAATATAGATAATGATTGTGTATGTATAAGGCTCCACACATAGAATATAGATACTGATTGTGTATGTATAAGGTTTTAACAAGGCTCCACACATAGAATATAGATACTGATTGTGTATGTACAAGGTATTAACAAGGCTCCACACATAGAATATAGATACTGATTGTGTATGTATAAGGTATTAACAAGGCTCCACACATAGAATATAGATAATGATTGTGTATGTATAAGGCTCCACACATAGAATATAGATACTGATTGTGTATGTATAAGGTATTAACAAGGCTCCACACATAGAATATAGATACTGATTGTGTATGTATAAGGTATTAACAAGGCTCCACACATAGAATATAGATACTGATTGTGTATGTATAAGATATTAACAAGGCTCCACACATAGAATATACATACTGATTGTGTATGTACATGTATAAGGTATTAACAAGGCTCCACACATAGAATATAGATAATGATTGTGTATGTATAAGGCTCCACACATAGAATATAGATACTGAGTGTGTATGTATAAGGTATTAACAAGGCTCCACACATAGAATATAGATAATGATTGTGTATGTATCAGGTATTAACAAGGCTCCACGTATAGAATATAGATAATGATTGTGTATGTATTGGGTATTAACAAGGCTCCACACATAGAATATAGATACTGATTGTGTATGTATAAGGTATTAACAAGGCTCCACACATAGAATATAGATAATGATTGTGTATGTATAAGGCTCCACACATAGAATATAGATACTGATTGTGTATGTATAAGGTTTTAACAAGGCTCCACACATAGAATATAGATACTGATTGTGTATGTACAAGGTATTAACAAGGCTCCACACATAGAATATAGATACTGATTGTGTATGTATAAGGTATTAACAAGGCTCCACACATAGAATATAGATAATGATTGTGTATGTATAAGGCTCCACACATAGAATATAGATACTGATTGTGTATGTATAAGGTATTAACAAGGCTCCACACATAGAATATAGATACTGATTGTGTATGTATAAGGTATTAACAAGGCTCCACACATAGAATATAGATACTGATTGTGTTTGTATAAGATATTAACAAGGCTCCACACATAGAATATAAATACTGATTGTGTATGTACATGTATAAGGTATTAACAAGGCTCCACACATAGAATATAGAAAATGATTGTGTATGTATAAGGCTCCACACATAGAATATAGATACTGATTGTGTATGTATAAGGTATTAACAAGGCTTCACACATAGAATATAGATACTGATTGTGTATGTATAAGGTATTAACAAGGCTCCACGCATAGAATATAGATACTGATTGTGTATGTATAAGGTTTTAACAAGGCTCCACACATAGAATATAGATACTGATTGTGTGTGTACAAGGTATTAACAAGGCTCCACACATAGAATATAGATACTGATTGTGTATGTATAAGGTATTAACAAGGCTTCACACATAGAATATAGATAATGATTGTGTATGTATAAGGTATTAACAAGGCTCCACGCATAGAATATAGATACTGATTGTGTATGTATAAGGTTTTAACAAGGCTCCACACATAGAATATAGATACTGATTGTGTGTGTACAAGGTATTAACAAGGCTCCACACATAGAATATAGATACTGATTGTGTATGTATAAGGTATTAACAAGGCTCCACACATAGAATATAGATAATGATTGTGTATGTATAAGGCTCCACACATAGAATATAGATACTGATTGTGTATGTATAAGGTATTAACAAGGCTTCACACATAGAATATAGATACTGATTGTGTATGTATAAGGTATTAACAAGGCTCCACGCATAGAATATAGATACTGATTGTGTATGTATAAGGTTTTAACAAGGCTCCACACATAGAATATAGATACTGATTGTGTATGTACAAGGTATTAACAAGGCTCCACACATAGAATATAGATACTGATTGTGTATGTATAAGGTATTAACAAGGCTCCACACATAGAATATAGATAATGATTGTGTATGTATAAGGCTCCACACATAGAATATAGATACTGATTGTGTATGTATAAGGTTTTAACAAGGCTCCACACATAGAATATAGATACTGATTGTGTATGTACAAGGTATTAACAAGGCTCCACACATAGAATATAGATACTGATTGTGTATGTATAAGGTATTAACAAGGCTCCACACATAGAATATAGATAATGATTGTGTATGTATAAGGCTCCGCACATAGAATATAGATACTGATTGTGTATGTATAAGGTATTAACAAGGCTCCACACATAGAATATAGATACTGATTGTGTATGTATAAGGTATTAACAAGGCTCCACACATAGAATATAGATACTGATTGTGTATGTATAAGATATTAACAAGGCTCCACACATAGAATATACATACTGATTGTGTATGTACATGTATAAGGTATTAACAAGGCTCCACACATAGAATATAGATAATGATTGTGTATGTATAAGGCTCCACACATAGAATATAGATACTGATTGTGTATGTATAAGGTATTAACAAGGCTCCACACATAGAATATAGATAATGATTGTGTATGTATCAGGTATTAACAAGGCTCCACGTATAGAATATAGATAATGATTGTGTATGTATTGGGTATTAACAAGGCTCCACACATAGAATATAGATACTGATTGTGTATGTATAAGGTATTAACAAGGCTCCACACATAGAATATAGATAATGATTGTGTATGTATAAGGCTCCACACATAGAATATAGATACTGATTGTGTATGTATAAGGTTTTAACAAGGCTCCACACATAGAATATAGATACTGATTGTGTATGTACAAGGTATTAACAAGGCTCCACACATAGAATATAGATACTGATTGTGTATGTATAAGGTATTAACAAGGCTCCACACATAGAATATAGATAATGATTGTGTATGTATAAGGCTCCACACATAGAATATAGATACTGATTGTGTATGTATAAGGTATTAACAAGGCTCCACACATAGAATATAGATACTGATTGTGTATGTATAAGGTATTAACAAGGCTCCACACATAGAATATAGATACTGATTGTGTATGTATAATGCTCCACACATAGAATATAAATACTGATTGTGTATGTACATGTATAAGGTATTAACAAGGCTCCACACATAGAATATAGATAATGATTGTGTATGTATAAGGCTCCACACACAGAATATAGATACTGATTGTGTATGTATAAGGTATTAACAAGGCTCCACACATAGAATATAGATAATGATTGTGTATGTATCAGGTATTAACAAGGCTCCACGTATAGAATATAGATAATGATTGTGTATGTATTGGGTATTAACAAGGCTCCACACATAGAATATAGATACTGATTGTGTATGTATAAGGTATTAACAAGGCTCCACACATAGAATATAGATAATGATTGTGTATGTATAAGGTATTAACAAGGCTTCACACATAGAATATAGATAATGATTGTGTATGTATAAGGTATTAACAAGGTTCCACACATAGAATATAGATAATGATTGTGTATGTATAAGGCTCCACACATAGAATATAGATACTTATTGTGTATGTATAAGGTATTACAAGGCTCCACATATAGAATATAGATAATGATTGTGTATGTATAAGGTATTAGCAAGGCTCCACACATAGAATATAGATACTGATTGTGTATGTATAAGGCTCCACACATAGAATATAGATACTGATTGTGTATGTATAAGGCTCCACACATAGAATATAGATACTGATTGTGTATGTATAAGGTATTAACAAGGCTCCACACATAGAATATAGATACTGATTGTGTATGTATAAGGTATTAACAAGGCTCCACACATAGAATATAGATAATGATTGTGTATTAACAAGGCTCCACACATAGAATATAGATAATGATTGTGTATGTATAAGGTATTAACAAGGCTCCACACATAGAATATAGATACTGATTGTGTATGTATAAGGCTCCAAACATAGAATATAGTTACTGATTGTGTATGTATAAGGCTCCACACATAGAATATAGATAATGATTGTGTATGTATAAGGTATTAACAAGGCTCCACACATAGAATATAGATAATGATTGTGTATGTATAAGGCTCCACACAGAATATAGATACTGATTGTGTATGTATTGGGTATTAACAAGGCTCCACACATTGAATATAGATACTGATTGTGTATGTATAAGGTATTAACAAGGCTCCACACATAGAACATAGATACTGATTGTGTATGTATAAGGTATTAACAAGGCTCCACACATAGAATATAGATACTGATTGTGTATGTATAAGGTATTAACAAGGCTCCACACATAGAATATAGATACTGATTGTGTATGTATAAGGTATTAACAAGGCTCCACACATAGAATATAGATACTGATTGTGTATGTATAAGGCTCCACACATAGAATATAGATACTGATTGTGTATGTATAAGGTATTAACAAGGCTCCACACATAGAATATAGATAATGATTGTGTATGTATAAGGTATTAACAAGGCTCCACACATAGAATATAGATACTGATTGTGTATGTATAAGGTATTAACAAGGCTCCACGCATAGAATATAGATACTGATTGTGTATGTATAAGGTTTTAACAAGGCTCCACACATAGAATATAGATACTGATTGTGTGTGTACAAGGTATTAACAAGGCTCCACACATAGAATATAGATACTGATTGTGTATGTATAAGGTATTAACAAGGTTCCACACATAGAATATAGATACTGATTGTGTATGTATAAGGCTCCACACATAGAATATAGATACTGATTGTGTATGTATAAGGTATTAACAAGGCTTCACACATAGAATATAGATACTGATTGTGTATGTATAAGGTATTAACAAGGCTCCACGCATAGAATATAGATACTGATTGTGTATGTATAAGGTTTTAACAAGGCTCCACACATAGAATATAGATACTGATTGTGTATGTACAAGGTATTAACAAGGCTCCACACATAGAATATAGATACTGATTGTGTATGTATAAGGTATTAACAAGGCTCCACACATAGAATATAGATAATGATTGTGTATGTATAAGGCTCCACACATAGAATATAGATACTGATTGTGTATGTATAAGGTTTTAACAAGGCTCCACACATAGAATATAGATACTGATTGTGTATGTACAAGGTATTAACAAGGCTCCACACATAGAATATAGATACTGATTGTGTATGTATAAGGTATTAACAAGGCTCCACACATAGAATATAGATAATGATTGTGTATGTATAAGGCTCCACACATAGAATATAGATAATGATTGTGTATGTATAAGGTATTAACAAGGCTCCACACATAGAATATAGATACTGATTGTGTATGTATAAGGTATTAACAAGGCTCCACACATAGAATATAGATACTGATTGTGTATGTATAAGATATTAACAAGGCTCCACACATAGAATATACATACTGATTGTGTATGTACATGTATAAGGTATTAACAAGGCTCCACACATAGAATATAGATAATGATTGTGTATGTATAAGGCTCCACACATAGAATATAGATACTGATTGTGTATGTATCAGGTATTAACAAGGCTCCACACATAGAATATAGATAATGATTGTGTATGTATCAGGTATTAACAAGGCTCCACGTATAGAATATAGATAATGATTGTGTATGTATTGGGTATTAACAAGGCTCCACACATAGAATATAGATACTGATTGTGTATGTATAAGGTATTAACAAGGCTCCACACATAGAATATAGATAATGATTGTGTATGTATAAGGCTCCACACATAGAATATAGATACTGATTGTGTATGTATAAGGTTTTAACAAGGCTCCACACATAGAATATAGATACTGATTGTGTATGTACAAGGTATTAACAAGGCTCCACACATAGAATATAGATACTGATTGTGTATGTATAAGGTATTAACAAGGCTCCACACATAGAATATAGATAATGATTGTGTATGTATAAGGCTCCACACATAGAATATAGATACTGATTGTGTATGTATAAGGTATTAACAAGGCTCCACACATAGAATATAGATACTGATTGTGTATGTATAAGGTATTAACAAGGCTCCACACATAGAATATAGATACTGATTGTGTATGTATAAGATATTAACAAGGCTCCACACATAGAATATAAATACTGATTGTGTATGTACATGTATAAGGTATTAACAAGGCTCCACACATAGAATATAGATAATGATTGTGTATGTATAAGGCTCCACACATAGAATATAGATACTGATTGTGTATGTATAAGGTATTAACAAGGCTCCACACATAGAATATAGATAATGATTGTGTATGTATCAGGTATTAACAAGGCTCCACGTATAGAATATAGATAATGATTGTGTATGTATTGGGTATTAACAAGGCTCCACACATAGAATATAGATACTGATTGTGTATGTATAAGGTATTAACAAGGCTCCACACATAGAATATAGATAATGATTGTGTATGTATAAGGTATTAACAAGGCTACACACATAGAATATAGATAATGATTGTGTATGTATAAGGTATTAACAAGGTTCCACACATAGAATATAGATAATGATTGTGTATGTATAAGGCTCCACACATAGAATATAGATACTTATTGTGTATGTATAAGGTATTACAAGGCTCCACATATAGAATATAGATAATGATTGTGTATGTATAAGGTATTAGCAAGGCTCCACACATAGAATATAGATACTGATTGTGTATGTATAAGGCTCCACACATAGAATATAGATACTGATTGTGTATGTATAAGGCTCCACACATAGAATATAGATACTGATTGTGTATGTATAAGGTATTAACAAGGCTCCACACATAGAATATAGCTACTGATTGTGTATGTATAAGGTATTAACAAGGCTCCACACATAGAATATAGATAATGATTGTGTATTAACAAGGCTCCACACATAGAATATAGATAATGATTGTGTATGTATAAGGTATTAACAAGGCTCCACACATAGAATATAGATACTGATTGTGTATGTATAAGGCTCCAAACATAGAATATAGTTACTGATTGTGTATGTATAAGGCTCCACACATAGAATATAGATAATGATTGTGTATGTATAAGGTATTAACAAGGCTCCACACATAGAATATAGATAATGATTGTGTATGTATAAGGCTCCACACATAGAATATAGATACTGATTGTGTATGTATTGGGTATTAACAAGGCTCCACGTATAGAATATAGATAATGATTGTGTATGTATAAGGTATTAACAAGGCTCCACACATAGAATATAGATAATGATTGTGTATGTATAAGGCTCCACACAGAATATAGATACTGATTGTGTATGTATTGGGTATTAACAAGGCTCCACACATTGAATATAGATACTGATTGTGTATGTATAAGGTATTAACAAGGCTCCACACATAGAATATAGATACTGATTGTGTATGTATAAGGTATTAACAAGGCTCCACACATAGAATATAGATACTGATTGTGTATGTATAAGGTATTAACAAGGCTCCACACATAGAATATAGATACTGATTGTGTATGTATAAGGTATTAACAAGGCTCCACACATGGAATATAGATACTGATTGTGTATGTATTGGGTATTAACAAGGCTCCACACATAGAATATAGATACTGATTGTGTATGTATAAGGTTTTAACAAGGCTCAACACATAGAATATAGATAATGATTGTGTATGTATAAGGTATTAACAAGGCTCCACACATAGAATATAGATAATGATTGTGTATGTATAAGGTATTAACAAGGCTCCACGTATAAAATATAGATAATGATTGTGTATGTATAAGGTAATAACAAGGCTCCACACATAGAATATAGATACTGATTGTGTATGTATAAGGTATTAACAAGGCTCCACACATAGAATATAGATACTGATTGTGTATGTATAAGGTATTAACAAGGCTCCACACATAGAATATAGATACTGATTGTGTATGTATAAGGCTCCACACATAGAATATAGATACTGATTGTGTATGTATAAGGTTTTAACAAGGCTCCACACATAGAATATAGATACTGATTGTGTATGTATAAGGTATTAACAAGGCTCCACACATAGAATATAGATACTGATTGTGTATGTATAAGGTATTAACAAGGCTCCACACATAGAATATAGATACTGATTGTGTATGTACAAGGTATTAACAAGGCTCCACACATAGAATATAGATACTGATTGTGTATGTATAAGGTATTAACAAGGCTCCACACATAGAATATAGATAATGATTGTGTATGTATAAGGCTCCACACATAGAATATAGATACTGATTGTGTATGTATAAGGTATTAACAAGGCTCCACACATAGAATATAGATACTGATTGTGTATGTATAAGGCATTAACAAGGCTCCACACATAGAATATAGATACTGATTGTGTATGTATAAGATATTAACAAGGCTCCACACATAGAATATAAATACTGATTGTGTATGTACATGTATAAGGTATTAACAAGGCTCCACACATAGAATATAGATAATGATTGTGTATGTATAAGGCTCCACACATAGAATATAGATACTGATTGTGTATGTATAAGGTATTAACAAGGCTCCACACATAGAATATAGATAATGATTGTGTATGTATCAGGTATTAACAAGGCTCCACGTATAGAATATAGATAATGATTGTGTATGTATTGGGTATTAACAAGGCTCCACACATAGAATATAGATAATGATTGTGTATGTATCAGGTATTAACAAGGCTCCACGTATAGAATATAGATACTGATTGTGTATGTATAAGGTATTAACAAGGCTCCACACATAGAATATAGATACTGATTGTGTATGTATAAGGTATTAACAAGGCTCCACACATAGAATATAGATACTGATTGTGTATGTATAAGGTATTAACAAGGCTTCACACATAGAATATAGATAATGATTGTGTATGTATAAGGTATTAACAAGGTTCCACACATAGAATATAGATAATGATTGTGTATGTATAAGGCTCCACACATAGAATATAGATACTTATTGTGTATGTATAAGGTATTACAAGGCTCCACACATAGAATATAGATAATGATTGTGTATGTATAAGGTATTAGCAAGGCTCCACACATAGAATATAGATACTGATTGTGTATGTATAAGGCTCCACACATAGAATATAGATACTGATTGTGTATGTATAAGGTATTAACAAGGCTCCACACATAAAATATAGCTACTGATTGTGTATGTATAAGGTATTAACAAGGCTCCACACATAGAATATAGATAATGATTGTGTATTAACAAGGCTCCACACATAGAATATAGATAATGATTGTGTATGTATAAGGTATTAACAAGGCTCCACACATAGAATATAGATACTGATTGTGTATGTATAAGGCTCCAAACATAGAATATAGTTACTGATTGTGTATGTATAAGGCTCCACACATAGAATATAGATACTGATTGTGTATGTATAAGGTATTAACAAGGCTCCACACATAGAATATAGATAATGATTGTGTATTAACAAGGCTCCACACATAGAATATAGATAATGATTGTGTATGTATAAGGTATTAACAAGGCTCCACACATAAAATATAGCTACTGATTGTGTATGTATAAGGTATTAACAAGGCTCCACACATAGAATATAGATAATGATTGTGTATTAACAAGGCTCCACACATAGAATATAGATAATGATTGTGTATGTATAAGGTATTAACAAGGCTCCACACATAGAATATTGATACTGATTGTGTATGTATAAGGCTCCACACATAGAATATAGATACTGATTGTGTATGTATTGGGTATTAACAAGGCTCCACACATAGAATATAGATAATGATTGTGTATGTATAAGGTATTAACAAGGCTCCACACATAGAATATAGATACTGATTGTGTATGTATAAGGTATTAACAAGGCTCCACGTATAGAATATAGATAATGATTGTGTATGTATAAGGTATTAACAAGGCTCCACACATAGAATATAGATAATGATTGTGTATGTATAAGGCTCCACACAGAATATAGATACTGATTGTGTATGTATAAGGTATTAACAAGGCTCCACACATAGAATATAGATACTGATTGTGTATGTATTGGGTATTAACAAGGCTCCACACATAGAATATAGATACTGATTGTGTATGTATAAGGTTTTAACAAGGCTCAACACATAGAATATAGATAATGATTGTGTATGTATAAGGTATTAACAAGGCTCCACACATAGAATATAGATACTGATTGTGTATGTATAAGGTATTAACAAGGCTTCACACATAGAATATAGATAATGATTGTGTATGTATAAGGTATTAACAAGGTTCCACACATAGAATATAGATAATGATTGTGTATGTATAAGGCTCCACACATAGAATATAGATACTTATTGTGTATGTATAAGGTATTACAAGGCTCCACACATAGAATATAGATAATGATTGTGTATGTATAAGGTATTAGCAAGGCTCCACACATAGAATATAGATACTGATTGTGTATGTATAAGGCTCCACACATAGAATATAGATACTGATTGTGTATGTATAAGATATTAACAAGGCTCCACACATAAAATATAGCTACTGATTGTGTATGTATAAGGTATTAACAAGGCTCCACACATAGAATATAGATAATGATTGTGTATTAACAAGGCTCCACACATAGAATATAGATAATGATTGTGTATGTATAAGGTATTAACAAGGCTCCACACATAGAATATAGATACTGATTGTGTATGTATAAGGCTCCAAACATAGAATATAGTTACTGATTGTGTATGTATAAGGCTCCACACATAGAATATAGATACTGATTGTGTATGTATAAGGTATTAACAAGGCTCCACACATAGAATATAGATAATGATTGTGTATTAACAAGGCTCCACACATAGAATATAGATAATGATTGTGTATGTATAAGGTATTAACAAGGCTCCACACATAAAATATAGCTACTGATTGTGTATGTATAAGGTATTAACAAGGCTCCACACATAGAATATAGATAATGATTGTGTATTAACAAGGCTCCACACATAGAATATAGATAATGATTGTGTATGTATAAGGTATTAACAAGGCTCCACACATAGAATATTGATACTGATTGTGTATGTATAAGGCTCCACACATAGAATATAGATACTGATTGTGTATGTATTGGGTATTAACAAGGCTCCACACATAGAATATAGATAATGATTGTGTATGTATAAGGTATTAACAAGGCTCCACACATAGAATATAGATACTGATTGTGTATGTATAAGGTATTAACAAGGCTCCACGTATAGAATATAGATAATGATTGTGTATGTATAAGGTATTAACAAGGCTCCACACATAGAATATAGATAATGATTGTGTATGTATAAGGCTCCACACAGAATATAGATACTGATTGTGTATGTATAAGGTATTAACAAGGCTCCACACATTGAATATAGATACTGATTGTGTATGTATAAGGTATTAACAAGGCTCCACACATAGAATATAGATACTGATTGTGTATGTATAAGGTTTTAACAAGGCTCCACACATAGAATATAGATAATGATTGTGTATGAATAAGGTATTAACAAGGCTCCACACATAGAATATAGATACTGATTGTGTATGTATAAGGTATTAACAAGGCTCCACACATAGAATATAGATACTGATTGTGTATGTATTGGGTATTAACAAGGCTCCACACATAGAATATAGATACTGATTGTGTATGTATAAGGTTTTAACAAGGCTCAACACATAGAATATAGATAATGATTGTGTATGTATAAGGTATTAACAAGGCTCCACACATAGAATATAGATAATGATTGTGTATGTATAAGGTATTAACAAGGCTCCACGTATAGAATATAGATAATGATTGTGTATGTATAAGGTAATAACAAGGCTCCACACATAGAATATAGATACTGATTGTGTATGTATAAGGTAATAACAAGGCTCCACACATAGAATATAGATACTGATTGTGTATGTATAAGGTATTAACAAGGCTCCACACATAGAATATAGATACTGATTGTGTATGTATAAGGCTCCACACATAGAATATAGATACTGATTGTGTATGTATAAGGTATTAACAAGGCTCCACAAATAGAATATAGATACTGATTGTGTATGTATAAGGTATTAACAAGGCTCCACACATAGAATATAGATACTGATTGTGTATGTATAAGGTATTAACAAGGCTCCACGCATAGAATATAGATACTGATTGTGTATGTATAAGGTTTTAACAAGGCTCCACACATAGAATATAGATACTGATTGTGTGTGTACAAGGTATTAACAAGGCTCCACACATAGAATATAGATACTGATTGTGTATGTATAAGGTATTAACAAGGCTCCACACATAGAATATAGATACTGATTGTGTATGTATAAGGTATTAACAAGGCTCCACGCATAGAATATAGATACTGATTGTGTATGTATAAGGTATTAACAAGGCTCCACACATAGAATATAGATACTGATTGTGTATGCATAAGGCTCCACACATAGAATATAGATACTGATTGTGTATGTATAAGGTATTAACAAGGCTCCACACATAGAATATAGATACTGATTGTGTATGTATAAGGTATTAACAAGGCTCCACACATAGAATATAGATACTGATTGTGTATGTATAAGGTTTTAACAAGGCTCCACGCATAGAATATAGATAATGATTGTGTATGTATAAGGTTTTAACAAGGCTCCACGCATAGAATATAGATACTGATTGTGTATGTATAAGGTATTAACAAGGCTCCACACATAGAATATAGATAGTGATTGTGTATGTATAAGGTATTAACACGGCTCCACGCATAGAATATAGATACTGATTGTGTATGTATAAGGTTTTAACAAGGCTCCACACATAGAATATAGATACTGATTGTGTGTGTACAAGGTATTAACAAGGCTCCACACATAGAATATAGATACTGATTGTGTATGTAAAAGGTATTAACAAGGCTCCACACATAGAATATAGATAATGATTGTGTATGTATAAGGCTCCACACATAGAATATAGATACTGATTGTGTATGTATAAGGTATTAACAAGACTCCACACATAGAATATAGATAATGATTGTGTATGTATAAGGTTTTAACAAGGCTCCACGTATAGAATATAGATAATGATTGTGTATGTATAAGGTTTTAACAAGGCTCCACGCATAGAATATAGATACTGATTGTGTATGTATAAGGTATTAACAAGGCTCCACACATAGAATATAGATACTGATTGTGTATGTATAAGGTATTAACAAGGCTCCACGCATAGAATATAGATACTGATTGTGTATGTATAAGGTTTTAACAAGGCTCCACACATAGAATATAGATACTGATTGTGTGTGTACAAGGTATTAACAAGGCTCCACACATAGAATATAGATACTGATTGTGTATGTATAAGGTATTAACAAGGCTCCACACATAGAATATAGATAATGATTGTGTATGTATAAGGTATTAACAAGGCTCCACACATAGATTACAGATACTGATTGTGTATGTATAAGGTATTAACAAGGCTCCACACATAGAATATAAATACTGATTGTGTATGTATAAGGTATTAACAAGGCTCCACACATAGAATATAGATACTGATTATGTATGTATAAGGTTTTAACAAGGCTCCACACATAGAATATAGATACTGATTGTGTATGTACAAGGTATTAACAAGGCTCCACACATAGAATATAGATACTGATTGTGTATGTATAAGATATTAACAAGGCTCCACACATAGAATATAGATAATGATTGTGTATGTATAAGGCTCCACACATAGAATATAGATACTGATTGTGTATGTATAAGGTTTTAACAAGGCTCCACACATAGAATATAGATACTGATTGTGTATGTACAAGGTATTAACAAGGCTCCACACATAGAATATAGATACTGATTGTGTATGTATAAGGTATTAACAAGGCTCCACACATAGAATATAGATAATGATTGTGTATGTATAAGGCTCCACACATAGAATATAGATAATGATTGTGTATTAACAAGGCTCCACACATAGAATATAGATAATGATTGTGTATGTATAAGGTATTAACAAGGCTCCACACATAGAATATAGATACTGATTGTGTATGTATAAGGCTCCAAACATAGAATATAGTTACTGATTGTGTATGTATAAGGCTCCACACATAGAATATAGATAATGATTGTGTATGTATAAGGTATTAACAAGGCTCCACACATAGAATATAGATACTGATTGTGTATGTATAAGGCTCCACACATAGAATATAGATACTGATTGTGTATGTATTGGGTATTAACAAGGCTCCACACATAGAATATAGATAATGATTGTGTATGTATAAGGTATTAACAAGGTTCCACACATAGAATATAGATACTGATTGTGTATGTATAAGGTATTAACAAGGCTCCACACATAGAATATAGATACTGATTGTGTATGTATAAGGTATTAACAAGGCTCCACGTATAGAATATAGATAATGATTGTG
This sequence comes from Mimachlamys varia, assembly GCA_947623455.1. Lineage (NCBI taxonomy): Eukaryota > Metazoa > Mollusca > Bivalvia > Pectinida > Pectinidae > Mimachlamys > Mimachlamys varia. The sequence continues at coordinate 9,715,221 of OX392529.1, forward strand.
TATGTATAAGGTATTAACAAGGCTCCACACATAGAATATAGATAATGATTGTGTATGTATAAGGCTCCACACATAGAATATAGATACTGATTGTGTATGTATAAGGTATTAACAAGGCTCCACACATAGAATATAGATACTGATTGTGTATGTATAAGGTATTAACAAGGCTCCACGCATAGAATATAGATACTGATGTGTATGTATAAGGTATTAACAAGGCTCCACACATAGAATATAGATACTGATTGTGTATGTATAAGGTATTAACAAGGCTCCACACATAGAATATAGATACTGATTGTGTATGCATAAGGCTCCACACATAGAATATAGATACTGATTGTGTATGTATAAGGTATTAACAAGGCTCCACACATAGAATATAGATACTGATTGTGTATGTATAAGGTATTAACAAGGCTCCACACATAGAATATAGATACTGATTGTGTATGTATAAGGTTTTAACAAGGCTCCACGCATAGAATATAGATAATGATTGTGTATGTATAAGGTTTTAACAAGGCTCCACGCATAGAATATAGATACTGATTGTGTATGTATAAGGTATTAACAAGGCTCCACACATAGAATATAGATACTGATTGTGTATGTATAAGGTATTAACAAGGCTCCACGCATAGAATATAGATACTGATTGTGTATGTATAAGGTTTTAACAAGGCTCCACACATAGAATATAGATACTGATTGTGTGTGTACAAGGTATTAACAAGGCTCCACACATAGAATATAGATACTGATTGTGTATGTAAAAGGTATTAACAAGGCTCCACACATAGAATATAGATAATGATTGTGTATGTATAAGGCTCCACACATAGAATATAGATAATGATTGGTATTAACAAGGCTCCACACATAGAATATAGATAATGATTGTGTATGTATAAGGTATTAACAAGGCTCCACACATAGAATATAGATACTGATTGTGTATGTATAAGGCTCCAAACATAGAATATAGTTACTGATTGTGTATGTATAAGGCTCCACACATAGAATATAGATACTTATTGTGTATGTATAAGGTATTACAAGGCTCCACACATAGAATATAGATAATGATTGTGTATGTATAAGGTATTAGCAAGGCTCCACACATAGAATATAGATACTGATTGTGTATGTATAAGGCTCCACACATAGAATATAGATACTGATTGTGTATGTATAAGATATTAACAAGGCTCCACACATAAAATATAGCTACTGATTGTGTATGTATAAGGTATTAACAAGGCTCCACACATAGAATATAGATAATGATTGTGTATTAACAAGGCTCCACACATAGAATATAGATAATGATTGTGTATGTATAAGGTATTAACAAGGCTCCACACATAGAATATAGATACTGATTGTGTATGTATAAGGCTCCAAACATAGAATATAGTTACTGATTGTGTATGTATAAGGCTCCACACATAGAATATAGATACTGATTGTGTATGTATAAGGTATTAACAAGGCTCCACACATAGAATATAGATAATGATTGTGTATTAACAAGGCTCCACACATAGAATATAGATAATGATTGTGTATGTATAAGGTATTAACAAGGCTCCACACATAAAATATAGCTACTGATTGTGTATGTATAAGGTATTAACAAGGCTCCACACATAGAATATAGATAATGATTGTGTATTAACAAGGCTCCACACATAGAATATAGATAATGATTGTGTATGTATAAGGTATTAACAAGGCTCCACACATAGAATATTGATACTGATTGTGTATGTATAAGGCTCCACACATAGAATATAGATACTGATTGTGTATGTATTGGGTATTAACAAGGCTCCACACATAGAATATAGATAATGATTGTGTATGTATAAGGTATTAACAAGGCTCCACACATAGAATATAGATACTGATTGTGTATGTATAAGGTATTAACAAGGCTCCACGTATAGAATATAGATAATGATTGTGTATGTATAAGGTATTAACAAGGCTCCACACATAGAATATAGATAATGATTGTGTATGTATAAGGCTCCACACAGAATATAGATACTGATTGTGTATGTATAAGGTATTAACAAGGCTCCACACATTGAATATAGATACTGATTGTGTATGTATAAGGTATTAACAAGGCTCCACACATAGAATATAGATACTGATTGTGTATGTATAAGGTTTTAACAAGGCTCCACACATAGAATATAGATAATGATTGTGTATGAATAAGGTATTAACAAGGCTCCACACATAGAATATAGATACTGATTGTGTATGTATAAGGTATTAACAAGGCTCCACACATAGAATATAGATACTGATTGTGTATGTATTGGGTATTAACAAGGCTCCACACATAGAATATAGATACTGATTGTGTATGTATAAGGTTTTAACAAGGCTCAACACATAGAATATAGATAATGATTGTGTATGTATAAGGTATTAACAAGGCTCCACACATAGAATATAGATAATGATTGTGTATGTATAAGGTATTAACAAGGCTCCACGTATAGAATATAGATAATGATTGTGTATGTATAAGGTAATAACAAGGCTCCACACATAGAATATAGATACTGATTGTGTATGTATAAGGTAATAACAAGGCTCCACACATAGAATATAGATACTGATTGTGTATGTATAAGGTATTAACAAGGCTCCACACATAGAATATAGATACTGATTGTGTATGTATAAGGCTCCACACATAGAATATAGATACTGATTGTGTATGTATAAGGTATTAACAAGGCTCCACACATAGAATATAGATACTGATTGTGTATGTATAAGGTATTAACAAGGCTCCACACATAGAATATAGATACTGATTGTGTATGTATAAGGTATTAACAAGGCTCCACGCATAGAATATAGATACTGATTGTGTATGTATAAGGTTTTAACAAGGCTCCACACATAGAATATAGATACTGATTGTGTGTGTACAAGGTATTAACAAGGCTCCACACATAGAATATAGATACTGATTGTGTATGTATAAGGTATTAACAAGGCTTCACACATAGAATATAGATACTGATTGTGTATGTATAAGGTATTAACAAGGCTCCACGCATAGAATATAGATACTGATTGTGTATGTATAAGGTATTAACAAGGCTCCACACATAGAATATAGATACTGATTGTGTATGCATAAGGCTCCACACATAGAATATAGATACTGATTGTGTATGTATAAGGTATTAACAAGGCTCCACACATAGAATATAGATACTGATTGTGTATGTATAAGGTATTAACAAGGCTCCACACATAGAATATAGATACTGATTGTGTATGTATAAGGTTTTAACAAGGCTCCACGCATAGAATATAGATAATGATTGTGTATGTATAAGGTTTTAACAAGGCTCCACGCATAGAATATAGATACTGATTGTGTATGTATAAGGTATTAACAAGGCTCCACACATAGAATATAGATAGTGATTGTGTATGTATAAGGTATTAACACGGCTCCACGCATAGAATATAGATACTGATTGTGTATGTATAAGGTTTTAACAAGGCTCCACACATAGAATATAGATACTGATTGTGTGTGTACAAGGTATTAACAAGGCTCCACACATAGAATATAGATACTGATTGTGTATGTAAAAGGTATTAACAAGGCTCCACACATAGAATATAGATAATGATTGTGTATGTATAAGGCTCCACACATAGAATATAGATACTGATTGTGTATGTATAAGGTATTAACAAGACTCCACACATAGAATATAGATAATGATTGTGTATGTATAAGGTTTTAACAAGGCTCCACGTATAGAATATAGATAATGATTGTGTATGTATAAGGTTTTAACAAGGCTCCACGCATAGAATATAGATACTGATTGTGTATGTATAAGGTATTAACAAGGCTCCACACATAGAATATAGATACTGATTGTGTATGTATAAGGTATTAACAAGGCTCCACGCATAGAATATAGATACTGATTGTGTATGTATAAGGTTTTAACAAGGCTCCACACATAGAATATAGATACTGATTGTGTGTGTACAAGGTATTAACAAGGCTCCACACATAGAATATAGATACTGATTGTGTATGTATAAGGTATTAACAAGGCTCCACACATAGAATATAGATAATGATTGTGTATGTATAAGGTATTAACAAGGCTCCACACATAGATTACAGATACTGATTGTGTATGTATAAGGTATTAACAAGGCTCCACACATAGAATATAAATACTGATTGTGTATGTATAAGGTATTAACAAGGCTCCACACATAGAATATAGATACTGATTATGTATGTATAAGGTTTTAACAAGGCTCCACACATAGAATATAGATACTGATTGTGTATGTACAAGGTATTAACAAGGCTCCACACATAGAATATAGATACTGATTGTGTATGTATAAGATATTAACAAGGCTCCACACATAGAATATAGATAATGATTGTGTATGTATAAGGCTCCACACATAGAATATAGATACTGATTGTGTATGTATAAGGTTTTAACAAGGCTCCACACATAGAATATAGATACTGATTGTGTATGTACAAGGTATTAACAAGGCTCCACACATAGAATATAGATACTGATTGTGTATGTATAAGGTATTAACAAGGCTCCACACATAGAATATAGATAATGATTGTGTATGTATAAGGCTCCACACATAGAATATAGATAATGATTGTGTATTAACAAGGCTCCACACATAGAATATAGATAATGATTGTGTATGTATAAGGTATTAACAAGGCTCCACACATAGAATATAGATACTGATTGTGTATGTATAAGGCTCCAAACATAGAATATAGTTACTGATTGTGTATGTATAAGGCTCCACACATAGAATATAGATAATGATTGTGTATGTATAAGGTATTAACAAGGCTCCACACATAGAATATAGATACTGATTGTGTATGTATAAGGCTCCACACATAGAATATAGATACTGATTGTGTATGTATTGGGTATTAACAAGGCTCCACACATAGAATATAGATAATGATTGTGTATGTATAAGGTATTAACAAGGTTCCACACATAGAATATAGATACTGATTGTGTATGTATAAGGTATTAACAAGGCTCCACACATAGAATATAGATACTGATTGTGTATGTATAAGGTATTAACAAGGCTCCACGTATAGAATATAGATAATGATTGTGTATGTATAAGGTATTAACAAGGCTCCACACATAGAATATAGATAATGATTGTGTATGTATAAGGCTCCACACATAGAATATAGATACTGATTGTGTATGTATAAGGTATTAACAAGGCTCCACACATAGAATATAGATACTGATTGTGTATGTATAAGGTATTAACAAGGCTCCACGCATAGAATATAGATACTGATGTGTATGTATAAGGTATTAACAAGGCTCCACACATAGAATATAGATACTGATTGTGTATGTATAAGGTATTAACAAGGCTCCACACATAGAATATAGATACTGATTGTGTATGCATAAGGCTCCACACATAGAATATAGATACTGATTGTGTATGTATAAGGTATTAACAAGGCTCCACACATAGAATATAGATACTGATTGTGTATGTATAAGGTATTAACAAGGCTCCACACATAGAATATAGATACTGATTGTGTATGTATAAGGTTTTAACAAGGCTCCACGCATAGAATATAGATAATGATTGTGTATGTATAACGTTTTAACAAGGCTCCACGCATAGAATATAGATACTGATTGTGTATGTATAAGGTATTAACAAGGCTCCACACATAGAATATAGATACTGATTGTGTATGTATAAGGTATTAACAAGGCTCCACGCATAGAATATAGATACTGATTGTGTATGTATAAGGTTTTAACAAGGCTCCACACATAGAATATAGATACTGATTGTGTGTGTACAAGGTATTAACAAGGCTCCACACATAGAATATAGATACTGATTGTGTATGTAAAAGGTATTAACAAGGCTCCACACATAGAATATAGATAATGATTGTGTATGTATAAGGCTCCACACATAGAATATAGATAATGATTGGTATTAACAAGGCTCCACACATAGAATATAGATAATGATTGTGTATGTATAAGGTATTAACAAGGCTCCACACATAGAATATAGATACTGATTGTGTATGTATAAGGCTCCAAACATAGAATATAGTTACTGATTGTGTATGTATAAGGCTCCACACATAGAATATAGATAATGATTGTGTATGTATAAGGTATTAACAAGGCTCCACACATAGAATATAGATACTGATTGTGTATGTATAAGGCTCCACACATAGAATATAGATACTGATTGTGTATGTATTGGGTATTAACAAGGCTCCACACATAGAATATAGATAATGATTGTGTATGTATAAGGTATTAACAAGGTTCCACACATAGAATATAGATACTGATTGTGTATGTATAAGGTATTAACAAGGCTCCACACATAGAATATAGATACTGATTGTTTATGTATAAGGTATTAACAAGGCTCCACGTATAGAATATAGATAATGATTGTGTATGTATAAGGTATTAACAAGGCTCCACACATAGAATATAGATAATGATTGTGTATGTATAAGGCTCCACACATAGAATATAGATACTGATTGTGTATGTATAAGGTATTAACAAGGCTCCACACATAGAATATAGATACTGATTGTGTATGTATAAGGTATTAACAAGGCTCCACGCATAGAATATAGATACTGATGTGTATGTATAAGGTATTAACAAGGCTCCACACATAGAATATAGATACTGATTGTGTATGTATAAGGTATTAACAAGGCTCCACACATAGAATATAGATACTGATTGTGTATGCATAAGGCTCCACACATAGAATATAGATACTGATTGTGTATGTATAAGGTATTAACAAGGCTCCACACATAGAATATAGATACTGATTGTGTATGTATAAGGTATTAACAAGGCTCCACACATAGAATATAGATACTGATTGTGTATGTATAAGGTTTTAACAAGGCTCCACGCATAGAATATAGATAATGATTGTGTATGTATAAGGTTTTAACAAGGCTCCACGCATAGAATATAGATACTGATTGTGTATGTATAAGGTATTAACAAGGCTCCACACATAGAATATAGATACTGATTGTGTATGTATAAGGTATTAACAAGGCTCCACGCATAGAATATAGATACTGATTGTGTATGTATAAGGTTTTAACAAGGCTCCACACATAGAATATAGATACTGATTGTGTGTGTACAAGGTATTAACAAGGCTCCACACATAGAATATAGATACTGATTGTGTATGTAAAAGGTATTAACAAGGCTCCACACATAGAATATAGATAATGATTGTGTATGTATAAGGCTCCACACATAGAATATAGATACTGATTGTGTATGTATAAGGTATTAACAAGACTCCACACATAGAATATAGATAATGATTGTGTATGTATAAGGTTTTAACAAGGCTCCACGTATAGAATATAGATAATGATTGTGTATGTATAAGGTTTTAACAAGGCTCCACGCATAGAATATAGATACTGATTGTGTATGTATAAGGTATTAACAAGGCTCCACACATAGAATATAGATACTGATTGTGTATGTATAAGGTATTAACAAGGCTCCACGCATAGAATATAGATACTGATTGTGTATGTATAAGGTTTTAACAAGGCTCCACACATAGAATATAGATACTGATTGTGTGTGTACAAGGTATTAACAAGGCTCCACACATAGAATATAGATACTGATTGTGTATGTATAAGGTATTAACAAGGCTCCACACATAGAATATAGATAATGATTGTGTATGTATAAGGTATTAACAAGGCTCCACACATAGAATACAGATACTGATTGTGTATGTATAAGGTATTAACAAGGCTCCACACATAGAATATAGATACTGATTGTGTATGTATAAGGTATTAACAAGGCTCCACGCATAGAATATAGATACTGATTATGTATGTATAAGGTTTTAACAAGGCTCCACACATAGAATATAGATACTGATTGTGTATGTACAAGGTATTAACAAGGCTCCACACATAGAATATAGATACTGATTGTGTATGTATAAGGTATTAACAAGGCTCCACACATAGAATATAGATAATGATTGTGTATGTATAAGGCTCCACACATAGAATATAGATACTGATTGTGTATGTATAAGGTTTTAACAAGGCTCCACACATAGAATATAGATACTGATTGTGTATGTACAAGGTATTAACAAGGCTCCACACATAGAATATAGATACTGATTGTGTATGTATAAGGTATTAACAAGGCTCCACACATAGAATATAGATAATGATTGTGTATGTATAAGGCTCCACACATAGAATATAGATAATGATTGTGTATTAACAAGGCTCCACACATAGAATATAGATAATGATTGTGTATGTATAAGGTATTAACAAGGCTCCACACATAGAATATAGATACTGATTGTGTATGTATAAGGCTCCAAACATAGAATATAGTTACTGATTGTGTATGTATAAGGCTCCACACATAGAATATAGATAATGATTGTGTATGTATAAGGTATTAACAAGGCTCCACACATAGAATATAGATACTGATTGTGTATGTATAAGGCTCCACACATAGAATATAGATACTGATTGTGTATGTATTGGGTATTAACAAGGCTCCACACATAGAATATAGATAATGATTGTGTATGTATAAGGTATTAACAAGGTTCCACACATAGAATATAGATATTGATTGTGTATGTATAAGGTATTAACAAGGCTCCACACATAGAATATAGATACTGATTGTGTATGTATAAGGTATTAACAAGGCTCCACGTATAGAATATAGATAATGATTGTGTATGTATAAAGTATTAACAAGGCTCCACACATAGAATATAGATAATGATTGTGTATGTATAAGGCTCCACACAGAATATAGATACTGATTGTGTATGTATAAGGCTCCACACATGGAATATAGATACTGATTGTGTATGTATAAGGTATTAACAAGGCTCCACACATTGAATATAGATACTGATTGTGTATGTATAAGGTATTAACAAGGCTCCACACATTGAATATAGATACTGATTGTGTATGTATAAGGTATTAACAAGGCTCCACACATTGAATATAGATACTGATTGTGTATGTATAAGGTATTAACAAGGCTCCACACATAGAATATAGATACTGATTGTGTATGTATAAGGTATTAACAAGGCTCCACACATTGAATATAGATACTGATTGTGTATGTATAAGGTATTAACAAGGCTCCACACATAGAATATAGATACTGATTGTGTATGTATAAGGTATTAACAAGGCTCCACACATTGAATATAGATACTGATTGTGTATGTATAAGGTTTTAACAAGGCTCAACACATAGAATATAGATAATGATTGTGTATGTATAAGGTATTAACAAGGCTCCACACATAGAATATAGATAATGATTGTGTATGTATAAGGTATTAACAAGGCTCCACGTATAGAATATAGATAATGATTGTGTATGTATAAGGTATTAACAAGGCTCAACACATAGAATATAGATAATGATTGTGTATGTATAAGGTATTAACAAGGCTCCACGTATAGAATATAGATACTGATTGTGTATGTATAAGGTTTTAACAAGTCTCAACACATAGAATATAGATAATGATTGTGTATGTATAAGGTATTAACAAGGCTCCACACATAGAATATAGATAATGATTGTGTATGTATAAGGTATTAACAAGGCTCCACACATAGAATATAGATACTGATTGTGTATGTATAATGCTCCACACATAGAATATAGATAATGATTGTGTATGTATAAGGTAATAACAAGGCTCCACACATAGAATATACATACTGATTGTGTATGTATAAGGTATTAACAAGGCTCCACACATAGAATATAGATACTGATTGTGTATGTATAAGGTATTAACAAGGCTCCACACATAGAATATAGATACTGATTGTGTATGTATAAGGTATTAACAAGGCTCCACACATGGAATATAGATACTGATTGTGTATGTATAAGGCTCCACACATAGAATATAGATACTGATTGTGTATGTATAAGGTATTAACAAGGCTCCACACATAGAATATAGATACTGATTGTGTATGTATAAGGTATTAACAAGGCTCCACACATAGAATATAGATACTGATTGTGTATGTATAAGGTTTTAACAAGGCTCCACGCATAGAATATAGATAATGATTGTGTATGTATAAGGTTTTAACAAGGCTCCACGCATAGAATATAGATACTGATTGTGTATGTATAAGGTATTAACAAGGCTCCACACATAGAATATAGATACTGATTGTGTATGTATAAGGTATTAACAAGGCTCCACGCATAGAATATAGATACTGATTGTGTATGTATAAGGTTTTAAGAAGGCTCCACACATAGAATATAGATACTGATTGTGTGTGTACAAGGTATTAACAAGGCTCCACACATAGAATATAGATACTGATTGTGTATGTATAAGGTATTAACAAGGCTCCACACATAGAATATAGATAATTATTGTGTATGTATAAGGCTCCACACATAGAATATAGATACTGATTGTGTATGTATAAGGTATTAACAAGGCTCCACACATAGAATATAGATACTGATTGTGTATGTATAAGGTTTTAACAAGGCTCCACACATAGAATATAGATAATGATTGTGTATGTATAAGGCTCCACACATAGAATATAGATACTGATTGTGTATGTACAAGGTATTAACAAGGCTCCACACATAGAATATAGATACTGATTGTGTATGTATAAGGTATTAACAAGGCTCCACACATAGAATATAGATAATGATTGTGTATGTATAAGGCTCCACACATAGAATATAGATACTGATTGTGTATGTATAAGGTTTTAACAAGGCTCCACACATAGAATATAGATACTGATTGTGTATGTACAAGGTATTAACAAGGCTCCACACATAGAATATAGATACTGATTGTGTATGTATAAGGTATTAACAAGGCTCCACACATAGAATATAGATAATGATTGTGTATGTATAAGGCTCCACACATAGAATATAGATACTGATTGTGTATGTATAAGGTATTAACAAGGCTCCACACATAGAATATAGATACTGATTGTGTATGTATAAGGTATTAACAAGGCTCCACACATAGAATATAGATAATGATTGTGTATGTATAAGGCTCCACACATAGAATATAGATACTGATTGTGTATGTATAAGGTTTTAACAAGGCTCCACACATAGAATATAGATACTGATTGTGTATGTACAAGGTATTAACAAGGCTCCACACATAGAATATAGATACTGATTGTGTATGTATAAGGCTCCAAACATAGAATATAGTTACTGATTGTGTATGTATAAGGCTCCACACATAGAATATAGATAATGATTGTGTATATATAAGGTATTAACAAGGCTCTACACATAGAATATAGATACTGATTGTGTATGTATAAGGCTCCACACATAGAATATAGATACTGATTGTGTATGTATTGGGTATTAACAAGGCTCCACACATAGAATATAGATACTGATTGTGTATGTATAAGGTATTAACAAGGCTCCACACATAGAATATAGATAATGATTGTGTATGTATAAGGTATTAACAAGGTTCCACACATAGAATATAGATATTGATTGTGTATGTATAAGGTATTAACAAGGCTCCACACATAGAATATAGATACTGATTGTGTATGTATAAGGTATTAACAAGGCTCCACGTATAGAATATAGATAATGATTGTGTATGTATAAGGTATTAACAAGGCTCCACACATAGAATATAGATAATGATTGTGTATGTATAAGGCTCCACACAGAATATAGATACTGATTGTGTATGTATAAGGTATTAACAAGGCTCCACACATTGAATATAGATACTAATTGTGTATGTATAAGGTTTTAACAAGGCTCAACACATAGAATATAGATAATGATTGTGTATGTATAAGGTATTAACAAGGCTCCACACATAGAATATAGATAATGATTGTGTATGTATAAGGTATTAACAAGGCTCCACGTATAGAATATAGATACTGATTGTGTATGTATAAGGTTTTAACAAGGCTCAACACATAGAATATAGATAATGATTGTGTATGTATAAGGCTCCACACAGAATATAGATACTGATTGTGTATGTATAAGGTATTAACAAGGCTCCACACATAGAATATAGATAATGATTGTGTATGTATAAGGCTCCACACAGAATATAGATACTGATTGTGTATGTATAAGGTATTAACAAGGCTCCACACATTGAATATAGATACTGATTGTGTATGTATAAGGTTTTAACAAGGCTCAACACATAGAATATAGATAATGATTGTGTATGTATAAGGTATTAACAAGGCTCCACACATAGAATATAGATAATGATTGTGTATGTATAAGGTATTAACAAGGCTCCACGTATAGAATATAGATACTGATTGTGTATGTATAAGGTTTTAACAAGGCTCAACACATAGAATATAGATAATGATTGTGTATGTATAAGGTTTTAACAAGGCTCAACACATAGAATATAGATAATGATTGTGTATGTATAAGGTATTAACAAGGCTCCACACATAGAATATAGATAATGATTGTGTATGTATAAGGTATTAACAAGGCTCCACACATAGAATATAGATACTGATTGTGTATGTATAAGGTATTAACAAGGCTCCACACATAGAATATAGATAATGATTGTGTATGTATAAGGTATTAACAAGGCTTCACACATAGAATATAGATACTGATTGTGTATGTATAAGGTATTAACAAGGCTCCACACATAGAATATAGATACTGATTGTGTATGTATAAGGTATTAACAAGGCTCCACACATAGAATATAGATAATGATTGTGTATGTATTAGGTATTAACAAGGCTCCACACATAGAATATAGATAATGATTGTGTATGTATAAGGTAATAACAAGGCTCCACACATAGAATATAGATACTGATTGTGTATGTATAAGGCTCCACACATAGAATATAGATACTGATTGTGTATGTATAAGGCTCCACACATAGAATATAGATACTGATTGTGTATGTTTAAGGCTCCACACATAGAATATACATACTGATTGTGTATGTATAAGGTATTAACAAGGCTCCACACATAGAATATAGATACTGATTGTGTATGTGTAAGGTATTAACAAGGCTCCACGCATAGAATATAGATACTGATTGTGTATGTATAAGGCTCCACACATAGAATATAAATACTGATTGTGTATGTATAAGGTATTAACAAGGCTCCACACATAGAATATAGATACTGATTGTGTATGTATAAGGTATTAACAAGGCTCCACACATAGAATATAGATACTGATTGTGTATGTATAAGGTTTTAACAAGGCTCCACGCATAGAATATAGATAATGATTGTGTATGTATAAGGTTTTAACAAGGCTCCACGCATAGAATATAGATACTGATTGTGTATGTATAAGGTATTAACAAGGCTCCACACATAGAATATAGATACTGATTGTGTGTGTACAAGGTATTAACAAGGCTCCACACATAGAATATAGATACTGATTGTGTATGTATAAGGTATTAACAAGGCTCCACACATAGAGTATAGATAATGATTGTGCATGTATAAGGCTCCACACATAGAATATAGATACTGATTGTGTATGTATAAGGTATTAACAAGGCTCCACACATAGAATATAGATACTGATTGTGTATGTATAAGGTATTAACAAGGCTCCACGCATAGAATATAGATACTGATTGTGTATGTATAAGGTTTTAACAAGGCTCCACACATAGAATATAGATACTGATTGTGTATGTACAAGGTATTAACAAGGCTCCACACATAGAATATAGATACTGATTGTGTATGTATAAGGTATTAACAAGGCTCCACACATAGAATATAGATAATGATTGTGTATGTATAAGGCTCCACACATAGAATATAGATACTGATTATGTATGTATAAGGTTTTAACAAGGCTCCACACATAGAATATAGATACTGATTGTGTATGTACAAGGTATTAACAAGGCTCCACACATAGAATATAGATACTGATTGTGTATGTATAAGGTATTAACAAGGCTCCACACATAGAATATAGATAATGATTGTGTATGTATAAGGCTCCACACATAGAATATAGATACTGATTGTGTATGTATAAGGTATTAACAAGGCTCCACACATAGAATATAGATACTGATTGTGTATGTATAAGGTATTAACAAGGCTCCACAAATAGAATATAGATACTGATTGTGTATGTATAAGATATTAACAAGGCTCCACACATAGAATATACATACTGATTGTGTATGTACATGTATAAGGTATTAACAAGGCTCCACACATAGAATATAGATAATGATTGTGTATGTATAAGGCTCCACACATAGAATATAGATACTGATTGTGTATGTATAAGGTTTTAACAAGGCTCCACACATAGAATATAGATAATGATTGTGTATGTATCAGGTATTAACAAGGCTCCACGTATAGAATATAGATAATGATTGTGTATGTATTGGGTATTAACAAGGCTCCACACATAGAATATAGATAATGATTGTGTATGTATAAGGTATTAACAAGGCTCCACACATAGAATATAGATACTGATTGTGTATGTATAAGGCTCCACACATAGAATATAGATACTGATTGTGTATGTATAAGGTATTAACAAGGCTCCACACATAGAATATAGATAATGATTGTGTATGTATAAGGTATTAACAAGGCTCCACACATAGAATATAGATAATGATTGTGTATTAACAAGGCTCCACACATAGAATATAGATAATGATTGTGTATGTATAAGGTATTAACAAGGCTCCACACATAGAATATAGATACTGATTGTGTATGTATAAGGCTCCAAACATAGAATATAGTTACTGATTGTGTATGTATAAGGCTCCACACATAGAATATAGATAATGATTGTGTATGTATAAGGTATTAACAAGGCTCCACACATAGAATATAGATAATGATTGTGTATGTATAAGGCTCCACACAGAATATAGATACCGATTGTGTATGTATAAGGTATTAACAAAGCTCCACACATAGAATATAGATACTGATTGTGTATGTATAAGGTATTAACAAGGCTCCACATATAGAATATAGATAATGATTGTGTATGTATAAGGTATTAACAAGGCTCCACACATAGAATATAGATAATGATTGTGTATGTATAAGGCTCCACACATAGAATATAGATACTGATTGTGTATGTATAAGGTATTAACAAGGCTCCACACATAGAATATAGATACTGATTGTGTATAGAATATAGATAATGATTGTGTATGTATAAGGTATTAACAAGGCTCCACACATAGAATATAGATAATGATTGTGTATGTATAAGGCTCCACACAGAATATAGATACTGATTGTGTATGTATAAGGTATTAACAAAGCTCCACACATAGAATATAGATAATGATTGTGTATGTATAAGGTATTAACAAGGCTCCACACATAGAATATAGATAATGATTGTGTATGTATAAGGTATTAACAAGGCTCCACACATAGAATATAGATAATGATTGTGTATGTATAAGGCTCCACACAGAATATAGATACTGATTGTGTATGTATAAGGTATTAACAAGGCTCCACACATTGAATATAGATACTGATTGTGTATGTATAAGGTATTAACAAGGCTCCACACATAGAATATAGATACTGATTGTTTATGTATAAGGTTTTAACAAGGCTCCACACATAGAATATAGATAATGATTGTGTATGTATAAGGTATTAACAAGGCTCCACGTATAGAATATAAATAATGATTGTGTATGTATAAGGTATTAACAAGGCTCCACACATAGAATATAGATAATGATTGTGTATGTATAAGGTATTAACAAGGCTCCACGTATAGAATATAGATACTGATTGTGTATGTATAAGGTATTAACAAGGCTCCACACATAGAATATAGATACTGATTGTGTATGTATAAGGCTCCACACATAGAATATAGATACTGATTGTGTATGTATAAGGTATTAACAAGGCTCCACACATAGAATATAGATACTGATTGTGTATGTATAAGGTATTAACAAGGCTCCAAACATAGAATATAGATACTGATTGTGTATGTATTGGGTATTAACAAGGCTCCACACATAGAATATAGATACTGATTGTGTATGTATAAGGTTGTAACAAGGCTCCACACATAGAATATAGATAATGATTGTGTATGTATAAGGTATTAACAAGGCTCCACACATAGAATATAGATACTGATTGTGTATGTATAAGGTGTTAACAAGGCTCCACGTATAGAATATAGATAATGATTGTGTATGTATAAGGTATTAACAAGGTTCCACGTATAGAATATAGATAATGATTGTGTATGTATAAGGCTCCACACATAGAATATAGATAATGATTGTGTATGTATAAGGTATTAACAAAGCTCCACACATAGAATATAGATACTGATTGTGTATGTATAAGGTATTAACAAGGCTCCACACATAGAATATAGATACTGATTGTGTATGTATAAGGTATTAACAAGGCTCCACACATAGAATATAGATACTGATTGTGTATGTATAAGGTATTAACAAGGCTCCACACATAGAATATAGATACTGATTGTGTATGTATAAGGTATTAACAAGGCTCCACACATAGAATATAGATACTGATTGTGTATGTATAAGGTATTAACAAGGCTCCACACATAGAATATAGATACTGATTGTGTATAGAATATAGATAATGATTGTGTATGTATAAGGTATTAACAAGGCTCCACACATAGAATATAGATAATGATTGTGTATGTATAAGGCTCCACACAGAATATAGATACTGATTGTGTATGTATAAGGTATTAACAAAGCTCCACACATAGAATATAGATAATGATTGTGTATGTATAAGGTATTAACAAGGCTCCACACATAGAATATAGATAATGATTGTGTATGTATAAGGTATTAACAAGGCTCCACACATAGAATATAGATAATGATTGTGTATGTATAAGGCTCCACACAGAATATAGATACTGATTGTGTATGTATAAGGTATTAACAAGGCTCCACACATTGAATATAGATACTGATTGTGTATGTATAAGGTATTAACAAGGCTCCACACATAGAATATAGATACTGATTGTTTATGTATAAGGTTTTAACAAGGCTCCACACATAGAATATAGATAATGATTGTGTATGTATAAGGTATTAACAAGGCTCCACGTATAGAATATAAATAATGATTGTGTATGTATAAGGTATTAACAAGGCTCCACACATAGAATATAGATAATGATTGTGTATGTATAAGGTATTAACAAGGCTCCACGTATAGAATATAGATACTGATTGTGTATGTATAAGGTATTAACAAGGCTCCACACATAGAATATAGATACTGATTGTGTATGTATAAGGCTCCACACATAGAATATAGATACTGATTGTGTATGTATAAGGTATTAACAAGGCTCCACACATAGAATATAGATACTGATTGTGTATGTATAAGGTATTAACAAGGCTCCAAACATAGAATATAGATACTGATTGTGTATGTATTGGGTATTAACAAGGCTCCACACATAGAATATAGATACTGATTGTGTATGTATAAGGTTGTAACAAGGCTCCACACATAGAATATAGATAATGATTGTGTATGTATAAGGTATTAACAAGGCTCCACACATAGAATATAGATACTGATTGTGTATGTATAAGGTGTTAACAAGGCTCCACGTATAGAATATAGATAATGATTGTGTATGTATAAGGTATTAACAAGGTTCCACGTATAGAATATAGATAATGATTGTGTATGTATAAGGCTCCACACATAGAATATAGATAATGATTGTGTATGTATAAGGTATTAACAAAGCTCCACACATAGAATATAGATACTGATTGTGTATGTATAAGGTATTAACAAGGCTCCACACATAGAATATAGATACTGATTGTGTATGTATAAGGTATTAACAAGGCTCCACACATAGAATATAGATACTGATTGTGTATGTATAAGGTATTAACAAGGCTCCACACATAGAATATAGATACTGATTGTGTATGTATAAGGTATTAACAAGGCTCCACACATAGAATATAGATACTGATTGTGTATGTATAAGGTATTAACAAGGCTCCACACATCAGCAGTTGACCAGCACAATTGATGGAAACTTTCACACAACGGTTATGCAACTATGCAAAGTTGAGTACTGGGAATTAAAAAAAAAATAATTTAAAACCAAAGAATTGAGTTTTCGTCAATGTTTCCATTTTAAATATATTTGTTGACAGCGCTATTAAGCATTAAAATAAAAATGGGGGGTTAGTGTGCTTATTTTTTGTTCCTTTATTATATGTGTAATTTTTCACAGTTTCGGCTTCAAAAATAAAAACTGCTCCAGTTACACTAAATATATGAAAAAAATATAAAAATTGTATAATTATCCACTTTGTAGCATAATATTTCTATAAAAGTGAATATTATAAAGTTGTACAGCAAAAATTAGCTTGCTATAATTAAAAATTGCTAAACATTGATGGTTTTAAGAGATCAATCTAGCATCAAAAGGTGAAATTTTGCCCATTCGGGAAGTGCATAAAATAGACAGAAACACGCATATTCAAAATGGCCGCCAAATTGGTAATTTTTTAAAATTCATGTAAAAAAAGTTCTACAAGCAACAGACACTTATATTTTTGAAAAAAATGTTCAGATGCATATATTCTATTAAAATTGATCATACTTTCTTCAATATAACATAAAATCTTTAAATGAGACATAAACGAGACTTGAACGTGACTGAAACCTCACAAGAGTACATCCTTAAGACGGTGTCGACAGGTCAATATGGCCAGGTGATGTCGACAGGTCAATATGGTGAGGTGATGTCAACAGGTCAGTATGGCCAGGTGATGTCGACAGGTCAGTATGGCGAGGTGATGTCGACATGTCAGTATAGCGAGGTGATGTCGACATGTCAGTATGGCCAGGTGATGTCGACAGGTCAGTATGGCCAGGTGATGTCGACATGTCAGTATAGCGAGGTGATGTCGACATGTCAGTATAGCCAGGTGATGTCGACAGGTCAGTATGGCCAGGTGATGTCAACAGGTCAGTATGGCCAGGTGATGTCGACAGGTCAGCATGGCCAGGTGATGTCGACAGGTCAGTATAGCGAGTTGATGTCGACAGGTCAGTATGCCGAGGTGATGTCGACAGGTCAGTATAGGGAGGTGATGTCGACAGGTCAGTATGGCCAGGTGATGTCGACAGGTCAGTATGGCCAGGTGATGTCGACAGGTCAGTATATCGAGGTGATGTCCACAGGTCAGTATGGCCAGGTGATGTCGACAGGTCAGTATGGCCAGGTGATGTCGACAGGTCAGTATGGCGAGGTGATGTCGACAGGTCAGTAAGGCCAGGTGATGTCGACATGTCAGTATATCGAGGTGATGTCGACAGGTCAGTATAGCGAGGTGATGTCGACAGGTCAGTATGGCCAGGTGATGTCGACAGGTCAGTATAGCGAGGTGATGTCGACAGTATGGCCAGGTGATGTCGACAGGTCAGTATGGCCAGGTGAGGTGATGTCGACAGGTCAGTATAGCCAGGTGATGTCGACAGGTCAGTATAGCGAGGTGATGTCGACCAGTCAGTATGGCCAGGTGATGTCGACAGGTCAGTATGGCCAGGTGATGTCGACAGGTCAGTATGGCCAGGTGATGTCGATAGGTCAGTATGGCCAGGTGATGTCGACAGGGCAGTATGGCCAGGTGATGTCGACAGGTCAGTATGGCCAGGTGATGCCGATAGGTCAGTATGGCCAGGTGATGTCGACAGGGCAGTATGGCGAGGTGATGTCGACAGGGCAGTATGGCCAGGTGATGTCGACAGGTCAGTATGGCCAGGTGATGTGTACAGGTCAGTATAGCCAGGTGATGTCGACAGGTCAGTATGGCGAACCGTGGGCGGATTCGTGGAGTGGTTAACACTCCGGCCTTCCATGCAGGCGGCCGGGATTCGATCCCCGAAATCGTCATACGCATAGAGCATTCAGAGAAAGTGTGTTTCTCTTGCCCACACAACTCCAACAACCCAAGTGGAGTATAAAATGATCTGGGGTGGGTGTTGCAGTATTTGTGCTGTAGCATTCAAGTGAGGTGGCACTCTAAAAGATGCCGTTGGAAACTCGGTCCCACTACAAACAGAACACAATTCATCTCCAGCACACACACATACATGCACACACATATGGAGATATTAGCCGGCTGGTATAAGACAAGTAGTTAGCGCCTGCTAAGGCAGCTCCTGCGAACTCCTCAGAATTGTATATGATAGAACTGTATGTGCTAATTGTATTGATTGTATGAGAATTGTATATCTATGTACTGTAAAGCGCTTTAGGGTGGCTTATGTCAGCTAGATAGGGCGCTATATCAAATGTTGTATATTATTATTATTTGGGAGAATAAAAGATGAATTGATAAGAATATCCAATATTAGATATAGCGCCCTATCTACAGTAGCTAACATATTAAGCTACTTACAGTTCTTATGCAACCAATACAATCGACACTAACAGCTCAAATATTATGCAATTCTGAGGAGCTACCTTATTAAGCGTTTATCGACCTATACCACCTTGCTAATATCTCCCTATATATGGTATGTATGGTATTATGTAAGAATGGATGTATGCATGTGTTTTAAGATGTATATATTGTGTTCTGTTGGTAGTAGGACTTTGCTTCCACCAGCATCTCATATACATGTAGTGCCACCTCACTTGAATTCAACAGCACCAACACAACAACACCCACCCCTGACCATTGTATACTCCTAGGTTGGTGGAGTTGTTTTGGCAGGCTAAACACCTTTCTCTCAATGTTCCATGCGTATGACGATTTCGGGGATCATACTCCGGCCATCAGCGTGGAAAACCGTAGTGTTAATCACTCGACTCATTTGCCTATAAGATATGTTTGTTTGTTTGTTTGGGTGTTACGGCCCATCGACATCTATGACAATTTTTTGACTCGTGCCTTATCCGGGCCTCGAACTCACGATCTCCGGCACCAAATCGCTTAGCCAGAAATACCTGCGGCCGTTACTACTGCGCCAACTCGACATCCCAAAAAAAGAATGTTTTGAAGTCGCAGTGATAGACGGTCCGGTATTCTGACATGATCATAGTGGAAATCGTCTAATATAGTGATGTGAACACCTGGATCGCAATGCATATATTATTATGCAAATATTATTGGAAAACTAGTATATTTTGGGGATGTCGAGTTGGCGCAGTGATAACGACCGCAGGTATTTCTGGCTAGGCGATTTGGTGCCGGAGATCGTGAGTTCGAGGCCCGGATAGGGCACGAGTCAAAAAACTGCCTTCTTTCGTCATTTGTGTTTCCGTGTTACTTATATATATATTTTGTATATACAGTATCATTAAATTGTGTTTTGAATTTGCTCTATAGTTACAATGTAAATATAACGATTTAGTGGTGTTTTTTAATGCTGGTATGAATTAAAATCGGTTAAATCAATATAAATGATATGGATGTAACCGATTTTCATTCATACCGGCATTTGAATTAAAAAAGAAACAACAACTAACGTTCAATCCCTATTTGTGCAACCTTTCGGTAAGCGCTGTACCTGTACTATACCCTTAAAAGTTTTTCGAAAGCTTTAAAACATGGACAGCGCAGCACGAGATCAAACCCACAGGAAAAACAATATTTGAAAAGTTAAAATTTCATATTCAGTTAATTTCTTATCCGTTATATCCATTTCGGTTCCTAGAAAATATTAACTCATTATCATTTTCTATATCATATATGCCGACTGTGTTTTCGTTTGTTTATTTAACAACCATTCAACACATGTAAATTTAGAACAAAACAGTTGTGTAAATTTAATTCAGAATAAATCATACCTTTATGTATAATAATATCCATAGTTATGACACTGGTTATGCTATGAAGTTCTTAGATTAGCAAGGACTGTTGTAAAGTTGAACTGTTGAACTGTTTCCACTAAGGATGATTTAAAGCTGTGGGATGTGTAGCCTATCACGCCTCAGTACAGTTTCCCCTGTTTGTTAGATCGCTACATCTGTATATGATATATTGTATTTTAATAACACAGATTTGTGCTGTAAAAGCATGTTTATTTCGCATGTTGTAAAAAAGATTGCGGAGATTTTACAATGAAAACACAACTGGACAGCACATGTTGACTTACCGAACAAGTGTCTAACATAAAACCTCCATACAATATATCTATCTTATTCTGTATCAACAACACTGATCAGTCTTATTTATCTACAGATCAAATATGCAAGAATTCGTATCTACTTCACAGGGACATGAGAATTCGTTACAGCTAGTCTTGGACCTAAATTAAGATGTTTAGAGCAATTATTCATTTTGTGGGGTTTATATCTTTTGGTCAGTTCTAACTATTGTAACCGTGACCTTGATCTATGACCCTCAGGTCTCAAAAGTATTTACAAGAAAGGCTTCCTGTTTAAGTTTGAGTTTGATAGGCCAAAGGGAACTCAAGTTAGCGCACAGAATATTTTTTTCGGACGACGCCACCGCCGACGACTGACATCACCGCCGACAAAATGATCCCTCTACGTCGACAGGCAACATAGAGCCGGCGACACAGAACCGGCGACACAGAACCGACGACACAGAACCGACGACACAGAACCGGCGACACGGAATCGAAGACACAGACGACACAGAACCGACGACACAGAACCGACGACACAGAACCGACGAAACAGAACCGACGAAACAGAACCGACGACACAGAACCGGCGACGACTGACATCACCGCCGACAAAATGATCCCTCTACGTCGACAGGCAACATAGAGCCGGCGACACAGAACCGGCGACACAGAACCGACGACACAGAACCGACACCGACGACACAGAACCGACGATACAGAACAGACGACACAGAACCGGCGACACAGAACCGACGACACAGAACCGGCGACACAGAACCGACGAAACAGAACCGACGACACAGAACCGACGACACAGAACCGGCGAGGAATGTTCTGAGCTTAGTCAAATCGTCACTATGGTGGAACCTGAATATCGAAAGGTTTTTCAGGGGCTTTTAGTGCTGTCCCATGAAAGTAGATATTCAGACAGACATGATAACCCGAGCCATAAAGACGTGTCATGAACCGTGTCCGGTAGTGCTCTGTGACATAACATCTAACAGATAAACTCACACTTTATATACTGTTACTCCACAACAGCGCCAGTGACAATTGCCAATGGTGTTTTGATTGTTTTTCTCGATTAAACCAAGCTTGGGAGCTTATTCAATGTGATGAAAAAGACTCGAACACGTAGCTACAGAATATGATATTTCAAATAAAGTCCAAACGGCAGAACAAAGTCCCAACGACAAAACAAAATCTCCACGAAAGATCACTGTCCCCACGACAGGCGAAATACCCCCACAACAGAAAGTCCAAGGACAGGACAAACTCCCGCGACAAAAAACCGTCCCCACAACAGAAAACAGTCCCCACAACAGAACATAGTCCCCACAACAGAACATAGTCTCCACAACAGAACATAGTCCCCACAACAGATTATAGTCCCCAAAACAGAACATAGTCCCCACAACAGAACATAGTCCCCACAACAGAACACAGTCCCCACAACAGAACATAGTCTCCACAACAGAACACAGTCCCCACAACAGAACATAGTCCCCACAACAGAACATAGTCCCCACAATAGAACACAGTCCCCACAACAGAACATAGTCCCCACAACAGAACACAGTCTCCACAACAGAACACAGTCTCCAAAACAGAACACAGTCCCCACAACAGAACACAGTACCTACTACAGAACACAGTCTCCAAAACAGAACACAGTCTCTACAACAGAACACAGTCCCCACAACAGAACACAGTCCCCACAACAGAACACAGTCCCCACAACAGAACATAGTCCCCACAACAGAACATAGTCACCACAACAGAACACAGTCCCCACAACAGAACACAGTCCCCACAACAGAACACAGTCCCCACAACAGAACATAGTCCCCACAACAGAACATAGTCTCCACAACAGAACACAGTCCCCACAACAGAACATAGTCCCCACAACAGAACATAGTCCCCACAACAGAACACAGACCCCACAACAGAACATAGTCCCCACAACAGAACACAGTCTCCACAACAGAACACAGTCTCCAAAACAGAACACAGTCCCCACAACAGAACACAGTACCTACTACAGAACACAGTCTCCAAAACAGAACACAGTCTCAACAACAGAACACAGTCCCCACAACAGAACACAGTCCCCACAACAGAACACAGTCCCCACAACAGAACACAGTCCCCACAACAGAACATAGTCCCCACAACAGAACACAGTCCCCACAACAGAACATAGTCCCCACAACAGAACACAGTCCCCATAACAGAACATAGTCCCCACAACAGAACACAGTCCCCACAACAGAACATAGTCCCTATGGCAGAAAAATTAAGTATGAAACAAACATATTTATTTGTAAGGTGCCTCTTACATGTAGGTTCAACTCATTGTCAGAGCATTTCAGATTATTCCCGGAGTTCAGGAAAATTATAAAAACATTGAATGATGGAAGCTGCCTATGTTCCTTACTTTTGCTGTCTTTGTTTTTACTCGATCCATTCTCTATTCGTTTGTTTTCTACTCTTCTTATATACAAATTAAATAAAAGTGTATACTCTTGTTCATTTAGATGTGTTACATTTACTCACAATGTAATTGATGGAGGAGGCATTCTTAGGTGCTTTAAATGGTGACTGATCCTAGTTGTTACTGAACTGCAAAATACGTGTAAGTCAATCCTATGATGATGTTTACATTGAAACTGTTAAGATAGTAAGTATGTGCTGTTTCTTGGGACGATTGATTATCGCTTATATAAAAATTAAGCTTTTGAAAGAAGTTTTACTTAATAGTGGTTCGAATTAAAGAAGTCAGTTAAAGGAATCTTTGTCATGAGATGGATATGCATAAACAGTTATAAAGGTTTTATATGTCTGTGAAATAAACTATTGGCCAACTTGAGTTATCCTACTTTGCCTGGTCGGCTTACGTAACGGCGGCAATTTACAAAATGAATTTGTTCCAAGTGTGACAATAGATATACATGTATATGAATGTTTGCAAACTTGTCCGTACCATTTCGTTAATTAAACAGAAATATTTGTTTTTATTTCCTAAATAAATTGTGTAGCCATCAATATGAGGTATGTGTGTTTCTTCTTTCATCCTTTTACTTTTTGTGTAATTTAATCCTTTTGAGGTCAAAATCAATAGTCTCTAAATTCATTTCAGTGACGTTGTTCATGGCTACTAATGTGATCATCTCTTAAATATAACGGGTTTTTTTACGTTGGATGTATTTTATTGTTGTGACAAAATAACATATTCTTTTTACCTCTCACGAAATAAATAAACCATGGTGTGTTAGTGACACAAATATCAGCAGTGGCATCAAAGGAAAGGTCATTTTTGTGATTAAGAAAATTACAAAAGAAATCCCACCGTTGCCACCAACTCTAACGTACACACTGTCAACAATGAATGTGATTATGTATGTATAGGATGTACACCTTGTTCTTGGGTCTGATTGGATGAGGATGATGATAGGGCAACTTGAGGATGTTTATCAATTACAATAATTTAAGTTTGTAATTTCATTTATTTCACAACAATCGTGAAACAATTTTATTACTTATTTGATCAAGCGCTTTGTAGCCTAGTCAGACTAGTGTCCCATCACGTATTTTGTATTGATTAAGTTGTATTTGTACTTGTTCTTTTAATTCACTTTCCTCTTATATGAGAATGTCCATATCGTAACGTTTGACCCGTCAAATAAATATTGCTGAAATCCACAGGGCACTGTCATTGTGTCAGTTTTATTACGTACAACACAGGCCAGCAGAAATACTACAGATCGCTTCAAAAAATCGAAGACAAAACCCAGAGCATATGCAATCGTAACAGGTGGGTCAAATCTCAATATGTGTGGGGAGGAGGGCAGCATTACAAGACACAGGCTGTCGCATTGGACAAAAACAGAGAAAACTGAAGCGTCAACAAAACCCTAACCCTAACTAGAAAGTGATCAAGCAAGAGGCTAAACATGAACAAAGAACAGATTTACACGAATACCATTGACAAAATCCAAGAGAATAAGTCTATGTGTTTCGAAAGAGTAAGCATCTTCTACTTCTTCGACGCCATCCGCAATGTAATTCCATGTCACATCCAAGTAAATGCCAGGTCCTCAAAGTGAGATACTAGGCATTGTTCTCAATTGAGTTCAGTAATAATCCACTAGACATGCCGGTTAGACTGACTGTGCCTATCATTATCATATCATTGTTCCGTTTTTACTCTTGCTTCATTTCATCAGTTGATACATCATGTGATACATCATGTGATAAATATACATCAGGTGATACAGTATGTGATATGATACATCTGGTGATAAAGTATGTGATATGATACATCTGGTGATAAAGTATGTGATATGATACATCAGCTAATACATCATGTGATACACCATATGATACATCATGTGATACACCATATGATACATCATGTGATACACCATATGATACATCATGTGATACACCATATGATACATCATGTGATACATCATGTGATACATCATGTGATCTATCAGGTGATACATCATGTGATACATCAGGTGATACATCATGTGCACTGATAGTTTCTTTGTATTGTGGTTTGAGTATATTCTATAATATATTTTCACGAGTGCGTCCCACTCGTGAAAATATAAAAAAAAAATCTGCTATACTCGTGAAATATATTTGATATTAAACGGCAAACCATTGAATATCCTCTATTTATTACATTTTTTGCCAGTGAAATATCGAAAATTATTCATTCTATAAAAGTGATATTTTTTACTAGTGAAAAATATCCCTTTTGCTGGTTTGACCAATCAAAACACATCTTACAAACTAGCTTGGGAAAAACTTCAATCTACTCTTCTGTTCAAATTCTGTTTAGCTTAATGACACGAAAGCTTCATTTTATTGCACAGAATTATCAGATCTGTCACCTCATTCGGGAATCTTTCTCTGTAAAAACACAGTGTTTATTTCTAAAATTACCTTGCATTTTAAGAAACCTGTTATGCTATGCAAGTCAGTAGTTCTTATAATGGTATTTAGTATAGTGAAACCTATAATAATGTAGTCAGGGTTATCGCCCCTGAATTGACACATGTTATGTAACAAATGGATGCTGGAGCACACCACGTTTTAGTGCCGTTCCTAGGCCTGACGATCCGCGGTACGAGGTACGATCAACTCAGGACTGATCTACCACACACAGTAGCATCGTTACATTGTGTCAGAAGCGTTTTTCAGTGAAAATGGCGCTATACAAACGCCAGAGTTAGATTGGAACTCAACCAACCTACCAGAGGCGTGGCGGAATTTCCGGCAGCATGCTGGTCTGATTTTTGATGGCCCATTGAAAGAAAAGGACGAGGCCACGAAATGCACGTATCTTTTACTACGGGTTAGACAGAAAGGTAGAGACATTTATACCACATGATACCTGTCTGAGGACGACGGTAAGAAGATAAAATCTTACGATGATCGATTGGAGAACTATGTTGAACCAAAAGCAAACCCTGTGTTTGCTCGTTACAAATTCAATAATATTGTACAGAATACGTCAACGTTTGACGAGTTTGTAACAAAGCTCAAGCTAGCTGTGAAAGACTGTTCGTACATAAATTCAGATGAGATGATACGATATCGTATTGTCTTCGGTGTAGGTTTACAAAAAGTCAGAGAAAAACTTATAAATGAAGGGAAATACTTAACTATGGGCAAGGCAGTGCAAATTGGACAGAGTTACGAGTACGCACAACAGCAGTTTAACACCATGAAGACGGACACAGCGACAGGAACACATGTACAGGACATACATGCTGTATCACACAGACAGACAAAGGGGAACAACTCTGAAAGGAAACATAAACAACAACCACGTGGGCGTGGGTACGTGAACAGTAAGACATTCAATGACAAGAACAACACTAAAGAGTGTGAGAACTGTGGAAGGGAGCATAAGTTTTCTGATGTGTGCCTAGCCAAGGACAGAAGGTGCAAAAAGTGCGATAAATGGAGCCATTTTGCCTTGAAGTGTAGAGACTTGCATGAAGTAATGGGTGGTGATGAAGAATCTGAGTCTGAGTCATCAGATAATGTCTTTATTGATACTATAAGTAGCAATAACCTAAAAGCATGTCAACAATCAAGCCCTTGCCTCCATAAATACAGGCCCCAACTCCTGTCCTTTCACATTTAAACTTGATACAGGTGCCCAGGTAAATGTGTTGCCCAAGAGTGTATTTCACAAAATATGCCAAAATAAGTCCCTGACTAAGCCTGAAAAGCATTTGTCGTCTTATTGCGGTACTCCCATTTAAACACTAGGTCACTGTGACCTACATTGTCAGTATAAAGGTAAGTCCATGAATGCAGAGTTTTATGTCGCAAATCAGGCCTCAGTCCCAATACTTGGTCTACAGTCATGCCTATAAAAGGCTACCCGCGATAAATCGAACGTACTCACTAGCTACAAAGACATTTTTGAAGGAATCGGTCTTTTCCCGGGTGTGTTTACTATCCACATAGACCCAAACATGCAGCCAGTTGTCCACCCACTGCGTAAGGTGCCCGTGGCACTACGTGACAAACTTAGAGTTAGACCGGATGGAGAAGTCAGACTTTATTACTAGAGTAAATGAACAGACCAAGTGGGTCAATTCGCTCGTAGTGGTAGAAAAGTTGTCCGGAAAACTACGCGTTTGTTTGGACCCCCAAGATCTGAACCGAGCCATAAACCGTCCACATTATCCTTTGAGAACTCTTGAGGAAGTTCTCCCTGACCTTAACGGCGCGAGTTTCTCCACAAAGCTTGACGCGCCCTCTGGCTACTGAGCTTTAAAGCCCGATCACGAGTCATCGTTACTAACATTATTTAACACTCCATTTGGCATTAGATCGGCCCAGGACGAATTCCAGCGCGTCATCGATGAAAGTTTCGAGGGACTGAGCGGAGTGTCGGCCTTAGTTGACGACATACTCGTATATGGCAAAACCCGCCATGAGCATGACTTCAACCTACGAACGGTTTTAAACCGATGTCGTACAATAGGCATTAAACTCAACGTTGATAAGCTTGACGTTGGTGTCGATCGCGTTACATACTTTGGACATGTGTTGACCTCACATGGTCTTGAACCAGACCCAACGAAAGTCGCTGCGATACGCGAAATGGAGGCACCCCGTGCCAAGGGTGAGTTAGAAACCATTCTTGGAATGGTGAACTATTATCCAAGTTTGCACCCAATCTCTCTGCGATTACTACTCCGCTTCGTCAGTTATTACCACGCAACATCGAGTTCACATGGCAACAACCCCAAGTAGATGCATTTCAGAAGGTCAAAGATCTTATAACTCAAAGTCCTGGCCCAGTACTATCATACTATGACCCCAAAGAAACCCTAACCCTCCAGGTCGATGCCTCAAAATATGGCCTTGGAGCGGTCCTCTTCCAAAAAGGAAAGCCGGTTACAGTTGCATCTAAGTCCTTGACCCCTACAGAGGTCAATTATGCTCAAATCGAGAAAGAAATGTTTAGTATTCTTTTCGGTTGCAAAAGATTCCATTATTATGTCTATGGTAGACATGTAGATGTGGAACCTGACCACAAGCCCCTCGAAACAATTCTTGAAAAACCCCTTGCAGTTGCACCAGCTCGACTTCAGAGGATGATGTTACAGTTACAAAAATATGATCTGACAGTCAGATATGTACCATGTAAGAAAATCCCAGTCGCAGATACATTGTCCAGAAAATGCCTACCCGCTACATACCCAGAACTCTCAAAAGGTCTGGAAGTCCAAGTACACACGGTTATGTCAAATATGCCAGTTAGCACCCGCAAAATGACTGAACTCAAACTTGCATGTGAATCAGACCAACAAATGTGTGTTCTTAAAAGCACCACACTTGAAGGTTGGCCCGAGTCTAGGAGGGATCGTCCCAATTCCATATTGGAATACTGGAACCACCGTGACGAATTGTCAGTCATTGATGGTCTTATCCTCAAAGGCCCCAAGTTAGTCATACCCAAGAGTATGAGGCCAAATATGCTAGACACCCTTCATAGTGGTCACATTGGTATTGAAAAATGCCGCAGTCGTTATGTTCTGGCCTGGTCAGGTTTGCTTAGAATTCCGAAATGCTAACCCCAAAGAGCCCCTGTTACCACGTGACGTCCCAAAACGTCCATGGCAAATCGTAGCCACAGATCTATTTGCTTGGGATGGACAGGACTTTGTAGTTGTCGACTATTACAGTCGCTATTTTGAGGTAAACAAACTATCCAACCCCTCCTGTGCACAAACAAGCCCGAGATAACAAATGTTCTGAGATGTTTATTGGCCTCCTCCTTTGATAGATGTATCGCTAGAGGGTAAGAAACTGTAAAATAACAAATACAAACTGTGATTACAGATATGAAACTATAAACATATGTGTACATAATAAGTGTTAAACTGACTAATAGTAGACTCATTTGTAGTTCAAAGTATACACTAGTACTGATACAATATACTGGTAAATTAACTAACAAACTGACACAATAAGGCAGGTTTCAAACCGAAACAAATGAACAAAGTGGCACATGCCATTCCAGAATTTACTCCATGCCAATTTTAAAAAAGCCTAGAAAACGAGGTTTAAAGATCATAAGTTTTGTTGACATTACAATTTTCACAATCATATGTTTGTAAAACACTTCCTAAACAAAAACTGAATAGTGTTTCATGAAAACATCGTATATATTGCGAGATATTGTTACTATTTTGAAATTATAGTCCATACATTTGTATTTCACACAATGCCTCGACCATGTGCTTCTTACATCGAACGTAAATGCAAACAATCTAAACAAGAAAAGGTCGTTACCAAGCGCACATGTAAATCACTATTATTACAAAGTTTTACAATAAAGAAAACTTACTCTTTGGAGTACCAAACATTGCAGAAAACGTTGCATTAGATGTAATGCGCACAGAACCAATGTGTGCACTAGCGCACCGGATGTAAACAGAAAACTAAACACAGAACCGGTCCGGATTCAGATCCGGCGATACTATACTAAAATTAGAAACGAAGTCAGGCGACGTGACACCTCCAGTAGCTCAAAGTCATTTTTGCCGGCCATGACATCCCTGAAAAGTTAATCTCGGACAACGGTCCGCAGTACAGCAGTGACAAATTTTCCGACTTCGCGCGTACATGGGACTTCATTCATGAAACATCTAGCCCGCTATACCCGCAGTCTAACGGTTTAGCTGAAAAAACGGTCCAGACGGTCAAGAGAATATTTACAAAAGCTAAAGCTGACAGGAGAGATCCATATCTCGCAATCCTCGAGTTCCGTACGACGCCCCTCGAATGTGATCTATATCCGTCTCAAATGCTCATGGGTCGACGTCTCTGATCAGTCATACCTACATCCGACGTTCAGCTTAAACAGTCTCTCAGAAATCATCAGAAAATTCGCAACAAGCTAAAGCATGCCAAAAGCAACCAAAAATTTCGACCGAGGTTCGCCTTCACTCAGTGACCTTGACATTGGTGAAACAACCCGTATTAAACGTGAAGGTAAATGGCAGAAAGCTCAAGTTGTTAAGCAGAATGACAGAAGGTCGTACACTGTTGCGACACCTGATGGCGGCTTATACAGGCGCAACAGAAGGCATATCCTCAAAACCAATGAAACCCAATTAACCAACCTTAACCTTGATCCTCAAATCCCCTCTACTGGTTATCAGTGTAGCCCTGATAGTAAAGCAGGCCACTGCAAAAGCCCTCTCCCAAACACTCCTGAAGTACAGCCAAACAACCCCCCAACTATACCTGAAGAGCAAGTAATGCCATTCAAAAGCACCCCAAGTACATCTCACGGCTCAGGTCGCGTTGTTAAGCCCAAGAAAATCGAATCAATGTGATTGTCATTAATTGATTGTGAATCATCTGTGAATCAATTTGTTCAATTTCATGCTGGGTTCTATTTTGAATTCATAATTTAGTTATAATTATAAGAGTACAGTCAACTTCGTTTATAACGAATTACTAGGGACCATGAAAAACATTTCGTTATATCAGGAATTCGCTATTCTCGATAACATGGTTTTATGTATAAGCAATGATAAGACATACAGAACTAACGACATGAGTTTATTTTAAATTGATACGTGTATATGAGTACCCAGGTGACCTATTCAAACGCACCGCCGACTCGTGGTCACAAAACCGAGACGTAGCTTTGTTTTGATTGGAATTTGTGTCGATCCAGGTCATTATTTCGTTATTACAGGTAAAAATGCGGATGGGGACTGCAAAATCACTTCGTTGTTTTAGTAAATTCGCTATTTCAGACTTCGTTGTTTCAGTCAAACAATACATAAGATATATAAGAGTGAAAATCGGGACTTTAAATTTACTTCGTTGTTGCCGGAATGTCGTTGTTCCCGACTTCGTTATTTTCGAAGTTGACTGTATACCAAAGAATGGTCTTATGGTATAAAATCTTTAGATGGACAATTTCAAGCTTTTCGCCAGTGACTGTGAATTACGAACAATATAATGCTATAAAATTGTTTCATTTCAAAATAAAAGAGATGTAATGGTATTTCGTATAATGAAACTTATAATAATGTAGTCAGGGTTATCGCCCCTGAATTGACACATGTTATGTTAAAAATGGATGCTGGAGCACACCACGTTTTAGTGTCGTTCCTAGGCCTGACGATCCGCGGTACGAGGTACGATCAACTCAGGGCTGATCTACCACACACAGTAGCATCGTTACACGTTTTAGTGCCGTTCCTAGGTCTGACGATCTACGGTACGAGGGACGATCAACTCAGGACTGATCTACCACACACAATAGCATCGTTACACGTTTTAGTGTCGTTCCTAGGCCTGACGATCTACGGTACGAGGGACGATCAACTCAGGGCTGATCTACCACACACAGTAGCATCGTTACACGTTTTAGTGTCGTTCCTAGGCCTGACGATCTACGGTACGAGGTACGATCAACTCAGGACTGATCTACCACACACAGTAGCATCGTTATACGTTTTAGTGCCGTTCCTAGGTCTGACGATCTACGGTACGAGGGACGATCAACTCAGGACTGATCTACCACACACAGTAGCATCGTTACACGTTTTAGTGCCGTTCCTAGGCCTGACGATCTACGGTACGAGGTACGATCAACTCAGGGCTGATCTACCACACACAGTAGCATCGTTACACGTTTTAGTGTCGTTCCTAGGCCTGATGATACGATCAACTCAGGACTGATCTACCACACACAGTAGCATCGTTACACGTTTTAGTGTCGTTCCTAGGTCTGACGATCTACGGTACGAGGTACGATCAACTCAGGACTGATCTACCACACACAGTAGCATCGTTACACGTTTTAGTGTCGTTCCTAGGCCTGACGATACGATCAACTCAGGACTGATCTACCACACACAGTAGCATCATTACAATTCTATCTGTTTGATAGGAGGAAACTTGTGTCAAACGAAACACGGAGTATCCACAGCGTCTCCAAGTCGCAAAATATAGCAAAAAGTACATGTATTTATAAGAGAACTGGGATAATATCTGACAGTGGTAGGGATAAAGTGTAACTCACACAAGCCTGGATGGCACTGATATTTTATCATCTGGATAAATGGTAACAAAACAACTCATCATTTCCCTCACTTTTCACCATCTTACTGACTGTAGATTCGGCGGTTATCAACATTGCGTAATGGTCTGCGTTGATGACGGGACATCTTCCAGATATTTTACATTATCTCAATAATATGACAAACTTGTTTAAAATATGAAGACAAAAACTTTCTTCATTAAAATCAGTGATCAAAAGAATTTAGTGACGAGTTTTCACATTTTATTGAAATATTTACAGAGATGATTATATTTTGTCCCATCGATGATCGAAGTGTCTAGACTTGCTAGTGTCAAACGTATCTAGACCAAGTATTGTAAACTTGATGTGATGTTTTGCAACAAAAAATGTTATAAACAGAATATCTAACAGTATCTTCAGTAATACGAAATATATTTCACTCGTGTGGCTAATATTTTGATATTTTTCACTCGTGCTGCGCACTCGTAAAAATATCAAAATATTAGCCCCACTTGTTAAATATATTTCGTATAACTGAAACACTGTTGGATATCCTCTATATATTTGAACAATATTTGTCACACCATCGGTATCGATGGCTGTTTTGTAATATGGGGTATAATTATTATGTTTTGATCAGTTGTTTCTCTGTGTAGGTATCACGACATAGGCTTACAAACCGATCTTTTGATTTTTTGCTTTATTTGAAAAATATATCAGATTGCAACATATCACACTTAATGTTGTTTTACTTCGTTTAAATCATGAGAAAACAATTTGCAATCGATCACACGAGGGTAGGCATGTTTGTGCGTAACTATGAAAATATATCAAAGCTTTCTATTGGAAGTATGTTAATCTCTTCACGCGCATTACACCGATACATAGCTGAAAAACATATCAAGGGAACGGTGGTTTTTTTATCTTGTGCACATGTTACTTATATTTGTAGTTTCATCAATATGTATTTCACTGGTATTTTGTTAAACAAGGGACATGCACCAACACCCATTTCGAAACATGGACAAGATATGGGCCAAGGTAAGCTGTTCTAACTACACGTTGTACAGTAGGAAATATTTATTTCTATTCTTCATACATGGTGTACTAAACTTATTTTCTGTTTTAATAACAGAGCGTGCAAAAACACGTTATTTCTAATGTAATAACAGAGCGTGCAAAAACACGTTATTTCTAATATAATAATAAAGCGTGCAAAAACACGTTATTTCTAATGTAATAACAGAGCGTGCAAAAACACGTTATTTCTAATATAATAATAAAGCGTGCAAAAACACGTTATTTCTAATATAATAACAGAGCGTGCAAAAACACGTTATTTCTAATATAATAACAGAGCGTGCAAAAACACGTTATTTCTAATATAATAACAGAGCGTGCAAAAACACGTTATTTCTAATATAATAACAGAGCGTGTAAAAAACATGTTATTTCTAATATAATAACAGAGCGTGCAAAAACACGTTATTTCTAATATAATAACAGAGCGTGTAAAAAACATGTTATTTCTAATATAATAACAGAGCGTGCAAAAACACGTTATTTCTAATATAATAACAGAGCGTGTAAAAAACATGTTATTTCTAATATAATACATGTAACATAGCGATGCGACAAACACAAACTTTTACAGAATACTAACTAACCCCGCGTTATAATATCTGACACAAACTTATCAACCTGTTGCTATATCAATAAATGTTAATCATAGATTCAGGAGCTGAGTCAGGATAACATTTCCCTGATTTAGTGTAGTCATTGGCCTTTAAAGGTGTCGCTGAAGAAAATCGAAGTTTTTTAGATGGTGTATAGTGATTGGAGCCGAAACTCCAGAATCCCTTAGCTCTCTAATTCGCAACTAAGCTGATAGGTTGAGGTGGAAATGGTAGGAGTGAATGATGGACCTTAATAAAGTTACGGTAAGTCTTGTATCTTGAGAATAGGTCTTTTACAATTAAAAAAACACTCCTTTGTATGTATATTCATTTGATTAAGCGCAATCAAGTCTACAGGACATGAGCATACAAGGCTGCCAAGACAAGTTTGAAAGTACCTCTCCCCTAAAATGTTCAGAAGGGATGCCTGAAAACGTGCAAGGTCAACACGCCTCGCAGACTTCGAGATTTGTCCGTGCCAAAGTCGCCAATGTTGTTCATCGTTACGGAGAGCCTCAGAAATCCCGGACCTCGGGAGGTACCTTACCTTGTGATAAACGGAAGCTAACATAAGATATGTTATAGACATTTTAAAAAATCTATAAAAAATCTTTTTGATTGATAGACAAAACGTGAGGAAAGCTTGAAATTGGTTTTGTGCTGGAAGCTGATAAGTCTTGAGAAATACATGTACCTCTCTGAGCCCTAGGATGACCTGCGCAAAAAGGATCTCTTTAAAAATCAAGATTGCCTCTGTAGGAGAGTTGAAACTAGAACTTGTGACGCACTCTGACAACACGTTTTAATGGAGGGCTACGATGATTTTCTCACCTAGAAGTCCAGAGATGAGATCAAGCATTCAGATTGGGAGGCAAAGGTTGCAATTGTTCGACCTAATCGCACAGCCTACACAACCCCTCGAAGAAACGTCCAGTACTTTAGACATATATTCGTATAAATGAAGTAACCTGCACATCAATAACAAATATGAAAAAGAAACATTTGCGAAAAAATTAAATTAGATATTGCTTAGTCAGCAGTGTTGTTATTTATTCATGCTTTTTTATATAGGTACCCAAACGATTTGCTTTCAAAATTAATGGCATGTCAAATGATTGTTTAATAAAAGCTGACAGATTTGGGAAGTGGCTAAACATGCAGTGCTGCAGTTAGGAGCAGCAGATTAAGTTTGGCATACTGATCACATCTCACAACATATGCACATCTCACAAGATGTAAACCTCTCACAAAATATATACCTCTCACAAAATATATACCTCTCACAACATATATACCTCTCACAACATATACACATCTCACAAAATATACACCTCTCACAAAATATACACCTCTCACAACATATATACCTCTCACAACATATACACATCTCACAAAATATACACCTCTCACAACATATATACCTCTCACAACATATACACATCTCACAAAATATATACCTCTCACAAAATATACACCTCTCACAAAATATATACCTCTCACAACATATACACATCTCACAAAATATATACCTCTCACAACATATACACCTCTCACAAAATAAATACCTCTCACAAAATATACACCTCTCACAAAATACATACCTCTCACAAAATATACACCTCTCACAAAATATATACCTCTCACAAAATATATACCTCTCACAAAATATACACCTCTCACAAAATATATACCTCTCACAAAATACATACCTCTCACAAAATATACACCTCTCACAAAATATATACCTCTCACAAAATATATACCTCTCACAAAATATACACCTCTCACAAAATATATACCTCTCACAACATATACACCTCTCACAAAATACATACCTCTCACAAAATATACACCTCTCACAAAATATATACCTCTCACAAAATATATACCTCTCACAAAATATACACCTCTCACAAAATATATACCTCTCACAAAATATATACCTCTCACAAAATATACACCTCTCACAAAATACATACCTCTCACAAAATATACACCTCTCACAAAATATATACCTCTCACAAAATATACACCTCTCACAAAATATACACCTCTCACAAAATACATACCTCTCACAAAATATACACCTCTCACAAAATATACACCTCTCACAAAATATATACCTCTCACAAAATATACACCTC
This sequence comes from Mimachlamys varia, assembly GCA_947623455.1. NCBI lineage: Eukaryota > Metazoa > Mollusca > Bivalvia > Pectinida > Pectinidae > Mimachlamys > Mimachlamys varia. Next base: position 9,753,043 of record OX392529.1, read on the forward strand.
TCACAAAATATATACCTCTCACAACATATACACCTCTCACAAAATATATACCTCTCACAAAATACACACCTCTCACAAAATATACACCTCTCACAAAATACATACCTCTCACAAAATATACACCTCTCACAAAATATATACCTCTCACAAAATATACACATCTCACAACATATACACATCTCACAAAATATACACCTCTCACAAAATATACACCTCTCACAAAATATACACCTCTCACAAAATATATACCTCTCACAACATATACACATCTCACAACATATACACCTCTCACAAAATATACACCTCTCACAAAATATATACCTCTCACAAAATATATACCTCTCACAAAATAAACACCTCTCACAACATATACACATCTCACAAAATAAATACCTCTCACAAAATATACACCTCTCACAAAATACATACCTCTCACAAAATATACACCTCTCACAACATATACACATCTCACAAAATACATACCTCTCACAAAATATACACCTCTCACAAAATATATACCTCTCACAACATATACACATCTCACAAAATACATACCTCTCACAAAATACATACCTCTCACAAAATATACACCTCTCACAACATATACACCTCTCACAAAATATATACCTCTCACAAAATATACACCTCTCACAAAATATATACCTCTCACAACATATACACATCTCACAACATATACACCTCTCACAAAATATACACCTCTCACAAAATATACACCTCTCACAAAATATATACCTCTCACAAAATATACACCTCTCACAAAATATATACCTCTCACAACATATACACATCTCACAAAATACATACCTCTCACAAAATATACACCTCTCACAAAATATACACCTCTCACAAAATATATACCTCTCACAAAATATACACCTCTCACAAAATATATACCTCTCACAACATATACACATCTCACAAAATACATACCTCTCACAAAATATACACCTCTCACAAAATATATACCTCTCACAAAATATACACATCTCACAACATATACACATCTCACAACATATACACATCTCACAACATATACACATCTCACAAAATATATACCTCTCACAAAATATACACCTCTCACAAAATATACACCTCTCACAAAATATATACATCTCACAAAATATATACCTCTCACAAAATATATACCTCTCACAAAATATATACCTCTCACAAAATATATACCTCTCACAACATATACACCTCTCACAAAATATATACCTCTCGAAAAATATATACCTCTCACAAAATATATACCTCTCACAAAATATATACCTCTCACAAAATATATACCTCTCACAACATATACACCTCTCACAAAATATATACCTCTCACAAAATATATACCTCTCACAAAATATATACCTCTCACAAAATATACACCTCTCACAATATATTTAACTCTTACAAAATATATACATATAAAATATACCTCTCACAAAATATACACCTCTCACACAATATATAACTCTCACAAAATAAACACCTCTCACAAAATATATACCTCTCACACAATAAACACCTCTCACAAGATATATACATCTCACAAGATATATACCTCTCACACATAAGGCGCCTCAGACGTATCTTACAACACATTAGCCGCGTCTCACTTGTTTGCAACCTCTCACACATTACATGTAACCACCTCTCACACATTACATGTAACCACCTCTCACACATTACATGTAACCACCTCTCACACATTACATGTAACCACCTCTCACACATTAACCACCTCTCACACATTACATGTAACCACCGCTCACACATTAACCACCTCTCACACATTACATGTAACCACCTCTCACACAGTAACCACCTCTCACACATTAACAACCTCTCACACATTAACCACCTCTCACACATTAACCACCTCTCACACATTAACAACCTCTCACACATTTACCACCTCTCACACAATAACCACTCTCACACATTAACCACCTCTCACACATTAACCACCTCTCACACATTAACCACCTCTCACACATTAACCACCTCTCACACATTAACCACCTCTCACACATTAACAACCTCTCACACATTAACCACCTCTCACACATTAACCACCTCTCACACATTAACCACCTCTCACACATTAACCACCTCTCACACATTACATGTAACCACCTCTCACACATTAACCACCTCTCACACATTAACCACCTCTCACACATTAACCACCTCTCACACATTAACCACCTCTCACACATTAACCACCTCTCACACATTTACCACCTCTCACACATTACATGTAACCACCTCTCACACATTACATGTTACCACCTCTCACACATTAACCACCTCTCACACATTAACCACCTCTCACACATTACATGTTACCACCTCTCACACATTAACCACCTCTCACACATTAACCACCTCTCACACATTAACCACCTCTCACACATTAACCACCTCTCACACATTAACCACCTCTCACACATTAACCACCTCTCACACATTAACCACCTCTCACACATTAACCACCTCTCACACATTACATGTAACCACCGCTCACACATTAACCACCTCTCACACATTAACAACCTCTCACACATTACATGTAACCATCTCTCACACATTAACCACCGCTCACACATTAACCACCTCTCACACATTAACAACCTCGCACACATTAACCACCTCTCACACATTTACCACCTCTCACACATTAACCACCTCTCACACATTAACCATCTCTCACACATTAACCACCTCTCACACATTAACCACCTCTCACACATTAACCACCTCTCACACATTAACCACCTCTCACACATTACATGTAACCACCGCTCACACATTAACCACCTCTCACACATTAACAACCTCTCACACATTAACCACCGCTCACACATTAACCACCTCTCACACATTAACCACCTCTCACACATTAACCACCTCTCACACATTAACCACCTCTCACACATTAACCACCTCTCACACATTAACAACATCTCACACATTAACCACCTCTCACACATTAACCACCTCTCACACATTAACCACCTCTCACACATTACATGTAACCACCTCTCACACATTAACAACCTCTCACACATTACATGTAACCACCTCTCACACATTAACCACCTCTCACACATTAACAACCTCTCACACATTACATGTAACCACCTCTCACACATTAACCACCTCTCACACATGTAACCACCTCTCACACATTAACCACCTCTCACACATTAACCACCTCTCACACATTAACCACCTCTCACACATTAACCACCTCTCACACATTAACCACCTCTCACACATTAACCACCTCTCACACATTAACCACCTCTCACACATTAACCACCTCTCACACATTAACCACCTCTCACACATTAACCACCTCTCACACATTAACCACCTCTCACACATTAACCACCTCTCACACATTTACCACCTCTCACACATTAACCACCTCTCACACATTTACCACCTCTCACACATTAACCACCTCTCACACATTACATGTAACCACCTCTCACACATTAACCACCTCTCACACATTAACCACCTCTCACACATTACATGTAACCACCTCTCACACATTAACCACCTCTCACACATTAACCACCTCTCACACATTAACCATCTCTCACACATTAACCACCTCTCACACATTAACCACCTCTCACACATTACATGTAACCACCTCTCACACATTAACCACCTCTCACACATTAACCACCTCTCACACATTACATGTAACCACCTCTCACACATTAACCACCTCTCACACATTAACCACCTCTCACACATTAACCACCTCTCACACATTAACCACCTCTCACACATTAACCACCTCTCACACATTAACCACCTCTCACACATTAACCACCTCTCACACATTAACCACCTCTCACACATTAACCACCTCTCACACATTAACCACCTCTCACACATTTACCACCTCTCACACATTAACCACCTCTCACACATTAACCACCTCTCACACATTAACCACCTCTCACACATTACATGTAACCACCTCTCACACATTAACCACCTCTCACACATTAACCACCTCTCACACATTACATGTAACCACCTCTCACACATTAACCACCTCTCACACATTAACCACCTCTCACACATTAACCACCTCTCACACATTAACCACCTCTCACACATTAACCACCTCTCACACATTAACCACCTCTCACACATTAACCACCTCTCACACATTAACCACCTCTCACACATTACATGTAACCACCTCTCACACATTAACCACCTCTCACACATTAACCACCTCTCACACATTAACCACCTCTCACACATTAACCACCTCTCACACATTAACCACCTCTCACACATTTACCACCTCTCACACATTAACCACCTCTCACACATTAACCACCTCTCACACATTAACCACCTCTCACACATTACATGTAACCACCTCTCACACATTAACCACCTCTCACACATTAACCACCTCTCACACATTAACCACCTCTCACACATTAACCACCTCTCACACATTAACCACCTCTCACACATTAACCACCTCTCACACATTAACCACCTCTCACACATTAACCACCTCTCACACATTAACCACCTCTCACACATTAACCACCTCTCACACATTAACAACCTCTCACACATTAACCACCTCTCACACATTAACAACCTCTCACACATTAACCACCTCTCACACATTAACCACCTCTCACACATTAACAACCTCTCACACATTAACAACCTCTCACACATTAACCACCTCTCACACATTACATGTAACCACCTCTCACACATTAACAACATCTCACACATTAACCACCTCTCACACATTAACCACCTCTCACACATTAACAACCTCTCACACATTAACCACCTCTCACACATTAACAACCTCTCACACATTAACAACCTCTCACACATTAACCACCTCTCACACATTACATGTAACCACCTCTCACACATTAACCACCTCTCACACATTAACAACCTCTCACACATTAACCACCTCTCACACATTAACCACCTCTCACACATTAACAACCTCTCACACATTACATGTAACCACCTCTCACACATTAACAACATCTCACACATTAACCACCTCTCACACATTAACCACCTCTCACACATTAACCACCCCTCACACATTAACCACCTCTCACACATTAACCACCTCTCACACATTAACCACCTCTCACACATTAACAACCTCTCACACATTAACAACCTCTCACACATTAACCACCTCTCACACATTAACCACCTCTCACACATTAACAACCTCTCACACATTACATGTAACCATCTCTCACACATTAACCACCTCTCACACATTAACCACCTCTCACACATTAACCACCTCTCACACATTAACCACCTCTCACACATTAACCACCTCTCACACATTAACCACCTCTCACACATTAACCACCTCTCACACATTAACCACCTCTCACACATTAACCACCTCTCACACATTAACCACCTCTCTCTCATTAACCACCTCTCACACATTAACCACCTCTCACACATTAACCACCTCTCACACATTAACCACCTCTCTCTCATTAACCACCTCTCACACATTAACCACCTCTCTCTCATTAACCACCTCTCACACATTAACAACCTCTCACACATTAACCACCTCTCTCTCATTAACCACCTCTCACACATTAACAACCTCTCACACATTAACCACCTCTCTCTCATTAACCACCTCTCACACATTAACCACCTCTCACACATTACATGTAACCACCTCTCACACATTAACAACCTCTCATACATTAACCACCTCTCACACATTAACCACCTCTCACACATTAACCACCTCTCACACATTAACCACCTCTCACACATTAACCACCTCTCACACATTTACCACCTCTCACACATTAACCACCTCTCACACATTAACCACCTCTCACACATTAACCACCTCTCACACATTTGACTCTTCTTACACATTTGATACATCTAACATATTAGCTGCCTCTCCTACATTGCTTATCAGACATTGGCTCCCTTTCACACTTTCCCCCTTTCACACCATGCCCCTCTCACAAATTGGCCACCTCTCACACTTTCCCTCCTCGTACGTTGTCCCGTCTAACATAGGACCCCCTCTCACACGTTGCCCCTCTTACACGTTGCCACGTCTCACACTTTGCCCCTTTCACAGTTTCTCCTCTCAAACATTGGCCATCTCTCACAATTTTCCCCTTTCACACGTTGCCCCCTCTCACACTTCCCCTTTCACATGTTGCCCCCTCTCAGAAGTTGCCTCCTCTCACACTTTGTCCCTCTCACACGTTGCCCCTTTCATGCATTGCCCGCCTCTCACATTTTGCCTTCTCTCACACTTTTCCCCTCCCACACCTTCCCCTCTCACTCATTGCCCGCCTCTCACATTTTGCCTTCTCTCACACTTTCCCCCTCCCACACCTTCCCCTCTCACTCATTGGCCGTCTCTCACACTGTGCCCCCTTTCACACGCTGATTGTCTCTCACACGTTAGATAGAAACCTCTAAACACAGTTTGATACCGCGGGAATCAATGTGTACGCTATGAAAGAGCTATATCCAGTCAAACAAATGTCCCTATCGTATGATATAGACACTTGAATGGTTTCATTTATTGTGCAACTTAAAATTATCCCATGCTGCATCTTGAGACAAAGTCACCTTATTCAGGAATCTCTAACCAAATACATTTTATGACTGAATATATTGATAAAATGCATGTGATCACAAAGAATTTGGTATATTACATTTACATAACCATATTTGAGCCAAACTTTGTTGTTTTCTGTTGTTTTGAACTCTAACAGTATCTGCCTATTTAGACCCGCTAATACTATTTGCATGTAATACAAAGCTTCGAGGGGCCGATAGTCTACCAATAGTTAAACACTAATTAATGTAACACTTCGAGGGCCGATAGTCTACCAATAGTTAAACACTTATATTTACATTTGCGCTGCAACCCAGTATATGAAGAATACCAGCAAAAATGCCTTTCATAAAAGTATATTTATATTTGCGCTGCAACCCACTATATGAACATTACCAGTAAAAATGACTTTCATAAAAGTATGAAAGCAATGGTTCTCGTGACGTAGCACGTGGTTTAATTATGACGTCGTAGATCCAGCTTGTTCAATGAGAGTCTTTTCGCGCCGCATCGAATAACATGGAGATTGCCCTTGTGTCAAACGCTCAAATGACTCGCCATTATTATTGGCGCCAAATTTATTCAAGCTGGGCTGTTCCGCCAATGTCGTTTAAATGACGACGCCTTTAGATTGCTAAAATGTTCATTACTTATATTTACATTTTGATAGAATTATTGTGCTTTATTTCGTTTCTTCGGACCGATTTTGAGCAGAAAAAATCAAGTGAAGACAGCAATGAAATTATTGACGTCACAATAGAGATTGATGACGTCACAATGCCAACTGCTGTTATAGTCTGAGGCACTGGGTGTTATAGGCGTATGACAGCAACTGCCTCGTAGCATTGTGTCTATGAAAAATTACAGAGCAAATGTAAATATAGTGCTATGAAAGGTCAGCCGTTACATCCATATTTAGCATGAAGCCCTAGCGGGCTTCATTCAATATGGATGTAACGGCTGACCTTTCATAGCACTATGAAAGTTAAAAAAAGGACTTTCAATCCTTATATGAAAGCAATGGTTCTCGAGACGTAGCACGTGGTTTAATTATGACGTCATAGATCAAGCTTGTTCAATGAGAGTCTTGTCGCGCCGCTTCGAATAACATGGAGATTGCCCTTGCGTCAAACGCTCAAATGATTAATTATTATCATTGGCGCCAATTTTATTCAAGCTGAACTGTTCCGCCAATGTCATTAAAATGACGACACATATACAAACGCAGGTAATAAACTATTAATTGGAAAATATACAAATGAGGTTAAGCAATTTTTCTATAGTAAAAATGTAAATATATGGATTGAAAGTCATTTTTTTTAACTTTCATAGTGCTATGAAAGGTCAGCCGTTACATCCTTATTGAATGAAGCCCGCTAATGACTTTCAATCCCTATATCAATGTAAAGGTTCGAGGGGTCGATAGTCTACCAATAGTTAAACACTCATTGATGTAACGTATCGAGGGGCCGATAGTCTACCAATAGTTAAACACTTATTAATGTAACGCTTCGAGGGGCCGATAGTCTAACAATAGTTAATCACTAATTAATGTACAGCTTCTAAGGGCCGATAGCCTATCAAAAGTTAAACACTCATTAATGTAAAGCTTCGAGGGCCGATAGTCAACCAAAAGTTTAACACTCATGAATGTAAAGCTTCGAGGGGCCGATAGTCTACCAATAGTTAAACACTAACTAATGTAACGCTTCGAGGGCCGATAGTCTACCAATAGTTAAACACTAATTAATGTAACGTTTCAAGGGGCCGATAGACTACCAATAGTTAAACACTATTCAATGTAACGCTTCGAGGGGCCGATAGTCTACCAATAGTTAAACACTATTCAATGTAACGCTTCGAGGGGCCGATAGACTACCAACAGTTAAACACTCATTAATGTAAAGCTTCGAGGGGCCGATAGTCTACCAATAGTTAAACACTCAATAATGTAACGCTTCAAGAGACCGATAGACTACCAATAGTTAAACACTATTCAATGTAACGCTTCGAGGGGCCGATATACTACCAATAGTTAAACACTATTCAATGTAACGCTTCGAGGGCCGATAGTATACAAATAGTTAAACACTCATTAATGTAACGCTTCGAGGGGCCGATAGTCTACCAATAGTTAAACACTCATGAATGTAAAGCTTCGAGGGGCCGATAGTCTACCAATAGTTAAACACTATTCAATGTAACGCTTCGAGGGGCCGATAGACTACCAATAGTTAAACACTCATTAATGTAACGCTTCGAGGGGCCGATAGTGTACCAATAGTTAAACACTCATTAATGTAACGCTTCGAGGGGCCGATAGACTACCAATAGTTAAACACTCATTAATGTAACGCTTCGAGGGCCGATAGTATACAAATAGTTAAACACTAATTAATGTAACGTTTCAAGGGGCCGATAGTCTACCAATAGTTAAACACTATTCAATGTAACGTTTGGAGGGGCCGATAGACTACCAACAGTTAAACACTATTCAATGTAACGCTTCAAGGGGCCGATAGACTACCAATAGTTAAACACTATTCAATGTAACGCTTCGAGGGCCGATAGTATACAAATAGTTAAACACTCATTAATGTAACGCTTCGAGGGGCCGATAGTCTACCAATAGTTAAACACTCATGAATGTAAAGCTTCGAGGGGCCGATAGTCTACCAATAGTTAAACACTATTCAATGTAACGCTTCGAGGGGCCGATAGACTACCAATAGTTAAACACTCATTAATGTAACGCTTCGAGGGGCCGATAGTCTACCAATAGTTAAACACTCATTAATGTAAAGCTTCGAGGGGCCGATAGACTACCAATAGTTAAACACTCATTAATGTAACGCTTCGAGGGCCGATAGTCTACCAATAGTTAAACACTAATTAATGTAACGTTTCAAGGGGCCGATAGACTACCAATAGTTAAACACTATTCAATGTAACGCTTCGAGGGGCCGATAGTCTACCAATAGTTAAACACTATTCAATGTAACGCTTCGAGGGGCCGATAGACTACCAACAGTTAAACACTCATTAATGTAAAGCTTCGAGGGGCCGATAGTCTACCAATAGTTAAACACTCATTAATGTAACGCTTCGAGGGCCGATAGACTACCAATAGTTAAACACTATTCAATGTAACGCTTCGAGGGGCCGATAGTCTACCAATAGTTAAACACTATTCAATGTAACGCTTCGAGGGGCCGATAGACTACCAACAGTTAAACACTCGTTAATGTTAAGCTTCTAGGGGCCGAACGTCTACCAATAGTTAAACACTAATTAATATACAGCTTATAAGGGCCGATAGCCTATCAAAAGTTAAACACTCATTAATGTAAAGCTTCGAGGGGCCGATAGTCTACCAAAAGTTTAACACTCATGAATGTAAAGCTTCGAGGGGCCGATAGTCTACCAATAGTTAAACACTAATTAATGTAACGCTTCAAGGGGCCGATAGTCTACAAATAGTTAAACACTAATTAATGTAAAGCTTCGAGGGGCCGATAGACTACCAATAGTTAAACACTCATTAATGTAACGCTTCGAGTGGCCGATAGTCTACCAATAGTTAAACACTATTCAATGTAACGCTTCGAGGGGCCGATAGACTACCAACAGTTAAACACTCATTAATGTAAAGCTTCGAGGGGCCGATAGTCTACCAATAGTTAAACACTCAATAATGTAACGCTTCAAGAGACCGATAGACTACCAATAGTTAAACACTATTCAATGTAACGCTTCGAGGGGCCGATATACTACCAATAGTTAAACACTATTCAATGTAACGCTTCGAGGGCCGATAGTATACAAATAGTTAAACACTCATTAATGTAACGCTTCGAGGGGCCGATAGTCTACCAATAGTTAAACACTCATGAATGTAAAGCTTCGAGGGGCCGATAGTCTACCAATAGTTAAACACTATTCAATGTAACGCTTCGAGGGGCCGATAGACTACCAATAGTTAAACACTCATTAATGTAACGCTTCGAGGGGCCGATAGTGTACCAATAGTTAAACACTCATTAATGTAACGCTTCGAGGGGCCGATAGACTACCAATAGTTAAACACTCATTAATGTAACGCTTCGAGGGCCGATAGTCTACCAATAGTTAAACACTAATTAATGTAACGTTTCAAGGGGCCGATAGTCTACCAATAGTTAAACACTATTCAATGTAACGTTTGGAGGGGCCGATAGACTACCAACAGTTAAACACTATTCAATGTAACGCTTCAAGGGGCCGATAGACTACCAATAGTTAAACACTATTCAATGTAACGCTTCGAGGGCCGATAGTATACAAATAGTTAAACACTCATTAATGTAACGCTTCGAGGGGCCGATAGTCTACCAATAGTTAAACACTCATGAATGTAAAGCTTCGAGGGGCCGATAGTCTACCAATAGTTAAACACTATTCAATGTAACGCTTCGAGGGGCCGATAGACTACCAATAGTTAAACACTCATTAATGTAACGCTTCGAGGGGCCGATAGTCTACCAATAGTTAAACACTCATTAATGTAAAGCTTCGAGGGGCCGATAGACTACCAATAGTTAAACACTCATTAATGTAACGCTTCGAGGGCCGATAGTCTACCAATAGTTAAACACTAATTAATGTAACGTTTCAAGGGGCCGATAGACTACCAATAGTTAAACACTATTCAATGTAACGCTTCGAGGGGCCGATAGTCTACCAATAGTTAAACACTATTCAATGTAACGCTTCGAGGGGCCGATAGACTACCAACAGTTAAACACTCATTAATGTAAAGCTTCGAGGGGCCGATAGTCTACCAATAGTTAAACACTCATTAATGTAACGCTTCGAGGGCCGATAGACTACCAATAGTTAAACACTATTCAATGTAACGCTTCGAGGGGCCGATAGTCTACCAATAGTTAAACACTATTCAATGTAACGCTTCGAGGGGCCGATAGACTACCAACAGTTAAACACTCGTTAATGTTAAGCTTCTAGGGGCCGAACGTCTACCAATAGTTAAACACTAATTAATATACAGCTTATAAGGGCCGATAGCCTATCAAAAGTTAAACACTCATTAATGTAAAGCTTCGAGGGGCCGATAGTCTACCAAAAGTTTAACACTCATGAATGTAAAGCTTCGAGGGGCCGATAGTCTACCAATAGTTAAACACTAATTAATGTAACGCTTCAAGGGGCCGATAGTCTACAAATAGTTAAACACTAATTAATGTAAAGCTTCGAGGGGCCGATAGACTACCAATAGTTAAACACTCATTAATGTAACGCTTCGAGTGGCCGATAGTCTACCAATAGTTAAACACTATTCAATGTAACGCTTCGAGGGGCCGATAGACTACCAACAGTTAAACACTCATTAATGTAAAGCTTCGAGGGGCCGATAGTCTACCAATAGTTAAACACTCAATAATGTAACGCTTCAAGAGACCGATAGACTACCAATAGTTAAACACTATTCAATGTAACGCTTCGAGGGGCCGATATACTACCAATAGTTAAACACTATTCAATGTAACGCTTCGAGGGCCGATAGTATACAAATAGTTAAACACTCATTAATGTAACGCTTCGAGGGGCCGATAGTCTACCAATAGTTAAACACTCATGAATGTAAAGCTTCGAGGGGCCGATAGTCTACCAATAGTTAAACACTATTCAATGTAACGCTTCGAGGGGCCGATAGACTACCAATAGTTAAACACTCATTAATGTAACGCTTCGAGGGGCCGATAGTGTACCAATAGTTAAACACTCATTAATGTAACGCTTCGAGGGGCCGATAGACTACCAATAGTTAAACACTCATTAATGTAACGCTTCGAGGGCCGATAGTCTACCAATAGTTAAACACTAATTAATGTAACGTTTCAAGGGGCCGATAGTCTACCAATAGTTAAACACTATTCAATGTAACGTTTGGAGGGGCCGATAGACTACCAACAGTTAAACACTATTCAATGTAACGCTTCAAGGGGCCGATAGACTACCAATAGTTAAACACTATTCAATGTAACGCTTCGAGGGCCGATAGTATACAAATAGTTAAACACTCATTAATGTAACGCTTCGAGGGGCCGATAGTCTACCAATAGTTAAACACTCATGAATGTAAAGCTTCGAGGGGCCGATAGTCTACCAATAGTTAAACACTATTCAATGTAACGCTTCGAGGGGCCGATAGACTACCAATAGTTAAACACTCATTAATGTAACGCTTCGAGGGGCCGATAGTCTACCAATAGTTAAACACTCATTAATGTAAAGCTTCGAGGGGCCGATAGACTACCAATAGTTAAACACTCATTAATGTAACGCTTCGAGGGCCGATAGTCTACCAATAGTTAAACACTAATTAATGTAACGTTTCAAGGGGCCGATAGACTACCAATAGTTAAACACTATTCAATGTAACGCTTCGAGGGGCCGATAGTCTACCAATAGTTAAACACTATTCAATGTAACGCTTCGAGGGGCCGATAGACTACCAACAGTTAAACACTCATTAATGTAAAGCTTCGAGGGGCCGATAGTCTACCAATAGTTAAACACTCATTAATGTAACGCTTCGAGGGCCGATAGACTACCAATAGTTAAACACTATTCAATGTAACGCTTCGAGGGGCCGATAGTCTACCAATAGTTAAACACTATTCAATGTAACGCTTCGAGGGGCCGATAGACTACCAACAGTTAAACACTCGTTAATGTTAAGCTTCTAGGGGCCGAACGTCTACCAATAGTTAAACACTAATTAATATACAGCTTATAAGGGCCGATAGCCTATCAAAAGTTAAACACTCATTAATGTAAAGCTTCGAGGGGCCGATAGTCTACCAAAAGTTTAACACTCATGAATGTAAAGCTTCGAGGGGCCGATAGTCTACCAATAGTTAAACACTAATTAATGTAACGCTTCAAGGGGCCGATAGTCTACAAATAGTTAAACACTAATTAATGTAAAGCTTCGAGGGGCCGATAGACTACCAATAGTTAAACACTCATTAATGTAACGCTTCGAGTGGCCGATAGTCTACCAATAGTTAAATACTAATTATTGTAAAGCTTCGAGGGGCCGAAAGTATACCAATAGTTTAACACTAATTAATGTAAAGCTTCGAGGAGCCGATAGTCTACCAATAGTTAAACACTAATTATTGTAAAGCTTCGAGGGGCCGATAGTCTACCAATAGTTAAACACTAATTAATGTTAAGCTTCTAGGGGCCGAACGTCTACCAATAGTTAAACACTAATTAATGTACGGCTTCTAAGGGCCGATAGCCTATCAAAAGTTAAACACTCATTAATGTAAAGCTTCGAGGGGCCGATAGTCTACCAATAGTTAAACACTCATTAATGTAAAGCTTCAAGGGGCCGATAGACTACCAATAGTTAAACACTATTCAATGTAACGCTTCGAGGGGCCGATAGTCTACCAATAGTTAAACACTCATTAATGTAAAGCTTCAAGGGGCCGATAGACTACCAATAGTTAAACACTATTCAATGTAACGCTTCGAGGGGCCGATAGTCTACCAATAGTTAAACACTAATTAATGTAAAGCTTCGAGGGGCCGATAGACTACCGATATTTCAACACTCATTAATGTAACGCTCCGAGGGCCGATAGTTTACCAATATTTAAACACTCATTTATGTAAAGCTTCGAGGGGCCGATAGACTACCAATAGTTAAACACTCATTAATGTAAAGCTTCGAGGGGCCGATAGACTACCAATAGTTAAACACTCATTAATGTAAAGCTTCGAGGTGCCGATAAAATACCAATAGTTAAACACTAATTAATGTAACGCTTCGAGGGGCCGATAGACTACCAATAGTTAAACACTCATTAATGTAAAGCTTCGAGGGGCCGATAGACTACCGATAGTTAAACACTCATTAATGTAACGCTTCGAGGGGCCGATAGTATACCAATAGTTAAACACTCATTAATGTAAAGCTTCGAGGGGCCGATAGACTACCGATAGTTAAACACTCATGAATGTAAAGCTTCGAGGGGCCGTTAGACTACCAATAGTTAAACACTAATTTATGTTTACCAATATAATTATGTAGACTATTTACTGTAATGCTTCGAGGGACCGATAGTCTACTTATAATTAAACACTGTTTGATATGAAACTTTGATGATCCGATAGACTGCGACAGTTAAACACTATTTATTGTAACGCTTAAACGTATTTAATGTATTTAATATTCTCATAAATTTGCATGAAAGAGCTACAGGCTTCTGCATTTGGCAGCCAGAAGTTTACCAAAATCCACCAAAAGAATATATTGTTAGTCCATCATCTATAGACGTTATTCAAGGCAAACATGTCAACAATAACCTATTTAAATGATTCTGGGGCACAGTCTTTAGCCTGTAAAAAATTAAGTAGGGACTACAATAGGATGAAACACTTGCTGATTGGCCGATTATTTAATGTTACAGCAAATATGTTATCTATGTTAAACTTGATCAAATTAAAGATGTTAAATTTTACAAGCTCGTGCGTTTTCGTTTGATAGACCCACGTGACATTCTTATATGGATATTTGATTATGTCAAGGAAGAAATAATGGTAGAGCATAAAAATAGTTTCGCTTATAAAAATAGATAAAAACAAAATGAAATACTTTTATATAAATATACATTGAATGCATTTGTTCCTACTTAGTCAGGTAATAAAATTATCATAATGGTGTAGATTTGTGTACCCATGCTTACTATGAACTAGGTTCAGGTACCATACTGTAAAACCTTATATCACTGCAATAACATACGATGTGGTAAGTTAACATATTAAAAACATATTATCTACACACATCCGCAGCGAAACACATGGTCAACATATCATTTATTTCATAACATGTACATTTCAATGTAAGTTCTCAGTAAAAAATACAGTTTTGTGGCTTTTTTTCCTTTTTTTATTCAAAACATGAAAGGAAGTTTTGTCCACCGAGTTTCATGTTCCTAAAACCAAATACTTCTCTAAACAGAAGTAAGATCAAATGAATATCGCCTTAATCGATTTCTGGAACTGGTCTTGACACCTGTATATTAATGCGTACGTGATTTGCTACGTACGACTAAAGGAAGCTGCAACAGATGGACGATCGTATATCAAACAGCAATAAATATTTGTTTGTAAAATACTTTATTGATACATCACAGAAAACCTCAATACTAAACAAATGTGACGTTCGAGGCGAACTGACTTTTACAGACGATTAGTTCCGAATGTGGCTCAGAAACAAACAAGTTTTTACATGACGTGTGCCGAGAGTATTTTCTGTGTTGCTTTTTCGATAAGTTCTGTCTATCATTTTATGTATACGACCTTGTTAATTAGCGTATCAGCACTTTCTTGTCAGTTTTTGTTTGTCATTGAGTTAAATGAGTCATTGATACATGTATTTTGGTTAATTCGTTCAGTGCTATTCCTTTTGTAATAAAGCATGTCACCGATATATTTGTTGCCCGTGCTCTTTCAAAATAAGGCGATGAATAAATGTCTTCTTACAGAGGCAGTTATAATATCATTATAGATTAAGTAACAGAACAATTATCTTTGTGAATGTTTATACATGATCTTAGGAGGGAGTGATCATTGCGGTCTTTAAATTTGGGTCTTTGAAATACGGCAATGAGTAAAGCAATGATGTGATGTGCTCGCTCTGACGGGTACTAGACTTGTTGTCTTATTCCAAACCCTTTGCAGACAAACGGTTATGCTTACTCTTCCAGAACGCCTGGTCTTTTTCTTTTTGTACTTGTACAGTGGTCTCCGTGTAAATCTTTCTATTTTTCATATTTTGCCCCTAGTTTAATCGATTTTGAGTTCAGATAATGGTTTTCTTGGCGTTGCGCAATTCTCGACAATTTATTTCTCAAACTTACAGCACAGGAAATTTGCGAAATGCAAGATGATGAAGACCATGAACAAGCGTTATGCTCACCATCATGTTCTCATTTGTATTATTTGTTATTCTTTTCTGATATGTAGTTGGACGCTTTTGAATATGCTCATTTGTGTGCTGTCATGCTGTGATTGAGAATGATGACTCCGTTCTCACTTTGATGACTTGACATTTACTTGGACATGGCATGAATTTACTTGGCGGGTATCGTCTATGAGGTAGAGGTAGAGAACGCTTACTCTTCCGGAAAATCTTGTCTTCTTCTCTTGCACTTAATTAATTCAATACTTACAAGAAAAGGAAACAAGAACAAGTGTCATGACACTTATGTAAATGTGTTACCTGAAATGTTATCGACAATTTCAAAACAAGCTTCAAAAATGAAATACTTTGGACAATAGAACAAACAAAAGAGAAAGGGAAGGCACATGGGGTAGGTAGACAGTGGAAACCAGGAATGAGTTTATGTGTTGCGATGAGTACATTTACGTTGAA
Source organism: Mimachlamys varia (assembly GCA_947623455.1). Classification (NCBI taxonomy): domain Eukaryota; kingdom Metazoa; phylum Mollusca; class Bivalvia; order Pectinida; family Pectinidae; genus Mimachlamys; species Mimachlamys varia. The sequence continues at coordinate 9,770,169 of OX392529.1, forward strand.
CACGAATCTGTGAAATATACTGTTCTGTACAATTTTCATTTGATGCACAACCCTTTTAATAAACAGACGCAAAGATGAATTTGCGCATTCACAATATCCGTTACAGAAAGCAACACACAGAAACAGTAATTAGGGCAGTCATAATTTAGCGGAATGTTAACAATATCAACAACAAAAACACATGGACATTAACAGTACATAGACTGCAGATGAAATAATTAGCAAAGCTATAAATGAACGATGAATGTATTATAAAATTACATATAATGTATAGGTATTGCCACTGAATAAATATTGACTAATTGAATGTGTCACATAGCACCGCCATGATTTTTGGAACATGTTTAAGTTCAAAAACTAGCCATCACACTTTTCAAATTTTGTTCAAAAATACCTTCCCCCCTCATCCTTTGCACGTCTTGCATTTTCAAGGTAACCAATCCATATAACAATATTGACCGATTAGTGACGTAATATTGTAAAATTTAGTACAATGACAAATAACTGAACAAGCATACAACTCAAATTACATTTTCAAACATAACATAAAATATGTAATATAACACAAATTCATGCAGAAAAGCTGTTCTAATCGTTAGTTTGAAATCTCTTAGTTTTGAGAATGACGTTTGGGACGGCTCTAAATATTGTAGTGCTTTCCAGGTGGGTTAAAGAGTCATCACCAAAAAGTAAGAGATTCGCAGATAAAGGATGCGGCAAATTAAAAATATAGATATGTCTAAGTGCTGTATATTTCTCACATTCAAGAAGATAATGATTTGTTTTCATTAACACCACAAGAACATTTAGGAGAGGGTATGAACTTCTTTGGAGCAAGTGTTCATTTAGGGAGCTACATGACATACGCAGTCTTGCATGATAAATTTGACTCAGACGTGATCCTTGATAGAACTATAAAGGTGGACATGCTTTGCAATTAGATTTCAGAAAGGGTTTTAAATGAAAACTGGAAGGGTTAGTTCTTACATTTAAAGGAAGAGAATTCCTATTGTTTACAGCAGATGGGAGAAATGCATTTAGATACATATTTGTTTTACAAGAAATAGGTGTATCATAAAAAAATAGAGAATACCAAAGCGTCAACAAAACCATAATTCGAACTCAAAATCGATTAAACTAGTCAGCGAAAAGTTGGGCAGATTAAGTGTCCATTGGAATGCCAATAGTCTGTTAGAAAATCTTTCCTCCGACCTCAACGAAGATATTGTCAACCAGGAATTCAATCATTTCAACCTAGCTTTTGTTGTGTTTTTCACAAAGTCTGCTCCAAGATAGCTCACAACCATGTATTTGTATCGCCATTCATCTCTTTTGGAAAAGAAAGCTTTCATAATGAGAGACCGAAGACTTTCTTTCAGTTTGGAATGTGGTATGGTAGTCTACAGGGTGGAAAAATCAAATGTTTTGATGGACGAAACATTTTTTGAGAAGTGGTTGCTCAAGACTGATCAGAAGATCTTTTGAGTTTTTTAAAATCCACATTCCATGGAGTATACAGTGTCACAACAAGACTGTTTTGATAATGGCTGGGTTGAGCACTGAGACGAGCCAGTGATAAAACGTTGCTTCTAAGGATGTTTGTGTAATTTAGGTATTCAATATAGCCGAGGTAAGTCAGCGTCTATATCATTAACGGGTATTTTGAATGATTATAATACTGATGTATGATTGAACGGTAATTCATCCTTCGAAAAACCGGTCAAAGAGTAAGTAGAGTTACCTTGGTTATCAAGCAGGCCAAGTCAATTTTACAAACAATGAATGTAATAGTGTTTGCAAACCAGGATCAGGTTATTAGATGCCTTGTCTGCAGACACAAACACATACTTGTCATGTAGGTTATTGAGTGTTGTTCGAACATCAGGGTCAAGAAATATCGACGTGTTTAGTTTTCATTTTGTATTGCAAACTGCTTATTCTTTTCTGAATAGAGGACCTGATATATTTAACCCGCTCTGAAAGTGAATCCAATTCAGCATGTTCACGTTTATAACTATGGACATCAGTGACCGAGTTTGGTAAGGTATTATACAGATACTCTAGAGTATTCTGGTAAAAGACTTTGTGAAACATTTCATGGTTAGGTTTACTATATGTTAATTTATTCCACCCAACCTCTTTATAGAGTTTATCTAAGCTTACAAGTTTAGCAGCACCTGAAACAGCAGCTTCCAAATTGACATTATCTAATTTGAAAATATACTCTTTGGGAGCCCTTCAAAACAATATCAGCATATTCTACTATTTCAAAATCATATGGTTTGTAAAGTTTGCCTGTCGAGTCTCCTGCACTTTGTCAGCGGTTTCCACGTAGATCTGTTCGTCGTTCATATTTTGTCAGATAAATCTCAGATGAAATAATTACAGAAGTCAAAACAAAGGTAACATGTGAACGCAACAAAGTCTTCTTAATCCGAGTACTAATAGGCTTAGTATCACCAGTATGATTTCTTAAGGAAATATTATGTCTTCGTGTAATATAATGGCCAATGGTGGTGTTGTTATCACAAGCCAAATTCCGTTATGCAGACATGACCTAACCTGGCTGTGTTTTACCTGTCCTGATAAGCTCATACATATATTAATAAGCCTTAATACACAACATGACCTGAGGCCTGAGGAGCGGCACATTTGTTCACACAGGGAAGCTACTACATCATTCCCGTAATCTTTTACCATTGCACATTTAAATTAAGTACATGTTTCATAAAAGATGCTCTCAAATATTCACATCTCTATATCAGATAGAACGTAAACATCCATTTAATGTGACGGGTCGAATGGTCAAATGCTTTAACGGAAAGAATGTTTTTTAATTCTTCGAAATCTATTTTCAGTTAATTTGATGTTTTATGAAGTCAAGGCAGTCTGTGAAAACTTTCATTTTCATCTGTTTATAATGCTATTTTTTTTTTAATTAGATGTTTTTGCGGAATTCTGTTTTGTTGCATAACTGTATGTTCTCTAAAATGTTCTCTAAAATGTTCCGCTTGTTTTATAAGGTTATCTGCAAGTGATAAGTGATTTTTTTAAAGATTTTCTTTAGTATAGCATTTTACCCTTTTTAACATAAGTTCATGTAATAAAAGCAGTATGATCTAAATATTTGATTTGTAATGCCTGTTTGTTCTTTCATGTTTGCAAACTCACCTTTTTTATTTATAGTCTTGACAATTTGTTTGTTTCTGTAAAGATACATTGTCATGTTTGTTTTGATTATCTATCTGTTGATAACTATTGTCTTTTTCCTAAATAGTTGCTCCTTTTATTTAAGGTTTGAAGCTTGCTTTGGTCGATTTCATGGGGTGATGAATTGCGTTGGTCTTGAAAAAAAATTCAATTCATATTGAATTTCTTTCAAGACAAACTCAATTAATCACCCAATGTAATCGACCAAAGCAAGAATGAATCCTTATATTTCAATCAACGTGAATTTTCAATGATTTTAACAAGTCTACGCATTGATGTTATGTAATGTACATGACGTGACCAGACGGATATACGTTGTCAATGATAAAAGAGGCAAAATTGGTCGGCCCTAGCTGAAGTACGACTATGACCTATTAATATTTACCAATTGTTCGATTATGGTTGTTAAAATTAAATTCCTTAAGTAGCTTAAAAAAAAAATCTCAAGTGTTGTCTTCTTTGTTTCAGCATGTCTTTCTTGTTACCTCCTTTTGCAAATCATACGAGGCAATGCTAATCTGGTCAAATTAATCGGCAAATGAAACAAGTAGCATTAGGTAATCTCATCGATTCCAACTTGAGTAAGAATTGAAATACAGTGTAACAAAAATTCATGGTATTGATCTGTAATAGCCCGTTTATATTTCATTTGTATCTATGTGTTATTCATTTTTGTTACCGATTTATTTTCAAACTTTTGATTTAACAGGGATTTTTGTATCATCCCTCGCCAAACGAAGTTGGCTGGGGATATTCTAATGGGTTCCGTCTGTCCTTCCTTCCGTCCGATCTTCCGTACGTTGGATTGTGATCAGATTTTGATCACTTGTCTGCTAGACTTTCCCCCAGCTTACTTAAGTAAATCAATTGAATTTCTAATTCAAAATACACGTAAACAAATTCAGAATCTCAATCGTAAGGCAAACTAGGCAAAAATATGTAAATTTTAATGTTAAAAAATCGGCTAATACAATAACACATAAATGATTTCGTGTCATGTTGAACCTCCATTGCAAAGATGCACAAGTTATATACGTGATCCGATTAGGAAGTTTGAGCACCTGCCAGGGATTACTTACGAGCGTCAACATCGTGACGGACTTACAGCCTAACTAAAACGTCAGGGGACTTATCACTAATATCAAACGGAACACGTGTTGGGTAATTCATATATGGTTCCTAAAGTGTTCCTAAGTCTTTAAGCAACGTTTAATCGCCTCGCATCATACGAAATCATTTATGCTGAACATGCAGTGATTGAGGAAAGTGCGACTGGTGTTTCAAACGACATCTTACCAGAGAAGAAAAGACTTCCGTAATGAGGTTTCGACCAGGGTGTAGCAGCTGTTACGCTTGTTTGGAAATCATTCCAGTTTTATAAACCACACCTACCAGCTTCAGTCGACAGTAGGCTTCACGCATTTGACATTCTTGGGGGGGGGGGGGGGGGTATTTTCCTTTCTAAATCAGAAACAACGTACTCACCTCTCCATTTGCAAAATTATGATTTTTCGTCTAACTTTTCATCTAAAATCAAAGTAACAATTTTTGTAGCAGGATATGGTTAATAGATATTTGGTACAGTGTATACTGTCCGTTCTATTCATATAGAAAGTCATTAGACAGCAGTTTGGTTTTTTTTTTGGGGGGGGGGGGATTCCAGCAGCCTGTTGGAGTTCCTAGAGAATAAACTGTGCCTCACTTATACCTGACTTGTTTTTGTTTTCATAATATATTGAGTTTGTGAAAGAACTTATCAAGACAGGTAACAAAACCTTGCTTAATCTTGAAAGTTGGCTTTCAGATATACCGAGGATGTGTTGTCTTTAAAAAACAACTAGACATTTGCTGACCTAGTCGATCGTATTACCTTCTGAACTTGAAATCAAGGACACAGCATGTTCTCATGCATCACCCTTATTATGGCAAACACGGAAAGCTTACTATTAAGCAATACGATAAAAGGGACGATTTCGGTTTTCGATCAACAGATCCATGCTTCTCCAACCTATGGTGTTTACATGTCGCAGTTGATTTGTTACTCTAGGGCTTGCTCTAACTATCGAGATTTTCGTGATAGATGTCGGTTGCTGACAAACAAACTCTCGACAGAAGGATTCGAGAGATGCAGTTTGATGAAGACTACGAGTCAATAGTATTGTCGCCATCTTGGTTTTATTGAGAGTTAGTCTGCATCATTAAATGGACTTGTAACCTTCGATAGGTTGTGTTGTCTGTTACATAAAGTTGAAGTATTTATATGGAGTTATGTAAATGTTCTGAACCATACTTTAATGTATCAGGGACAAAACAACAGCTTAATTCGATTTAGCTAAATTTATCAAAGCGGTTTTGCTTACATATAATTGCTGTGGTAATATACGTGACAAATGGGCGTGATATGCTGTTCTCCAACAGCTCTTGTTCATATCGACATAAAATTAAAGCTAGAAACAGCAGTTGCTCCCTTAATTAATTATGCTAGAACGTTAACGCGTTCTATATCGTGCTTGTTTTACACTTTTACAGGTGTCGGTCGTCATTCTGGTCGTCTTCCTTCCAGTTGTCACAGCGGACTGCACGGCCATTCCCTATCCAAAACTGCTCAGGGAATGTTATGATGATATTTCCAAGGAATTTTCACCCAATGAATATCCTGGTGAAGTGCCAGCCATCATTTGTTTAAACAAATACCGGTGGTGGACAGACTCACATTCGTGTCGTCCTGATGTACGTCCGGATACTATTAATTACGTCCGTGAATTATCTGAAAGAGGTCACCACGCACGCAACAAGAGGGCGACAACTCGGAAACGTAAAAGGAAAGAAATCCGGATGTTAACTAAACGTGAATTAAAGAAGTACTTCAAAGCGTTAAAAAAGCTCAAGAAAAAGAAAGTACGTATACAGAAAACACGTAACCCGTCCTAAGTAATCACCAGAATATAATGGATACGCACTAAAGGGCATCGTTGTACTTTTCAGTGATATCGCAAAAACGATCAGGTGATATCACTAATTCATTGAAGTGATATAACATATTCACAATGGTGATATAACATATTCACAATGGTGATATACCATATTCATAATGGTGATATAACATTCATAATGGTGATATAACAAATTCATTATAGTCATATTACTAATTCAGTTTAAATTTATTATATAACTTGTTCATTATAATGATGTCACCAATTAGATATAGTGATATCACTAAATGGATACGTGATATCACCACAAAGATTTAGTCAAACTTATGCCGCACGTTTCGTCCTTTATCAACATCACGGCACCGAGGCTGACTATTAAGTTTCCCCGCTAAGTGTTTGGAGAAAAGACATTTCATAAGGAATCAATTTCCCATACCGATTATGGTGATATCACCAAATGTTTTAATAATCGTTTAAATGGTATCACTATAATAAATGTATAATATTGCTATAACGATTAGGTGATATAACAATAAAGAAGAGGTGATATCACTTAAATGATTTGGTGATATCCTTACAATGAATTGGTCATATTAGTTCATTGTCATAATATCGCTATAATGTATAGGTGATATGACCAATTCATTATGGTGATATCACCTAATCGTTTAAATGGAATACATCTTAAAATGGCGCCCCATAATGCATTATGTCCATACCTTTTTGTCTATATTTTGTAGTAATTGGCTGGGTAAGTGAATGTTACTTGTATGCAAATATAAACTGCTAGTCAGTATTAATATAACGCCACTCTTTTAACTAACAGTGTTTTTATGATAATAGTATTACTGGTGCATGTTTTTATACTAATAGTATTACTGGTACATGTAAGTAACACTCTAACTCATCCTTGCATTACTTGCATTGCTTTCAGTGTGACAATAGTATTTACAGTCAGTAATATTGTAAACTATAACTTGTATCTGTGATACGACCATAGTTAGTCAGCAACAATTAGTCAGTATTATCGGAACTACTTTCTTGAGGAATATGAACACAGTATTAGTATAACGTCATCGTCGTACAATTAAAGTGTTTTAAATGACAGAATATATAATCAGACAGGTATTATTAACGTAAACCTATCATCGTTTGATATTAGTATTTAGTCATAATTAATGTATACTTATCATCGTTTGATATTAGTATTTAGTCATAATTAATTTATACTTCTCATCGTTTGATATCAGTATTTAGTCATAATTAATGTATACCTATCATCGTTTGATATTAGTATTTAGTCATGATTAATGTAAACATATCATCGTTTGATATTATTATTTAGTCATAATTTATGTGAACCTATCATTGTTTGATATAAGCATTTAGTCATAATTAATATAAACTTATCATCGTTTATTATTAGTATTTAGTCATTATAAGTGTAAACCTATCATTGATTGATATTAACATAGTCATTTTAAAATTAAACCTATCATCGTTTGATATTAATATTTAGTCATAATCATTGTAAATATATCAATGTTTGATATTAACATACAGTCGTTATAAATGTAAACCAATCATTGTTTGATATTAGCATTTAGTCATTATCATTGTACTACTATCAATGTTTGATATTTTGTAACATACATTCGTTAAAAATGTAAACCTATCCTTGTTTGATTTTAGCATTTAGTCATTATTTATGTAAACCTGTCATTGTTTGATATTAGCATAACATCATTATTTATGTTAACCTATTCTTACCTAACTATATTTACATTGAGTCAAAAGTGATGTTAAATTATCCTTGTATGATGGGAACAGTACTACGTAATCCGATACTTGTATGATATTAACAATAAGTCAGCATCAATGTTAACCTATTCTTATGTGTAGTCTGTATCAACATAAACAGATCATTTTCATTGTATAATTAATTACATATAGTCAGTACTAATTAAAACCCATTATTTGCTTATTGTTTATCAATTTCAATACTACTCCATCCTTGTATATTAATAGTTAGTCTGTATTAACATACTCCATCCTTGTATATAACCAGCTAGTCAGTATTAATATACTCCATCCTTGTATATCACCAGTTAGTCCGTATTAATATACTCCATCCTTGTATATCACCAGTTAGTCCGTATTAACATACCCCATCCATGTATATCATATAATTAGTTAGTATTCACATAACCCATCCTTGTATATCAATAGTTAGTCAGTATTAAAATACCCCATCCTTGTATATCAATAATTAGTCAGTATTAACATACCCATCCTTGTATATCACCAATTAGTCAGTATTAACATACCCCATCCTTGTATATCACCAGTTAGTCAGTATTAACATACCCCATCCTTGTATATCAATAGTTAGTCAGTATTAACATACCCCATCCTTGTATAGCAATAGTTAATCAGTATTAATATACCCATCCTTGTATATCACCAATTAGTCAGTATTAACATACCCCATCCTTGTATATCACCAGTTAGTCAGTATTAACATACCCGATCCTTGTACATTAATAGTAAGTCAGTATTAACATAACCCATCCTTGTTTATCAATATTTAGTCAGTATAAACATACCCCATCCTTGTATATCTATAGTTAGTCTGTATTAGCATACCTCATCCTTGTATAGCAATAGTTAGTCAGTATTAACGTGTCAAATCCTTGTTTATCACCAGTGAGTCAGTATTAACATATCTCATCATTTTATATCACCTGTTAATCAGTATTAACATATCTCATCATTGTATATCACCTGTTAATCAGTATTAACATACCCCATCCTTGTACATTAATAGTTAGACAGTATTAACATAACCCATCATTGTATATCACCAGTTAGTCAGTATTAACATAGCCCATCCTTGTATATCACCAGTTAGTCAGTATTAATATACTCCATCCTTGTATATCACCAGTTAGTCCGTATTAACATAACCCATCCTTGTATATCAATAATTAGTCAGTATTAACATACCCCATCCTTGTAGATCAAAAGTTAGTCCGTATTAACACACCTCATCCTTGTATATCACCAGTTAGTCAGTATTAACATACCCCATCCTTGTACATTAATAGTTAGTCAGTATTAACATACCCCATCCTTGTATATCAATAGTTAATCAGTATTAACATACCCCATCCTTGTATAGCAAGAGTTAGTCAGTATTAACATACCCCATCCTTGTACATTAATAGTTAGTCAGTATTAACATACCCCATCCTTGTACATTAATAGTTAGTCAGTATTAACATACCCCATCCTTGTATAGCAAGAGTTAGTCAGTATTAACATGTCAAGTCCTTGTACATTAATAGTTAGTCAGTATAAACATACCCCATCCTTGCATAGCAATAGTTATTCAGTATTCACATACCCCATTCTTGTATATCACCAGTTATTCATTATTTACGCGCCCCATCCTTGCATATCAATGGTTAGTCAGTATTAACATAACCCATCCCTGTATAGCAATAGTTAGTCAGTATTCACATACCCCATTCTTGTATATCACCAGTTATTCATTATTTACACGCCCCATCCTTGTATATCACCAGTTAGTCCGTATTAACAAACCCCTTCCTTGTATATCAATAGTTAGTCAGTATTAAAATACCCCATCCTTGTATTTCAATAATTAGTTAGTATTAACATACCCATCCTTGTATATCACCAATTAGTCAGTATTAACATACCCCATCCTTGTATATCACCAGTTAGTCAGTATTAACATACCCCATCCTTGTATATCAATAGTTAGTCAGTTTTAACATACCCCATCCTTGTATAGCAATAGTTAATCAGTATTAACATACCCCATCCTTGTACATTAATAGTTAGTCAGTATTAACATACCCCATCCTTGTATATCACCAGCTAGTCAGTATTAACATACCCCATCCTTGTATATCAATGGTTAGTCTGTATTAGCATACCCCATCCTTGTATAGCAATAGTTAGTCAGTATAAACATACCCCATCCTTGTAGATCAATAGTTAGTCAGTATTAACGTGTCAAACCCTTGTTTATCACCAGTGAGTCAGTATTAACATATCTCATCCTTGTACATTAATAGTTAGTCAGTATTAACATAACCCATAAATGTATATCACCAGTTAGTCAGTATTAGCATACCCCATCCTTGTACATTAATAGTTAGTCAGTATTAACATACCCCATCCTTGTATATCACCAGCTAGTCAGTATTAACATACCCCATCCTTGTATATCAATGGTTAGTCTGTATTAGCATACCCCATCCTTGTATAGCAATAGTTAGTCAGTATAAACATACCCCATCCTTGTATAGCAATAGTTAGTCAGTATAAACATACCCCATCCTTGTAGATCAATAGTTAGTCAGTATTAACGTGTCAAATCCTTGTATATCACCTGTTAATCAGTATTAACATACCCCATCCTTGTACATTAATAGTTAGTCAGTATTAACATAACCCATAAATGTATATCACCAGTTAGTCAGTATTAGCATACCCCATCCTTGTAGATCAAGAGGTAGTCAGTATAAAAATAACCCATCCTTGTATATCACCAGTTAGTCAGTATTAACATACTCCATCCTTGTATATCACCAGTAAGTCAGTATTAATATACTCCATCCTTGTATATCAATTGTTAGTCTGTATTAACATAACCCATCATTGTATATCAATAATTAGTCAGTATTAACATACCCCATCCTTGTAGATCAATACTTAGTCAGTATTAACACACCCCATCCTTGTATATCACCAGTAAGTCAGTATTAACATACCCCATCCTTGTACATTAATAGTTAGTCAGTATTAACATAACCCATCCTTGTATATCACCAGCTAGTCAGTATTAACATACCCCATCCTTGTATAGCAAGAGTTAGTCAGTATTAACATGTCAAGTCCTTGTATATCAATAGTTAGTCAGTATTAACGTGTCAAATCCTTGTTTATCACCAGTGATACAGTATTAACATACCCCATCCTTGTATAGCAATAGTTAATCAGTATTAACATGCCCCATCCTTGTACATTAATAGTTAGTCAGTATTAATATAACCCATCCTTGTATATCACCAGCTAGTCAGTATTAACATACCCCATCCTTGTATAGCAAGAGTTTGTCAGTATTAACATGTCAAGTCCTTGTATATCAATAGTTAGTCAGTATTAACGTGTCAAATCCTTGTTTATCACCAGTGATACAGTATTAACATACCCCATCCTTGTACATTAATAGTTAGTCAGTATAAACCTACCCTATCCTTGCATAGCAATAGTAAGTCAGTATTCATATACCCCATTCTTGTATATCACCAGTTATTCATTATTTACACGCCCCATCCTTGTATATCAATGGTTAGTCAGTATTAACATAACCCATCCTTGTATATCAATAGTTAGTCAGTATTAACATACCCCATCCTTGTAGATCAATAGTTAGTCAGTATTAACATAACCCATCCTTGTATATCACCAGTTAGTCAGTATTAACATACCCCATCCTTGTAGATCAATAGTTAGTCTGTATTAACATACCCCATCCTTGTATAGCAATAATTAGTCAGTATTAACATAACCCATCCTGTATATCAATATTTAGTCTGTATTAACACACCCCATCCTTGTATATCACCAGTTAGTCAGTATTAACATACCCAATCCTTGTACATTAATAGTTAGTCAGTATTAACATACCCCATCCTTGCATAGCAATAGTTAATCAGTATTCACATAACCCATCCTTGTATATCAATAGTTAGTCTGTATTAACATACCCCATCCTTGTAGATCAATAGTTAGTCAGTATTAACATAACCCATCCTTGTTACAGTAGTTAGTCTGTATTAACATACCCCATCCTTGTGTATCACCAGTTATTCATTATTTACACGCCCATCCTTGTATATCAATGGTTAGTCAGTATTAAGATAACCCATCCTTGTATATCAATATTTAGTCAGTATCAACATACCCCATCCTTGTATATCAATAGTTAGTCGGTATTAACATACCCCATCCTTGTAGATCAATAGTTAGTCAGTATTAACATAACCCATCCTTGTATATCAATAGTTAGTCAGTATAAACATGCCCCATCCTTGTATATCAATAGTTAGTCAGTATTAACATAACTCATCCTTGTATATCAATAGTTAGTCAGTATTAACATGTCAAATCCTTGTTAAGCAATATTTAGTCTGTATTACCATACCCCATTCTTGTATATCACCAGTAAGTCAGTATTAACATACCTCAATTATTGTGTCCCTGTTTTACGTGTAAACAGGTACCTGGCACAAGTATAAGCATCTATGAGTCACTGTCCTCTATACATAATGGAGGTATTGCCAGGACAGCGCACATTGGACCCAACTTTCTGCCCTGGCATCGCGTCTACCTTTATGCGTAAGTACACACACTGAAAGATGGTATATAGAGGCTAATTAATGATGTTTTGTTAAATATCAAATATTCTTTACGAGCATGACATATATATATTGTCTTAAATTTTCGAGATCGCAAAGCACACATCTATAGTTTATTTGATATTTAACTTGAAACCACTGATTTTTGTTTGTTTGTTTGTTTGTTTGTCAATGGGATTTTTTTACATGTTTGAGATTTTGATCGAGCCTATGATATCATTTTTTGAATGTTGCGGTCACAGCTTGTCAGCACGAAGTACAAGGCTTGTAGAATATTAATACAGGATATATTTCTGTTTCTGAAAAATGCAAAACATATTAATACATTTCATTAAATACTTATTAATGTCTTAGATACTATAAAAGTATTTAATTACTTACACCATAAACTTTTATCGCTATGCAATAAATTAATACAAATAGTAACCAATGATACCAATTAACAATGATGATATAAGACATGCTATTTCATCAAGTATTTCGCTGGTTTAAACGTAACACAAATATATAAATAGTATCATAATGTATTTTACTGGACTAATTTGGTTTTAAATACAAACGGGGTCGGCTATACCCGTAGCTTGTTGCACCAAGTGGTTCGTTCAAGCGGTATGTGTATGTCTGAATCCACTACTATATTATGTTTGTCTTTTTTTGGTTTTCATTAACTTGAACACACGATCAATGTTTTACCCCCTGTGACAAGCTTACCAAGAGGATATACAATTACATCAGCATATTTATATATACGTAACTACTGCTTCCTGTTTATGCGCTTATGTTATATCATTGTTTGTTGGAGACTATGTATCACTGTTACATGTTGTGTTAAAAATACTGTTATATTCCAGTCTTCATAAAGGGTAAATCGCTCTGAAGATGTGGTAATTTTTGTCTGTCTGAACTGTAGATTATATACAATGTGAAGCCTCTGTATCGTAACAAACAAACATTGGGTAAGTCATAGTAATTTTTGTTGTAAAAAAACATATTAAATATTTCATTTGATTTTACTAGAAGGAAACTAACCATCAAAAATATGCCTTCTAAGATATATATAATATCTATCGCTTCTATTATCGTACAGCTCTTGCACGAATTCTGTCTTCAGGTTTGAGAACGCCTTACATGAAGTTGAGCCTGGTGTGATTCTACCCTACTGGGATTGCACTATTGAGGAAGGTCTAGAATCGCCTAAACTATCGAACTTGTTCAGTAAAACTTTCCTTGGGAAGGCGGATGGGAAATTGAAAAAATCTAAATATGGCGACAGTTCTATGTGGAATATTGTAAGAAACATTGAAACAGGTGGACCTCTACCGAGTCGTCTGGATATCATAAAAGTATTAACACGAAACCGAACTATTGATATAGTAGTTCCCTTTGCAGCACCTGTTTATAATCTAGAATACCTCCACAACGGAATCCACAACTATATCGGTGGCCATTTAATTTCACTCGACTTAGCAACTGAGGATCCAATATTTTTTCTTTTGCACTGCTTTATAGACTATGTGTACGAGAAGTTCCGACAGCGACAGAAATCGCTCGGTATCGACCCAACGATCGACATCCCAGATCCGGGGAACGATTATTTGGACGGAACACATCAGCCTCACGTAAATATGTCTGTCTTCGAGAACTACACGAACGCGGACGGATACTCGGACTTCTGGACTGATGAAATATATGAATACGAAGACAGTCCAAGTACGTGTTACACGGACTGCGGGTCTCCTAATCTCGTCTGTATCAAGCAGCTTTGTTATCCGAAAACTGGAAAAACGACGCCTGTCCCAAGAAAGTTAACGACAGAAGAAATAGAATATTTTAGAGGTGGCGATTCTGAAGTCGATAATGAAACTGTAAATCAGACCAATATACCTACTTCGAACAAACGAAGAAAGCGCAGTGCTTACCGTGAACAGGATATTGAAATTTGTAGTGGGTCGCAATGTCCCGGGTCGGAAGCTCCAATACAAAACATCTTCAGCATCAACAGAGGAGAGAGTAACATAGACGAATGGGTAGTCATTGCTGTGAAAGTTACGTTTTTCAGGCCAAGGAATTTACATTTCAACACTTTCCAATATCATCATAACTCAATTGACGACTCACATGACATATTTGATACTTTTTATTCGAAAAACTTACAGTCATCTATGCGTGTTGGTCAACAAGGAACGTATCACAATTTCTGTCGCGTCAATAGTGGTGGAGTCGGTAAGGTGTTCGTCCGATCGGACGGACTCAATTATAATGGATGTGCCAAGGAATACGCACTTGTGGACGAGCGACATCCGGTCTCCATGGGAACAGCATACGTTCCAGTGAAAAGCCCGATTAACTCTTCAACTGAAGTGTCACTCATAGCCTATGATGAGTGTGGGAGGTCTTGTCTACCAACTTGTCTCGTTAAGGGCTCAAACCCTCCAAAATACATACCTTGCAGTGGATGTTTGCGGATAGATAACTCACGCCCGTACTGCCACGGAAAGACGGTGGCCGATCTCGTCTACAACATGTGGCACTTCAGCCAAGGAACCCAGAATGGCAATGGAGAATGTCCGTCAATGAAAGACTCAACGATATTTGTCAACTTCCTATGTGATTCTTCAGACGTATACCCTTGGGACCGCTGTAAGGAATAATACACACAATCCAATGTAGGAATATAAACAAAAGTCCGTTTAATATCACAGAAAATCGTTATTCATGCTCAAATAACGCTTTCTTTGAAGAAAACAAAAATGACATTAAACTTCTGCAAATTATACAAAAGTGTTTGTTAAAAGTTGTACACGTATGCTTCTTTAATCACGCTGGCTAATATTCGAGCCAACCGTTATTAATTTATGCTGAAATAACTTGTTTCATAAAAGTTGTAAAACCAAACCATGTACTTACTACATAAGTTAAGTAATGTCCAGAAAGTTAATGAGGCACCTGTTGAATTTTCAAACAAGGGAATTGATACCATTGGTTTCAGCGATACCTTACACTAAATTTCTGTTCAAGCTAACATATCGTCGTACTTCTAATACACAACTGCACCTATCATTTCCGACAGTTGTTCGTTCTCTACATATTGCACCTAAGTTGTTCAATTTTAAGCAAAACGTTGCAATGCGCTCCGTCTCCATATTGCTATGGTCCACCTCGACACACCTAACCGACAATCTGAATTCTATCCCTAATATTAGATGCTAAGAATTAAGAGACTCCATCTATCAAATGGGATGTGGATTTCAAGATACGTATGGACTTCTGCCAGAAAACAGAGCAGATAACTTGATTATTTGTGATCATATCGAATGGTCAAATACTATCGAAAAACAATTACCTTTCATACAGTAGGACTAATTTCTGGAAACAATTTAAATGTGTACATTTATTAGGTCTCCAAAGAATGCATTTTTACAGAAGGCAACGAAGCTTATTTCGATTTCTTTTTATATTGAATAGAAAAATACATGGTATCCAGTTATTGTCGCTTTAATCAAAATGACGGAGTTTAAATTATGTAACAAACAAACAACAAGAACACGTGAATAGTGATTTCCCACAATTCGCCAAAAGGTGGAACATAAAGTTTACCGGAAAATGAATTCAGCAGCTTTAGCAGAAAAGCAACAACACTCGTATGAAAACCAAGTCAGCACCCATCATCCGGGAATAGTTCCGTTCTATTATCAGGAATGTAACCTACCAGAATACAGGCACCTGTCTATCTATTATCAAGCTTGACGTATAAATCAACAGGATAATTGTTAACAACATGTTGAAGTTCGTCCCAGAAGACAACCAAATATGGATGTCTACAGTCAAGCAAGCAATGACATAGAGCTTCGTATGACATTGTTTTACATTTTGCACACAACAGTTCACAGTCTGGCCTAATTAACCATAGAATAGGAAACCATAGAGACGACAGACGCAGAAGTCTAGAACGATTGTTGAATTTGTCGATGAGCTTTTTAGGACACTTGTTAATGCCACTTTCAGGTAAATCAACGATTTCTTGAAAATAAAGAACAAAAGTTAGCTGAACAAGTCTATCCCATTTACCCTTTTAAATCGAGAAGACAACAAACTCCTCTACATCAGCTGCTTACCCCCCATCTTTACTTGAACTATGCCTAACATGGGCAGCTTACTACTAAGCGGTATGTTTAACGTGACGAGTTTGATTTTCCGATCGTGAACCTGCCATTTCCTGATCGTAAAGGAATTTGAGAGATGCAGGTTGATATAGACTTGGTGCGATTTTTATGATCGCTTTTTGGTGCCATTAAAATTTATTCTGTATTCTATAGATATGCTATTTAGTATGTCTAATTGCTGTGATTGAGAACTGTGAGGACATGACATTATCTAGGATGTGACCAATATTACCAAGGCTGGTGCGAATGAAGCTTCAGAAACGCTTACTCTTCCAGGACAATTGATCATATTCTCTTATTACAAAGGTCTCCATGCAGATATTTCTTTTGCTCATATTTTCTCCCTTGCGTCATATTTTGAGTTCAAATGTATTGGTTCTTTTGACACTTCGGTACTTTCTGATTTGTTTTCTTTCGCAAACGGTTTTGAGTGTTCTGAATTGTACGATATTAAGCATTTGCTGGACTAGTTGATCGTATAGACCCTGCTGAACTTAGATTAAAGACTCAACAAACTCTCCTACATCTGCTTCCTACCTCGATCTCTAACTATGACCAACACGAGCAGTGTACTGCTAAGCTGTATGATAAACATGACGATTTCGATTTTCATTCTTGATAGTTACTTCCCTGCCTCTCCTTCCTATGGTGTTTACATGTCGCAGTGATTCGTTATTTTATGGCTTGCTCTGAATTTAGAGATTTTCATGATAGATGTCAGCTGTTGACGAACAAACTAACGGCCCAGGGATTCGAGAGAAACAGGTTGATAAAGGCTATGGGCAAATTTTATGGTCGCCATCTTGATCTCATCGAGAAATATTCTGTATCTTTGGGTGATATGAAGATGTTTTAAAGTTGCTTATTAGTGTGCTTACTTGTTATGATTTACAATGATGACTCGGTTCTAATGTTGAGGACTGATTTACATGGCGGGTGTCGTCGATGAAGCAGAAGACGCTAACTCTTCCGGACCACCTGTTTTTTTTTTCTTTTGTACCTTTATGAGGGTCTCCATGTAAATCTTTTCTTTGCTCATATTTTGCTTTGAGTTTAATCGATTTTGAGCTCGGATTATGGTTTTGTTGACGCTGTGGTATTC
Organism: Mimachlamys varia; assembly: GCA_947623455.1. Taxonomy (NCBI): domain Eukaryota; kingdom Metazoa; phylum Mollusca; class Bivalvia; order Pectinida; family Pectinidae; genus Mimachlamys; species Mimachlamys varia. The sequence goes on from OX392529.1 coordinate 9,788,032, forward strand.
TCTGACTTTTTCCCCTGGAACTTTGTCTACCGAGGTACTCTGGGAGTGCTTTGATTTGTTAACATCCATAAAATACATCACCTTCATAGATGCTTTGAGAAATGTGTTTTAATTGTATCCTGGTTTTTTATGGATACCCCCTTTTAGGGACAACTTTAATGAAAATGGCTTAAATGACATTTCGCCTTTTCGCATAGTCGCCCATGAAAGAAAACTAGAGCGTGGAACAAGTCTCATTAGTTGTATTTTCTGTCTTTCTCGTAAAATGTTGTTTCCGACAAGGGGTTCCAATGTCAGTGTTAGGTTTGCTGTGTGGTACCGAATCTGGCTTGTCTACGTTCTATTCCATCACATTTGTAGCGTCGGTCGTAACATCAAAATACGGAGATTGTTTAGAAAATCAAAAATAATCCAACTTATCGTACTATGACTACATAGTTATCTGTGTTTGTTGGTCATAATTTTAAGATAATGTTACCACTGATAAATATGTCAAGAGCCAAGCTTAACCCAAAATACCTTTTATGTACAACCAACCCAATTATTCGAAGTAGGCGAATATTTGATAAAATAATAAAATGTGTTTACGGTAACGATTAAAACAGATACTTCCTTAATGATAGAAGATAAGAAATCATGATTCGAACTCAAACTCGATTAAACCAGGGGCAAAATATAAACAAAGGAAAGATTTTCGTAGAGATCTTGGACAGGTGTTCCGGAAAAGTAAGCGTCTTCTGCTTCTTGGTCACCAACACCAAGTCCTCAAAGTGAGAACCGAGTCATCATTCTCAATCACAACAAGAAAGCACACTAATGAGTATACTCAAAAACTGCTTAATTAATTCATAATATTACAGAAAGTATGGAGCCGTATGCAATTAGTATTGGAAAGTTAAATTTGAAAAAGAAGAAAACAAATCAGGACCCACAAATAACTTCAGTAACTGGGGTTGAGGAAATATTTTTAAATGATCTGTCATTTATAATAACTTCATCATCAATATCTTCAACTTATAATATATAAAGTGTGTCCTACATGATTTGATTTAGAGATAATGGCAATCGCCTTTGAGTCAAGAGATCATTACACAGTACTAAACACCATGAAATTGTGTAGCGGATTCGGATTTTATGTGAGCGTACTCAAACAAGTACAACTGTAAATTTCATTTCAAAATATAATTCAGAAAATAATCGAGATAACAAAATACTTTCTTACTTGAAAATCACATGAAACTCTCCACTGACTTTCTCCATTTAAAGATCTTTAAGAAAGGAAGAAATTTCAGTTGTTGTTTTCAAAAAAATAATCAGAGAATGCCAAACCTTCAACAAAACCATAATCCGAACTCAAAATCGATTAAACTAGAGGCAAAATATAAACAAAAGAAAGATTTACATGGAAACTCTCGTAAAAGTACAGGAGAATAAGACCAGGTATTCCAGAAGAGTAAGCGTCTTCTGCTTTATCGATGACACCCGCCATGTTAATCTTTGTTACATCCAAGTAAACATCAAGTTCTCAAAATGAGATCCGAGTATCATTGTCAATCGCAACAAGTTAACACACTGATGAGCATACTGAAAAACGTCCATCTTCATATCACTTAAAGATACAGAATATCACTCAATGAGATAAAGATGGCGACCATAAAACTTGCCCATAGTTCTGATCAACCTGCATCTCTCGAATCCTTGTGTTGTTAGTTTGTTTGTCAGCAGTCGACATCGATCACGACAATTTCGATATGTAGAGCAAGCCCTGGAATACCGAATTATCTGTCACATGTAAACACCATAGGTTGGAGAAGCAGGGATGTTACTATCAAGAAATGGAAAGTTAACGATCGGAGAATTGAAATCATCACGTTTATCGTATAGCTTAGTAGTAAGCTGTTCATGTTGGTCGTAGTTTAAATAGAGATCGAGGGAAGAAGCTGATGTAGAGTCTGTTGTGTCCTTTATTTCAAGTTCCGAAGGGTATATACGATCGACGTGGTCAGCAAACTTCTTATTGTTTTAGACAACACATCGTCGATATATCTGAAAGTGAAATTAAATGATTTGGCAAGGTTTTTGTTACCTGTCCTGATTAGCTCTTCCACAAATTCAGCCTCATATGAAAACAAAAGCAGTAATTATACTGTTTTGGTTTTTAAAGCTCATATTGAACTAGCACATCTTTTTATTTTTACACTTATAGAACCCCCGAAATTTTATTTTCGGTCGAACTTTTACCTCAGTTTTAGTTTTTGCGCTTGTAATAAAATATGACATCCTTGAGTAAATTGAGGAGGTGACAATCCAAACAATGACACTCATCCTTTTTCGAGGCTGCATATGATATATAATGTGTGCAATTTTCTATAATAACTGGTAATATTTTGCTGACTGATGGGCTATGTTCATGGTATATGTAAATTAGATGCAGTTCATATACAGCAAGGAATTGGTTAAATAATCTGCCCGGTGACGTCATGAACTAATGCACTTTTCCTTAAAAACGATTGTACCCAAGCGTATATGCTATCTTAATTAAAGCCTTTTAAAGTAGATGACATTTTCTGACTAGATATCTACTGACTAGACCTTTAATGACTGTTGGACATATTCTGAAAAGGTGTCACAAGATAGCTGTTTCAAGATATCCATGTAGTACAAAGAACATGCTAAATTCAACAGAACGAAAAAAACTGATGAAACAAGGACTACAAAGGTAACAAAACAATTAATTCATGCCCTTTCAGTCAATAGCCAAAACTGTTTTCCCTCGGTGTTGGAAAATAGTTCACCAGGTTGGTCCCAACACCTCGGGAAAATAGTTGTAATGTGGTATATGAGGGGAAATACTGCCAAACTGGCAAACCAGTTTTTCCAGTCATGCGGTATAACCCGGGGACTCGCTCACTCTAGTTAAACAATGGTAAACGTGGTTGGTACTTGGATGAGTGACCGCCTGCACGTTACATTTGGTGGCAGCGTTGTGACTCTGTGTTATCAACCGATACCGATTATATCCCGCTACACGTCTATTATTGCTTATTCATGAAAAACAGGTTCATATCTTGTCTAAGTAGTTGGATTGGTGACCGCCTGCACGTTACAAAGTTTTGACTATTAGCTGAAAAGAAACTAATCAACTATATTCATATGTGCTATTTCCTTTTAATTACGATGTTTTCTTTCTTCTTTCCTTTTGTCTGCTACAACCTGTAATATGCTATTTTACGTTTATAATAGAATGATCATTATGACATGATGCGTCAGAGGTACGTATAATTATTCAATATAATTTATTCAAAATGCAACATCTGCTAGACAGATTTTGAATGTGCAATGATTTTTTTCAATTATTGACAGCTATAGTGTATTTAAGGAGAACGTTAAGCTTAGTGAAATGTGTCAGTATTACTGCCACAGTTACATTTTCGATATGAATGTCAATTTTTGAATGAGTTCCAGCTGTTCAACATCTCAACAAATCTGATGAAATAAACATTTGTAATAAGCAAGCTTGATATTCCTGGCACAGACTACTAATTCACAACAACATATACAGGCTGCCTGCTGATCTAAGTGAACGCGATGTAACTGGATATAGAATATTGAATGCTGACTTAAGGACTATAGGACGTACAAATCGCCATCTTGGGGTGTTGATGTTGTTTTTCAAACAAGCAATTTACAGCATTGAATGCTTTCGTTGTTTCAACCACTAACTCACAGGGACCTGCGAATTTGTTACAGCTAGTTTTGGACCTAAAATAGGGTGTTTAGAGTAATTTTACACATTTGGGGGGTTAAGATCAATTTTCGATTAAAATGGGGCCCCTCAGTAGTCATAAAAGCTAAAGGGTGGAAAGCTTTCCAGATCGAAAAATCGAAACCATCTACCTTTCTTGCATCAAAAATCACATTTCTAGTTGAGGTACGAAAAAACGCTTGGTACCGTTGGAAAGATGGATAATTTTTATTTTATAAACCTCCTAAATGCAAGTCAAATGTATCCTCCTTCCGCAGAAATAATCTCCATTTCCTCCAAAAACAAAACAAAATTTCCGTGTCTCAAAGTTTTCGTCGGCTTGCCGGCCACTTCGTTACATAGGTTGACGTCACTGCACGCGGAGGCCTTACGGTGTCATTGGATGGCGGTCTTCCTTTAAATTTAGGCATCCAATGAAAGCAAAAGACCAGCACGCGGGGTGACGTAACGAAGTGGCCGACCAATGACACCGTAAGGCCTCCGCGTGCAGTGACGTCAACCTATGTAACGAAGTGGCCGGCAAGCCGACGAAAACTTTGAGACACGGAAATTTTGCGTGTTTTTGGAGGAAATGGAGATTAATTCTGCGGAAGGAGGATACATTTGACTTGACTTTAGGAGGTTTATAAAATAAAAATTATCCATCTTTCCAACGGTACCAAGCGTTTTTTCGTACCTCAACTAGAAATGTGATTTTTGATGCAAGAAAGGTAGGTGGTTTCGATTTTTCGATCTGGAAAGCTTTCCACCCTTTAGCTTTTATGACTACTGATGGGCCCCATTTTTATCGAAAATTGATCTTAACCCCCCAAATGTGTAAAATTACTCTAAACACCCTATTTTAGGTCCAAAACTAGCTGTAACAAATTCTCAGGTCCCTGTGCACTAGCTGTGCACGACTTTTGGCTGACTTGTTTTTGTTCATACGAGGCTGAATTTGTCGAGGGGCTTATCAGGACGGGTAACAAAAACCTTGCCAAATTTTTCAATTTCACTTCTAGGTATATCGACGATGTGTTGTCTATAAACAACAAGAGGTTTGCTGACCTAGTCGATCGTATATACCCTACTGAACTTGAGATTAAAGACACGACAGACTCTCCTACATCAGCTTCTTACCTCGATCTTTACTTAAACTATGACCAACACGGGCAACTTTAAACTAAGCTGTATGATAAACGTGACGATTTCGATTTTTCTATCGTGAACTTTCCCTTTCTTGATAGTAACATCCCTGCTTCATTATTCTACGGCTTGTTCTGAATTTCGAGATTTTCGTGAACGATGTCAACTGCTGACGAGCAAACTTACGGCACAGGGATTCGAGAGATGTAGGTTAATGAAGACTATGGGCAAGTTTTATGGTCGTTATCTTGATCTCATCGAGAAATATTCTGTATCTTTGGGTGATATGAAGATGGACGTTTTTGAGCTTGCCTATTAGTGTGTTTACTTTTGTGATGACAATGATGACTCGGTTCTCATTTTGAGAATTGATACTTACTTGGATGTGACCAAGATTTGCATAGCGGGCGTCGTCGATGAAACAGAAGACGCTTTCTCTTCCGGAACACCTGGTCTTATTCTCTTGTGGTTTTACGAGATTCTCAATGTAAAACTTACTTGTTTCTGTTTTGCCCATAGTTTAATCGAGTTTGGGTTCAGATCATGGTTTTGTTGACGCTTTGGTATTCTCTGATTTTTTTTCTAACACAACATGAAAGAAAAGTGGTGAATTTTAATAAAAAATATGTTTAAAACAACCAAAAATGACTATTGTATATGCATCGAAACGAGTGAAATTCATCGTAATCAATATATAGGCAAATGAAAATAACTTCCATGTATATTCTTTAGTAATGTTGCTACCCGACCTACGTATTTACTGAGTTTTGGGGATAAATCCGATTAGAAACATTACAAAATCCTAATCCATTTCCATGTCCACAATATGCATACGAGATGACCTGACCAGGCTTTCTGTGCGTGTAATACACGTAACACTCATGCATGAGTATAAGACTCTGTCATGACCAGGGATGTAAGATAAGGAAATTCAACCCGAGGGGTTTTCAAATTTGGTAAAACCCGAGGCTTTGCCGAGGGTTTTGCCAAATTTGAAAATCCTGAGGGTGGAATTTCCCTATCTTACATCTTTGGTCATGTAAGAGTATTTTTCTCTCATTTCAACTACCTGAATAAGCTCAAATACCATGAAAATACTTTGGATTGGCCACCATTTTGAAAATATTATACAGCAAGATTAAGCATACCCCATATTTGCAAACATAGTTTGCACAGAAAAAGTAATCTCAGCTTTCTAATGTACACGGTTAAAAAATATCGTGGAAGGTTTTAATTTCATCACGTCGCCATTTTCCTCTTTTTAGCATCAGGTTTTACCGAACTCGTGACGTCACGTCCTTGTTGCGCCATTGTGACGTCACGCCGTGGCTATATTGCATGGGTAGGTGTGTAATACAGCCACAGCGATCATAGGTGTATTGCCCTAGACAGGCCAGTATCACACACTTAGAAATGAGAGAATAATCTGTACATAGCTAGATACCTATTGAAACGGTCAGTGGGGACACTTCAGTGTGACTTGGTGCATGTGTCGTATAGTCGGTTTTTCCGTCGTTCGTGACTTGGCTAGTGATACGGTAATACGATCGTATTGTGTAATGACAGGTGATCCTGTAGTGGTTTTGGATCTTACTAGGTGTACGTACCCTTAGTCTCAAGACAGTAGTACTCTGGGATGATACATGCTAGGGTTTAAGGAGAGACATCGTGTCGGTATTGATATTTGTCTGCTTCGGGTTATTATATCGGCCATCTTGTGGGGTGGGCCGAGGGCAGTCGTAATACGCACTGTGATTTGTCAAAGGCTTCGGCGGCGGAGCCAGTCGTTGAGTCTTTTAGTTACTCTCGGTTTTAATCCGGGTAGGTTCACTGGAGTCATGGGGTTAGGGCTATATAAGTCACGCACGTGTTGGAATCCTGCCGGAGATTTGGTGAGTTTCAGGAGTCGTTTACACGGGTAGTTTAACTTCGGCACTTACGTTTCGAGAATGTAGTGTTAGTTATGTACCCTAAGGTTTGTTAGATTATAGCTGACACTCTGAGAACAGAGCTGACTGGTGCATGGTTAGATTATAATATAACTGACGTTCTGAGAACAGAGCGGAGTATGCATTTTTAGGTCTAGGTGACACTCTGAAAACAGAGCGGTTTATGCATGGCTAGGTGTATTAGTTAGTTGGCACTCTGAAAACAGAGTGGCTTATATGCATGCTTAATTAATTAAGTCTTATTAGATAGCTGACACTCTGGAAACAGAGTGGCTGTAGGTGATGCTTTGAGACCAAGGCAACCCTAGGATGTAGGGGTTATCGTAGACACGCGCTTCGGAAACGAGGTGTATTTAATGCATGCTTAGACACCTAATACCCTGAGAACAGGGTAGCTAAGTAACCATGTCATAGATCTAATACTGTACCTTTAGAGGGTGTTCGTTCTGTAACCAGAGCACAGGGCGGGTATTTCCTTATACCAGTGTCTAACTATATCATGTAGTATAGGTGTAATGTTAAGACTGTAAAGCAGAATATGGGTCCCATATGTAGTGTTTAGTATGTAGGTTTCTGTGGATTAGGGATTGGATATTTCGCCCGTCTCGGAGGCAGAAAGTTATCATACTGGTAGGTTGTATTATGGTTAGGCTAGGCCGATATGAGTATTGGCCAGTTGTACAAGTTGTCAAAACCTGGGCATAGGGCCGCAGGAGTTAAATAGGGATACATAGTCATGTCTTTCATCTAGTTATTGTCAGTCATTTAGTTTTGTTGACATTATCCTGAGTTTATTTCGTTGACCATTTTATTATGTTTAGGTATATTTTTCTACTGGCTTTACACCTCAAATAACTAGACTCCTTTGTTATATTTATTCCCTTGTAATTGTTTAAAGATCAGTGCTTAGTCACTCCGTAATAAACTTGTGGAACTTTATTCTAGTGTTGTTGTGGGTCTTTCCTAACACTTCAACTAATCAAGGGGAAAAGAAACGGAAGGTGGGTTTAGAAGGTGACTGTTGGCAACTGGTTTTATGTCACGGTCCGGTACATTTTGTACCACATTTAAAATTACACAACGCGAAGTCAATTGTGGTTGCAAACTCTCATCTCCTGACCCCTCCTACTACACATGTAAAAGCTTTGTCGCACCAACTCCTCTTTGGATAGTATGGACATAGAAATGGATTTGGATTTTGTGATGTTTCTAACCGAATTTATCCCAAACACTCGATAAAAACGTATAGCCACATGTACTACAGAAAATGTATAGAAGTTATTTGCATTTGCATATATCAATTACGATGATTTTACTTATTTCCGTCCAGCCACAAAAGTTTTGTTTTTGTTATTTCCCAGTTTTTCTTTTATCAAAAGTCAAATTCCAACACAGTTCTTTCATGTTTGCAAGACAAAAAATGAAAGTATTTCAAGTTTCTTTCAAATGTGCGGTTAAGGATCGTCTATACTGAACATGATATCACTACTCAGGCGTTTAACAGAAGATAGTACTCGGTAATCATCATGTCTAGTCATGGACCTTACTTTTGTCATCTTAATTGCTATGCTGGTTTTTTTTTTTTTTGCAACGCATGCGAAAAAATACGTGTTTAGGAGAAAACATTTAAGATCAACTACACTTGTTTGGCCGGATATGGCTCTATCAGAGAGCATACAATTGATTCTCTTTTGACCTTGAAATGCAGAAATTGGCATTTGATCAGGTATTTCCTTTGATAACAAAGCTCCTATTGAATACCATTGGTACTTCCGTGCATAGTCAGAAAACAACTAATTCAACTGTGGCTGTGGAATCTGTAGACGCATCGGTCGACATTTGCATTGCAAGGGCAAACCAAAAACAATGTTTACAACTGTATAGAGTCATATTCGATCAAACACATTCTCCTGGTGTATGTTATAGACACTTTTTGAGTATAACAACAAGACTGTTGTGTATAATGTATGCTATCCGCATGAGCTAATTGTTTTCTCCAGATTGAAACAGGCAGCTTTGCAGACAGTTCCGCCGTAACCTATAAACATCTCCGTTTTTGTATCAAATGGTTTCCTGGCCAATTTAGCGTGCACGCCTTGTTCTTGGTTTACCTGTATAGCGCTCGAAAATCACAGCCGATCAGGATATAAACCTGTACTAACACGGTGTTAATGATGTGCTTTTATAGTTATTTGCCTCTCTGATAAAAAATGGCCGGTAAACAAGTTACGCCATTCATTTTGAAATTGATTGTCATTTTAATCAATTTACGCGAGCTAACATCCCTGCCAGTAAGAGTGGTTGATATAAATTAGATAACTTGTTTCATATTAGTTGTAAACTAAATCCTTTGGTGGAACAACACGACTATTGTAAGGGGTATAACTCGTACTTATACATGTTCTTGCATGAATTGCAGATTGAATATACTTTTTATATGCTGTTGCATTTTGTATGTGTATATCTTAAATATTCTATAACAGCATAGAGAATAGCAAACAGACAGACTTTATCAAAATATTAGCCGCAAGAGTGATTACTGAAGATCAGAGTTAGATAATATGTTTATATAGCAACACCTACCCGGGCTGGTTTTAATTTTTTAAAGTTTTTAAAGCAGTGTTTTGATTGGCAAATTCAGAATAAGTGATATTTTTCACTGCTGAAAATGATAATTTTCTCATCAGTATTTTTAAAGTGTTTAAGTATTTAAAAAATCATATTTACCGGCAAGTAAACAATTATAAGATGAAACTATACACAGTCGAAAGTAAAAGAAATGTACAGAACTGAAAACGCTGTATAATTTCAAAAGGACGTACTAAAAAGTATTCCTACATTTGAAGAAAAAAATAATTTTCTTATATTGTCTCTTATAAACTGATACGGCATCAGCTCACACAAAGTCTCGTTATTGAAGAAAATAAACCATTCAAAAGTTATATTGGGTATTAGAATATTGGATATACTCACCACGCTTCTGGTACAGGTCTTGTGCCCGTCGTCTCATACGTTAACCAGACGCCGAAGCTTGTAATGGGGAAACACCTGAATCAATCCATCCAGTAATTCCTCAAATGCATGGCATTTCGAATCCTGTGCATCACTTGTTGCTGAACATTCTTTCACAAGGCGAACCCTACGTGGATTTAAAACTTCATCACAAACTGTACAGCTTAGGGATGCACACTCGCAAGTTGTGTTGTACCCAAAGTGTGAGTCTGGTGGTATGTCGTATTTCATGATCTCCAAACACTGTCCCTGTCGTCTGTCGGACTAAGTAAAACATCAGACCTGTAGACTCGTCGTCACTAAATAAAACATCACACCTGTAGACTCGTCGTCACTAAATAAAACACCAGACCTGTAGACTCGTCGTCACTAAGTAAAACATCAGACCTGTAGACTCGTCGTCACTAAATAAAACACCAGAACTGTAGACTCGCCGTCACTAAGTAAAACATCAGACCTGTAGACTCGTCGTCACTAAGTAAAACATCAGACCTGTAGACTCGTCGTCACTAAGTAAAACACCAGACCTGTAGACTCGTCGTCACTAAGTAAAACATCAGACCTGTAGACTCGTCGTCACTAAGTAAAACACCAGACCTGTAGACTCGGCGTCACTAAGTAAAACACCAGACCTGTAGACTCGTCGTCACTAAGTAAAACACCAGACCTGTAGACTCGTCGTCACTAAGTAAAACACCAGACCTGTAGACTCGCCGTCACTAAGTAAAACATCAGACCTGTAGACTCGTCGTCACTAAGTAAAACATCAGACCTGTAGACTCGTCGTCACTAAGTAAAACACCAGACCTGTAGACTCGCCGTCACTAAGTAAAACATCAGACCTGTAGACTCGTCGTCACTAAGTAAAACATCAGACATGTAGACTCGTCGTCACTAAGTAAAACACCAGACCTGTAGACTCGTCGTCACTAAGTGAAGCATCAGACCTGTAGACTCGTCGTCAGTAAGTAAAACACCAGACCTATAGTCTCTTCTTCAAGATGTAACATTCCATGTCCGATCATTCCGTGCCCGTTAAAATCTTACTAGTTTCATTATATTCGTAATGGGTTTCTTTATGTTCCTGTATAAATATTTGATTTTATATCTTAATAACATGAGGATTGATGCTTACTTGGATGTGACCAAGATTTACATGGCGGGTGTCGTCGATGAAGCAGAAGACGCTTACTCTGCGGTACACCTGGTCTTATTCTCTTGTGCTTTTACAGGAGTCTCCATGTAAATCTTTCCTTTGTTCCTATTTTGCCCCTAGTTTAATCGATTTTGAGTTCGGAGTATGGTTTTGTTGACGTTTTGGTATTCTCTGATTTTATTTATTTTTTTTTTAATTTAAGAACTTAAGACCTTCCTCTTGGATTTAAATAAAATGGTTTCGAATTATAGCATTCTTCACGACAGGTCAGGCTCTTGGTAGCCCTTATCAAGGATAAATATATCATCATTTGGAAGTAACTTTGTAGTCATTCCGCATGCTGCAAGCCCAATATCAGTTTCCTGTGTATTCTGGTCATTGAGAGGAAGCTGCTTGAGGATTTTACTATATTTGAACCCGGTTACCTTGAAATTGGGTCAAGGTTCATCTTTTGAACACATAAGATAGCCCTTGATTCCATCATGCTACAGACAAACTTTAGCATAGAAAGACACGACATTGCATAACAATATCAGTAAGTAACGAAACATGAACTAATTTAACTAGTCCGGCCCCTTTGGCCTGGTGGTAACGTCCTGGCTCCATAACCTAGAGGTCTTGGGTTCACGCCCCTCCGGCCCCTTTGGCCTGGTGGTAACGTCCTGGCTCCATAACCTAGAGGTCTTGGGTTCACGCCCCTCCGGCCCCTTTGGCCTGGTGGTAACGTCCTGGCTCCATAACCTAGAGGTCTTGGGTTCACGCCCCTTCGGCCCCTTTGGCCTGGTGGTAACGTCCTGGCTCCATAACCTAGAGGTCTTGGGTTCACGCCCCTCCGGCCCCTTTGGCCTGGTGGTAACGTCCTGGCTCCATAACCTAGAGGTCTTGGGTTCACGCCCCTCCGGCCCCTTTGGCCTGGTGGTAACGTCCTGGCTCCATAACCTAGAGGTCTTGGGTTCACGCCCCTCCGGCCCCTTTGGCCTGGTGGTAACGTCCTGGCTCCATAACCTAGAGGTCTTGGGTTCACGCCCCTCCGGCCCCTTTGGCCTGGTGGTAACGTCCTGGCTCCATAACCTAGAGGTCTTGGGTTCACGCCCCTCTCGCTTCACTAGTACCAGTCAATCAGGACTTCAGTCTTATTGGGACACTGTTTACTCCAGGAGTGGAATCAATAGGATGTGGATTTCGAAAAACTCGAAAGATCTTTTGATCAATCTTGATTTTTTCCACCCGGTACACTACCATACCTCATACAAAGAGCGTCCAAAATCTCTCGTTACGAGAGTTTTCTTTTCCAAAAAAGGCGGACGACGGTACAAATATATTGTAGTGAGCTGTCTTGGACCATAAACAAAAGCTAACCTGCTGAAGAAGATATAGTACGAATGATTGAATTCCTGGTTGACAATATGTTTGTTTTGTTGGGGGAAAGGTATTCCAGCTGTTTGCGTTACCATGGAAACAAACTGTGCCCCACTCTTAGCCGACTTGTTTTTATTTTCATACGAGGCCTAAGTTGTGGAAGAACTAATCATGACGGGTAACAAAACACTTGCCAAATCTTTAAATTTCACTTTTAGATATATATCTACATGGTGTTGTCTATGAACAACAAGAAGTTTGCGGACAACGTCGATCTATATACCTTTTATTTATATTTTGCCCCTACTTTGATCGCTTTTAAGTTCGGATTATGGTTTTGTTGACGTGTCGGTAGTCTGTATTTATTTCTGCAATGTGTCGCATACGCCGAGACTAATTGTAATATCATGATTGTGATTGTATATTTATGCCCAGCAATTGTCTTCCTTCATCTCCGTTAATCTGATCTCCTTCTACCCTAGCCCAGCCATTGGGTCATTTGATTCTTTTGTCCTTCTTTTCAGAAAATTCATTGTTCAGTTATTTGATACAATGGATTAGACTACAGGCAGAGCCTATGAGCGCCCTCTCCTTACAGTTAGTTATAAACAGTAAATACACATTTATATATCTATCAATTCTATTTTATCAATTTTTTAAGATATTGAAACATGAACTAGATCATAGAAAAGAAAATATGCAAAATAACCAATGGACAGCACATAGTACAATGTTTTGCTACGGTACTTCCTTACTCCATTTTAATGTAAATATAGTTGAACAAGTAACTGTGATCTAGTGAAATTGTTTATTATCTTAAATGAATCTCTTAACCATCTCCAGAATAATTTTATTGATATCATCATCGAGTCGTCATCCATAGAGTATGTATAGTTAGTGGAATAGTGTCACTAGGGGCAGAAATAGAGTTAAGGAGAAGTTGCCTTGGATTATCAAACGGATTACATTGGAGGAAGTTGTGTTGTCATTCAATATATCTAACTTTATCGCGGATGTTAATAACTGAAAATGAATATCATCCGCTGCAAACATTCGAATGTATCTATTATGAAAGTCTATGTAATTATATATTTGTTAGATAAACCTAACACAGACAGGTGCTGCACCTCTTATTTATTAATGCATACAGTGTGCTGAAAAATTGAATTGCACTGCATCATACAGCTGTTTCGTCCTTCTAGGACTCGTCAGTGATGCTAGGGCCCAAAAGGAGGGAAACGAAATTTTCAAAACTATGTATGGTGACCTTTCAACGGAAGAATGCACTTTCTGATTAATTGTTGACGTCGGGATCATTTTGCAGGAGAGTCCATTGTTCATTTATATGTATGAAATACTGAAATTTTCAGCTGAAATTGTGGTAGAAACAGGTCACAAGAATCATGGTAGTTGGATATGGTATTTATTTCACTTTCGTTACAGATGTAGTTGAATATCCAAAGTTACAAAAGACACTAGCTAAAGCTCGTGTCCTTTGTAACTTTTGAAAATCAACAAACTCGAGTAAAATGAAATACCATATCCAACTACCACTCGTTTTGTAACCTGTTTAATTTATGAATTAGAAAAATTAGTGCTGTATAATTTAAAATAGTACACTACGAAAGTATATTATTATGATCTATGTCATTACTCAAAACAGATAACTGTGGTCATCAAGTCTCCAGCAAACCACGTTAACTAAAAATATCCACCAGCAGAGTTTACCACCTTGTATCCTGAAAGATGAACCCAACACACACACATGTGCTATAAGGGCATTAAGTATAGGAGAAAATACGACACAAAGTCATACATGTAAATATGAATCCTATCATGCAGAATCGACTTCTAAATGGTATGACTTAGACATATGTAGCTTTAAAATGAAATCAAATAAAGATCAAGCCGCCGAATATCACCAATGATGATCAACACAAACAAAACAAGAACATCGATAATGTGTTTATTTTGACTTTTATCGTAATATCGATTGTTTTCCAGATACATATATTATGCTCTTTATAAGCAAGGTTTACAGTGGATTTACAAACCTATTGAAGTAATACTCTGTGGAAGCATCACAGTCAAACACGAGAAACACGTTGTCGTCATGAAGGTCAGGTAAACCATCTGATGTGTACAGTTGGTTCGCAATCACTTGTGATGGATTACTTCCATAACCGTCATACGACCCGTCAAGTTGGAAAAGTCCGGTACATCGTTCGAACTGCTTGTCCTGCTGTCGACAGTAGGGGGTACATAGCCGACCGCACTGATCATAGGCAATGAAGGAAACGTTGACAGGAACTTGCTGAGGGTTCACCACTGCCACGTATGCGTACTCTGTATCGAAGGCGTACTTCCCAGAGAATGGACATTTTTCTATTTGTGGTGTGCTAACCGCAGACAAACTATCTGATCGAATGACTGCATATGATTGAACTGACTGTAAGAGGCAATGGTCATACGTCCCTGGGGAACCGACTGGCAGATCCTTTTCTAATGATGGAAACAGGACAGGGTCGAATAGATCACGTGACGTGTCGATTTGGTTATCATGTACAGCATACGTGTTGTATTTAACGTTAAGTGGTCTTCTGTTTAATACCTTTATCGGAACCCATCTGAAGTTATCCGAATCATCGACTCCATTGCACATGAAGTCGTTTTGAATGGCTGGTTCGGCAAAGTCGCACACTCCTCCATGACAGTTATCGTCTGCAGTTGTGTCTCGGCGAACCCTGGACGTTGGTGGTTGATGTTCGGTTGAAAATTCATCGAAGAACGTCGGAACTAATAATTTTGAGACGCATTTTCCGTTTCGACACTTAAGATTCTCACCACATATATGTTCACAACGTTTGCGGACATCATTTTTGCTGCATTCTGAACAGTCCTCATCCATTGGGCTTAACTCGTAGGTGTACACATCTCTTGTCCAATTTTTGGAATAACCATCCAAAAGGGTCAATGGCTCGAATCCTGGCAAAGGACCGCTTTTATTGTGGTAGGCCTGTGCACTAGGGGATAAAGTGGAGGTGTCCGGAAAATTCGACTCGGGATCGACACCATATTTGTCTTGGTAATAAGTACGCACGGATTCAAAGAGATAGTCAATAAAGCAATGAAGAAGAAAAAATACGGGATCCTTTGGAGCAAGGGTAATGAATACCATATCTCCACCAGTCCACATATGTATCTCGTTGTGTATGCGTTCTAGAAGTCCAAATGGTGTGCTCCAGTACGGTAATGACGTTACTTCCTCCTCTGTGAAATTGAAAAGCTTTGCCACCAGCTCTCTGTTCGGAAGATTTCCATCTCCAAAGCGTCTCCTTATCTGCCAGTCTTTAAATGGTCCTTTTGTTACTATATCCGCACCATAGCCTGCGTAACCATTGTTCCAGATTTTGGACCAGTGTGGCCCCAAACCCTCCTCGTACAATTCGGCTTCCACTCGACAATCCCAGTACGGAAAGGCAAGGTCGGGTTCATATTTACGCAGTTCATCTTCCAATCTGAAAGAAAACCCTGATCAGCATAAGAGACAAAGGCGCTCACGCATAACTTTGATTTTGTTGTAAAGGGTTATAATCAAATAGATTTTTCGTAAATCATTATTGTTGTTATTGCATCGTTTCAACAAAGACACCGGTAACATCCAACAGATAAACATGTTTTATTTAGTATTTACACTACCATGTATAAGGATATGATTAATAGACAGACAACATATCCCTTGTTAAAACGTTACTTAATGTAGAATATCCTCCAGACATTCAAACATTTTGAATGTACAAAACAATTTTCCTATTCCATATTTTACTCTGTACACATCCTTTGCTCCATGTAATATCAAGATATCATATGATCACTTTTAAAACCTTAAACTTTAAGGCGAAATAATTAAATCGTCTCGTAAAAGTATTAGAGTATGTTTATTGGAATCGTCTTCCCTATTGAACCTTTCATCACAGGTATATAGGCTGCGCTAAATCCGTTTTGAATCCATCCTTGAGAGATAATAACCGAGGTTCCACTTACAGGACAATCGGGTTAACATCAATACACAAGGCTCCCTGATAAATATCTCCACAGGACTCACTGTCAGAGGCTGAGACTACAAACCACGTCGACCCTAAAGGATACGTGTCAAGTCGTCCAACACACAACTTTAATGACAAGCCGTACATATACCTATCACGTTTAGCAACTATACTATCAGACGTTTCTTGGTAAAAACATGCATGATTAAACTTGTCGGTAACGATTAAGCGAAAAACAGTAACAAATCTCACTCCCTCCAATGGACCCACAAGAATGATAACTCCAAAACGGGCTATTCATAAAGATGATAAGGACGTCACAACATTGCCTTCAATGAGACGTAGAGCGCAAATGTGTAACAATTTACCTCATAAGATAGATTCGGTGCCAGGGGAAGAAGCCGGGTCCTCCGTGAGCTACAGGTATCGCACTCGAGTCGGCATGGAAACGTACAATGTGGTTGTATGTCTGCAAATAAACCCTTGCATACATACATACATGGATCTAGGAAACATTGTAATAACATCATGAGGTACATTAACCTAAGTTTTATAGATAAAAATTATAGCAAACATATCACTATACATTGTAACTACAAATAACATAGATATTTTTTACATAGCTTTCTTCCATGGGCAAACTCTATCCAAAATGGCGGGATATTAGAATACTAGAATATATCACCCCTGTGTGATTTCAACGCTCGGGATAAGATTTATGAATTTTAGCACTCGGCAAAGCCTTGTGTCAAGTTGTGATAAAATTCATTAACCTTACCCTCGTGTTGAGATTTCTCAGTCTACATCACACAAAGGTGATAGGTTCTATTATTCACCCACACTTCAGAGGTTCATTCCCATTTTTGCTAGGAAACGATAAACCTGTTTTAACCGGGGCAGGGAAAGACAGCACACACGCGTTATTATCCTAAAGCGTCACTATCATGCCATCACTTTATGCAGTGTGATTAGAGTAACGACACCAATTTCGTCAAACATTGCATCTGCCATTGACGATGGCGTGATGCATCGAGTTCAGCTACAACTTATTTTACGTTAGGAAAGTGTTGGGGGGGGGGGAATAATCAACCACCCCTGTATAATTTCGACAGAGAAATATCAACACTCGATAAGATTTATGAATGTTAACACTCGGCAAAGCCTCTTAATAATATTCATAAATCTTACCCTCGTGTTGAGATTTCTCAGACTACATCACACAAGGGTGATAGATTTATTTTAGTCTTGCATAATATATCACGCGACGGGACGTCACAATGACGTGAAGTCACGAATACGGTAAACTCTGACACTCCGAAAAGAGAAAACGGCGACGTGATGAAATTAAAACCTTTCACCAAATGTCAACCGTAAACAATTAACATTAAAAAAGCCCACAGAAAGAGTTGAAATTTTCAAAATGGTAGCCAGTCAAACGTAGTTTCATGGTTTTTGAGTTGATTCAGGTAGTCGATATAGGAGAAAAATACTCTTCCATGACCAAAGGTGTACGGTACGGAAAATTCCACACTCGGAGTTTTTAAATTTTGCAAAACCTTCGGTTAAGCATCGGGTTTCACCAAATTTGGAAAACCCTCAGGTCATGAAAGAGTCGTATAGTATTCGCCGTAGGGAACACCACAGGGACCTGAGAATTTGTTACAACTAGTTTTGGACCTAAAATAGGGTATTTAGCGTAATTTTACACATTTGGGGGGTTCATAAATATAAGTGATGTGATAAATATAATCTTACACTCGTGTCAATGTAATGTGGAATGTATCAAACTCGTTAAATAATTCAATATGTTACTCGCTTTAAGGCTCGTGACATATTAAATTATTGAACTCGTTTAATACATTCCACATTACATTGACACGAGTGTAAGATTCTCTATTTCGTACACAGTCTAGTTATATATTGCAACTTTCGTATAAGAACTCGTCCTATTTCATATATCGTAATGTTTATGTATACTGGTCATTTAGCTTATGAAGATGACAAGGTAACACAAACAGACATGGCGACATGTGTCTCTATGTCACACTATCCTTTTAGTACTTACAACAAAGACTTTCTATAACAAAACTGGTATTCGTATCGTACACTGAAATATACGTTGCCTTGTACTCACTCGATTTTCATTGTAGATAGCTACTTACACCGTTGCTCCAAATCGCATTCAGGGCTTTGTGAAATCTCCTTTTCTCGTCCTTTGTCAGCTTGCGGTACTCCTTTCGTTCTCTGATCTTCTGCCCTTCGGTTGGTTTCACCTGACAGAATTCCTCTGTAAAAGTCTTGTATTCTGAGGTGGGGTCGGAATGCCAGGTGTTGTACCCGTTGGAGAACAGATACTGATTAACGCACGTGGTTACAGTCAGTGCCCCTCCCTCTTTATCCACAGGAATCTCATTTCTCATCTCTCTCAAGCATTTCTTCCATTCTTCAGGGTAGTCAATGGGTGTTATAGCCTCTGCTGGCAAGCCTAGGATTAGGACTAGAATCACCTTCAAAATAAAATCCCTCGCGAGGGCAACACAGTACATGAGGTTTTAAAATATTAATTATCCTCTCGTCCATTCCTAAAACACGAGTTTAATTAGTTTTTGGTATTGTCAATGGATGGATATAGAAACTATATACTTTTTTGATTGCGATATAGTGCCGAAAATGCATGTTTACTTAACATTAATAATTTATATATATATATTATTTAATATATTTACCAAATGAATTAAACGTAACTACTTACATACCAAATGTAATCTGTTTCACTAGCCAATGAATGCATGCAGACTAACATTGTCTGTGCGAATGAATGCATATTTTCGCGAAGGGAGATAACTATTTTCATTTCTAAACAAGATGTCACTTCATGAGATTATATACTGTTATTGAGGCTAAATAGAAAGTTTCTAAGCAACCGAAAACGATAAATCTGCAAAACATGAACTGCTCGCGGATCCTAGTCCTGCCCTGTCCTGTCTGTCCTGTCCTGTCCTGTCCTCTGTCCTGTCCTACAATGTCTTTCTCCATCTAAGTCCCTCCCTCTTGTGTCACGGCACATGCACTGATACGAACTAAGTATTAAATTTTCTGATGAGGTCAATTTCTTATGAAAGTAAGTAAGTATCGCTATATACTTTCATTTGGCATTCATAGTCAATGTGAAGTTAATTAGAACGTGAAAACAAAGTATACGGCGCTTTGGCATTCATAGTCAATGTGAAGTTAATTAGAACGTGAAAACAAAGTATACGGCGCTTTGGCATTCATAGTCAATGTGAAGTTAATTAGAACGTGAAAACAAAGTATATGGCGCTTGCTTTATTCAGCAGAATGTTTAATGCAGCAGAAATTCCAGCAATGCCTGTTCAAAGGATGTTTTTTTTTCCACTTTGGAAAAAAAGCAGAGCTCATTGTGTCCTGAATTTTCTTTAAGTAGTAATATAATCAGCAGGACTACTTTTAATTTGAGCGCAATGTATCCATCAAAACTCTTCTCTTTTTTTTTCATTATAGAATGTATCAATTAAAAGTCGTCCTAATAGAAGAAGATAAATCTAAGAATAACAAAACCATTATCCGATCTAAAAATCGATTGAAGTGGGGACAAAATCTGAACAATGAAAATATACACTCGGCTGCCCTTGGAAAGGTACAAGGGATCCCCGAAATAAGACATGTGTACTGGAAGAGAAAGCGTCATTTGCTTTATCGACCCCCTCCATCTATCAAATGGAATGTGCATTTCAAGATAAGTATGGTTGCTGTTGAAGATTATGCCAGGCAAAGGGCAACACGTTACTTTAAATACACACTGAGCGCTTCTTCGTAAGATAAAATACTATCTAACCATGTATCAGTTTTACAATCTTTCCAGATATCGATTAGTGAGAAAGACACTGTAGTTTCCATAAACAATATACACTGTATGTTTATAATAAACCTTCATAACAAATCGGAATCGGGTACGTCCAAAGTTTTGCATATATCAATTAGTGAGAAAGACCAACCTCGTCTATATAAAGTATTGGACACCGAACCGTCACAGGCATATTAAAGCAATGTTTTATCGCTGGCTCTGCTTATCGCTCGACCAACCCGGTATTTAAACCTATCACTTCCAAGTTGAGTGCCATATAATCAAGGATTCAGTAGTATTAGGACACTGACATAAGTGCAATCAGCAGGATGTGGATTTTGAAAAAAACACTTAAAGGATATTTTCATCAATCTTAAAAACAAACCCTCAAAAACGTTCGTCTATCGGAACATTTGCCTTGTCCATTGGAACATACTGCTGGCATTCCTACGGGAACAAACTGTTGGCATTCCTATGGGAACATACTGCTGGCATTCCTACGGGAACAAACTGTTTGAATTCCTATGGGAACATACTGCTGGCATTCCTACGGGAACAAACTGTTGGCATTCCTACGGGAACAAACTGCTGGCATTCCTACGGGAACAAACTGTTGGAATTCCTACGGGAACAAACTGATGGAATTCCTACGGGAACAAACTGTTGGCATTCCTACGGGAACATACTGTTGGAATTCCTACGGGAACAAACTGTTGGAACTACTACGGGAACATACTGTTGGAACTACTACGGGAACAAACTGTTGGCATTCCTACGGGAACAAACTGTTGGAATTCCTACGGGAACAAACTGTTGGCATTCCTACGGGAACAAACTGTTGGAACTACTACGGGAACATACTGTTGGAATTCCTACGGGAACAAACTGTTGGCATTCCTACGGGAACAAACTGTTGGCATTCCTACGAGAACAAACTGTTGGCATTCCTACGGGAACAAACTGTTGGAATTCCTACGAGAACAAACTGTTGGCATTCCTACGGGAACAAACTGTTGGAACTACTACGGGAACATACTGTTGGAATTCCCATGAGAACAAACTGTTTGCATTCCTACGGGAACAAACTGTTGGCATTCCTACGAGAACAAACTATTGACATTCCTACGGGAACATACTGTTGGAACTACTACGGGAACATACTGTTGGAATTCCCATGAGAACAAACTGTTGGAATTCCTACGGGAACAAACTGTTGGCATTCCTACGAGAACAAACTATTGGCATTCCTACGGGAACAAACTGTTGGAACTACTACGGGAACATACTGTTGGAATTCCCATGAGAACAAACTGTTGGAATTCCTACGGGAACAAACTGTTGGCATTCCTACGGGAACAAACTGTTGGAACTACTACGGGAACATACTGTTGGAATTCCCATGAGAACGAACTCTTGGAATTCCTACGGGAACAAAATGTTTGAATTCCTACGGGAACAAACTGTTGGAATTTCTATGGGAACAAAATGTGCCCCTCTGTTGACTGACTTGTTATTGTTTCCATACCTGGCTGAATTTGTCAAGGTGTTTATCAGGACAGGTAACAAAAACATTGCCTTTGTTTATTTCACTTTTAGATATATGGACGATATGTTGTTTGTAAATATGAATACGAAATCCGCTGAACAGGTCAATCGGTTATACCCTTCTGAACTTGAAATCAAGGACACAACAGACTATTCTGCATCGGCTATGTACTTAGATCCTTGCTATAACTAACATGGGCAGCTTGCTATACGTACTACGGTACGATAAACGTTATGATCTTGATCTTCCTATTCTGAACACGCCCTTACTTGGTAATTACCTGCTTCTCCAACCTATTATGTTAACATGTCGAAGTTTGTTCGTTATTCTAGGGCTTGTCCTGTATTTTTTATTAAAGATGCTGGCTGCTGAAGAACGAAATTACATCAGAAGGATTCGAGAGATGCAAGTTTATAAAGAAAATGACAAGTTTTATTGTCGCCATCATGATCTCATCTGCTAATTATTATGCCATGATGTTATGCTTTAGTTCTCACTTGAAGAACGTGACATCTCGTAGAATTAACCTAGATACATGTGTCGATGAAGAAACTCTAAATAATGCCGGTAAATGTTATTTTCAAATGAGATTTACGATCGATACTAATAGCGTGTTCCATTTAGCGAAACGTTCCGGTTGTTCCAGAACGAACCAGACGTTCCGCTAAATGGTACACGACGTTCCGCTGGAACGAACCGGTTCGTCTGGAACGTCTCATTTGAGGGTACAAAGTTGGATCCAATATGGCGGCCAGTGAAAGGTTTTCGTTTCAAATGTTCAATAAATTGTAAATAGACCTAACTATAACCAGTTTGACTGCACTTCATCAGTAAAATATACTGACTCCTTGTGTCATCATAGTTGAAAAAAATTGTAAATAAAAGGGATTACTCGCCCGCATTGTTTTGCAGATTTTATGACTGAACCGTTTTGGTTATTTCCGGAAAAGTGTTTTTTTTCCTTTCCGATTTTTAGATTTTCACCCGCATGAACGGAATTCGGCACGTTCTGTTCCATTTAGCGGACCAGTTCCAAGTTGGCACATCTGGAACGTTCCGATAAATGGAACACGCTATGAGCCAGAGAACGGTTGATATTTTATCCAAGGGTACATTAAAGAACAATATGAGTGAAAATCGCTGTACGTTTGACAAAAGTTGATGGCATTGTACTCTCACAGACAATGGCGTTGATTAATTCCAAATCGTTGACATTCAAACGTGCGTTTAAAGATGTACATTCTGAACGGCAAAATAAATAACTGGCATTAACAATGCATTTTATCAAAATCAAATAAATACAAGTATTCCTTGAACATATTATTGTGGTTTTTAGACTACCAAGGATTTTTTCATTAAAATATGTTCATAATAAACCTTCATACTAAATAAAAAAAGGGGCGACATCTTAATGTTTCACAGAAACGTTGCCTCTCAATGGAGGTGGTTATTTACGTTCGGTTGGTTCTAAATCACCTACGTACCATGTGATTAAAATCGAACAACTTCGATGTTAACACTTTAGTTGTCTGTAAATGGAGAAGACCTTTTCAGGAAATGAAGCAGAAAAGAAATGATTTAAACAGATCTAGGATGGAATTCGAAGAATTCAAATTTCAGCTAGTCTGTGTCATTATAAATTTACTAGTATAGTTACAAATTACTATTGTTTCTAGGCAAGTGCGAGATAAGTAATAAACACTGTATAGACTTACCAACGTACTCAAACTCGTCATGGTAGAACTGTCTCGAGGGTCACGTACCAACAAATAATCCCAGGAAAACGGTGTTATTTTATAGCTCAAGAAATGGCCATACCTGTTGTCACACATGTTCTCAAACAAAAACACACATCACTATAGATTATAGCGTACGATCGTATAGATAAATTATTGTCTGCATATGTTTTTGTAAACAATATAACTTATTTGCGTCATTATTTCTATAGACAAAAAATGGATTAAGTAAAAACGCTTTGTATCCAAGGATCGTTACTTCGGATGTTTTATAATGGTTGTGTTAGACACTTCTTACCTCAAGGCAACAGTTCGTGTAACATCTGCCACAGGCTCAAGTCAATGAGAATTTCATGCTCACATCTATTAACCTTGCTATAGATAATACCAACAGACTATAAGACCATCAAACACTCTGAGACAGACATAAGACATTCCGGTAAATAACAATGTTTTTGGATTAAGGACTCGGAAATACTTACACAAACACAGGCTCGGTTCCGTGTACATTCATCACAAACATGACATTTATTCAGGGTTGTACATCATGTAAATATAGATACAGATTGCATCCGACCAAATGCCTTCTGTCATTCTAAACCTGCCTCTGATGAAAGGTCAGCAATAAGGCGGTCAATAGAAAAACTAGTAATAATTATTACCCAATGTCACAATTAAATCATCTGATACAGAATCGTTTGAATTTTGATCGTTTTACTGTTTGATTGTCTTGCTTACTTTTTTAGACTCATCATTTTATTGGAAATTGTGACCATTTAACGGAGTGACGGCATTGTATCGTATATGTAAGTATTTACTGTTTACCTGTTGCTAAGGGTCACATTTAATTCTGGCAGTGACGGTATTTTATCGTATATGTAAGTATTTACTATTTCCTTGTTGCTAAAGGTCACATTTGATTCTGGCAGTGACGGTATTTTATCGTATATGTAAGTATTTACTATTTCCTTGTTGCTAAGGGTCACATTTGATTCTGGCAGTGACGGTATTTTATCGTATATGTAAGTATTTACTATTTCCCTGTTGCTAAGGGTCACATTTGATTCTGGCAGTGACGGCATTGTATCGTATATGTAAGTATTTACTGTTTCCCTGTTGCTAAGGGTCACATTTGATTCTGGCAGTAACGGCATTGTATCGTATATGTAAGTATTTACTGTTTACCTGTTGCTAAGGGTCACATTTGATTCTGGCAGTGACGGCATTGTATCGTATATGTAAGTATTTACTGTTTACCTGTTGCTAAGGGTCACATTTGATTCTGGCAGTGACGGCATTGTATCGTATATGTAAGTATTTACTGTTAACCTGTTGCTAAGGGTCACATTTGATTCTGGCAGTGACGGTATTTTATCGTATATGTAAGTATTTACTGTTTACCTGTTGCTAAGGGTCACATTTGATTCTGGCAGTGACGGTATTTTATCGTATATGTAAGTATTTACTGTTTACCTGTTGCTAAGGGTCACATTTGATTCTGGCAGTGACGGTATTTTATCGTATATGTAAGTATTTACTGTTTACCTGTTGCTAAGGGTCACATTTGATTCTGGCAGTGACGGTATTTTATCGTATATGTAAGTATTTACTGTTTACCTGTTGCTAAGGGTCACATTTGATTCTGGCAGTGACGGTATTCTATCGTACATGTAAGTATTTACTATTTCCCTGTTGCTAAGGTCACATTTGATTCTGTTAGTAACGGTATTCTATCGTACATGTAAGTATTTACTATTTCCCTGTTGCTAAGGGTCACATTTGATTCTGGCAGTGACGGCATTGTATCGTACATGTAAATATTTACTGTTTACCTGTTGCTAAGGGTCACATTTGATTCTGGCAGTGACGGCATTGTATCGTATATGTAAGTATTTACTGTTTACCTGTTGCTAAGGGTCACATTTGATTCTGGCAGTGACGGCATTTTATCGTATATGTAAGTATTTACTGTTTACCTGTTGCTAAGGGTCACATTTGATTCTGGTAGTAACGGTATTTTATCGCATATGTAAGTATTTACTGTTTACCTGTTGCTAAGGGTCACATTTGATTCTGGCAGTGACGGTATTTTATCGTATATGTAAGTATTTACTGTTTACCTGTTGCTAAGGGTCACATTTGATTCTGGCAGTGACGGTATTTTATCATATATGTAAGTATTTACTGTTTACCTGTTGCTAAGGGTCACATTTGATTCTGGCAGTGACGGTATTTTATCGTATATGTAAGTATTTACTGTTTACCTGTTGCTAAGGGTCACATTTGATTCTGGCAGTGACGGTATTTTATCGTATATGTAAGTATTTACTGTTTACCTGTTGCTAAGGGTCACATTTGATTCTGGCAGTGACGACATTGTATCGTATATGTTAGTATTTACCGTTTCCCTGTTGCTAAGGGTCACATTTAAATCTGGTAGTAACGGTATTCTATCGTAAATGTAAGTATTTACTGTTTCCCTGTTGCTAAGGGTCACATTTAATTCTGGTAGTAACGGTATTCTATCGTACATGTAAGTATTTACTATTTCCCTGTTGCTAAGGGTCACATTTAATTCTGGTAGTAACGGTATTCTATCGTACATGTAAGTATTTACTATTTTCCTGTTGCTAAGGTCACATTTGATTCTGTTAGTAACGGTATTCTATCGTACATGTAAGTATTTACTATTTCCCTGTTGCTAAGGGTCACATTTGATTCTGGCAGTGACGGCATTGTATCGTACATGTAAGTATTTACTGTTTACCTGTTGCTAAGGGTCACATTTGATTCTGGCAGTGACGGCATTGTATCGTACATGTAAGTATTTACTGTTTACCTGTTGCTAAGGGTCACATTTGATTCTGGCAGTGACGGCATTTTATCGTATATGTAAGTATTTACTGTTTACCTGTTGCTAAGGGTCACATTTGATTCTGGCAGTGACGGCATTTTATCGTATATGTAAGTATTTACTGTTTACCTGTTGCTAAGGGTCACATTTGATTCTGGCAGTGACGGCATTTTATCGTATATGTAAGTATTTACTGTTTACCTGTTGCTAAGGGTCACATTTGATTCTGGCAGTGACGGTATTTTATCGTATATGTAAGTATTTACTGTTTACCTGTTGCTAAGGGTCACATTTGATTCTGGAAGTGACGGTATTTTATCGTATATGTAAGTATTTACTGTTTCCCTGTTGCTAAGGGTCACATTTAATTCTGGTAGTAACGGTATTCTATCGTACATGTATGTATTTACCGTTTCCCTGTTGCTAAGGGTCACATTTAATTCTGGTAGTAACGGTATTCTATCGTACATGTAAGTATTTACTATTTCCCTGTTGCTAAAGGTCACATTTGATTCTGGCAGTGACCGTTTTCTATCGTACATGTAAGTATTTACTATTTCCCTGTTGCTAAAGGTCACATTTGATTCTGGTAGTAACGGTATTCTATCGTACATGTAAGTTTTTACCGTTTCCCTGTTGCTAAGGGTCACATTTGATTCTGTTAGTAACGGTATTCTATCGTACATGTAAGTATTTACTGTTTCCCTGTTGCTAAGGGTCACATTTAATTCTGGTAGTAACGGTATTCTATCGTACATTAAGTATTTACTATTTCCCTGTTGCTAAAGGTCACATTTGATTCTGGCAGTGACGGTATCTTATCGTATATGTAAGTATTTACTGTTTCCCTGTTGCTAAGGGTCACATTTAATTCTGGTAGTAACGGTATTCTATCGTACATGTAAGTATTTACCGTTTCCCTGTTGCTAAGGGTCACATTTAATTCTGGTAGTAACGGTATTCTATCGTACATGTAAGTATTTACTGTTTCCCTGTTGCTAAGGGTCACATTTAATTCTGGTAGTAACGGTATTCTATCGTACATGTAAGTATTTACTATTTCCCTGTTGCTAAGGGTCACATTTAATTCTGGTAGTAACGGTATTCTATCGTACATGTAAGTATTTACTATTTCCCTGTTGCTAAGGTCACATTTGATTCTGTTAGTAACGGTATTCTATCGTACATGTAAGTATTTACTATTTCCCTGTTGCTAAGGGTCACATTTGATTCTGGCAGTGACGGCATTGTATCGTACATGTAAATATTTACTGTTTACCTGTTGCTAAGGGTCACATTTGATTCTGGCAGTGACGGCATTGTATCGTATATGTAAGTATTTACTGTTTACCTGTTGCTAAGGGTCACATTTGATTCTGGCAGTGACGGCATTTTATTGTATATGTAAGTATTTACTGTTTACCTGTTGCTAAGGGTCACATTTGATTCTGGCAGTGACGGTATTTTATCGCATATGTAAGTATTTACTGTTTACCTGTTGCTAAGGGTCACATTTGATTCTGGCAGTGACGGCATTTTATCGTATATGTAAGTATTTACTGTTTACCTGTTGCTAAGGGTCACATTTGATTCTGGCAGTGACGGTATTTTATCGTATATGTAAGTATTTACTGTTTACCTGTTGCTAAGGGTCACATTTGATTCTGGCAGTGACGGTATTTTATCGTATATGTAAGTATTTACTGTTTTCCTGTTGCTAAGGGTCACATTTAATTCTGGTAGTAACGGTATTCTATCGTACATGTAAGTATTTACCGTTTCCCTGTTGCTATGGGTCACATTTAATTCTGGTAGTAACGGTATTCTATCGTACATGTAAGTATTTACTATTTCCCTGTTGCTAAAGGTCACATTTGATTCTGGCAGTGACCGTTTTCTATCGTACATGTAAGTATTTACTATTTCCCTGTTGCTAAGGTCACATTTGATTCTGGTAATAACGGTATTCTATCGTACATGTAAGTTTTTACCGTTTCCCTGTTGCTAAGGGTCACATTTGATTCTGTTAGTAACGGTATTCTATCGTACATGTAAGTATTTACTGTTTCCCTGTTGCTAAGGGTCACATTTAATTCTGGTAGTAACGGTATTCTATCGTACATGTAAGTATTTACTATTTCCCTGTTGCTAAAGGTCACATTTGATTCTGGCAGTGACGGTATCTTATCGTATATGTAAGTATTTACTGTTTCCCTGTTGCTAAGGGTCAAATTTAATTCTGGTAGTAACGGTATTCTATCGTACATGTAAGTATTTACCGTTTCCCTGTTGCTAAGGGTCACATTTAATTCTGGTAGTAACGGTATTCTATCGTACATGTAAGTATTTACTGTTTCCCTGTTGCTAAGGGTCACATTTAATTCTGGTAGTAACGGTATTCTATCGTACATGTAAGTATTTACAGTTCCCTGTTGCTAAGGGTCATATTTAATTCTGGTAGTAACGGTATTCTATCGTACATGTAAGTATTTACTATTTCCCTGTTGCTAAGGTCACATTTGATTCTGTTAGTAACGGTATTTTATCGTACATGTAAGTATTTACTATTTCCCTGTTGCTAAGGGTCACATTTGATTCTGGCAGTGACGGCATTGTATCGTACATGTAAGTATTTACTGTTTACCTGTTGCTAAGGGTCACATTTGATTATGGCAGTGACGGCATTGTATCGTATATGTAAGTATTTACTGTTTACCTGTTGCTAAGGGTCACATTTGATTCTGGCAGTGACGGCATTTTATCGTATATGTAAGTATTTACTGTTTACCTGTTGCTAAGGGTCACATTTGATTCTGGCAGTGACGGCATTTTATCGTATATGTAAGTATTTACTGTTTACCTGTTGCTAAGGGTCACATTTGATTCTGGCAGTGACGGCATTTTATCGTATATGTAAGTATTTACTGTTTACCTGTTGCTAAGGGTCACATTTGATTCTGGCAGTGACGGTATTTTATCGTATATGTAAGTATTTACTGTTTACCTGTTGCTAAGGGTCACATTTGATTCTGGCAGTGACGGTATTTTATCGTATATGTAAGTATTTACTGTTTCCCTGTTGCTAAGGGTCACATTTAATTCTGGTAGTAACGGTATTCTATCGTACATGTAAGTATTTACTGTTTCCCTGTTGCTAAGGGTCACATTTAATTCTGGTAGTAACGGTATTCTATCGTACATGTAAGTATTTACTATTTCCCTGTTGCTAAAGGTCACATTTGATTCTGGCAGTGACCGTTTTCTATCATACATGTAAGTATTTACTATTTCCCTGTTGCTAAAGGTCACATTTGATTCTGGTAGTAACGGTATTCTATCGTACATGTAAGTTTTTACCGTTTCCCTGTTGCTAAGGGTCACATTTAATTCTGGTAGTAACGGTATTCTATCGTACATGTAAGTATTTACTTTTTCCCTGTTGCTAAAGGTCACATTTGATTCTGGCAGTGACCGTTTTCTATCGTACATGTAAGTATTTACTATTTCCCTGTTGCTAAAGGTCACATTTGATTCTGGTAATAACGGTATTCTATCGTACATGTAAGGTTTTACCGTTTCCCTGTTGCTAAGGGTCACATTTGATTCTGTTAGTAACGGTTTTCTATCGTACATGTAAGTATTTACCGTTTCCCTGTTGCTAAGGGTCACATTTGATTCTGGCAGTGACCGTTTTCTATCGTACATGTAAGTATTTACCGTTTCCCTGTTGCAAGGGGTCACATTTGATTCTGGCAGTGACCGTTTTATCTCGTACATGTAAGTATTTACTATTTCCCTGTTGCTAGGGGTCACATTTGATTCTGGCAGTGACCGTTTTATCTCGTACATGTAAGTATTTACTATTTCCTTGTTGCTGTTGCTAAGGGTCAAATTTGATTCTGGCAGTGACCGTTTTCTATCGTACATGTAAGTATTTACTATTTCCCTGTTGCTAAGGGTCACATTTGATTCTGGCAGTGACCGTATTCTATCGTACATGTAGGTATTTATTGTTTCCCTATTGCTAAGGGTCACATTTGATTCTGGCAATGACGGCTAAATTTTGGCTTTTCGTGAAGCAAGAAATACACAGAACAATCTGATTAAAATCATATCTTGATCTCCGCGCCGTTCCGTAAACTTCTCTCTGCTGCGTTAAGATCTGAGATAATCCCATAGGGGGTCATGTCCCGATGACCTTTTGGATTAGCCAATCAAATTTACTACTGTCAGAATCTTGACAGTGAAATTTTGAGGTGACAAAGCTTGCATAATCGCATTTGTCCGTTTAGTCATTTCGTCACCAAAATGTCCATGTGGAATAATGTGACGAAATGACTTACTGCAAGATGACATGTCTTTTGAAAATTATTGAAGAGGCGACAAAGGTCATCTGAACGTGACCTCTTATGGGATGTTGTCAGATCCTTGTAAAACGGAGTGAGAACAAGGATCTGCATTTGAATCAGATTGTACACAGGAATACTAATTTTCGAAAAGGCCTCCATTATTGTTATTTTTTAAAATTCATCTAAAAAAAGTTCTACAAACAAAAGACAACTAATATTTTTGCTACATTTTTCAGAGACATATTTGCATCACAATTGATAATAAGTTGTTATATATCACAAACAAATCTCACGTGAGATCAAAAGGAGACTTGAACGTAATGAAACCTCACAATGCCGGATCCTTAAGGAAATTGCAAAACATATTTTCATTATTTGTTGGCTAACCGCTCAGCATGTACACACAGTGTGATGAAACTTTCGAGTCGTAGTGAATGGGCCTAATAAATAAGAAATTAATGACATTTTTCAATGAAAAACAAAAGAAATATTACTAAATAATCACAAAAAAATACTTTAATCCACTGTGACTTTATTTATCTCATCTGCCAACTATTTTCATTATTACACTCACAAAGCACCATAAACTAATCCAGATATCATGTCCGTTTTGCATATTTCGTATGTATCAACAAATGAAACAACTCCGCCTTTGAAACAGGCATGAAACTACACGTATGATCCAGAGTTAACAAATGTACAGCTCTAAGTTACAGACCTTGTTATGACGTTATGAAATAACAAGGTCTGTTACAAGAACTTTTGAAGAACTTAAATTTTCGTTGAGCCAGAGTTAACAACTGTTGCTAAGTAACAGCAGCCTTGTTACTATGTATGTGACCCAGAGCTAACAACTGTAACTTAGCAACATACCTTGTTCCTACACATTTTACCTGGCGTTAACAACTGTTGCTCAGTAACAGCAGACTTGTTACTACATAGTTCATCCATTATAAACTAATGTTACTTAGTAATATTCCTTGTTACTACACATTTGATGTGGCGTTAAGAACTATTGCTTAGTAACAGGCCTTGTTACTACATATTTGACCTGGTGTTAACAACTGTAGCTAAGTAATAGGCCTCGTTACTACATATTTGACCTGGCCTTAACAACTGTATCTAAGTAACAGGCTTTTTACTACACATTTGACCTGGTGTTAACAACTGTATCTAAGTAACAAGCCTTGTTACTACATATTTGTTCTGGTTTTAACAACTGTATCTAAGTAACAGGCCTCGCTACTACATATTTGACCTGGCCTTAACAACTGTATCTAAGTAACAGGCTTTGTTACTACATATTTGACCTGGCCTTAACAACTGTATCTAAGTAACAGGCTTTGTTACTACATATTTGATCTGGCCTTAACAACTGTATCTAAGTAACAGGCTTTGTTGCTACACATTTGACCTGGTGTTAACAACTGTACCTAAGTAAC
Source organism: Mimachlamys varia (assembly GCA_947623455.1). NCBI lineage: Eukaryota > Metazoa > Mollusca > Bivalvia > Pectinida > Pectinidae > Mimachlamys > Mimachlamys varia. The sequence goes on from OX392529.1 coordinate 9,820,237, forward strand.
AGGCTTTATTACTATCAAATTTAACCTGGCATTCGAACATTTTTTATAAACTGCAAACATAACAATGTATTAGAAATCTTCGTTATCAGCAGGCTTTATAAGTTCTTCCCCCTGTAATTGAAATATATTTAATTTGTTATGTTACTACATGTGTCATTATGCTCATTGTCAAGCAATATTCACAGATACCTTTCTTTCTTAATCTGCTTGAATGGACAATGTTTTCAACTTTTTTGTACGCCTTCAACTCTTCCGACTTAATATGTATCCGATTTATTATACAATTGTAGGCTCTTCATCAAACTAAATGAATTTGTTATCACTCCTGTTAAAGATATTTCCTTAATACATTTACCATTCAACATATCAATAACATTTCCCTTGTTCAAACAGGACTCATTGAGATGTTCTGTAATGTAGCTATAATTACTGTTACATCCTGACAATTATAAGGACTGGCTTATATCAAGATTGAAAATTGATCACAATAAAATATAAAGATAATATTTAAAAGCGTTAGGATACAACCCAAATGATTTAGACAGGGGGAAAACTCAGAATATAGCTACATTTGTTTGATAAATGACAATTTGCTAACTGGTACACTACTAACCAAGTTCTATAGTGTGAACACCTACTAGAATGGATAGTGATTATCCTGACTATATCTGGACTGACAATGATTAGAACCTGTAATAGCTGTGATGTGGTCAGAAAAACACGACTACCAGCTACATCAACTCATCTACACCCGAAATATTATAATAAACTATTCCAGCCTTGGAAAAGTTCAAATGTGTCTTCAGGGTGAACAAGTTAAGTGCACCTGTCAAATATTCTTCTAAACATGAAAAATCATTTTTAATAATCTAACATACAGAAGTAAATAGTGAACTAGCACATGTACTAACAATAACAGCATTGGTGAAGATATTGCTTGCCTTCATATAACCCAGGTCACAACTTCACATAAAAGTCTATAACAAGTCTTTTCTAGCTGAAAAATTTAATCTCAAAGATGTTTAATCGCAGTAACTTTTTGAAGTCTTTAAATAAGTCAATTTTTTACCTAAATGGGACATTTCCTGTTTCAGTTATCATTATGGTCAATTGTTAAGACAAAGTGATATCAACAATCCACCAGTGACTACACTTTAAGGTCGGAGTTTAAGTTTATAATTTGTCTATACCTTCTGTTCCACTTATACTCCTTCATCACAGTATTTCATTAATTTACAACAACGAAATACTTCAGTTTATCTCAACCCACTTAAATATTCAAAATGCAGCATTCAAACACAAGTCATGGTCAAATCGAATACACCTCTGGGACCATTAGGCTTACATTTTGATAAGTTAATTGAATATTTTACAATTTAAAAGGTGTGACATCATTGTGAGGAGTTTTTTATCAGCAATCTTAAGCATTGTAATCCTACACACTAACAGTCACAGACGGTCATCAATTTGTCAGAGATTTATATGTGACAAAAGAATGATTTAATGGCATAGCTACGTATATCATCAGATGTCATAATGACCCTTTTTCCAGGCTGATACGGATGAACAGCACAGCTAGAGGGAAGGAGATGCTACCTCATACATAATCACAAGACATCACATGATGAGGCTGGCATACAGGAGGATTGGTTTTTTTACCAAACCTTTTTATTCACAAGACATACGAGAACAGGATAGAAGAAGATTGGGTTTTGTTTTATTTTGTTTGACATCCTATTTAACAGGTAAGGTCATATATTGACAGCCTCTTGGTATAAACAATGCTGAGTGTGTGTGTTTCGTTCATGTTAGCCTCCTTGCAATAGTGAGGACCTGATGGGGGCTTCACAGTGTTACCACACTGAAGTACACTGCCGAAGGCTCTCAGCTGAATACCCCACCCGGTCAGAAGAAGAAGAGGATGAAGAAGAAGAAGGAGAATATAAAAAAGAAGAAGAAATATACCCACGCCTGTTTTGAATTCAATCATTTCAACATCCCCCAATTAAACACAAGTAATCCTTTAAAAAACTATATCCTGGTCTTACATTCTTACATGGGTAGATCTATCTAGTATCATCCTTTAACAAGGGTTCAACATACTCATTTGTAAAAGATATGGTTTTAAACCAATGTTACTGATTGTGTAATAATACACAGCCAGTGTTAGTGAGATTTCTGACCACCAGACGCCCAAATACACCTATCTCATCATACTAACCTAATATACCACTTACCACAAGTCACACCTAACCAGACCTACGACATACTGGTCCACACCCTACCTGTATAAACCATCGACATACACCACATACTGGTCCACACCCTGTCTATACTACCAACATACTGGTTCACACCCTACCTGTCTATACCACCGACATACTGGTCCACACCCTACCTGTCTATACCATCGACATACTGGTCCACACCCTGTCTATACCACCGACATACTGGTCCACACCCTACCTGTATAAACCATCGACATACACCACATACTGGTCCACACCCTGTCTATACCACCGACATACTGGTCCACACCCTACCTGTCTATACCATCGACATACACCACATACTGGTCCACTTTGACCCCAAGTCTAAACTAACTGACAGGTGTCACTTTGATTCCCTGTCTACACTTACGGACAGGTGTCACTTTGACACCTACTTTGACACCTATCTACACTAACTGACATGTGTCACTTTGACCCCTGTCTACACTTACCGACAGGTGTCACTTTGACTCCCTGTCTACACTTACCGACAAGTGTCACTTTGACCCCTGTCTACACTTACCGACAGGTGTCACTGTGACCTCTGTCTACACTTACTGACAGGCGTCAGTTTGACCCCTGTCTACACTTACCGACAGGTGTCACTGTGATTCCCTGTCTACACTAACCGACAGGTGTCACTTTGACCCCTGTCTACACTTACCAACAGGTGTCACTTTGACCCCTGTCTACACTTACTGACAGGTGTCACTTTGACCCCTGTCTACACTTGCCGACAGGTGTCACTTTGACCCCTGTCTACACTTAATGACAGGAGTCACTTTGACCCCTGTCTACACTTATGGACAGGTGTCACTGTGACTCCCTGTCTACACTTACCGATAGGTGTCACTTTGACCCCTGTCTACACTTATGGACAGGTGTCACTGTGACTCCCTGTCTACACTTACCGATAGGTGTCACTTTGACCCCTGTCTACACTTATGGACAGGTGTCACTGTGACTCCCTGTCTACACTTAATGACAGGAGTCACTTTGACCCCTGTCTACACTTATGGACAGGTGTCACTGTGACTCCCTGTCTACACTTACCGATAGGTGTCACTTTGACCCCTGTCTACACTTACTGATAGGTGTCACTTTGACCCCTGTCTACACTTACCGACAGGTGTCACTTTGACCCCTGTCTACACTTACTGACAGGTGTCACTTTGACCCCTGTCTACACTTGCCGACAGGTGTCACTTTGACCCCTGTCTACACTTACTGACAGGTGTCACTTTGACCCCTGTCTACACTTGCCGACATGTGTCACTTTGACACCTGTCTACACTTACCGACAGGTGTCACTTTAATCCTTGTCTACACTTACAGAGAGGTGTCACTTTGACACCTGTCTACTCTTTATGACAGGTGTTTTTTTGTGACACAACTACGTCAATATTACAAAGAAGATAGAAACATGTGTTTACACAGTGATCCAACACAGGTAAACAGCATGGCCCCTTCATCAGTCAATATAAATAACACAAGATGACAACTAACCATATAATAGAACAAAAGTCTCATGGTATGATATAGTCACAGAGTAGGAGAAATACTCACTTGATACTTTAAATAGTCAGTTGATATGATAAATTGTTACATGATACCACAATTTGTCACATGACATCAAATAATCACATGATATGGCAATTTGTCACTAGATACTGACACTCGCAAAGTGTAATTCATTGACAGTGAGTTCATTTTATTAAAGTCTATATCACACACAATGTTTAAATGAGTTCAGATGAAAACTTCCAGTTGTGTCTGTTAGTGACATCCTAGACTAGTCTGATCAGGTGACCTGTTTAGTCACAGCAGTGGACATTAAATTCCTGTACAATGATTATCTAGTATGACAGGGTATCACATTCCTAGCTGAAGCAGAATGACAAAACCTGCCTGTAATATATGTATAAACACAAATCACATACATGACCTGGAGTAAATGGTGACAGTATGATCTGTCGTATAATTTAGTATATGTACAATCTGTGCAAAAATAGTAGAAGTGCAAGCTAAAACTGTTTATCACATTTCACCCATGTTTCATACATAATGTCAAATGTTTGCTTTGCAAACCATTGCAGCTAACTCGTTCATCACGTCTGTATGCACTGTTAGCGTTTGGTGACACCAGGTGCTAGGTACTGCCTGCGTTTGGTGACAAGTATACACTAATGTATTTCCTGTGCTCTATGACACTGATAGTGAACAATGACATCAATGACAGTGCATTCTATGTTGACACGTTGACACAATACCTTAAACAGTGATATCTTTGTTGCCTTTATCTCACATCATGTCATCATTTCTATTGTTGACACATCATGTCATCATTTCTATTGTTGACACATCTTGTCATCGTTTCTATTATTGACACATCTTGTCATCGTTTCTATTGTTGACACATCTTGTCATCGTTTCTATTATTGACACAATGTTGTCTCAGGAAGAGACAATATGTCATCGTATTATTTCCTGACACAATGACACTGCAGTCTTTCTGTTGACATGTTCTGTCATCTTTATCTGTGATTGACACATGTTGTTGACACATTATGTTACAACATATATCTGCTGTTGACATCTGGTGTCACTGTGGTAGAGCGTGTTGACACGTGTTGTGTACAGGCTGAGGAGAAATCCTGGGAGGTGTATCCCTGTCCCCGGCCTCCCCTCAGTGTGGGTCGTTCTGTCGACGTTTTTGTTTCTCCAGCAGACGTTCCAAGGGGGACTGACCAGCAGAGGTTCCTGATGACCAGATAGACTGTGGAAAAAAACAAGGGTCATCTGAGTTTTGATGTACTAGTACCAATAACTGCATATCTGGGTCTTAAAAGAAGAATTGTTGAAATTTAAGCCAATTTGACCCTTTTGAGCCCCTCCCCACTGCCTAGGCGGTGGGCAAGGCTTAAATCAAACAATCGTCTCCTGGTTATTGTTCCAACCAAGTTTCAATTATCTCCAACTGAAAATGAACAAAATGTATCCAAAAGTGTCATTTTCCAATATAAACTATAGTAAACTTCACCCCGTCCCAAGGGGGGAACCCGAAATCTGAGGGGGCAGAAATTCACAATTTTGATAAAGCATCGAAAGACCTTTCCTTTTGTGAATAGTATTTGATTCCAGCATATTTGCCAGTCTGGAGTAGAAGATTTGTGAAATTTTAGCCAATTTGACACTTTTGACCTCTCCCCACTGCTAGTGGGGGGGGGGGGGTTAGGCTAGAGACAAAATTTGCTAAATATCAATACCAGGGGTAACCCTCTGATTACTCACCAGGGGAAACCCTCTGACTTATCACCAGGGGTAACCCTCTGATTACTCACCAGGGGTTACCCTCTGATTACTCACCAGGGGAAACCCTCTGACTTATCACCAGGGGTAACCCTCTGATTAATCACCAGGGGTTACCCTCTGATTACTCACCAGGGGAAACCTTCTGACTAATCACCAGGGGTAACCCTCTGATTACTCACCAGGGGTAGCCCTCTGATTACTCACCAGGGGTAACCCTCTGACTAATCACCAGGGGATACCCTCTGAAAACTCACCAGGGGTTACCCTCTGATTACTCACCAGGGGTAACCCTCTGGTTACTTACCAGGGGTTACCCTCTGACTAATCACCAGGGGATACCCTCTGAAAACTCACCAGGGGTAACCCTCTGAAAACTCACCAGGGGTTACCCTCTGATTACTCACCAGGGGTAACCCTCTGATTACTTACCAGGGGTAACCCTCTGACTAATCACCAAGGGATACCCTCTGAAAACTCACCAGGGGTTACCCTCTAATTATCACATCGGGTTACAATGCTTGACAACATACAACTCCATTGTGTCGTAGTCAATAGTAACTGCTTCTCCTCACGAGCTCCCCAGATCAAATTAGGGATACAATTTCACTAACATCTATAAATGTCATATATCAATTCCATCTGCTTAAAGGAAAGCTTATAAAGACAGGGAAATATTGGATGCCTATTAGCAACAGCTCCAAACTTAAGGAAGCTAAAATATACAGATCAAGTAAGTAAGTAAATTGAGATTCTAACTTTCACTCATGAGTCAGTGCTGGTAAGCTTAGATAATGAATGTCTATCTATTAAGAAGCACACTTACATACCTTTAACTACAGACAAAGAACTAGGTCATTATGATTAAAGAATACTCTAGCTTCCATATCAAACCTTATAACCAATAACAAAGTATTACAATACAACAAAAAAGTACTATAATTTATGAATCAAGAGGAATGCAATACCTGGAAGGTACTAGGGAAGAACGGCCCTGGACCCCCCTGTTCCTGTGTTGGCTGCACTTCAGGATGTGGCATGGGTTGTCCCCCCTTTTCTCTCCTGCCGTGGTCCTCACTGGGTCCAAACCTGAGTCCCATCTCAAAGCCATGACTTGCAGACTTGTTGTCCGTGTACGTGTCAACAGGTGGGTCAGGAGAGTTCCTCATGCTGTTTGACTCCGAGGAAAATGGAGATGATGCCAAACCTAGGGGATCATCAGATTAAATATTATTAACATGCATTTCTCATTACTTCATGGGTTTGAACGTGTACTGGAATACATGAAAGTGTGCTCCATAAACAGATATTACACAGATCAATACAAATCAATGCATTTCGTGGGGGCTACAGTGGTCAAGAGATTAAAAACATTCTGCTACCACTGGGCCTCTACCGCTGGCTCGTGGGTTCGAAGCCTATGTAGGGTACTTGTCAGGTACTGGGCCTCCACCGCTGGGTCGCGGGTTCGAAGCCTATGTAGGGTACTTGTCAGGTACTGGGCCTCCACCGCTGGGTCGCGGGTTCGAAGCCTATGTAGGGTACTTGTCAGGTACTTGGCCTCCACCGCTGGGTCGCGGGTTTGAAGCCTATGTTGGGTACTTGTCAGGTACTGGACATTGGTTGGTGGTTTTTCTCCTGGAATTAAGGCTTCCTCCACCACCAAAACCTGGCACATCCACAACATAGCTGTTAATAAGACCTCTCGCGCGCTAACATCCGGGCCAACAAGAGTGATTAATATAAGTTGTATAGCTTGTTTCATAATTGTTGTAAAATAAATAAAGTTTATATATATAATAGGATATAAAATCTAAACAAACCAGAAACCAGGCCTATCATTAGACCAAATTTAAATATACACCAAATACTATCATAATGATAATTTCCTAAAAAATATCTTACCAATCTGTACACAGTCCATAGTACAAATACTGTTTAAAACCTACCAGTGTTTACATCCAGGATCAGCTATTATCAACTATGCTTTAAATGTGAGGTCACTATTCTGACCATATCCTAAGAGTTATTAAGACTTCTCATTAGTCAAGTAGTTAAGAGTACATATATGTTTACCAATGTCAGTTTTGGATTTTAGAAAAAACTTTAATTGGCTTGTTTGTGTTTTATGAACAGCTATGATCATTTAAGGAAATTAGCCCAGTACCTGGTTACTGCACCACCTGTGGCCCAGTGGGGGAGTACTAGTGGTAGCAGAATGTCAGACACCTTAACAGTTCAGCCACCATGGCCCTCTACATACATAATTATGTACAATTGCATGGGTTAAAACAAGGGTTTAGGCACGAGTACATGCTACAATACTGGGGGGGGGGGTAAATAACATTGGTACACACCATTTTCAAGCAGTTTGGGGTGATTTTTAAGGTGCATAAATTACACTGGTGCGTAGATTACACAAGTTTTTACGATACATCATTATTACATCCTGGTTATAAAATGTCGAGACATACCACTTGGTTTGGGGTGATAAGATAGCCGGCTATGACACATTTTGATTATTTATAGAGCAATACCAGGCATCTTTTACATTGTGCTAATGATACAAGGAATTTGAAGTTAGTAATGGAGAAACACCAAATAAAATGCTGCCAATCTTCAAGAAAGACTAAATATCATACCTTGTAATGATCTCCATAGTGTTAATAGTTATATGTGGATACACTAGGACTGTGCTTACTGTAAGGTGGAAATGCCAATGGTAAACATGCTGGGGGAATAAAAAGCTCCTTCAACCTATGGTTAAAACTAAACTGTAAGGGTGTGTGACCTACTTTTGGTGTCGGTTGTTGACAGTGGTACAGACCAGGGCGAGCTGCTGAACAGAGTGTAAGTACCCAGCTGTTGAGGGGCGGGGCTTGGCATGGTCACCTGACTGGGTGGCCGTGTCTCTATCTCGGGAGTCAATAGGGGGCTGCAATGAGGAAGAAACAGCAATCAAAATAACTGTCAATCATTGCTAAGTGTACCTCAGATTTATCAATATTCATTACCGTTTATACATTCAAAACAGTAGCATTCACAACTCCATAAATTATCAATAGATACCTCTCATACTGGTATCAACTTAAACTCTAACCCACAAGGAATTTGTATAACCTCTGCTACAGTTTCCAGCAATTAAATGGAGCAAGACTTAAATAGTTACATATGAATATCAATCCCAGAACTTTCTTAGCTACTTTACATGTCATACTTTCATACTAAATCAATTAATATCAATTAAGAAGATAAGTTGCAGTAGTTGGGACAAAAAATATAAAATGTACATCCGAAATAATCATAAACTGACTCCTTAAAAATGAACTAATACATCAGGTATGAAAACCTTACCTTCTACTTGGCGGGGAGGCGGATTCTGGCTTCGGTGTTCCCTACACACACAAAGATAACTTTACTTGAATATTTGACATCAAACATGTAGCTAAAATACCAATTACTCTCGGCTAGAACTCTGTACCCCATAGATCTCTCCAAGCCAACAGCCACACTTTATATATTTCAACACAAATATTACAACCTATAAGAGATGTATAGAGAACAAGGTATTCTAAAATCAATTGAGTACAGGACAGTTTGATTTCAACATTTTAATCACAATGGTTAGCTTGTGGAGTTTATTTACAACTCAGTGACTTTTATTTTACAGAAGATCTGGTCCATCATCCTGTGTGCCTTGGAAAAAAGTTGGCTGTGTTTTACAAACACGATCACAGATAAAACCAACATTGGATAATTAGCTTTATTTACCTCCGCATGCCCTTGGAAGGTAGCGTGTCTGTTAGGGACCATCAGGGTGTCCTGCATACCCCGGGGTGGCTAAACACAAACAGAACATATCGAAATTATCTTTACACGTAATCAAGGCATTGGGACACAATACAAGTCACCTCACATGTGGTTTAAAGGTCTAATGTTTCTGGTTACACCTCACTATATAACTATCTCCTCACATGTTGTTTAAAGGTCTAATGTTTCTGGTTACACCTCACCATATAACTTTCTCCTCACATGTCGTTTAAAGGTCTAATGTTTCTGGTTACACCTCACTATATAACTATCACGTCACATGTTGTTTAAAGGTCTAATGTTTCTGGTTACACCTCACCATATAACTATCTCCTCACATGTCGTTTAAAGGTCTAATGTTTCTGGTTACACCTCACTATATAACTATCACGTCACATGTTGTTTAAAGGTCTAATGTTTCTGGTTACACCTCACTATATAACTATCACGTCACATGTTGTTTAAAGGTCTAATGTTTCTGGTTACACCTCACTATATAACTATCACCTCACATGTCGTTTAAAGGTCTAATGTTTCTTGTTACACCTCACTATATAACTATCACCTCACATGTGGTTTAAAGGTCTAATGTTTCTGGTTACACCTCACCATATAACTATCACCTCACATGTGGTTTAAAGGTCTAATGTTTCTGGTTACACCTCACTATATAACTTTCTCCTCACATGTCGTTTAAAGGTCTAATGTTTCGGGTTACACCTCTACTATATAACTTTCTCCTCACATGTGGTTTAAAGGTCTAATGTTTCTGGTTACACCTCTACTATATAACTATCACGTCACATGTTGTTTAAAGGTCTTATGTTTCTGGTTACACCTCACCATATAACTTTCTCCTCACATGTGGTTTAAAGGTCTAATGTTTCGGGTTACACCTCTACTATATAACTTTCTCCTCACATGTGGTTTAAAGGTCTAATGTTTCTTGTTACACCTCACTATATAACTATCTCCTCACATGTGGTTTAAAGGTCTAATGTTTCTGGTTACACCTCACTATATAACTATCTCCTCACATGTCGTTTAAAGGTCTAATGTTTCTTGTTACACCTCACTATATAACTATCTCCTCACATGTCGTTTAAAGGTCTAATGTTTCTTGTTACACCTCACTATATAACTATCTCCTCACATGTCGTTTAAAGGTCTAATGTTTCTGGTTACACCTCACTATATAACTATCACGTCACATGTTGTTTAAAGGTCTTATGTTTCTGGTTACACGTCACTATATAACTATCTCCTCACATGTCGTTTAAAGGTCTAATGTTTCTGGTTACACGTCACTATATAACTATCTCCTCACATGTCGTTTAAAGGTCTAATGTTTCTTGTTACACCTCACTATATAACTATCACGTCACATGTTGTTTAAAGGTCTTATGTTTCTGGTTACACGTCACTATATAACTATCTCCTCACATGTCGTTTAAAGGTCTAATGTTTCTGGTTACACCTCACTATATAACTATCACGTCACATGTTGTTTAAAGGTCTTATGTTTCTGGTTACACCTCACTATATAACTATCACGTCACATGTTGTTTAAAGGTCTTATGTTTCTGGTTACACCTCACTATATAACTATCTCCTCACATGTCGTTTAAAGGTCTAATGTTTCTGGTTACACCTCACTATATAACTATCACCTCACATGTCGTTTAAAGGTCTAATGTTCTGGTTACACCTCACTATATAACTATATAACATGTCGTTTAAGGGTCTAATGTTTCTGGTTACACCTCACTATATAACTATCACGTCACATGTTGTTTAAAGGTCTTATGTTTCTGGTTACACCTCACCATATAACTTTCTCCTCACATGTCGTTTAAAGGTCTAATGTTTCTGGTTACACCTCACTATATAACTATCACCTCACATGTGGTTTAAGGGTCTAATGTTTCTGGTTACACCTCACTATATAACTATCACCTCACATGTGGTTTAAAGGTCTTATGTTTCTGGTTACACCTCACTATATAACTATCACGTCACATGTCGTTTAAAGGTCTAATGTTTCTGGTTACACCTCACTATATAACTATCACCTCACATGTCGTTTAAAGGTCTAATGTTTCTGGTTACACCTCTACTATATAACTATCACGTCACATGTTGTTTAAAGGTCTTATGTTTCTGGTTACACCTCACCATATAACTTTCTCCTCACATGTGGTTTAAAGGTCTAATGTTTCTGGTTACACCTCACCATATAACTTTCTCCTCACATGTGGTTTAAAGGTCTAATGTTTCTGGTTACACCTCACTATATAACTATCTCCTCACATGTCGTTTAAAGGTCTAATGTTTCTGGTTACACCTCACCATATAACTATCTCCTCACATGTCGTTTAAAGGTCTAATGTTTCTGGTTACACCTCACTATATAACTATCACGTCACATGTTGTTTAAAGGTCTTATGTTTCTGGTTACACGTCACTATATAACTATCTCCTCACATGTCGTTTAAAGGTCTAATGTTTCTGGTTACACGTCACTATATAACTATCTCCTCACATGTCGTTTAAAGGTCTAATGTTTCTTGTTACACCTCACTATATAACTATCACGTCACATGTTGTTTAAAGGTCTTATGTTTCTGGTTACACCTCACTATATAACTATCTCCTCACATGTCGTTTAAAGGTCTAATGTTTCTGGTTACACCTCACTATATAACTATCTCCTCACATGTTGTTTAAAGGTCTAATGTTTCTGGTTACACCTCACTATATAACTATCTCCTCACATGTCGTTTAAAGGTCTAATGTTTCTGGTTACACCTCACTATATAACTATCACGTCACATGTTGTTTAAAGGTCTAATGTTTCTTGTTACACCTCACTATATAACTATCACCTCACATGTCGTTTAAAGGTCTAATGTTCTGGTTACACCTCACTATATAACTATCTCCTCACATGTCGTTTAAAGGTCTAATGTTTCTGGTTACACCTCTACTATATAACTATCTCCTCACATGTCGTTTAAAGGTCTAATGTTTCTGGTTACACCTCACTATATAACTATCTCCTCACATGTCGTTTAAAGGTCTAATGTTTCTGGTTACACCTCACTATATAACTATCACCTCACATGTGGTTTAAAGGTCTAATGTTTCTGGTTACACCTCACTATATAACTATCTCCTCACATGTCGTTTAAAGGTCTAATGTTTCTCGTTAAACCTCACTAATTATATATAGTTATAACGTGAAAATTGTTCGAAGTTGTCTCATTATTCATCACCACAGGAACTATAAAACCATGCAGGAATACATTTACTAGAGAGCTAACAAAGTTTTTGTACAGACAGTAATGGTGACCTTGAACTTGACTTCAGGCACCTTGAAACATTTGTTCAAGGTATTTTCATGCTTAACAAATAAATGAGGTTGGATTAAAATCCATGCAGAAATGAAGTTGCTAGAACAATATAAAATCCAGATAAACAGAAGTCGCATAGTAACAGTGACCTTGGCCATGTAATGCTGAAGCATGAACTGCTTTGAGGACAATATAAAACAACACAAAGATTTTAAAACTTGTCTGCCCACTACTTATACAACACCAATTTGAAGTTAGCTTGGCCAAGTGATACATCAGACATAACTTCCAACATTAAAACCTGGAACCCCTTCTACTCCTATCTTCAATTATAGGGTGTACAACAAAACATATAGCAAAACATACAGAACTATTATAATATTAACTATCAACTGTAGGGAAAACTCAATTACACTAACCTGTACTGCAAGTAGTGATAGAGCCCCAAGAATGTCAGCAGCATTTGGAGGGAGATCCTCCTTCTTTAGACTTTGTCTCATTAGGTCCAGTCCCTCCATGTTGCCAAAGTTCTGGTTGCCAGCAAGGTTGAACCGACTGATGCCAGCAAGGAAGTTGATGGGGTTGAACATGGGTCCCTGGTATGAGGGGTTGACACCTTGCTGTTGCTGGGGCTGCTGGTGAGGATGAGACTGTTGGGGGCGAGATGGGTGGGCTTGTCCTGGGACATGAGCTGAACTCTGAGTGTGAGATGGGTGTGACTGAAGGGGCTGTCCTCTATGTTGTTGATTCTGTTGAGGAGGAGGAGGCCCTCGGAGTTGTTGATGGAGAGGTTGGCCTCTGAGGTGCTGACTCTGGAGTGGAGGAGGAGGTCCTCTCTGCTGCTGGCTGTGTTGCTGTGGAGGCAGCCCTCTCTGTAGCTGGCTGTGATGTGGAGGCTGTCCTCTCAGTTGTGCCTGCTGTAAAGACGGCCCCCTAAGCTGCTGGTTCTGCTGTGATGGTGGACCCCGCTGGAGCTGATTCTGCTGGGGTGGTGGTCCATGTTGCTGTAGGTGTGTAGCTATTGGACCTGGGATTAATGATCGATTTGATTGTCCCTTGTAAGAGTGTCCTCCTGGCATATTGTCCATCGCACCAACTACTGACCCTACCTCTGGCTCTCTGGATCCAGGAATATGGTCAGCACCAGGACCTGAAGGTTGGTTCATGTGGCTACCCTGGAGGGGCCCCCCTACTCCAGTAATATGGTCTGTACCAGACGACTGGCTTACATGGCTACCCTGGGGTGGCCTCTGCATGTTTGTCTGCTGCCCATAGTACATGTTCATATTTGGTGGGGGATAATTTCTAGAGAACTGGTTTCCAACTTGACTCCCTTGCTGAGAGGGAGGTCTCATGCTGTTTCCTTGTTTGCCTGTCATAGAAGGCCCTGTAGGGGGATTAACAAAGGGCAAAGTTGTATCAAGAACTCCAGCAGGATGTGATCTGGCATGCCTCTGGTGTTGTGAGGATCGCATCTCCACACTTTCACTTGACCCTTCATGACCTTGACTTTGGACTTGACCTTGAAGAGGGGGTATGTCTTGCTGAAGCCCTTGTAAAGTATTGTGCTGGTTAGGTCCAGATGTTCTATAGTGTATATTGGGGTCAAAGTTCCCTCCTCGGATTGAACTTCCATCCTGACTGGCCAGATGTTGGGTGTATCCAATCATATCAAATTCACTGGATGGAGAGGAGGCAGAATGACGCTGTTGTTGCGGCTGCTGCAGCTGCTGATGATGTTCCTGTTGCTTCTGTTGCTGAGAGACAGGCTTTCGAGGGGGAGACCTAAAACCAATTTACAAAAATGTCACATTTTTTAAGAAAAACAAGATGTCAAACACAGCCTACCATCATAGGTATGTTACAACCCAGAAATTCGGCCTATCTTTATAAGTATGTTACGACCCTGTAATTCAGTAACGTCCATCAAGTATCAGAAAACAATCTCTACTAACCTGAAGTCTGACTGAAGGATCATGACAGGCTTTGGAGACTGTGCAGCTAAAGGTGAGGTCATCCTGGGCGGTTGGTGAGGGGATGCCACCTGTCTCTGTTGTCCTGGTGACAAAGCTTGGCTGTTCATTGGCTGAGGAGAAAACTGTGGTCCTGCCTGTTGCTGTGGATACCCAGCTGTCTGCTGTGAGGTCAACAGTTGAGGTGGTGAATCCTTGGCAGACTGCTGAGAATTCAGCTGCCAAGCTATTTTTGTTTGTTTGCCTGTTTGGTCCTGGGAGGAAGTCTGATGTTGATGCACAGATTGCCATGACGACTGATCCTCTTCCTCTACTCCCTCTTCCTCCTCTAGATGAGTCTGCATCTGTTGCTGAGCCAGCTGTAGCTGCTGTTGCTTCTGTAGGCGAGGTGGGGTCTGTGTTGGGGGTCTTCCAGTCCCTGCTGTGCCCCCAGTTGACGGACGGCCTCCACTTGGTTTCATGAAAAGAGGTTCACTGGTTGGAACCCCCAGTATGTACTTGGGAGGGCACAGCTTACCCCCTCTCTCCCCTCCTTCTACAGCCTTCGTCTTCAAATAAACAAAGAAAGCATTAGGCCTACCCTCCTTCATTATATTCATCTAATAGTTAAGTTTGGTTACCTAGGAATTGCTTCACTTTCTGCAAATTTAACCTGCTTGTACATTTAATAACTAAGTATAACTGTTGTTCTTTCAGGATTTAAAGTATCTCATCTTGTTTGGTGGTTGCTGTATTTAAGTGATTGCCTTCTCTCCTCTGTAATCACTACCTTGTCTGATGGTTGCTGTATTTTAGTGATAGCCTATTCCCATGTAATCCCTACCTTGTCTGATGGTTGCTGTATTTTAGTGATAGCCTACTCCCATGTAATCCCTACCTTGTCTGATGGTTGCTGTATTTTAGTGATTGCCCTCTCCCCTGTAATCCCTACCTTGTCTGATGGTTGCTGTATTTTAGTGATATCCTTCTCTCCCCTGTAATCCCTTCCTTGTCTGATAGTTGCTGTATTTTAGTGATTGCCTTCTCCCCTGTAATCCCTACCTTGTCTGATGGTTGCTGTATTTTAGTGATTGCCTTCTCTCCCCTGTAATCCCAACCTTATCTGATAGTTGCTGTATTTTAGTGATTGCCTTGTCTCCCCTGTAATCCCTACCTTGTCTGATGGTTGCTGTATTTTAGTGATTGCCTTGTCTCCCCTGTAATCCCTACCTTATCTGATAGTTGCTGTATTTTAGTGATTGCCTTCTCCCCTGTAATCCCTACCTTGTCTGATGGTTGCTGTATTTCAGTGATTGCCTTATCTCCTCTGTAATTCCTACCTTGTCTGATGGTTGCTGTATTTCAGTGATTGCCTTATCTCCTCTGTAATTCCTACCTTGTCTGATGGTTGCTGTATTTTAGTGATTGTCTCCTCTCTCCTGCAATCCCTACCTTGTCTGATGGGTGCTGTATTTTAGTGATTGCCTTCTCCCCTGTAATCCCTACCTTGTTTGGTGGTTGCTGTATTTTAGTGATTGCCTTCTCTCCCCTGTAATCCCTACCTTGTCTGATGGTTGCTGTATTTTAGTGATTGCCTTATCTCCTCTGTAATTCCTACCTTGTCTGATGGTTTCTGTATTTTAGTGATTGTCCTCTCCCCTGTAATCCATTCCTTGTCTGATAGTTGCTGTATTTTAGTGATTGCCTTCTCTCCCCTGTTATCCCTACCTTGTCTGATGGTTTCTGTATTTTAGCGATAGCCTTCTCTCCCCTGTAATCCCTACCTTGTCTGATGGTTGCTGTATTTTAGTGATAGCCTTTTCTCCCCTGTAATCCCTACCTTGTCTGATGGTTGCTGTATTTTAGTGATAGCCTTCTCTCCCCTGTAATCCCTACCTTGTCTGATGGTTGCTGTATTTTAGTGATTGCCTTCTCCCCTGTAATCCCTACCTTGTCTGATGGTTTCTGTATTTTAGTGATAGCCTTCTCTCCCCTGTAATTCCTACCTTATCTGATGGTTGCTGTATTTTAGTGATTGCCCTCTCCCCTGTAATCCCTACCTTGTCTGATGGTTGCTGTATTTTCATGATAGCCCTCTCCCCTGTAATCCCTACCTTGTCTGATGGTTGCTGTATTTTAGTGATTGCCTTCTCTCCACTGCTCTGGTCTTTATTGGTCTGACTCTGCTTTTGAATAATGGCCTGTAGACAAAATCAAAATATTTTGTCCATAAAATCAACCAAAGGAATCTTTAATCGTATGTGATGATGGCATCTTCTTTAATCATTCCTATCCAACCAACATGGAATTTACCTATACAAACAACATGGATTTTACCTAATAGTCAACACAAAATTTACCTGACAGTGTATAATCAACATGGATTATACCTGTACAATCAACATGGATTTTACCTGTACAAACAACATGGATTTTACCTAATAGTCAACACGAAATTTACCTGTATAATCAACATGGATTATACCTGTACAATCAACATGGATTTTACCTGTACAATCAACATGGATCTTACCTGTACGATCAACATGGATTTTACCTGTACAATCAACATGGATTTTACCTAATAGTCAACAAGAAATTTACCTGTACAATCTACATGAATTGTACCTGTACAATCGACATGGATCTTACCTGTACAATCAACATGAATTTTACCTGTACAATCAACATGGATTTTACCAGTACAGTTAACATAGAGTTTACTTGTATTGTTAACATAGAGTTTACCTGTACAGTTAACATAGTTTACCTGTACAGTTAACATAGAGTTTACCTGTACAGTTAACATAGAGTTTACCTCTACAGTTAACATAGACTTTACCTGTTCAGTTAACATAGAGTTTACCTGTACGGTTAACATAGAGTTTACCTGTACGGTTAACATAGAGTTTACCTGTACAGTTAACATAGAGTTTACCTGTACAGTTAACATAGAGTTTACCTGTACAGTTAACATAGAGTTTACCTGTACAGTTAACATAGAGTTTACCTGTATGGTTAACATAGACTTTACCTGTTCAGTTAACATAGAGTTTACCTGTACAGTTAGCATAGAGTTTACCTGTACAGTTGACATAGAGTTTACCTGTACAGTTATTATATAGTTTAGCTGTATTGTTAACATAGAGTTCACCTGTACAGTTAACATAGAGTTTACCTGTACAGTTAACATAGAGTTTACCTGTACAGTTAACATAGACTTTACCTGTTCAGTTAACATATAGTTTACCTGTACAGTTAACATATAGTTTACCTGTACAGTTAACATAGAGTTTATCTGTACAGTTAACATAGAGTTTACCTGTACAGTTAACATAGAGTTTACCTGTATTGTTAACAAAGAATTTACCTATATATATACTTATTAGTTAATATTGATTTTACAAGTATAGTTTACAGAATTTATATGTTTTGTTAACATAGAGTTTTCCTGTATTTTTAACATAGAGTTAACCTGAGGTATTGTTATATATAAACAGAGTTTACCTGTATTTTGAACAGTTTCACTTACAGTTGACTGGGGTAAATGCATTTTGAAGTTGTCTGAATAGGACTTACCTGTATAGCAACATTTTGTCGTACCGGCTTTCTTTCGGGACTAGATTGAAATGGTTGTGATTCCGTAGCTATCAATAAAGATATCATTATTAAAGTAAAAATATAAATGATCAGCAGTAAGAAGAGTCAAAGAAGCAAAATCATAAATTAGCATGTCAAAATAGTTCAGTGAATATTGCTCTTTCAAACAAAAGGCCCAATGGGCCTTAATAGCTGGTCAAATGTAAGTAAGGGATTTTGAATATAAAACCGCTGTTTAAAATCTCTCTATTGGTATTGAAGGAGAACACTTTTGAAGATTTACTTTTGTTTCTCATGATGGGACCCCTCTGCCCCTAGGTGTGTGAGTGTGTGTGTGTGTGTGGGGGGGGGGGGGCTCCCTCCTTACACAAAATTGAGAACCTTTTTTCAAGGATGCTCTTGGCTCTAAACCAAATTTGATAAAATTGTTCACTCAGTCATTAACTATTTAATACAGTTTAAAATGGAGTCAATAATGACAATGTTTTTGCCCCAAAATACCAAAACCCAAAAATGATTTCTTTTAAATTGAGGTTAGGTAGTATGATGATTTGAGTAATGTGACCAAGTTTCAATTCAATTGGATAATTATAACACTGAAAAGTACAATTAAACACAAATGTTGACACAGTTGCCGCCGTCGCTGCCGGAAAAGCAATACCTTAGTCTCACTTTGCGATACTATCATCGAAGGCGAGACAAAAATGGTGCCAAAAGCAATACAGGTAAAAGAAAAATATAGAATTCTCACCTGCTGTTCCAGTCTTAACAAGCACCGAGGGTGACATCACCTTCACTGGTGCTGATGCTGTGCCTATAACCTTCACCGGGGCCGATGCTGGAATGACCTTGACCGAAGCTGATGTTGTGCCTATAACTTTGACCGGGGCTGACACAGGAGTGACCTTCACTGGAGCTGAAGGGGCAGTGAACTGTACTTTGCCTATTTTATTGGCTTGAATATTCATGAGGTTTAAGCTGAAAAATAAATTTGAAATCAAGTTATATTTACAACGGTACCCTTTTTTTCAGATATTGTTTATCTTAATAAATGTCAATAACACTCAATGTTCTTGGGAAGGCACAAACAGAATTTAAAAAGATATTCCCCCAATTTAAATCTGATCACAACGATGTATTGAAAACTCTTACTTTCAGTTCTATATTGTGAATACCCGGGTATTTTGTATTTTGGCAAATATGTTTTGGTATGTAAAAACTGTTAATGTTAACTGATTTTCAACTTCTACGAGTCCCTATGCCAAGTAATACAGATGAAATTGCAATGAGAGCACCCGTTTGATCTGATCAGCTCAAGATGTTGCTGCACTTCATAGATACACAATGTTGTTATCTAACACTGACAGCTCAGACACTGCTTTGTTGGCAGTAATCTACAGGCTTATTAACAAATACCTGATCAATTAAAGTTTCTATAGAGTTTAATTAATTACAGTATACAATCAATAAGGCCAGAGTACAACAAATCAACAGTAATAACTGACAAAAAACAGCTGTTTGATAAATCAATAGGATGATGACTGACACATCAAGGTAACTATTAAAGCAAGTCAATGGAACCACAGACCTTGACTTTTTCTATATATATTATAAGAAGAGGCCCAGAGGGCCTGTATCGCTCACCTGGATAAATTGGTATCAAAGTAATCATGGTAAAATATTTCTAAAAAAGATGCTATGGGCAGGGATAGACCCAAAAAATTATCGTTGTAGAATATTTGTATAAATTAAAGATAGGTTAATGGGTGTGTATCTCAACTCACTGTTTTCAAGCTTAACTGAGAACCAAGGTCCCTAGGGCTGGGCTAGACCCTTACATCAATGATAATATCAAGATTGTGTTTGTTTCTGTATAGTTTTGGGTTTGGATGTCTGTAAGGGCGTGGCTGACCCTTGGGTCAAATCTAAAATCATATTTGTGATATTCTCTTTATGCTAAGCAAGTTTATATGCAGTTTTGGGGTGGGGATCTTTAAAAGTAATATCAATATTGCCAAATGGTCCCCTTTTGGCCCTGCCCCTCAGGCCCCTGGGGTGGTCAGCCCTATCATTTGTATAAATTTGAATCCAAGCCACTAAGGGATGCTTCCACTAAAATATGAATGTTTCACATTTGGCGCCGCCCCTCAGGCCCCTTGGGGGTCTGCCCCATCATTTGTATACTATAAATTTGAATCCCAGCTACTTAGGGATGCTACCATTAAAATATGAATGTTTCACATTGCTAAGATCCAGAGAAGAAGTCGTTAATATGAATATAGCTAAACTGACCCCTTTTGGCCCCGCCCCTCCGGCCCCTGGGGGTTCAGCCCCATCATTTGTATAAATTTGAATCCCAGCCACCTAGGGATGCTACCACTAAAATATGAATATTTCACATTGCTTAGATCAAGAGAAGAAGTCATTAACATGAATATAGCTAAATTGACCCCTTTTTGCCCAGCCCCTCCGACCCCTGGGGGGGTCAGCCCTATCATTTGTATAAATTTGAGTCCCAGCCACCTAGGGAAGCTTCCTACCAAATTTGATTAAATTCCAATCGGTGGTTAAGAAGAAGAAGTTGATTGTTGAAGGACGGCCAAACGCCGGACGCCACGGTATGGCATAAGCTCACTTTGGTCCTTTGGACCAGGTGAGCTAAAAATGAATGTGTGCTGTTAATTATGTTATTTTAAGAAACATTTACAACTTCAATATAAAGATAAGTTGATTGACTTTATAAAGAAGAATCAATATGATCAAGTCAATCAAGGACCTTCAAATTGCTCTCAAGTTACTAAGCAGGGAATAAGTGGGAATAAAATTCATAAAATATCAATAGTTCACAATTTCAGTGTACAGTAAAACCCCATTTACTCATACTCGTGGGGACCTGATCAACAGTTTGAGGAATACAAGGTAATCAAGTAATCAGAAGTTGGTTAAATATGTACGAACTCAGTTGGAACCAAATTAACTGTTCGACGGAATAAGAGGTATTTGAGTTAACCGGGTTCGAGGAAGTGGAGTTTTTCTGTATATTCTTAAAGAATTTTCAGCAAAAGCCAAGAGGCAATATTGGCCCAATCAAAATTATGCACAGTCTTTAATTTTACACCCTAGTTTTATCATCCACATAAAGGTTTTCCATGAAAACAACAAACAAACTGCTACCTATACTGCATTCACATCTCAGAAACAAACTTCTACCTACACTGCATTCACATCTCAGAGACAAACTGCTCCCTACGCTGGATTCACATCTCAGAAACAAACTTCTACCTACACTGGATTCACATCTCAGAGACAAACTTCTACCTACACTGCATTCACATCTCAGAGACAAACTGCTCCCTACACTGGATTCACATCTAAGAGACAAACTGCTACCTACTCTGGATTCACATCTCAGAGACAAACTGCTGCCTACCCTGGATTCACATCTCAGAGACAAACTGCTACCTTCACTGGATTCACATCTCAGAGACAAATTTCTACCTACACTGGATTCACATCTCAGAGACAAACTGCTGCCTACCCTGGATTCACATCTCAGAGACAAACTGCTACCAGTACACTGGATTCACATCTCAGAGACAAACTGCTGCCTTCACTGGATTCACATCTCAGAGACAAACTGCTGCCTTCACTGGATTCACATCTCAGAGACAAACTGCTGCCTTCACTGGATTCACATCTCAGAGACAAATTTCTACCTACACTGGATTCACATCTCAGAGACAAACTGCAGCCTACCCTGGATTCACATCTCATAGACAAATTGCTGCCTTCACTGGATTCACATATCAGAGACAAACTGCTACCTACACTGGATTCACATCTCAGAGACAAATTGCTGCCTACTCCGGATTCACATATCTAATACAAACTGCAGCCTACCTTGGATTCACATCTCAGAGACTAACTGCTACCTGCACTGGATTCACATCTCAGAGACAAATTGCTGCCTACTTCGGATTCACATATCTAATACAAACTGCTGCCTACTCTGGATTCACATCTCAGAGACAAACTGCTGCCTACCCTGGATTCACATCTCAGAGACAAACTGCTGCCTTCACTGGATTCACATCTCAGAGACAAATTTCTACCTACACTGGATTCACATCTCAGAGACAAACTGCAGCCTACCCTGGATTCACATCTCAGAGACAAATTGCTGCCTTCACTGGATTCACATATCAGAGACAAACTGCTACCTACACTGGATTCACATCTCAGAGACAAATTGCTGCCTACTCCGGATTCACATATCTAATACAAACTGCAGCCTACCCTGGATTCACATCTCAGAGACTAACTGCTACCTGCACTGGATTCACATCTCAGAGACAAATTGCTGCCTACTCCGGATTCACATATCTAATACAAACTGCTGCCTACTCTGGATTCACATCTCAGAGACAAATTGCTGCCTACTCCGGATTCACATATCTAATACAAACTGCAGCCTACCCTGGATTCACATCTCAGAGACTAACTGCTACCTGCACTGGATTCACATCTCAGAGACAAATTGCTGCCTACTCTGGATTCACATCTCGGAGACAAATTGCTGCCTACTCCGGATTCACATATCTAATACAAACTGCTGCCTACTCTGGATTCACATATCCAATACAAACTGCAGCTTACCCTTGATTCACATCTCAGAGACAAAATGCTACCTGCTCTGGATTCACATCTCAGAGACAAATTGCTACCTACTCCGGATTCACATATCTAATACAAACTGCTGCCTACTCTGGATTCACATCTCAGAGACAAATTGCTACCTGCTCTGGATTCACATCTCAGAGACAAATTGCTACCTGCTCTGGATTCACATCTCAAGAGACAAATTGCTACCTGCTCTGGATTCACATCTCAGAGACAAATTGCTGCCTACTCCGGATTCACATATCTAATACAAACTGCTACCTGCTCTGGATTCACATCTCAGAGACAAATTGCTGCCTACTCCGGATTCACATCTCAGAGACAAATTGCTACCTACACTGGATTCACATCTCAGAGATTTATTGACCCTTACATATTTCACAATGGAATCTGGATCGGAAATCTCCTCTCAGTTTTAACAGATCTATTTCAAACATTGTACATTTAACCTCCATGACAAGAAGCTGTGTTATCCAGTCAGAACATCATTTTGACTTATCTGGAAGACTTATTTCCCCTCAAACAAATTTTGTTCAAACGTTGTAGGATTGAAGGTATTAAGACTATATAAATGTTAATTGGTATTGTTGGATTCACATTGCAGAGACATAATGCTGCCTACCCTGGGTATTCCTCAGCTATCCAGTGTCCATGGGCGAGCAGTCGGCGACAGCGCAGCTGTGACTCCACTTCTGTTGGCAGGCCTTCACTGGGCACCCTACTGAAGCTGAACCCACTGTGATACAGCCACAGTTACCAGTTATACAAGGTTTATAGGCACGCACAAGTATCATTATATTATAAAACAATTAACAAATTCTTTCAGCAATCTTGCTAACTTCATAATAAATAGGTTACTGCTGAATGTCATTTAGAAGAATTTGCATTTGCTTGAACATTGGAACTCTCAGTAAAGGTATTCTATTTGCTAATAAAAAATATTGTAATAACTGATATAATTATCATAAGAACCAATACACCATACTGGTTACAGATAAATCTGTTGGTCTTTCCTATAATCATCAGTCATAAATTGATGTTGGATCAGGGGCAGATATTCATACAACTAGATATTATAGTTGAAATAATTTGTTAATTAATTTTAATTTCAGAGTATTTGGAAATTTTATGGTAACAAATTAAAGTTTATTTTGTTGTCGTAATGGTCAGTACATTATGTATATACAAAATTCTACTTCTGCATGTGATGATAGCTCCAGCCTATCAGAAATTTGAGATTCCCAGAAGTGTTAGATGTGCTGCAGGTTGCCTTAAATTTGAGATTCAACACTATGCAATATGAACTGGGAATTTGTCACAACCTTCCTAATTCACTGACAGCTTTATGCTGTTATAAACGGTGCAGTAACTGACCTACATTTGCTTTAGGTAAGAAATGTAACATTGAACTGGTTGTATATACATGCCTGTGAGCCTTCTCAAGTGGCTGAAAACATCGCAGTTCTGCATCCTCTGTCAGAGGTAAATCCTCATCTGTTTAAAAACAAAATGATCAATTATTTATAGAAAATAAAGTTTTCACAACAACGTAAACAGTCTGAGAGAGTTTCACAATAACAAGTCTGAAGTTTTACAACACCAGTTTTAGTCTCACACAATCATTGCAATTTTTACAACACTACTCGAACTCTTCTTTATCAACATGTGAATTAATTTTATTGAAATAGTGATGTTGTACTTCATTCTTGAATACTTTTATTGAAAATACAATTCAATTACATTTCTTCTTCTTTTTTGAAATATTTAGTATAAAATAACCAATAATTAAAAGCTTGGTTTGTTTGTTTGTTTGGGGGGGGGGGATGTTGATATAATATGATTTGAGTAGTGTACTCACACTTGCCAATGTCATGCTTGCCTTCCTTTGGAGCAGAAGGTGGTCGGATGTTGTTCAGGACTTTACACAAATTCACCCATAGACTAGAAATTAAACACACATTGTCATCAAAACAAATCTGCTTAAACATTTCACTTAACATGTTGTGTGTTTATTTTTCAATGATGTGGGAACAATTAAAATATATTTCTTCAACTTACTGCTATAAATTGGATTGATCAGAAGCGAATGCTAGTCATCAAGCACTTGAGTAATCTGACCATTGACTGATATACTAGAACATTATTTTTACACACTATTCTGTCAGGAACATTAACAAGAGGTCCCACGGGGAACTTGGCTCCCTGCACTGATGATTTTGTTTTCTGAGTCCCAAAAACGAATAAAGGAACAAAGATGGACAAAGGGAAACAGCATATCTTTGAGAAAGATCTATCAAGTACTTCTTAAGAAATAGCAGAAATGTCAAAATCCAACATGGCTGCCTCTCAGCCATTTTGTTTTTTCCGATCAATCCCAAAATCAAAAGAGCACAACTATGGACACTTCTCAAGATACATTGTATAACAGTAACAAATTTGTATTATGAAAAATCCAAGATAGCTGTCTGTCAACCACTTTGTTTTTTCGTTCAATCCTAAATCAAACTGGCATAAAAAGATACCAAGGGAAAGCTGTGTATGAAATTTGAGAAAGATCCATCCAGTACTTCTCAAGATATCTGATGATAGAGGGCTAATAAGCTTTTTCTAACTAAGACCTTTATAAACTATTACCTCGAGGTCTTCAGTATAGGATTGTGTAGGTGCTCCGGGTTGAGTTTGAACCAATCTAACAAGAGTTTTACAGCAGGCAGAGTGAAGAAATCACGCAGCTTTTGCTCTTGTTTTGGTGTGTACTGTAGCAGCACATCAAGCACAAGTACTGAAATAGAATAGCACAAGTTTACACCAACCAAGAAAATCAGCACAAGTAATAAAATAGAATAATAACACATGTTTACACCAAGAAAATCAGCACAAGTACTGAAATATAATTGTATTATGCAGGGAATCTACATTTGAAGGCAATTTCCAAATGACTTCAAAGTTTAGGATTTAAATCAACAGGTCTTAAGTGCTTTGGTGTCCCCAACAATAATTAGATAAACTCTAAGCTTGTAATCAAACTTTCACAAGCTTGGTTGGAACTATGAAGAACTACACTTCAGGGGAGATCACTCATGATAGAAAACAGAAAGATGACTATGGCTTTATAACTAGTCACACATTTTAATGGTCACCTGTAATGTTTTCACAAAAAATAGTGATAGGCAGTTCAAAGTTTTTTTTTCTGTGTTAATTTTTTTCTTTATGAATCAGCATGGAAATAGAATGGTTTGCTGGAAAACAATAGTGAGGACTTTTAGAAGGTTCAATAATTATAAAAAAAAAACATCTTAACATACTTGTGAATTTGAACATGAGTTGAAATGAAGTCTCCTCATCAACTGTCAAGCTTTCGTAGAGGTGTCCATTGCTGAGATCATCAGAGTCTGACGACAGCTGTCGTCTAGCATGCTGCATGGCGAAGATATTGATGGCAATAATCTGCACTAGAATACCCGACGGAAAACTCTGTGACGTGACATGTGCTGGTAAAGCTGCTACCAGCTTCTCACTAAGCAGCTCTGCTCTCTGGAGTTCTGTGGATACAAGGGTTTACCTATTTTGTTGTACGCTCGTTTACACATGGAGACATTTACCTGTACATATATACTCTGGAGTTCTGTGGATACAAGGGTTTACCTAGTTTGTTGTAGACTCATTTACACATGGAGACATTTACCTGTACATATATACAGTACTCTGGAGTTCCGGGAATACAAGGGTTTACCTAGTTTGTTGTAGGCTCGTTTACACATGGAGACATTTATCTGTACATATATACTCTGGAGTTCTGTGGATACAAGGGTTAACCTAGTTTGTTGTATGCTCGTTTACACATGGAGACATTTACCTGTACATATATACAGTACTCTGGAGTTCTGTGGATACAAGGGTTTACCTAGTTTGTTGTAGGCTCGTTTACACATGGAGACATTTATATAATACATATAAGACTGAGATGGCATTACACATGTCTATGTTCAGTACCATCTAGCATGGCCGCAGGTGCACAAGTACACATCATGGCACTTCATAGGAGAGATATTGTAATCTACTGCAACTATATATATATGACAACTGATAACTTATCTACACACGCGCATGTATGATGACTGATAACTTACCTACACACATGTGTATGACAACTGGTAACTTACCTACACACATGTGTATGACAACTGATAACTTATCTACACACGTGTGTATGACGACTGATAACTTACCTATACACATGTGTATGACAACTGATAACTTACCTACACACATGTGTATGATGACTGATAACTTATCTACACATGTGAATGACAACTGATAACTTACTTCCACATGTGTCTGACAACTGATATATGATATTATGATATTATATGATATATATTTACCCGGATATTTGGTGGAGTGCTACCTATAATTCCGTTGTCACAGGTAAGTATTTACGGAAATACACGAGAGTGACCGAGGAGGAAACAATGACGCTATGGTGGTCAGATCATGCACCAAGATATATCGGCTTTAGTATGTGACCATACAAAGCCATAAGTTCATGGAAAGCACAGACAGCTGACTGTGGTAAGTGTTTGGCCCCTAGTTGTTAATTTACATTTATATTATCCATGTGGATGTGTTTATTTACCCGATGTAGACCGGTCGAGCATTGACACGGGTGCGGTCCACTCAAGCGTAACTGAGTTGCTATGATGTGTATTTCATTTAGACATAGTTTAGGTGTGTTATAATAGTTATGAATGTGTTGTAATCGAATGATAATAATGTGTGTATAATTTGCAACTTATCTGAAGGTTCTAATAATCGTATTTTCTGTTATTTGCGTGTATGCATTATCCGTAGGTATGGAGGCCTTTAGGCGACATCTTGATAATTTGTGTTTCGTGGACCAGCACGATCAATTAATAGTTATTTCTGGTATTAGTTTGTGTATTAGATATTCTATATGTAGTGTATTTATTGCATTCAACATCTAGTGTTCATATTGAGTAATTTATACTAATTTTGGTATGGAAATCTCAGTTTGTTCAAATTTTGAATGTATGGAAGCACATAAGTGAAATAGATATTTAGTGGAAAATAAGTGGCATAGACTATGAACGCTTTTCTTCTTATTTTACACCAGCTGTTACCCTGGACCTACTGTTGGACCAACACAGACCAACCGACATTTATGTAGATGTGGTCATAACAGGACCATTAACATATATGAAACAGCGGTGGTAAAGGGGACCCAATATGTAGTCCAGGACGGATTCCCTCAACAGATCAGGTCAACTGATTAGAGCTGCGTGTTACTTGCAGTTAGACCCTGACCCTGGAGAACTAGCATACTCACTAGTTCAGAGGTGGTGAAAGTTTTTTACGTTTACCCGTATGTCATGAACACTGTCCTGCGGGATGATATTGGGACGTTCATGGCTGGTTTCCGAGGACTCCAAAGGAATGCATTTATAGAAGAGGAGATGCAAAAACATTTACAAGACTTTAGTGATTTGTATGTGGTGTAATAGTGTGTGTGGTGAGTGTATGATATATGTTAATCTGATTGTATAGCAGTTATATATAGTGTAAATAAATTTGTAAATAGTGTACACAGTGTATTATTGTGTTGTCATTCTGGGGCAAGGCTGCGTCGCTCCTTCCACAGTTAAACTACACACGTGTATGACAACTGATAACTTACCTACACACATGTGTATGACAACTGATAACTTACCTACACACGTGTATGATGACTGATAACTTACCTACACACATGTGTATGACAACTGATAACTTACCTACACACATATATATGACAACTGATAACTTACCTACACACATGTGTATAACAACTGATAACTTACCTACACACATGTGTATGACAACTGATAACTTACCTACACACATGTGAATAATGACTGATAACTTACCTACACACATGTGAATAATGACTGATAACTTACCTACACACATGTATATGACAACTGATAACTTACCTACACACATGTGTATAACAACTGATAACTTACCTACACACCTGTGTATGATGACTGATAACTTACCTACACACATGTGTATGACAACTGATAACTTACCTAAAAACATGTGTATGACAACTGATAACTTACCTAAAAACATGTGTATGACAACTGATAACTTACTTACACACATGTGTATGACAACTGGTAACATACCTACACATGTGTATGATGACTGATAACTTACCTACACACATGTGTAGGATGACTGATAACTTACCTACACACATGTGTATGACAACTGATTACTTACCTACACACATGTGTATCACAACTGAATACTTACCTACACACGTGTATGATGACTGATAACTTACTTACACACATGTGTATGACAACTGATTACTTACCTACACACATGTGTATAACAACTGATAACTTACCTACACACCTGTGTATGATGACTGATAACTTACCTACACACATGTGTATGACAACTGATAACTTACCTAAAACATGTGTATGACAACTGATAACTTACCTAAAAACATGTGTATGACAACTGATAACTTACCTACACACATGTGTATGATGACTGATAATTTACCTACACATGTGTATGATGACTGATAATTTACCTACATACATGTGTATGACAACTGATTACTTACCTACACACATGTGTAGGATGACTGATAACTTACCTACACACATGTGTATGATGACTGATAACTTACCTAAAAACATGTGTATGACAACTGATAACTTACCTACACACATGTGTATGACAACTGATAACTTACCTACACACATGTGTATGACAACTGATAACTTACCTACACACCTGTGTATGATGACTGATAACTTACCTACACACATGTATATGACAACTGATAACTTACCTACACACATGTGTATGATGACTGATAACTTACCTAAAAACATGTGTATGACAACTGATAACTTACCTACACACATGTGTATGACAACTGATAACTTACCTACACACATGTGTATGCCAACTGATAACTTACCTACACACATGTGTATGACAACTGATAACTTACCTACACACATATGTATGACAACTGATTACTTACCTACACACATGTGTATGACAACTGATAACTTAACTACACACATGTGTATGATGACTGATACCTTACCTACACACATGTGTATGATGACTGATGCCTTACCTACACACATGTGTATGACAACTGATAACTTACCTACACACATGTTTGTGACAACTGATAACTTCCCTACACACATGTGTAGGATGACTGATAACTTACTTACACATGTGTATGACAACTGGTAACTTACCTACACATGTGAATGACAACTGATAACTTACCTACACACATGTGTATGACAACTGATAACTTACCTACACACATGTGTATGACAACTGATAACTTACCTACACACATGTGTATGATGACTGATAACTTATCTACACACATGTGTATGACAACTGATAACTTATCTACACACATGTGTATGACAACTGATAACTTACCTACACACATGTGTATGACAACTGATAACTTACCTACACACATGTATATGACAACTGATAACTTACCTACACACATGTGTATGATGACTGATAACTTATCTACACACATGTGTATGACAACTGATAACTTACCTACACACATGTGAATGACAACTGATAACTTACCTACACACATGTGTATGAAGGCCTGGAACTGCAGAAAGGCTGTGATCATCTCACTAACAGACAGCTTCCCTTTCAGCTCACAACTGACAGGAGAACAAGACGAAACAAGTTATGCAACATTGTGACAGAATTGATGTGCAGACTAATCATTATCTCATCAACTGGTGTTCTATGGTAATAGGAAGGGGAAAAGGCATTGAGCTTCCAACATATGGAAGACAGATAGATACACAGTATTATCTAGTCCCAGGCAGTCTACTCATACAGATAGATACACAGGTATTATCTAGTCCCAGGCAGTCTACTCATACAGACAGATACACAGTATTATCTAGTCCCAGGCAGTCTACTCATACAGATAGATACACAGTATTATCTAGTCCCAGGCAGTCTACTCATACAGATAGATACACAGTATTATCTAGTCCCAGGCAGTCTACTCATACAGGTAGATACACAGTATCATCTAGTCCCAGGCAGTCTACTCATACAGACAGATACACAGGTATTATCTAGTCCCAGGCAGTCTACTCATACAGACAGATACACAGGTATTATCTAGTCCCAGGCAGTCTACTCATATAGACAGATACACAGGTATTATCTAGTCCCAGGCAGTCTACTCATACAGACAGATACACAGTATTATCTAGTCCCGGGCAGTCTACTCATACAGATAGATACACAGTATTATCTAGTCCCAGGCAGTCTACTCATACAGATAGATACACAGTATTATCTAGTCCCAGGCAGTCTACTCATACAGATAGATACACAGTAACATCTAGTCCCAGGCAGTCTACTCATACAGACAGATACACAGGTATTATCTAGTCCCAGGCAGTCTACTCATACAGACAGATACACAGGTATTATCTAGTCCCAGGCAGTCTACTCATACAGACAGATACACAGTATTATCTAGTCCCAGGCAGTCTACTCATACAGACAGATACACAGGTATTATCTAGTTCCAGGCAGTCTACTCATACAGACAGATACACAGGTATTATCTAGTCCCGGGCAGTCTACTCATACAGACAGATACACAGGTATTATCTAGTCCCAGGCAGTCTACTCATACAGACAGATACACAGGTATTATCTAGTCCCGGGCAGTCTACTCATACAGACAGATACACAGGTATTATCTAGTCCCAGGTAGTCTTCTCATACAGACAGATACACAGGTATCATCTAGTCCCAGGCAGTCTACTCATACAAACAGATAAACAGGTATTATCTAGTCCCAGGCAGTCAATTTAAATCATAAAGCTACTGGTTTGTATATAACATAGCATGGTCAATATCATCTAATAAAATAATTTGGTTTTAAAAACAAGTTTGTGCAAAACAATCTCAAATAGTTCCGTTGATAAAAATAAATCAATTTCCAATTAAGTTGTCCCAACTAATGTGTCTATACACTTTGAGTATCTGAAGAGTTTTGTACCATATCTATCCTGCAATAAGCACAGGTGGGCCACACATAAATTGATTAAATTCAGAGAATGGGTGTGAGATTAATGGTATTTCTACAGAACTGCTATAGATATATGTATATTGACATACTACTTATCAGGCGTTGGCCTATTGCTGGATAAGTGATGTAATCTGTTAAAACAGTACAATAATAAGCTTACGGATCTTTGGCCAGTTTGTTGTAAAGTTTCTCCAGGTTGGTCGCAGCCACAGGGAAAGGGTGTCTAACGGCCAGACTACGGATGTAGTAGAACACGGTAGAAAGCTTGTTCCCGTAGGCTGCCTCCACTATAGCCAGCTGGTTGTAGGGCTGGCCTGTAAAGGTATCAATGATAACTACCGTGAGTCACGTTTACACTGAGTCATCATTAAACTTATGTCAATATATCTTGTATTTAGAAACATTGTATGTATGTTAACTTTTCATTGCAAAATAACAAAATGTCCTTTTACATACAACATTATTTTGATAACAGGTTAAAATTACATGGTACACCAAGTAGTACCAACTAACTTCAGGTAGGAAATATCAACAAGCGGCCCACAGGACGGTATCCTCCAACTTTTAAATTATATAAATAAATGATGCTCAAAAACAATTTCCACATCAGTGACCTGTAAAATATTAAACCCATTACCTGAAAGGTGCATTAAACGATAGGAGGTTAGCGGCATGCCAGTATTACATCTGACTTACCATTAAACAGTAGGAGGTTAGCGGCATGCCAGTATTACATCTGACTTACCATTAAACGGTAGGAGGTTAGCGGCATGCCAGTATTACATCTGACTTACCATTAAACGGTAGGAGGTTAGCAGCATGCCAGTAGTAAGTCTGGGCCTGTTCTATCTGCTGTCGGTACCGAGCTGGAACACATACATATGTCATTTATAGAACACCCAGTCTTGGCCTATATTACTGCTGTCAGTAACACAGTGGAACAAAAAGATGTCAATTTTAGAATATTAAGCTATATGAATGTTCTGGATGCACATGTGTATCAAGAAAAGATCTACAGTGCCATATTGTAACAAGAATTACACGTAATTACATGTGTCGCCTGTCCCACTTTGATACTATCATATTCATTTTACACATCCCCCAATAAACCTATAATTCCAAGTCTGGCTGCTCTAGCTTTCATACCGGTACTTTGTGAGAAACATTGATTTTGAAGTCCAGAAGTTTGAGGTTTTTACCCAAAAAATACAAAATTGTTGAAATACTAGTAAAGAGTGAAATGTATTCAGGTAAACATCACATTATTATCATATAACCCAAAATTTTTGGAAACAGCCAATATACAGGAGCTAACACATAACTTTAACGTTGATTTTTTCCAAAGACAAGATATTTGATATTTTCACCCCAACAAGAGATCCTAGAGTGAATTTGTTTCTGATAAGTTTGAAAATCAACACAGCTTAACTTAGGACCAAGGGAACCTGCATAGGAAATTTGGAAAAAATCCATCTAGTACTTCTCAAGTTATAACGGTAACAAAAATTGTTTAAGGACGGACCACGGACGCAGGGTGATTTAATAAGCCCACCATCTGATGATGGTGGGTTAAAAATGCAGGAATCAATAATTATTTTTAGTGCAGTAGGCTCTACTATCTGTGCTATATCATTGGTTGAGGTTTTGTTGGGCTAGTTTTGTCAAAACAGAGCTAAACACAAAACTTTAACATTGTTGACACCACTGACATCGCCGTCGGAAAAGCAACCCCTATGTACCGACATCCGGCGAAGGGGACACAATTATGAAAAGTACAATAATGAAATCAAACCACAGTTTGTGATCAGTCCCTACATAGGAGTGACCAGTCACTACAGAGGAGTGACCAGTTTCTACAAAAGTGACCAGTTTCTACAAAAATGACCAGCCCCACTGAGGAGTGACCAGTATTTAAAGAGGAGTGACCAGTTGCTACAGAGGAGTGACCAGTCCCTACTGAAGAGTGACCAATACTGACCAATGTCTCCTAGGTGGACAAGACAGTGCTGGCATATATACAGGCATGAACTTTTCTTAGGGGGTGTTATCTTCACCTTCAAAGGAATTTTCTCTGTGGAAAGAACAAAAAAAGTAAAATCTTGAAACATCAATGATATCAATAATATTGAATTTCATTATTGCTGCTACTACAAACTATATGAATAGAGTAACTTACAGGGCTTAGTACCCTAATAATCAAAAGAGTCACAGTATTGAAGTACAAAATGTAGTGGATCACATGATAAAATTATGGCTATATATGTGAGCACAGTTTTAATGATTGATTAAAAATTCTAATATCCGGATAACAGATTTTTTTTAAAGTTGTGTTTAATCCTTATATTTACTGTCAAGACCTTATATTCCCATGTGTAACTATTTCTTTAATCAGATATTATGATACATACTGCGATGAAATCAAACAGTATCGTTTGGTTTCGGTAGACTGTTGAAACAGCCACCTTATGAGGTGACAATCTCCCGCGAAATTTCAGTCAACAAGTACACAAAAAAGTTCCAAAAGATTACATCTTTTTATTGTTATTTTTTCACAAAAGTTCATATATAAACAAACCATACTGTCTTTGTTACTGTTATTGTATTTAAAAAAAAACATTAAAATGCTTCTTATTTATTTCTTAAATAAATTAACACATACTACGCGGCAGGATATTGTTCGAGTCTGTAAAGTAGTGACGCGGCCTCGTGTATTACTGCGCGCTGCGCCAATAGGCGCATGATCCACTGATTTTATCGGAAAATAAAGTTCAGTAGGCTTTCGTAGAAATGTATAGGCAATATACTATCAATTCCAAACAGACTGTAAATATTTAACAATAAAACATGCTACATCAGCAATTCTAATATGATAACTGTTTCCAAGTAGCATATATTCCTCTTTATATTTTCTCTTTCCAATGTTTTAGATTAACAATATTTACATCAAGAAATCATACCTTTCAAAATGCCAAAGCAGGAAGATTTTCTCCTGAAAGGGAGATCCAGTTTGAAGGTGGTGCATATCAGCTGCAGCAACTGGAGAAAAGATAAGATATCTTCTGTACACATACATGTAGCACAGACTTCTATACTTGACCAGACAGCATAGACTTGTCAGATGAAGAAGCGCTATGGGGTATATCTACATATGTCTCTCACTAATTAGTTCTTTTGTCTGAGAGCAGATGATGGTAAATAACATATCAACTCAATAGTATAAATATTATTCTAGGTGAGACTGTTTGACAATGAAATTAAACAACTTTCATAAGCTGCAACAACATTAGATTCTGGCACCAGCTTCTGAAAGCCAAACGATATAAGTCGTCCCCTACCGGCAGCAAATGACAAGAAATATAAATCCAAGACCTATAACTCTGCTTAAAGTAAATGATGTTTGGTCCAGCATTTGACAGTTGCAGCCCCTGATGGTCATATTGGTAGCATGCTCAAATCAACACTGCAAATTACAGTTACTGAAACTGTTAATTATTGGAAATTTTTAAAATCCAACAGGCATATCTTGTCAAAAATTATTCAGCCGTAACCAGATCAGAACCTAACCTAGACCTTCCCATGATGTACCCAAGACAGACAGCAAGTAAACAAATAGTCTCCTTCCAGCTAGATGTGGAATTTTCAACACAAGGATGTCCAACCTCTATTAATCAATGGGGCAGAAACGAACCTTTAACTGTGCTTAAAGAACATGTATCTCAAAACAAAGTACAGATGTACCAGTAGATATAATTACACAGAAATGAAACTTTTATAACTTGAGAAGATATTCCTCATCATAAAAGAAGGCAACTCTCATCACATGATCATGAGAAAGGATTTCTCCAAGGATAGAAAATGACTGACCTGCAGGTAAAAGCCACTGGCTGTCTCCAGGAACAGGTTCAGCGTGGCTTGGGTCTCCCCTCGCTTAGGGTTCTGTAATGACAATAACACACACCCATAGACCAGCACCATCAGAACTTATAATGTTTCTAAAACAATGATAACATTTCTAGCTCAGAAACTTTTTATAGCCAAAGTATAATTTATCAAGTAACTGTTACTTTTGTTTCTATTACAACCTACAGGTAAAACATTTAAAGTAACATCCCAATTTGTTTTGCAACTTTGCTTACTGTTAGCATATTTTGATCAATGTGGCACCTTCGGTTTTTAATAACACCTTTATTACAGCTACCTCAACATACAGCCAAACTCGAGCTGAATAAAAGGAGGAAGAGTAATGAGTTTAACTATGTTGAAACTGTTTCATTGACATACATACAAGATGAAATATTTTGTCACCGTTGAGAGATCCAGGTTAGTTTGTATACAATGTGTCTCTCACACCAAGGTATGTATACAATGATATCTATATCTGGCCCTAAGGTAGCAGAACACCAGGTATTTGTGGACGTTACCACAACTCTGAGGAACTGAAGCCTCAATACAGTCCTGTATACAGTCTTACCTGTTTATCTTTAGTTTGGGACTGTAAACTGTTGATGTGGTTTTTAAAGGCATGGTTCCACCTGCAGGGCCAAAAAAGAGCAATGTTACAAATTTTGATCATGAAACAATCAAAGATTGGAGTCAGAGTGGTGTTGTCTCTGACCTTTCTGCTACACAGATAAAGGAATGTCCTGCCGTATTGAAGGACCAAGCACTGGGAAAAAAAACTGCTTCACATTAGGAACTATCAAATCTACCTGTCTATCAAAACTGTTGAACAATCTAGAACATAAACCATGTATACATGTATACGGAGACCATGAGAACTTACATCACAAACAAATAACTGAATAGAAAAAAAGACTCACACAATACCTTTACAAAAAGTACACACAACCTGAGATGTCTCCTACACTGTGTGCATTCAAAGTAAGCTACAGCGTTAATGTTAGCTGAGAGTATATAGCCAGCAGTCTAACAGACTATGGACATACATGTCAGACTCCTTCAATATGTGTTAGTTTACTCACAGGTCTTGCTCTACTTTCTTATCAAGAGCATACTCCAAGTCCATCAACAGCAGTTTCTTGTACAGATCTTCTAGTCTCTGTCTGGCCACCCATGTTTCTGATATACCCTTGTTTGAATCTAGGTGTCAACACAAATATATACAATAACATATCAGACAATTAATGACATTTAAAATGGGCAGATTTAACATATATGTCAAGGTCAAAAAGAAGCCATCATTATACTTAGGACAATAAGAGCAATGCATGAAGGTCCAGGAAAGGAGTCATGGCATACAAGTCTATGTCTTGAGGATTATGTTAAATTTATAAATCATCACTAGTATTTAGAAAACCATGGTCATGATCATTCTTGTTTGTTTAAACTCCAGCTGTAGGATTGTCGTGAGCAGTAACTTTGTACTTACCTGATACACTTGCTTTGAGCGCTTCTGCTTGTCTGAAATGGAATCAAACTTTTGTTGTAAAAAGCAATTTTCATGTCACTTGTATATCAAACAAAAACAAATAAAACAGGTAACTGATTCAGTGGTGTTTACTACATAAATTATTTGTTTAGTATTTCATACCTACTGTACCTCTCGATCTATAAATAGGTCTGGTGCATTTTTTTTTTTTGAAAATACTTGGAATGACATTAAATATAAAACTTCACCATGCAAAGTTCTAGAAACATGTAAAATTCAAGTTGACAAATGTAGGTTTTATTTCAACGTGACCTGAAACTGAAATTATTTCTAATTTACCCAACATGTGCATTACCAACAAACAAATGATTCTAAATCATGAAAACGATACACTGATGCATTAATGCCTTGTGTCATTTATACTTTCATCATATCAACTTTTTTGATTTCCATTTATTTAATCAAGAAGTTGTTTTGAAGTCTTGTTATAATATTTAACAATATTTTTCAGACCATCAACCAGACTTCAAAGCTCTTCAAATTTTCTTATAACTATTATGCATTTGCTTATAATTATTCGTAATATGAACTTTTTTCTATTGTCAACTGATATCAACCATTTGTTTTGTGCCCTGACAGAAGCATGCAGCAGGATTTATTTCCTAATTCACGATGTAAAAGGATACCAGTGTTTGCAGAGAAAATATGCGTGGTCAAGCAGGTGACCTGAATCAAATCATGCCATCTTGTTAAAGACGAATGGGCTTTTTACTAACCCACCATAAGTTATGTGTTTTATTGAAAATCGACTTTGAATGTAATAAAAAATCTCAATAAATATCAGAGATCAACTAAGGCTACTCTTTGTTAAGCAGGTATATCAAATTATCAATAACAGATTTTCAACAGAACTATATAACTACTTGGTTCGTAGTAAATCAGTCGATCTCATCTGACATTAACTTGTCTAACAATCAACACTGGCTTTAAAAAGTCGTGAGAGGGAGTCCGCGGTAGACACTGGCTTTACAAAGTCGTGAGAGGGAGTCCGCGGTAGACACTGGCCCTACAGAGCCGTGAGAAGGATTCCGTGGTAGACGCTGACCCTACAGAGTTGTGAGAGGGATTCCGCGGTAGACACTAGTCCTACAGAGCCGTGAGAGGGATTCCGTGGTAGACACTGGCCCTACAGAGCCTTGAGAGGGATTCCGTGGTAGACACTGGCCCTACAGAGCCGTGAGAAGGATTCTGTGGTAGACGCTGACCCTACAGAGTTGTGAGAGGGATTCCGCGGTAGACACTGTGCCTACAGAGCCGAGAGAGGGATTCCGTGGTAGACACTGATCCTACAGTGTTGTGAGAGGGATTCCGTGGTAGACACTAGGCCTACAGGAGTCATGAGAGGGATTCCGCGGTAGACGCTGACCCTACAGTGTTGTGAGAGGGATTCCGTGGTAGACACTGTGCCTACAGAGCCGTGAGAGGGATTCCGCGGTAGACACTGACCCTACAGTGTTGTGAGAGGGATACCGTGGTAGACACTGATCCTACAGTGTAGTGAGAGGGATTCCGTGGTAGACACTGTGCCTACAGAGCCGTGCGAGGGATTCCGCGGTAGACGCTGGCCCTACAGAGCCGTGAGAGGTTTCCGCGGTAGACGCTGGCCCTACAGAGTCGTGAGAGGTTTCCGCGGTAGACGCTGGCCCTACAGAGTCGTGAGAGGTTTCCGCGGTAGACGCTGGCCTTACAGAGCCGTGAGAGGTTTCCGCAGTAGACGCTGGCCCTACTGAGCCGTGAGAGGTTTCCGCGGTAGACGCTGGCCCTACAGAGTCGTGAGAGGGATTCCGCGGTAGACACTGGGTCTACAGAGCCGTGAGAGGGATTCCGTGGTAGACACTGATCCTACAGTGTTGTGAGAGGGATTCAGCGGTAGACACTGTGCCTACAGAGCCGTGAGAGGGATTCCGCGGTAGACACTGGGCCTACAGAGCCGTGAGAGGGATTCTGCGGTAGACACTGGCCCTACAGAGTTGTGAGAGGGATTCTGCGGTAGACGCTGACCCTACAGAGTTGTGAGAGGGATTTTGCGGTAGACGCTGACCCTACAGAGTTGTGAGAGGGATTCCGCGGTAGACGCTGACCCTACAGAGTTGTGAGAGGGATTTCGCGGTAGACGCTGGCCCTACAGAGTCGTGAGAGACCCAGTGGAAGACACTGGCTCTACAGAGTCAAGGGAGGGACTCAACTACATAGCCACTTGCCCTATATAGAGTAAAGGGAGGGATCCAACAATGGCTGTGTGGCTCGAGAAAGACGTAGGGAGGGATATCCAACTGTTCTTACAGTAGCCATTAGCTCTACACTTACAGAGTCAAGGGAGGGATCTAACAGTAGACAAGACACTGGCCCTATATAGAGTCAAGGGAGGGATCCAGCAGTAGACAAGACACTCCAGGCCCTATATAGAGTCAAGGGAGGAACCCAGCAGTAGACAAGACACTCCAGGCCCTATATAGAGTCAAGGGAGGGATCCAACAGTAGACAAGACACTGGCCCTATATAGAGTCAAGGGAGGGATCCAACAGTAGACATTGGCCCTATATACACTAGGGAATAGTACAACTCTTCTAACGGTAGACACTGGCTCTACAGGGTCAAGTGGGGCGGTTCTAGCGGTAGACATTGGTTTTACGGAGTCAGTTGAGGTCTCTCACAGTAGATATTGTATCTACAGAGTCGATGGAGGGATCCAGTGGTAGACTGCACTGTCTCTACGGAGTCAATGGGGTCCAACTTGTTTATCTTACAATAAACACAACATACATTAAAATCGATACAGTTAGCCAATTTGAAGCCCAAACACCAGTACAATCTGTCAATATACTATATATTTATACAATATATTTGATTATCAATGTCATAGCATATGTATACAGGTAGACCAGGACAGTGCATGTGTTTGGTGCAAAGTCATTGATATCATGCAGAGATCATCTAACATTTTCTCCGATAGAATATGTACTCTGTGTTAAACTGTGTAAATTGAGTATTGAATTTATAGTTGAGTTTCTAGTCAATTTGAAATTACCTTAATACTTGCGCTGCTGAACTCATACTTTGCAGAAAAACTCGAAGTTTTGCAAGTCCCACGAAACATTGCTAGGTGGCCGCCATTTTGGGTTACAACAACCGAAACAACGGAAGTATGAAAAGTATACTAATGTGAAACTGGTTAAACCCAAATATTCCGGAATAAATATCATTTTATGAAATAATGAATTTTGGATATATTAAATTATAATGCTTTTAACACTAAGATCTGACTGGTCGAAGATAATAATCCTGTACATTTATGCTGGGAAGAAATTATTGTGTTTGGTTTTTTTTTCAAGTCTGTAACATGCATCGTCGGTGGTAGCATGGCGTTACTTAAAACCTGCTTAAAAAAATGAAACATTGTCTATTAATAACTGGACGTTCTAGATCTGTATAACTTCAAATCCTACAGATAAAAAACTGTAACGTAAACTTTCAAAACCCACCAAAAGCAATAGTTTTTACCCCAAAATAGAAGAATCCTGGATTAAACGAATAATAAACTTCCTGCAGCCTGGTCTGTTAATCTGACGAATCGATTAAAAGAGAGTAACATTATCAGTGGACTTAAGAATATTAGTCGAATTATGAAATAGTTCGACTTTAATAAACATACTTTGGGAAAATGATGTGCAAGCGCGGGCTTATGTGCTTACATGGCAACTACGCCCCTGTTGTTCTTACCTTAATTTGCTCTTTTTTATACGACGCCTAGCTTTTATGGAACGCCAAATAAACCTATATATATTCAATTAATTGCACCTACATGTATCTTAAAACAATTGAAGATAGATTCAATTTAATTTAAGATAGGTCCAATTATTTGTACCAATTTTATGTTAAGATGTTTTATGTGACGTTTCGATGACTAGTACGATATGTACCCTGTCACCTTCATCAGACTAATGACCCACAAAGCGTATGCATACAACAGTTGTAAAATTTGTACGAGTTGGCAAATCGGTCTTTTCGTCTACACTGTTAGTATTATGTACAATAGTAAAGTTGTTGTACCGAAATGACTAGATTCATCTATGCCTTGCTTATGACTTGGTCATAGATGTGCGAGAGTCAGTAAGCCCCCTCATCCCGATTTAGAACCGGTCCACTGCGGCGTATCCAGATGGTTTCTTTGATTTGCCGCCTCAGCAAAATGTTCTCTCTATCCACGGGCGCTCTAATCTGGACCCCGCCCCCTTTACTCGCCAAATACTTATGAGTATTAGGTGAGTAAAAGGGGCGGGGTCCAGATTCTAGCGCCCGTGCTTCGTCTAACACTTTTGTGCTTTCCCAGTCAATTACACGATTGCCCTGTACGGCATGGTCTGTGGTTGCCGATTTGTTTATCTGGGATTCCGCCCGCTTCTTTTCTGATCTGGTGAATTTCTTTCCTTTTTGGGTGTCAGTATCTTTCTTGTGTTCATCAAGACGAACACTAAAATGTATTTTCAGTCTCTCCAATATATGATGCATTGCAGTTTTGGCATCCGATCTTGTACACGCATTCTGCAACGTTTTCTTTCGGTGTTTTATCCTCGGGGTGTACAAGGATGTTTCGAAGTATTTTGTGGGGCTTCATGGCTGTTGCTATGCCATGACTGCGATATATTCTCTGGACGGTTTCGGATATGCCTTTGATATATGGGATGATCACTTGACCTTTAGTTTTGTTCTTATCCTTAATTGTTTTTTTTTCTTGTTTTTACTTTGGCACTGCTGTTCTACCCTTTTTACGGCCCAATCCGGTTATGCACATGTTTTTATTGACCTAGCAATGTGTTTCTGCTCGTGCAATTTGTCATGCTGCTCTGTGACAATTGTCTCGCATCTGTTGAGCAATGTGCGTACGACGCCTAACTTTTGATGAAAAGGATGGTGAGAACTGAAATTCAGGTATTGGTCCGTATGAGTCATTTTTCTATAAAGCAATACCTTTACGGTATCGTCTTCTTTCGTTACCAACAGAGTGTCTAGGAAGGGCATTGTTCCGTTGGTTTCCTCCTCGCATGTAAATTTGATGTACTTAGTAGCATCTACAGTGAACATTGATGTGTGTTGTCAATTCTTTCTGTGACCCCTTCTTGATTATCTCCAGTATGTCATCAACATATCTTTTCCATAGACTCGGTCTGCATTCTATATGGGCAGTGACTATTGCCTCTTGGTCAAGTTGGTCCATGAGCAAATTGGCCACGATGGGGGACACTGGACTACCCATAGCAGTACCGAATCGTTGCTGGTAGATGTTGTCTCGGGAACTGAAATATGTTGTTGTCAGTACAAATTCCAGCAGATCCATGATGTCCTGAATCTGGAGCTTTGTGTTCTTCCGCCAGGATCGGTCTAATTCTAGGCGTTTCTGAATGATCCTGACTGCATCCTCAAAGGGCGTGTTGGTAAAGAGAGAGACCACATCATGTGAAATGAATTCTTCATCCTTTTCGATCATGATTGTAGATATCGATTCAACTAGATGCTTGGAATTCTTCAAACGATGTTCTGATTGACCTTCTACCAGTCCAAGAATGTCTGCTAATGATCTAGAAACATTGTAGGCAATGGATCCAGTGTAGTCCACAATAGGCCTCATGGGGTTCCCCTGTTTGTGGATCTTGGATGCACAGTACACTCTAGGAGTGTTCTCTGCTGTGGGGTACAGATATCTGTATTGGCTTTCAGTAATCTTGCTCTCTTGTTGTAATTTTGTCAGGATGGCTATGAGACGCCGTTTATACTTTTGTGTTGGATTGGTCTACAGTTGTTCGTATGTCCTGTTGTCCTGCATCGTCGAAAACCCACGGTACACTTCTCTGACGTTTGCAAACGTCAGAGAAGTGTACCGTGGGTTTCCGACGATGGTTGTCCTGCAGCATAGTCATGACCTTGTCCTCGTAATCGTCGGTGTCCATGACGACTGTTGCCTTTCCCTTGACTGCCGGTAGAATCGTAATAGATTTATCTTTGCCTGACGTTTGGAGTGCGACACGTTCTTCTTTCGTCATATTACTCATGGGTAATTTCGTCGCCTTTAATACTTCCGTCACCTGGGATCTCAGTTGATCAGTCTCTGCAAAACTCAACTTCTTACATGCTTGCTCTGTGGCTACAACGAAATGGTTGTGTAAAAAAATCCTTACATAAATTATACTTTCCAACCTGAAGAAAATGTTTACAAATATTTGTACCTATCTTTGATTATTTTTAAAATATGTGCAAAGTACTTGAACATTTTCAATCACAATCACAGGGTTTAGCTTTTATGACCATTGTGGGTGTGGGTGTGGATGTGTGTGTGTGGGGGGGGGGGGGGGGCGAGGCGGTACTTTTATCGAAAATTGTTCTTAACACGACCCCCCCCCCCCTCAGTGTAAAATTACTATTAACACCCTATTTTAGATCCAAAACTAGCTGTAACAAATGCTCAGGTCCTTGTGTCTTCAACTCACAGTTGCTTGAGGTTCTGTCAATATATATATAAAAAAGTCATATATATGGAGCCGCGGCCCATACTGGGAGGCTCATTTTACACTTACATATTTATTATTTACTGATTTACCGACAGAAACTCAAGCAACTGTGATTAAATTGAACCTTGGTACAAATAAAACATATACTTAATTAAATTGAACCTATCTTTAATTCAATTGGAGAAACATGTAGGTTCAATTAAATTAGAGATAGGTTCAATTCGGTTTATTTGAACATATCTTCAAATGAATAGTACCCATCTTCAGTTATTTGAAGATAGGTGCAATTAATTGAATATATGTTAATTTGGCGTTCCATAAACTTCTGATGTAAATGATGATGGGATTTGAAATTCAGTCATTTGTCCGTATATATGCGTGGCCTTTTTTCTATAAGCCAACTCCTTTACGATTCTGTCTTTCTTTACTAGAGTGTCTATAAAGGGTAATATACCGTTAGATTATATATAATTATTCCCCGAACGTATGGCTGTTCGTGAGATCTATGTGAGGTGTTGATATGGGTGTAATCTTTCTGTGACGCCTTCTT
This sequence comes from Mimachlamys varia, assembly GCA_947623455.1. NCBI lineage: Eukaryota > Metazoa > Mollusca > Bivalvia > Pectinida > Pectinidae > Mimachlamys > Mimachlamys varia. The sequence goes on from OX392529.1 coordinate 9,864,858, forward strand.
GATTACCTCAAGTATATGTCGTATGAACCACATATCGTTTCAATATAAATCAGGCGTGCATTCCACGTGGTAGTGGCTGTTGCTTTTTGCTCCAGACGTGCCATGGACAATTGGAAAATGAGTAGGAGACACTGGATTGGTTAACAACCACAATGGTGTGTCAGGTGAATCATATACTTAAGAACCTGAAGATATTTTTCTTTTTTGAATTGAGAAATACTGAGAAAGGAAGCAATAATTATGATGCATTTAACCAGATTTTCATTCGAAATAATTATGACGACTTTCAATATTTTTTTTAATATTGTTGCAATCGATCATGATCACATTATTGATCGCTATCGCGATCTGCACCTCGGGCCCGTATTTCTGAAGCCTGGATTTTGTGCTCAAACATAATTTGTTGTTCCAGGCAAAACAAGTGATTTGGAAAAAAAATGAAGAGACTTACGAATACTGTTTTCGATATTTGCAATTGACTTTTTGATTGTTTAAAAATTGGCATAATTCAAGTAAGCCATGTAAATACTATATAAGTTATGTATAGTAAAGTTCAAGGAAGGAAGAGTTATTTAACTAAATGATTGAAAAGAGACGGTAGTGTGCTACACATGTTTGCGAATCAATTTCTATAGTGCTTGTTATATTGAATGTAGAGTACATGAAAGAAATAGAGTGTAAATTAAGAGATGAAGACTTGACTGGTTTACTTTGTTGCGCATAAAATAATATCGCGGTATCGTAACGGTAAATCGTACTGGCTTTGAAGTTGGGCATCACTTCATTATAATCGTCAAATGACTAGTAGTTAGTAGCAATTTTAACGGTAGAACCAATGACCTATATATGACCTACTAGTAGACGGGACACACAGCTAAAAGCGAGTGTAACCAATGTAGTACAGGATATGTACCCCCCAGGTATGTAGTATAGGATCCGTACCCCCTGGGTATGTAGTATAGAATCAGTACCCCCGGGTATGTAGTATAGGATCAGTACCCCCTGGGTATGTAGTATAGGATCAGTACCCCCTGGGTATGTAGTATAGGATCCGTACCCCTGGGTATGTAGTATAGGATGTGTACCCCCTGGGTATGTAGTATAGGATCAGTACCCCCTGGGTATGTAGTATAGAATCAGTACCCCCGGGTATGTAGTATAGGATCAGTACCCCCTGGGTATGTAGTATAGGATGTGTACCCCCTGGGTATGTAGTATAGGATCAGTACCCCTGGGTATGTAGTATAGGATGTGTACCATGGGTATGTAGTATAGGATGTGTACCATGGGTATGTAGTATAGGATATGTACCCCCCGGGTATGTAGTATAGGATCAGTACCCCCTGGGTATGTAGTATAGGATGTGTACCCCCTGGGTATGTAGTATAGGATGTGTACCATGGGTATGTAGTATAGGATGTGTACCCCCTGGGTATGTAGTATAGGATGTGTACCCCCTGGGTATGTAGTATAGGATCAGTACCACCTGGGTATGTAGTATAGGATGTGTACCATGGGTATGTAGTATAGGATGTGTACCATGGGTATGTAGTATAGGATGTGTACCCCCTGGGTATGTAGTATAGGATGTGTACCCCCTGGGTATGTAGTATAGGATCAGTACCCCCTGGGCATGTAGTATAGGATGTGTACCCCCTGGGTATGTAGTATAGGATGTGTACCATGGGTATGTAGTATAGGATGTGTACCCCATGGGTATGTAGTATAGGATGTGTACCATGGGTATGCAGTATAGGATGTGTACCATGGGTATGCAGTATAGGATGTGTACCATGGGTATGTAGTATAGGATGTGTACCCCCTGGGTATGTAGTATAGGATCAGTACCCCCTGGGTATGTAGTATAGGATGTGTACCCCCTGGGTATGTAGTATAGGATGTGTACCATGGGTATGTAGTATAGGATGTGTACCCCCTGGGTATGTAGTATAGGATGTGTACCCCCTGGGTATGTAGTATAGGATCAGTACCCCCTGGGTATGTAGTATAGGATGTGTACCATGGGTATGTAGTATAGGATGTGTACCCCCTGGGTATGTAGTATAGGATGTGTACCCCCTGGGTATGTAGTATAGGATGTGTACCCCCAGGGTATGTAGTATAGGATGTGTACCATGGGTATGTAGTATAGGATGTGTACCCCCTGGGTATGTAGTATAGGATGTGTACCATGGGTATGTAGTATAGGATCAGTACCCCCTGGGTATGTAGTATAGGATCAGTACCCCCTGGGTATGTAGTATAGGATGCATACCCCCAGGGTATGTAGTATAGGATGCGTACCCCCTGGGTATGTAGTATAGGATGCGTACCCCCTGGGTATGTAGTATAGGATCAGTACCCCCTGGGTATGTAGTATAGGATGCGTACCCCCCGGGTATGTAGTATAGGATGCGAACCCCCTGGGTATGTAGTATAGGATGTGTACCATGGGTATGTAGTATAGGATGCGAACCCCCTGGGTATGTAGTATAGGATGTGTACCATGGGTATGTAGTATAGGATGCGAACCCCCTGGGTATGTAGTATAGGATGCGTACCCCCTGGGTATGTAGTATAGGATGCGTACCCCCCGGGTATGTAGTATAGGATGCGAACCCCCTGGGTATGTAGTATAGGATGCGTACCCCCTGGGTATGTAGTATAGGATGCGTACCCCCCGGGTATGTAGTATAGGATGCGAACCCCCTGGGTATGTAGTATAGGATGCGAACCCCCTGGGTATGTAGTATAGGATGCGTACCCCCCGGGTATGTAGTATAGGATGCGTACCCCCTGGGTATGTAGTATAGGATGCGTACCCCCCGGGTATGTAGTATAGGATGTGTACTCCCTGGGTATGTAGTATAGGATGTGTACCATGGGTATGTAGTATAGGATGTGTACCCCCTGGGTATGTAGTATAGGATATGTACCCCTGGGTATGTAGTATAGGATGTGTACCATGGGTATGTAGTATAGGATGTGTACCATGGGTATGTAGTATAGGATGTGTACCCCCAGGGTATGTAGTATAGGATGTGTACCCCCAGGGTATGTAGTATAGGATGGGTACCCCCAGGGTATGTAGTATAGGATGGGTACCCCCTGGGTATGTAGTATAGGATGTGTACCATGGGTATGTAGTATAGGATGTGTACCCCCTGGGTATGTAGTATAGGATGTGTACCATGGGTATGTAGTATAGGATGTGTACCATGGGTATGTAGTATAGGATGTGTACCATGGGTATGTAGTATAGGATGTGTACCATGGGTATGTAGTATAGGATGTGTACCCCCAGGGTATGTAGTATAGGATGGGTACCCCCTGGGTATGTAGTATAGGATGTGTACCATGGGTATGTAGTATAGGATGTGTACCATGGGTATGTAGTATAGGATGTGTACCATGGGTATGTAGTATAGGATGTGTACCATGGGTATGTAGTATAGGATGTGTACCCCCTGGGTATGTAGTATAGGATGTGTACCATGGGTATGTAGTATAGGATGTGTACCATGGGTATGTAGTATAGGATGTGTACCATGGGTATGTAGTATAGGATGTGTACCCCCTGGGTATGTAGTATAGGATGGGTACCCCCTGGGTATGTAGTATAGGATGTGTACCATGGGTATGTAGTATAGGATGTGTACCCCCTGGGTATGTAGTATAGGATATGTACCCCCCCCCCCCCCGGGTATGAAGTATAGGATGTGTACCCCCTGGGTATGTAGTATAGGATCAGTACCCCATGGGTATGTAGTATAGGATCAGTACCCCCTGGGTATGTAGTATAGGATATGTACCCCCTGGGTATGTAGTATAGGATGTGTACCATGGGTATGTAGTATAGGATCAGTACCCCCTGGGTATATAGTATAGCATCTGTACCCCCTGGGTATATAGTAAAGGAACTGTACCCCCTGGGTATGCAGTATAGGATCAGTACCCCCTGGGTATGTAGTATAGGATCAGCACCCCCTGGGTATGTAGTATAGGATGCGTACCCCCGGGGTATGTAGTATAGGATGTGTCCCCCCTGGGTATGTAGTACCCAGTAGTATAGGATGTGTACCATGGGTATGTAGTATAGGATGTGTACCATGGGTATGTAGTATAGGATGTGTACCCCCAGGGTATGTAGTATAGGATGGGTACCCCCTGGGTATGTAGTATAGGATGTGTACCATGGGTATGTAGTATAGGATGTGTACCCCCTGGGTATGTAGTATAGGATGTGTACCATGGGTATGTAGTATAGGATGTGTACCATGGGTATGTAGTATAGGATGTGTACCCCCAGGGTATGTAGTATAGGATGTGTACCCCCAGGGTATGTAGTATAGGATGGGTACCCCCTGGGTATGTAGTATAGGATGTGTACCATGGGTATGTAGTATAGGATGTGTACCCCCTGGGTATGTAGTATAGGATATGTACCCCCCCCCCCCCCCGGGTATGAAGTATAGGATGTGTACCCCCTGGGTATGTAGTATAGGATCAGTACCCCATGGGTATGTAGTATAGGATCAGTACCCCCTGGGTATGTAGTATAGGATATGTACCCCCTGGGTATGTAGTATAGGATGTGTACCATGGGTATGTAGTATAGGATCAGTACCCCCTGGGTATATAGTATAGCATCTGTACCCCCTGGGTATATAGTAAAGGAACTGTACCCCCTGGGTATGCAGTATAGGATCAGTACCCCCTGGGTATGTAGTATAGGATCAGCACCCCCTGGGTATGTAGTATAGGATGCGTACCCCCGGGGTATGTAGTATAGGATGTGTCCCCCCTGGGTATGTAGTATAGGATGTGTACCATGGGTATGTAGTATAAGATGTGTACCCCCTGGGTATGTAGTATGTGGTATATGATCCAAGATATTGTTTATCGGATCTTTCCAAAAATGAAGTATGCAAAACTATGCACCAAGGAGAACCTACATAAAAAATTTGAGAATTATCCATCCAGTACTTCTCAAGAAATTGCGGTAACAAACTCTTACTCACAAATCTAAGATGGCTCCCTGGCGGCCATATTGTTTATTGGATTTGTTCGAAAATGGAATATACAAAATTAAGCACCAAGGGAAACCTACAAATGAAATTTGAGAATGATCCATCCAGTACTACTCCAGAAATAGCAATGATAAGAATTGTTTAAGGACGGACTACAGACCACGGGTGCAGGATGATTGATAAGACAACCATCTGATGATGGTGGGCTAAAAATAGGAGTCACCAGTCAAAGGTCAATATCTGTGTTACTTATAAAAGGAGTCACCAGTCAAAGGTCAATGTATGTATATAACTAATACAAGAATTCCATGGAAGTGGATGTGTCGCCTGCGCAGCAAGTTTGGAGATAAGCTTTTAGGAGCTAGCTATGGATATGCATTGTATCAGTTCCAAGCGGATTTTTTTGGTCATCCAAATTGATTCCTATACAATGAACTATTTTGTTGATTATAATACATGTGTGTTATGACACTGGCTTTTTGTGGATTGATTTTCTGCGGTTTTCTATTAATAGTAGCAATGACCTTGACCTTTGACCCTGAAAAGCAATCCCAAGCAAGCACTTTTGTGAATGAAGCATTGTATGAAGTTTGAGTTTAATTGGCCCAAGGAAACTGAAGTAACTGCACTCAAACAGATTTTCTATTTATAGCAACAGTGATCTTGACCTTTGACCCTGAAAAGCAATCCCAAGCAAGCACTTTTGGTAAGGAAGCACTGTATGAAGTTTGAGTTTGAATGGCCCAGGAAAAGCGATTTTCTATTTATAGCAAGTGACTTTGACCTTTGACCCTGAAAAGCAATCCCAAGTGAGCACTTTTGGTAAGGAAGTACTCTATGAAGTTTGAGTTTGATTGGCCCAAGGAAACTCAAGTTATCACACAGAAGGAGAATTTCTATTAATAGCAAGTCACCTTGACCTTTGACCCTGAAAAGCAATCCCAAGCGAGCACTTTTGGTAAGGAAGCACTGTATGAAGTTTGAGTTTGATTGGCCCAAGGAAACCCAAGTTATCACATGGAAACAGAATTTCTATTTACAGCAACAGTGACCATGACCTTTGACCTTCGACCCTAAGAAGCAATCCCAAGCGAGCACTTTTGGTAAGGAAGCACTGTATGAAGTTTGAGTTTGATTGGCCCCAAGAAAATGAAATTATCACACGGAAACCGATTTTCTATTTATAGCAACCTTGACCTTTGACCTCTCACTCTGAAAAGCAATCCCAAGCGAGTACTTTTGTTAAGGAAACTCAAGTTATCGCACGGAAACTGTTGGTGCAGACACCGCTGCCGACATAGTGATCCCTATATGTCGCCTTTTCAGGTGATACAAAAAGGAGTCACCAGTCAACGGTCAATGTATGTGTTACTAATTGGAGTTATCAGTCAAATGTTCATGTCTGTTACTAATAGGGAGTCACCCGTCAAAGGTCAATGTCGATGTTACTTATAATAGGAGCCACTAGTCAAAGGTCAATGTCAGTGTTACTTATAATAGGAGCCACCAGTCAAAGGTCAATGTCTGTGTTACTAATAATAGGAGTCGACAGTCAAAGGTCAATGTCTGTGTTACTAATAATAGGAGTTGACAGTCAAAGGTCAATGTCTGTGTTACTAATAATAGGAGTCGACAGGTAAAGGTCAATGTCTGTGTTACTAATAATAGGATTCGACAGTCAATGGTCAGTGTCTATGTTACTAATAATAGGAGTTACAAGTCTACACTCACATCTTTGATGGCAAATTCACAAAAAAAATGTGTGTATTTAGGACTTGGGGTCACTGTCAAAAGTTGAGACAAGTATCTACCTATGATAAAATTGATGTTCGATTCCAATGTCTGCGAACAGCAGATTTATGCTGTGGAATTCATAATTTCAGTACTTCTTGTAATGATAAAACTTGATGTCATATTGGCCAGGGCGATCCATATACAAAGAATCTTCAAGTCTGAACTTATGTATTCAGTAATATTTTTTTTTTCTGCAACAGTGACCTTAATCTCTGGCATCAAAATGCTTCTCTGATTTCACTAGGGTAATTCTCGAACAAATTTTGAATCATCATCAGTTCTAAATTGGATATTTAACTTTCCAGAAATGGTGATTAGACCTCTTGTGATCCACAATCATCAATCAGTAGATTTTTTTGCATCCAATAAAACAAGAACCACATTTATCATCTAGACAAGCAAAACTAGAGAATTATATGTCATTACCTTTACCCAGATGTTTGACTAACCCTAAAATCAGTAAGGTTCTTTGCATTCGATTGTGTGCAATTATCCGTTGTTTCTGTAGTGTTTTCCCTGAAACTTACTGTCGGTTTGTAACGGCATGCCTCAGAGCACTGGTGAAGGATAAGGTAGCGTTCAGAATTAATCAGCCCAGTTACAAGAAAATAAAACTCAAAATCTGAAATTTCTTTCCATACTTATCTTTTATTATTGATTTCATTGTGAAAGGCATACCATATGCAGCTAGTTTTAAGAAGCTGCAGTAGCTATCCTGACCAGACATGTCCTTACTTCCCCAACATATGGGCCACATTTAGACACCTTGTTTGTAGCAGAAATTAAAACAAATGCCTTGAATGCCCCATCACAGGGCAGCCATGTCAATACTATTACAAGTCAATTAAAACAAATAGCTGTGATAAAGTCAAAAAACATTTAAGAATCTATTAAATATTGAAAATATTAAAAAAAGGAAACCCAGTTACATAAAAATATTTTACAGGGAAATTATACAAAATCCATTTCTTCAATATAGCATTCCCCCTAAAATCTGGCCATAATATAGAGCTGACAAATTATTTAAATGCAATCAGATTATCTAAGATGAGGAAAACCAGTCCTCCTCTATATCCTGCCACGATCATCATACAGTTACTGTGACACATAATTTGTCACATCTTCCCCACCCGGTTCCCAAAAGCGTGCAATATAATATCCCTGTGTCTAAATGTTCAACATTTAATCTGCACTTGCTGCTTTTAATGTCTACATCTGTATTTTGTATCCCTACATAAATAGTAGAACATAACTTACATTACTTTAATCATGATAATATGTTTTTATCAACAGCAGAAGTGAAAGCCAGATTGTAAAGAACACTTGGACCATCCCTTCAATAACGAGATGTACAAGCAATGTGACCCTGCCGTTCACAAAACTTGTCCACAGTTTAACAAGTGTGAACATATTACAACAAGATTGGTCAGTTCTTTCCTTGCGTAATGTTCTGACCATGTCTATCTATGTACAGCTACAATATTTACATCATTCAGCAATACACAAGGAAAACAGCACTTGTATCTATACAAACAAAACATAATACACTAAATACATCACAGAAAAAGTCTAGCACTTATGATAAGGTAAGCCACATACTCTACAATGAGCAGTGCTATTCACACTGCTACGGCAGCCAGTGGCATCCACACTGCTATGACGGTCAGTGGTATTCACACTGCTATGACAGCCAGTGGTATTCACACTGCTATGACAGCAGTTTTAACACTGCTATGACGGCCAATGGTATTCACACTATGACAGCCAGTGATATTCACACTGCTATGACAGTCAGTGGTATTCACACTACAACGACAGCCAGAGGTATTCACACTGCAACGACAGGCAGTGGTATTCACTGTTAACAATAGCTAGTGTAATAAACACTACAACAACAGCCAGTGGTTTCACATTACTACGACAGCCAGTGGTTTCACATTACTACTACAGCCAGTGGCATTTACACTCATACAATAGCCCGCAGTATCCACACTGCTACATATGACAAGCAGTGGCTCCAACACTGCTCCTCCCCTCACAGAAGTATGCCCTATTCTTAAAGTAACCAATAAATGCTTTAGAGTGAAAATTATCATTGCCACTTTGAAGACAAAAGAAACAAATAATTCTGGTAAAACCATAGATTCAATGTGTTAAAACGCATCAGGCAAACGGGAAAAACTTACTTCGCTATTTTTAACAGTCATTCTGTCAGTTTCATTTTACTACCATAAAATTGTTTCTATGACTCATATATTCTTATTTCGAGTTAATTTTACAGTCTTAACTTTTTGATGTCAAAAAATACAATGTTTTTAATTTAACAACAATATATGCATTTTGTATCTGGCTTACCTCCCTTTAACTTCAGACTCTACCACTTCATCTCACTTACTTCCCCTTAAGTTCAGTCTGCACTGAGGGATGGTTTTTAAAATTTTGAAAATGACATTAGTGACCTTCAACAGACATAAAATGCCAGAACTAAGAGAACAAAACTAAAAACTGTGTAAGTATTTAACAAACAATGATAATCAACAAGTTTTTTTTATGTATACATAAACACTTCATTGCAATAGAGATAAATATTTTATATTCATAATTTCAAAATTAATATACGAAGTTAGCACTTTCAATGTTCACATTATCAATGTTTTATGTCAAACAAAATGAAATAGAAATAATCACTTAATATCTACATGAGGCTGATATCTGATCATAAAACACAAATAAGAGTTTGGTCTGAGACACTCGCCTTTATGGATTGCTGAACTTCTAAACATAACAGCCGATGTTCTTGGAGAAGATATTGTCACCAAGTCTTTGGCTACCCAGATAAAATTAATCCAACCAATCCTACCTGTGTCTTAGTTCCAGCATCAAGCTCTACAGGAATTTTTCTTTTTAAATTTTTAAATTTGAAGTGTAATATTTCATTTCCTACTCCTGAAAAAAAACTTTACATTTTGATTTTATCTGGCACCAGAAAATACAATAGAACCCTGTATACAATAAAATTCATTACTTAAATGAATGCAAGACCTGCTCCTAATATTCATCAATCAATGAGTAACAGAAAATGTTATATTTAACAGAAAGTCTATACACACAAGTTCCGAGCAACAAATAATTGATACACTGATTTATAAATAATTTGATACCTCTTGTTATACCTGATCTTGAAACTAATTATGAACTGGCGGACCATTAAACCAAGTTGCTTCAATCAAACACTTCTTGTATTTCACAATGAAAAGCATGTCCCCAACATTCTTAACACCAACATGTACTATTCAGTACTAAATGATGAAATATCAAAATTTGATATAACAAACTCAGTATTCTCATAGGACTTTAGATACAAAAAGTATTCACCGATGTTACAATCTTTTTCCCTACAACACACAACTATACTATTTAGTGGTGAATCTACAAATTTAATGGAGATAACGCTGCCAGATTAATTGCTAAGGACTTATTGCCATTTTGATGTTCTTCGGATTGTAGGAATGAAGAATTGACATCAAATCTACATAAAAGAACATTCCACCCCTAATTTTAAGTCTTGATTCTAATGCATCCAACAGAATAGTTTTATCCAGGATATAGTGATTCTTGATCATGATCATCCTATCAAATTTCTTCAAAAAGTATATGGTGTCTTAATCAACATATATTAGTATCCAGAAACCATTGCCTCAGGAATCATAATTTCAAACTGTAACATTTAATATTCAAACAAAACAAAAATACTGATACAAATTAATATTAAAAACAGCAGTAATGTTGATCATAAAGAATTGTCCGAACCAAATAATTCTTTGTTGAAGCATGTATAAGTTATGCTAACACAAGACTTTTCAATGGTACTAAAATAAGGACCAAAACATTTTTGTTTAAAAGTTTTCAAAATGTCAAAAATAACTGCCATTTTGTCTGGACTTCCATCAAGAACTTAAGGAAGTTTATTCAATGATTCCTTACACAATGAAGCTTTTCCTTTTTATCACATGAAATCCATCATCAAACAATCAAATGGCACTTTCTGTCAGCCTCATCACATCATTATAACAAAGAACATATCTGAACATAATCCACCCAACATATCAATGATTTAATAAATCTAAAATAACATGGGAAAAATTATTAAAAACAGGACATCTGGGAAAACAATTATTCCGTGTACAATTTATCACATCAGGTGTGTTCTGATGTCTATAACATGACGGCCACCGCGATGTGCTACTATAAATGACACAAACATAAAAATGGATTTTTCATTATATATATACATAATATATGATCTTTATGTTCTAATGTAACTGATGTAGAGCTATGCCATATAACAATCACTTGGTTTACGCCCAGAACACGCGACAGACGCTGCCACATTCCAGGCCAGGTTCCATCTTACGGCAGAATCTCCTTCCATCAATTATTTGGAGCGACAACCTGGTCGTCTGTCCAACCCACCCTCAATCAACCCAGGCGTCACGTGCCTATGCTCGGACTTTCCAGCATTTCCATCAGGAAAGTGTCTATTGGTGTATCACCAATTAATTTGAAGAAGAACAAGTGTTCTAGGCACTTAAGTCCAATACTCCTCAGCGCAGGCAGTCTAAGTAACAGCTTTGCAAACCTCCCAGGTTCATCTGGGTAACGTGTTTTTGAATATTCCTCCAATGACGCATACACTTTCTCTCTAAGGGCTTCTACTTCCTGTATTGCTGACAAGCCTTTCGCATCTGGAAAGAGTAAAGAAATGTTTAAAATTCCCTTGCAGTCCCTGGTTCAAAATTGTATTTATTAACTAGACCTAACATATATATGCATAAAGCAAATATGATTATTTATTACTAGACCTAACATATATGCATAAAGCAAATATGATCAACGTATTTATGGAAAATCTTTATATTTAAAGATGTATTCCGATAAATGACTACTTCATATATCCCTGAACTAAGACTGACACTTCTATTGCTGGAGGTACAGCCTAAGACACTGAAGATACCAGTTACACAACGGCTTAAGTCACAGACTTGTTGAAATAGGGAGTAATTATGAATAGTTGCAAACCTGGATTAAACAGTACAATGGCCCTTAGACAGCCTAACTCGGTCTTATCCATTTTCATCTCTCTCATCTTCGCAACAAGTTCTGTGAGTACTCTATCAAAGATGGTACCAACACCAGCCTGGTGTGCACTGCTTCTGTGAACATGGAGTCCGGTGGCCAGCAGTATACCATCCTTCACCACAATGGAGCGATGGGAGAACGCAGCAATCAGCAACTCATTCCAGCCTGAAACACAGCAACACAGATTAAATATGTTGCTTTATCAGGACAAGTTCTTATTCAGATGGATTATGATTAACTTCTAAACATGTGGGTAACACTACAAACCCTCATCATCTCTACTTATAGTTGCAACCAATGATAAGCAAACCTCCCAACTTTCTTAATGCAGATAGAGAACTGATCATCTTTACCATTCTCACGAATAGATCGAAATGACTGGTTATTAGATACTTTGGAAAGTTCCAGTGTTGCTGCGAACTTCTTGGTAGGCTTTTCAGTGGCCATGACAGGCCTGCACCAATGTGTGCATGTTTACTTCAACTTACTTTTTATACTTGTTCTAGTTTGACAAAAAAAAAAAATTTAAAAAAAAAACAACTGTACCACAAAAGTTTGTTCCTACAATGGTAGCATTTTCTGCCTTATCAAATTTAACAAGCACACTTATTGCTAAGAACATACCAGCTCGTAAAAGGATGACCTGATCTTCCAGGGGTAGTTCTGTGAAGTGTGGTATTCTCCGAGCCCACGCCACCAATGTAAATAATTGTTTGTCAGCAGCCTGGCAGATGTTTGTCACTGGGTCTTTCTGTAACACCAAACATATTCCACAAAATGAAGCCCTGGTATGATATTAATAAAGAAAGCTTTTTACAACTTTTGAATTTAAGCACACAATACTCAGTAATTACAAAATTTTACAGGAATATATTGTAGGAAGGTTGAACAAATTCATGTGCAGTAACAATACTTGTTCTTGCTTTGCTTAACCATTACTCCAAAGGACATCTCGAGCATATATATTCATCACAAACTAAAAGCTAACAAATGTGTGCAAGTTGCTGGAAACATCCAAGTTCATAACAAATTCAAAAAATCAACATTGATGTACTCAACGAAAATTGTAGACATTAGTGGTACCATATTTTTGTCACACAATATTATTAGCATAAAACATTATCTAATACTTTCAATTTTCATTAATTTTCATTTCCCTAAAGGATATTCATTCATCCTGAAGACATCTGAACTCTTCCCAACTCAAAAGTTGGGATAGTTAATTATGGAGTTTCAGGTGTGAATGAGATGCAACAAGAGTGAGTTGACATTCAAGAGGCAGTTACAGCTCAAGTTATCTCAAATGAATTGTTCTGACGATAATTTCATATGGGGAAGCTATACACGCTTGCCAAAACAATTCATTTATTTTATACTGCCTTAAAAAAGTAATGATCTGAAGAAATGAAAGTAATGTGATTGTCTGATCCTTGTACACAAGAGGCCTGTTGAATTGGTAACCACCGTCTGTGCCTATCAAATAAACACTGTATCTTTACTCCCTTGGAGCTCTTAATGCTGTCAAACCTACAAGCAATGTTTCTATTATTACACATTTTTTTTCCAAAGAGTGATTTTTCTTCATCTCATGATCAGGACTTAAATTTTGTCCATCAATAATTAACAGGCCTCGGTAAATGTGTTATTGATCGTGGTTAACCAACCACAAAGGCCTGTTAGCTGCATAAAGACAATTTCTTCTCTCTACGAGACACAGCACGTTTGCTGTACAAATCTGTTAGAAGTTCTAAAAAATTCTTAGAGAGAATTTCAGTGCATAAAACATTTACCTGGCCATTACAGGGCCGTGCAATGACCATAACGTGTTGTATCACACTGTGCTTACTGAAACCTACACTAACAGTTCTACATTAACAATTCATGTCTACTACACATTCTCAGCTTCCTAATGAAGCACACAGAGTCAAGTTTCAGGAAAACCAGGGAAATGTCAGAGCAATTGTTCTATGACAACAGATTGCAAACTGAAAGACACCCAAAACTACAATAATTATCTCTTTTAAAGCAATTTTATTTCATGAACCTTGCTGTGTGCTTATTGACTGAACTTATGTCTACCACAGCCAAGATGTTTTACTCTTGAGTAAAGTTTATGAAACGGTCATATTATTTGTCTAGAAGTGAACGTGTACCTGACACTTTTGTTGGTGACTTACCCACATGTCTGTGCATAAGTTGTATAAAATTGTCTGCATGTATTCTACCTGTGTGTAACACTTAAGTACTTATCATAGCATGGTTATGTGGTAGACTCACCTGTGAACATGCTTGGTTTACCATTTCTAAGCATCTTACCTGTGTGTCTATGTAGGTGTCTAGTTTCGGGTCGACAGACAGCTCTGCATCTAGAACCTTTTCAACGGGCATATCTGAGTTAGCACTGCTTGTACTTTCCACCTCGCCTTCACCTTTCTCCTTCACACGTTGTCTCTCCTCTTGGACAGCTGCAAGGCAAGCTGTAATCACTAAGTTGACTTGTTCTGATCCACCCTTGATACCACAGAATACCAAGAGTCACCCTAACTATCTTACACTTAAACATCTTCTTTAAATGTTAACATACTGTCATAATTTAAACTATCACAATAAACCGATGAATTTACAATTATTGACTCTTTCAGCATCATATCAACTTTAACCGTCGTTCCTCATCATGAATTCTTAGTTAAGAATAATTACACACAATGACGTTTATATTTGGTCTTATCCTCCAAACTTAATCATGCATATCACTAAGAAAAGGGTGTTAATAAAATATGCCACTACATATGATCGAATATATTTAAAATGATAAAAAGATCAGGAAAAATATTTCAAGTCATGAAAAAATCAGGGGAACTGACAAACAACACCAACTTTTATTTCAGTAAAAAAATGCTGTTTCTGTTAGAACTTTACACAACAAGATGGGAAGGCAGTAGACTGGGTAAAAGTTGGTATCGATCAACTGATCCAGAACAGGTCTAGACCAAATCTACCAGTACCAGCTCTTATATCAGACAGTGGGTTTCTTTAGCCTAGGCTAGCGGCTCTTTTGGAAAATAAGTCTAGTTATAGTTCTAACATACAAACAAGCTCTATGTGCAAATAGTAAACATGCACATACCCAAATATTTATCATATTAACAACGATATTTGTAGTTCTATAACATACTAATAGCAGTGCATGCATACATCTGAAACTGAGTTGACATTGAAAGTTGACCAAAGATACATCACTGTGTATACATACATACAATCAGTTTAAAAAAGAAACCCATCAATAAATGTATAGCTTTAACTACAATCACAGGGATAAAAGTAAAAAATAAATAAATTAGTGTTAGTAAATAGCTCTAGTTGAAAGCAGTATGGAATTACATCAATTAAGAATCCATTTTATATGTACACCAGTGGCATGAATTTAGTGCCAAATCATATACAATCATGGATAATTGTGATTTGCAATGAACTTGAAAGAAAATACCACCACAATAACCACACTTTTTAAACATAAATGTTTCTGGAGGGATATGTAAGGAACAGGTGTGAGGACCCTTGGGAGTTGAACCATTGAATACCCGGTCCGGTACACATGATTTTATTTTTAAACCTTATTTGGAAATGATATTCTGAGGCACATACAGATTAGCCACTAGCAATGCATTTTTAAAATAATTTCCAAAGATATAACTGACACTAGCTCAAATTAGCATTACATAGTGAATCTGCTGTGCATACATGTCAATATCACAAAATGTTATTTATTTTATATATACCTTCATCTGGGTCAAGGCCACTAATACTACTACTGCCAGAGGAAGGGGATGAATTTATTGCTGTTGAAAAGAAATACAAGTACTTCAGAGAGCTGTCAAATTTAGCACTATAGATTGCTATTCAAACTTATTGAAACACCTGAATACAAGTCAGGTGTCAGGAATCATACTCAAGTTCTTTGGGACAAAGCAAATGTATAATGACAAAAGTGCCTCTACTTGAATGATGTAGTCAAGTTTTTTTTGTGAAATCTCTGGTTGATTAATATATATTTTACTTGTTTAGCAAAGACTTTTTTTTTCAATTTATTTTTCAAATTTGCTTGTGATACCAGGCTATTTCAGCTGATGGGAAAAGATTTAGTTGCCTTGACCCATGGATTGAAATATCGGTTAGACACCTTATGTTAGTTTCTTGTTCTTATGAACTTCAATAAAAGAAATATGCTTAGTAATTTTTTTGTTTGACATGTAAACGTTAATTAAATATGGAACTTGTCTAAATATTTAACAAATAATTTCAACAAAGACAGAATTCCTTGAACTAGGTTGCAAACATGTATAATCTAAGCCAATTATGGTGACAATATCCATGGAATTTCATGAAATGTGATATAGTGTCAATATTAGGAGATGCTGTGATTACTTAAGAGACTTATAGTATTATTATATATAACATCTATATTTGAAATGAATAGAATGTTCATGGTATTTCGTAATTTGAGAATTCCAAAGTATAGGAAATATTTTTGGGGGAAAACAGGAAAAGGGAAAAAATTATATATTTCAACAAAAACTGATAACTGCAAAGAACAAGAAATTAACTTGCAGTGGCCTAACACATGTTACTGAGCATAAAATTATACACATAAAATTATATTCAAAATTGAATGATTAATGTTAAAGATAACATCACTTGTAAGAAAGCTACAAGAATAAGAAAGCAGACAAATAGACATGACCAATACACTACAACAGAAAGCTTAAGTGATGGACTGGGATCTAGTTGTTTTAATAAGTAAAATGCATATGGTTGTCCCTAGTGCTCCCTTCCAATGAAACTGATATAATCTATCCTATAACATAATGAAAGTGAAGCAGACACAGATTGATCTACAAGTTAATAAAAGCACAGAGTACCTTTTGCAACTCTTCAAAAGAGAAATCATGCAATATGAATTTTTTTCCACCCAAGTTAAAGTTAAACTAGGAATGAATTATATATGATTGTTGAACAAAGCTACTTTTCATTTTGAAATTGTATGTTTGTGTATAAATTTACTTCAATGATCATTGACATTGTGTTGCATGTCACAAGTGTGATGTATAATGACTCATGCAAATATAAGCCACATTCTGCAGCCTTCGTCCTTCGATTCCTGCTAACAAGGTTAGCAGTCTCACAAGAAAATTCAGACAACCCCCTGTACAACACGAGTAAATCAATATGTCTCACTGTAGCAG
Source organism: Mimachlamys varia (assembly GCA_947623455.1). Classification (NCBI taxonomy): domain Eukaryota; kingdom Metazoa; phylum Mollusca; class Bivalvia; order Pectinida; family Pectinidae; genus Mimachlamys; species Mimachlamys varia. Next base: position 9,882,064 of record OX392529.1, read on the forward strand.
TGTACATCATATGATTTCTCCATGTAAAGAAACTAAGCGGATATTGTGATAAATCAATTCTGGCCCCTTTGTTGCCAGATGGTGGTGGAATCTTATGTGTGAACAAGTTGTATCTACAGAGATGATACACATATATACTCTAGACTAATTCAATCACTCAGAGGCCCATGTTTATTACCAGCTCTAAGTTAAGAGCATGGGACATCTTCAAAATAACTTCCTCATACTTCTTCTCCATGATCCAAACATTAAACATTTATCCAACTGTTGATGCAAAGTTGTCCAATTGAATTTTTTAAAAATGTACATAACTTTATTTCACAATCTAATAAGAGCCAACTTCCGTTTTTTAATATTACAGGCATATTACCTTTCTTGGGGAACTATGTACAAAGGCATCATTGAAAATAAACATTTATCAAGTAATTAATGCCATCAAAATTACATACAATAAAAGCAAAGTGAGCCGGGTCTCAAACAGATGATACCCCCTCCACAAAGTCATCAAGTGTGACCAATGACCATTTTAACAAGACTGGTGACCACCAAAATCTAATCAGGTGTAGAACTTCATTGTTTGATTCTATGGTGTGAATATGAACAAATCTGACAAGAGATTTCATATATGTTGCACATACAGACAGGACACATACCAATTAGAGATCAAACAGCTAGTTCTAATTGGGATTTTTTTTTTTACTGATTTTTTTCAACCTACACTACCATGGCTATTGGTGCAGGTTTTTTTTTTTGCAGAGTAAATCACTAAGTAACAGTGATTAATTTACATGCGAGTCACAAGTCCTGTACTCATAATAATAGAAAATTTTATGAGGGGACACTTGAATTTATCATTGCGTGACTCATTGCTTTTAGGAATACAATTTAAAAGGATCCATGAGATAAATTGTAGATTGATCAATGCATTTAACAATCATTGTCCATTTCATGGGTGGACAGAGTCAGCCTGTTTTATCACATACATTTAAAGTGACTAATCTGAACATGGAAAAGTTAAAAGCTGATTAACCAAACTTCGTATTATATAACATTTAATAATTGCTTAGTACTCATTGAATTTTCTATTCAGTAACCAAATCAGGAAGCACTTACAATATAATTACTACTGGAATAACGTAGGCAATGAGATTGCCTTGAACACAGGAAGTAATCTCCCAGCAGACTTGAGAATAATACAATATTTTCAATGGAGTAGCACACCAGTATTTCTGTATACGTGTTGTCCCAACCATGCCTCCCAGTAGCTAACTTGAAATCCTCTTTACATTACCACTTAATTGCATACTTGAAATATGATGCCATTTCCACATACTCTGGCTTCTTTCATCTTTGAAAACGGAGAAAAAATTAAGGCAGACTCGCTTTCCTGAATGTTAGGTTTGAAGATCTAGAGCTTATAGTCAATGCATGCCTCAGCCAATAGATAGCCCCAAGAAAGATAATGTACAGAATGAGAAACATTGAAAAATAGTATTGACTTAATGATTGATCATTTATTATTATCTACAATTCAACTTGGAAATTTCTCCCAAAAACTGAACGTAATTGCATTTGCAAAAAGTACTATATAAAGTAATCAAAGCAAGAAGCTGGCTTCAATAAGTTAAGGATTTGCTTGTGTTTGAATCATATTGTGTAGGGAGTCTTCATTGGCAATGCGGTACAAATGTGTTTCACTGGCGTGTCTAAGTAATTCATGTATAAATATGACTGGGTTTGTGGTTTCACTATCAAACGATGTGACTGGCCTGGGCTGAGGGGTTTATCTGATAAAACCAAGGTCATGAATAGATACAGGTACCTTAAGCAGGGTTTTCCCTGGGACCCTCAAATTTAAAAACTTCATGAGTCCTGGAACTCCCATCACAAATAACACAAAGTAAAACTTCATTTATTTTGGTAGTACTTTGACATTTTTAGGAGTTAAAATGAAGGGTTTTGTGTGTCAGGGAAAACCTCGCTTAGGATACAAAAACATTATAGATGCAAAATCTGTTAGAAATGTACATTTTAAGTTATAAACATTAATTGCAAAAATTATTTGTGCATTTAAATAAAATAAGATAATAAGCAAAACAAGTTAAAACCGGGACCAATGACAAAACAAAGCAGCAAGTATATAATACAATATTAAACACTTAAAATACCTTCTCTTTTCATGCCCATTGCTAGACATTTCATATATCGGCAGTACTGGCATCTGTTTCTTTGACGTTTATCTATTACACAATTTCGATCATCTCTGCAAGCATAGGTTAGGTCTTTCCGTACTGTTCTTTTGAAGAAACCTTTACATCCCTCGCAACTGCAAAAAGAAATGAAATCATCATTATTTATAGCTGACCTCGTGTGGGAAAATATTTATGCTACAAGACTAGATCTATGTATTCTGATTTTATTATTATGCATAGATTGTAAAACAAGCATGCTTCTATTCATATGGCCAAAGCTACCTGCTTTATTTTAGGAGGTGAATCAAACTAAAAAGGCCATGCTAGAATCTTTAATCTTGGTGTCACACAACCACTGAAATTTTAAAGTTGGTAAAATATTAAAGGCCCAATATACGTAACTTTCGGCAAAACTTGAAGCGAAAATCAAGCCTAATAACTAAACTATATTTATAGATTTAGTTAAGATTAAATGATATCAGCAATATTCAAGATGAATTCTTTCGCGGTTACCGGTACAGCAGCATTTGAAACACACTATTTATAAACACGCGTCCATTTCCAACCGTCTTCTACCTTCGGTTTGTTGTTGAAGTGGGCCCCACCTGATTTTTTTTCAATTCTATGGATTTTTCTGTCAAGAGTTTCTTGTTAGTTACCGCTCAGGTTTACTTCGTTTTAGGCTTATTTTTGCATGGTTATCAACTGGATTTTTTTTCAGAATTTTTCAGAATCACGAAAATTTCCCTGAAGTTACGTATATTGGGCCTTTAAGCTTTTTCTTTACCACTCATTATACGATCTGTTCTTTATTTAATAAGCAAACATCATGCAAACCAAACTGCATCAAATTCTTCAAAGTTCAATGGCCCGTTTCTATTTCCCCCCAAATCACCTGGATTATGGAAAGCTAGGGACTAACAGGCCCTGGAAATATTTCTTGTGGTTACTTTGCAAGCAATATAAAGGTGGCAGGTATCTAATTAAAACTATAAGAGTGGACCAACAAATTAAACAAATCATACAGAACTTTGGTAAAAGCTGTTCTCATTCATCTCCGAGATTTCAAGATGAATTACTCAAACCTTGAAATTGCCTTAATTGGAATAGTTTAAATGTGTCGCAATGGGGTGAATAAAATAACAGGCTCTGAATGACATACATATTGGCCCACAAAATACAGAGCTCTGCTAACTGATTATAAAATGTGTTTTTTAAAACTGCTATCATGTCATATAAATTATATGGACAGTGACATTCTTCCCCAAACAGACAAGTTTGCAATTGTTTTAACAGACATATCTTTACTTGAGAAAAAAAACTTTGTTCCATTTAAGCAGGGTTTGCGCTGGGCTTTTTGTAAATGGGGTCCTTTCTTAAATAAAATGGGGTCCTCCTGCATAGATTAAAGGAGAATCCTGAAAATTAGTGGGGTCCTTTTCAGTTTATATACTTTAAAAAGATATAGGGATGGCTTCAATGCAAACCCTGATTGAAGACTAAGTGAATATGTCTTTTTTTATAACCTTACCTATAGACACCGTAGTGTTTTCCTGATGCCCGATCTCCACATATTGCACAGATGTGTTTGCTGCTGAGCGTTGTGTGTGGCATGTGTGGGTTGGGAGGTGACGATACAGACCCCGGGGATCCAAGTGACATCATGGAAGGAGAGGTAACGGATGATGAGGGCGAATGCATTCCTGGAGAGTGCATCAAGGGTGGGGAGGGTTGTGATGATGATGGTATGGACTGCATGCCTGAGCCGTAGCTGAAGTAGGAACCAGGTGGGGATGCCATGTTCAACTGGGACAGGTCTGGTTTGATGTCCGGCGGAGAATTCACCGACATGGAATTCATGGATAGGTTTGATGACATCATGCCGGCGGATCCCGATGATATACAACCAGAAGCACTACTGACACTACTGTCAAGGGAATCTGAAGAAGGAAAGCATATAATGTCAAAAAAAAATCAAAACATATAATATATCATTACCATACATAAAAATTGAACATTGAATTGAAAATACTGGTGAAGAAATACGAAAAGGTGCATCTAAAAAATGTCACTGTGTCATTAATAAACCAAACATGAAGGGAATAGATCCCGATGCTTATTTCCTATCTCGTATAGCCAAGACTTCCAGGCCTTGCAGGCAACACCAAGAAAATTGAAGAACAGTGTACATGTACAGGGGTGTAAAAAACATTTTCAGTGTACTAGCCCAGGGCTAGAAGGCACTAATAATCCACTAGCCCGAAAAAAAATCTGCTAGCCCGACAAATACAGAATGGCTCTAGCTGACAAACAATCTCTATATATCATACAAAATGTATGATTTTATACAAAATGTTTATATATATCACAGAATGTAGATATATGTTTTCCTTTCAAAAAAAACTAAATTAATTTAATTTGAACTTGTTATTCATGATCAGTGAATACCATAAATGTTATCAAAAACTGAAAAAAATAATATATATTTTTTTTCCTCTTCCTGAAAATTCAGGAATGTAGATATGTTTTCCTTTCGAAAAATATAAATTAATTTAATTTGAACTTGATATTCGTAAGTGAATACCATGAATGTTATCAAAAACTGGGGGAAAAAAATTATATTTTTTTTCCCTCTTCCTGAAAATTGGTCCGGATTCCGGTTTCACTATTATATTTAGCATCGTTGTAAACAAACATGGCTGATCTTGCATTGCCGACTTTTGCAGAGATGAGTTTTATTTCTGCACCCTACTTGCTTAAATCAAATAAAAGAGAATGATTTGGAACACCTAGAGGGCCATTTTGGTGGTTAGTATACAATAGACTTTCAATTTTAACTCAGCTGTGAATCGTTCTTACAATCACACTACAATGCACATGTGAACAGCGATGTCTTGCATCATCATGCTGAGTTACGGCGAGAATGACTTTAATTTTTTGTGTTCCAATAAATTTTGTAACAAAAATACCAAGGAAATAACAGGTTGAACATGTTAATTGGTTACATTTATGATGATAAAATAGTACAGAAGCAATTTTGTTAGTCCTGACATGATAAAAACGTCACTAGCCCCGGGCTAGTAAGCCTCTAAATTTCACTAGCCCAAGCTTTTCAATCTGGTAGCCCCGGGCGTCGGGCTAGTGGATTTTTACACCCCTGATGTACACACAGAATGGAAACATTATATGGAATTTACTGTTATAGCTATGTTTTTATACCTTGATTTGGAACTGCTGTTTGGAAATCAATTTTCCAATTGCCAGAAGTGACCCTGAACTTTGGAAGTGGAAAACAATCCAAAATTGAAGCAGGCACTTTATTTTATAAGAGCTTTAGTTTGGAAGCAGGAATAAAATTTCTGTTCTTGCAACACTGATCCATCTTGACCTATCACTTTAAGTCAAGACTTACAACTTGGGGACAAGAGCTCATTGATAATGATTAGGAGAAGATGTGATGTTAATAAAATATATCACTCCAGGTCAATGTTAACCAAGACAATGCTTCAGTGTTTATATAAATCTCAGACACTACAGACAAGTTTCTGTGTTCAGTCTTCAACATTAGCCACTAGTCCTATGCCCGAGACTAGTAAATTTGGGTTCGAACTAGTGAAAATTACTTGAATTTCAATATAATTTGTTATAACATTAACAAACATTGCATTTTGCTTGTGTGGACTAGTGTTTAAAAATGTTAATGTCAGACTTTGATTTGTTTTTATATTACATGATGTTGACCTAAAAAAATCACTGCAATATATATATATTTAAGTCTGTGTACAAGCATTTTCATGTACACATTATTATGCATGTTTATATAAATAACATCATGAACACCACGAAACAACTGAAGAAAAATGAGAAAACTATCTGTTTCATCATATCCACATCATTGTATTTTTAATGCAAGCATAATTGTGAAGTTTCGCCATTGTGTGCATTCACATGTCAAGGCAAACTAATAGGAAATAAAATTAATGACTTGAAGCTGTAATCTCAGAGAAGGCTTGGAAGGAAATCCATAGCAATTAAATTCACAGCATGTGGAGATCAGCTCCAAACAAACATGGCTCATTCACACTATAAAGACAATGGAACTTTGCCCCTAAGTCTCGATCACTCACAATTTGTAAACATTTACATACAGAAGCTTATCAAGGAATTTGAAAGCCGCTACTTGCAAAATGAAAATTTATGATAAACTTTGCTTGCATTTTTATTTTCGAATGACATTGCCATTTGTTTTTCTGATAACAATGTATGAAAATAAAGTCTTCTAGTTCTCCACTTTTCATCATAACATGAAACAAGAGGCCCAGAGGGCCTGTATCGCTCACCTGGATACATTGGTATCTAGGTAATCATGACAAAATATTTTCTTTTTGGCTCACCCCTCAGCCCCCTAGGAGGTCAGTCCCACCACGAGTACAATTTTGAATCTTGAGCACCTAAGGGATGCTTCCTGCCAAATAAGGCTCATTTCCAATCAATGGTTATGGAGAAGAAGTCGTTTAAACCAATATAGCTAAATAACCCTTTTTGACCGCGCCCCTCAGCCCCCTAGGGGTCAGTCCCACCATGAGTACAATTTTGAATTGTTCCTACCAATTAAGGTTGATTTCCAATCAGTGGTTATGGAGAAGTCGCTTAAACCAATATAGCTAAATAACGGTTTTTGGCCCCACCCCTCAGCCCCCTAGGGGGTCAGTCCCAACATGAGTACAATTTGGAATCCTGAGCACTTAGGGATAGTTCCTACCAAATAAGGTTGATTTCCATTCAGTGGTTATGGAGAAGAAGTCGCTTAAACCAATATAGCTAAATAACGGTTTTTGGCCCCGCCCCTCAGCCCCCTAGGGGGTCAGTCCCAACATGAGTACAATTTGGAATCCTGAGCACTTAGGGATAGTTCCTACAAAATAAGGTTGATTTCCATTCAGTGGTTATGGAGAAGAAGTCGCTTAAACCAATATAGCTAAATAACGGTTTTTGGCCCCGCCCCTCAGCCCCCTAGGGGGTCAGTCCCACCATGAGTACAATTTTGAATCCTGAGCACCTAGGGATGCTTCCTGCCAAATAAGGCTCATTTCCAATCAGTGGTTATTGAGAAGAAGTCGACTAAACCAATATAGCTAAATAACCCTTTTTGGCCCCACCCCTCAGCCCCCTAGGAGGTCAGTCCCACCATGAGTACAATTTTGAATCCTGAGCACCCAGGGATACTTTCTGCCACATAAGGCTGATTTCCAATCAGTGGTTATGGAGAAGAAGTCGCTTAAACCGATATAGCTAAATAGCCCCTTTTGGCCCCGCCCCTCAGCTCCCTAGGGGGTCAGTCCCACCATTAGTACAATTTTGAATCCTGGGCACCCAAGGATGCTTCCTGCCAAATTAGGTTGATTTCCTATCAGTGGTTATGGATGAGAAGTCGTTTAAAGAAATTGTTGACGGACGACGGACGCCACGGTATGGCATAAGCTCACCTCGGTCCTTCGGACCAGGTGAGCTAAAAACCATTAAGTGCATCCATGTCATCGTACATTCAAAGTATATTTACTTGAGCAGAGAAAAAATATTTCCAGCAGCCGGATCATGTGACGAACAAGTTTCCAAATTTGGTAGGATTGCTGTACCCATGAAATTGGTAATTACCAGGTATATGTACAGAAAATGTATACATATTTGACAACTCTTTCCTTTTGCAGACTGACAGTTCAAACAAGCAACTCAAACAAATAGTCTACAGGCTTGCAAGTCAAGACAGATAAGTAGACAAGTGAAAACATATTGGTATCAATTTTCAGGTATAGCACTGCAGGGATCACTTTGGGTTGGGAATTGCGCATTTCATCCACATTTTTTCTTGAAAATCTCATTGAAATTCAAAATGATATTACATTATACCTGTAGGCAATTCTCACAGAAATTTTGCTGATCTTATACAATCCCTCAAATTTCTCATAGGTTTAAAGAATTATCCCAGGAACTGTCGGATTATGTCAGGATGGTAACAATTTAATTATAACTTTCAACCCTTACAACTGTACATGTACTGGCCAGACTTGTAGTGGACATGTATCCTAGAAACACTTCCTTCCACTTGGTTAACAAAACAATAATCATACACAATGTTGTATTGATTGACCCTTTTCTTTACCTACTGGGACCCGACCAGTACTCGTGATTTTTACAGGTTTTTCATTAATATTTTCTGTTTCACTTCACAGGTACACGCGAAATTTCAGCTGAATAATCTGCAGGGAATTACTGATGTAATGACACAAAAATTGAATGTTATTTAATTTTGTATATTACTTAAACACCGAAATTGTAACTCAGTATTTCAATGCGTATTTGACGTCGACGGAACCAGTAGTCGTGACGGTCATTCTTCTACAAATGGTCGGTTATATTCCATGTTTACACGGACATGTTTCAAATTCCAGACGTCTAAGATATACGTATGAGGGGAATAGTTTCAAATTAAGGAGTTATATGGCAGTTATGTTGTAGTTTTTACTCATCTTGACATCGTACTTGTTTTTGCGTCCGTTTTCGTCATCGTGGTAAACACCGAGGTCACGAGGTCACGTTCTGTGTGTAACTAAAAGCTTGGCGGGACGGCTGCTTGGTCCAGAAAGCATCCGGAATCATCAAACACGACACGGTCATAAATAGATCGATCATTCCTCAATATCGGAGGAAATGATTCATACAAGGTTTTTATTTCAATTAGCATTTAATTTACACATATTTAGATTGGTCATAGAAATATTCAATTTCACAGGTCTTTCTCATCTGTACAACCTGTTGTTATACTTTATATTTACAAATACACAGTTGGGTTATAGAAAATTAAAACTAGAGGTCTTATACATGTAATGGACTTTCTAAACATACAATATATATTTAAAACAATGCATGAGAAAATTGATAAAAGTATTTACACATTCTTTGTTCCATTTGAAGTAAATACAGACACATTGCATGAGAAAATTGAAAACATTATTTACACATTCTTTGTTCCATTACAAGTTAATTATTATACTAATTAAGATGTTATAAACATATTTTTCTTATTCATGGGGAGTCAATTTTGCAAATGTAATCTGATAACAGAAAGATCATACATAATTTTAATCATATTACCTAGAACATTAATGAAAGTTATATAAACATACATTGTCCATTGAGTATATCGATTAAAGTGTGAATAGACATTTTAAGACATGTATAAAAGGATCAGGGACAATTTATGACATTAACTATTAACACAATCTCCTTCAATTCTCACATCAAATGATCAATAATGTTCTCATTCATTCACATTCATCACACTGAAATACATCTGTAACCAGTCCTTTTACACACGACTCGTGGTACCATTTGTCGCAGCTTTCACATTGAATCCAACTTGTACTTTCAATGTCTACATCACTCTCCTCACTTTCTGGATCTCTCAATCCACACTTTCCACACACAACATCAAGGTCATCTTCGCCCTCGCTTTCATCATCTATATTTACACAGACTTGTGTCTTAGCTTTCTTTTTCCCGTTTTTGCGACTCTTTTCATTCTCTTTTTCTTTTCTCTTTTCCTCTCTTTCCTTTTTTCTCCTCTCGATACCCTCTCTCTTTTCTTTCTCATCTGCATCTTTTTTCTTTAGTTGGTCTAGCATTTGATCTCCTGTGATGACCCTGGCCTCTGTCACCACTCTTCTCTTTTTAGCAGGTGCTTTTTTTGGCAACATTGGTGTCACGAAAATTGACTGCATCACAGGCGGCAATTCTCTAACTTCCGGGATGGGATGCGGCAAGGTAGATGCTCCACATGTCTCACATGTACTGATGGTGGTCACTAAAATTTGATGATTAAAGGAGAATAAAAAGTATTCAATATCTATGCATATTGTTTGATTTCTCCGAATACTGTGTTGAATTTGCGAAGGCTATAGCTATTTATTCTTTATTTTGCTACCTTTGTTTTCAGAGGATTTTTGGGCACCAGCGCTGGATGTCTTCTGGAAATCCTCTGGTAGAAGATGCGACTTGTCTATCGCTTCTTGATTAAGAGGAATCAAACCAGTTTTCCTTGAAAAGAAAAGTGTTTGTTTTATTTCGTGTGTTGACTTATATATATATATATATACCTGGTCTCTCTCTCTCTCTCTCTCTCTCTATCTCTCTCTCTCTCATCAATTTTTAACAATTCAAAATCAGATGTGGACAAAGGAATATACTTGAAAGGGGTTGTATGACATGGAGTTATTCACTAATTCCAATTGTTCTTGTTGACATATTGGTTGCTGTAAAGAAAATTCCATACCGAAATGCAGATTTGATCATTCCTGGTGAGCAAATCTGGTCAATGGCATATGACATTAGGCATGGCAGAGTTGCCTTGCTAACACACATCTGGCTGTTTATCAGTGCCATAGATGTCGCCAAGCATCTCATTTTTTCCTTAAAGAGTAACACATAACAATCGAGTTAACCGTGATACAATGACGTCATCAATTAAAAGCATGTATCGAAGATTAAGATAATAAGAGATGATAGCATTAAACTTGGAATGCTTTTATTATGAATTACTTTAAGACTGTACATGCATGATGCTTGCATTAGAATGATCGATGAATTAATTATGGGAAGTGCTATATGACATGAAAGGAATACTGGCAAGTGTTTTTGCAGTTTACAAAGGATACTAGGTTAATCATTTATGGAGGTGGAACTATTTTTTTTATTGTTGTTCATTATGTGATTATAACTGGGGATTAGATAAATATTTTACCTTAAGTGGTCCAAACACATTCACATCTAAAGGCTGTAAAAGGTGTGTTGTGTGGGCAGGAAATGCCAAAATTTCAATCTAAAACAAAGCCATCCAGAACAGTTTCATTTACGGAATTGGCTTAAAACTTTAAATACAGTTTTATCATCATTTCACCGACACAATTATCATTTTCCTTTACTGGTGACAATGTTGGTCTGTGATACTTGGGGAAAATACAGAATAACGTGATTAATTATAAAGGGGAGATAACTACCATTTATACGTGATTGATGAAAATCCACAATAATGCGATGTATTGTTTTTTATTTTCAGTCTTATTTGACATCATTATTCTTCGATAATCTAACACTGCAAGAATGGTTATATAACTCGTGAAATGCCCTAAATATTAAGATTCTTTCATGTCCAAGAAAAATAGTGACTCAAAGATCACGCATGTCAATTTTCATGACAATCTGTCCATTATTTTCTGAAAGTGCTACATCTCCTTAAAATACGAACCTGTTCTGCTCTAGCCATTTCAATGATTGGTATCCCAATATGGCTGTCATGGTTATCCAAAAGCAATAATACTGGCCTCTCTTTCCCACAATGCTTCACAAAAACATTCTTGAACCACATCAGGAACAAATCACTATCCATGTATCCTAAAGTATATGAAAATATTCTAAGTCTAATAATACGAGTTACAAAATAATGGAGGAAGACATAGAGGCATGTCATAGAAAATATGCTTATACCTACATATATATATCGGTGTGCAGATTTTTAATTAAGTACCTGAATCGGACACGCCAAACATCCAAGTTCTAGGTACATCCTCCCTATAGGGTCTGTGTGGAAGAGCCTTCTGGTATATTATAAAGGTTGGCATGACAGAGCCGTCACCACATACACACATATGGGCTGTCACATGATCTATAGTGTGAATCTGTACACAATTTAAAAAAAGAAGGTACAGTCAAACTGAGGCAACTCCTCGGTATTAATTTGTGTTCATCAGTTCATATCAGTAAAAACTAATTGACTAATTCGTTTTTGAAAACAGTCCAGCAATTTACTCTACTCTTGTATTTTGTTGGCTTTCATTCATGTATAACATAAATTTGATATTTGCTAATAATGCTGTGTAAATTCTTGTTTCCCATAATGATCTAGGTCTAGTGTTACATGTATATCATTGCGATTATAATCTGTGAAAATACATTTATCATGAATATAGATAATACACACCCGACAAAAAACTCTGTAATAGTTAGGTTAAATAGTGTACACTTTTATAAAAGAAACACATTTTATACCAGTAATATATATATATACATAATGTAAGGGCATCGTACTTGCTGTTGAATGCATGGGTGACCCTTTTGTCCAATAACTTTCCTAGAGGTTCCCTGCTTATCAACAAACCCTGTCTCATCGCAGTTGAATATTTGTGCTGGCTTGTTCCTTAATTGCAAATGGTCAATTGTCTCTTCTAAAAACAGAGTTACAACCTTGGATTAAAATGAATATTTTTAGCAACTATATTTTCCTCATTCCTTTTGTTTTTAAATGTATGTAAATATTGTACTTCTATTGCCTCGGATCATATGAGTCACTCAAAAGATTTTATCTCAGGAGAATATCAGAATACTTTGCAAAAACACAGGTCAGTCAGGTTATCATACCAATACACTTTCACCTCTAATAAGATTTTAAGTATTGAATTCTGGTTACCATGAGTTTCGACTGCTTTATTCACTCTTATCTGTGTTATGTTATGAATCTTAAACACAAAACTATTGCTGGACATCAAAATAAATTGTGTAATACATATGTATGTTAAAATTGAATTGAAGTTTTATTCGCTCACCATATTTCTTAAAAAACTCGTCCATCACTGTTTGATTAGACATCCGTGTTCGCCCTTTATCACGGATCTGGGGAGTTTTTTCGCTGAGTTCGGGATGATTTCTTATGAACTTAAGACACCACTTGTCTGATGGGCCTTTGTCCAGGTTGAAAAGCGAATTTCTGTCTGCACGCTTTATCAGTTCAAGTACATAGGAGCGGAGATGTTGCCTATTTAGAGGGAACCCTCGCTCTCCCATGTACTTAACATAGGCAACCAGAGCCTCTTCCTCTTTCGAAGTTAACATTTTCTCTGGGCCCCGTTTTCCCAACAGATCCACATCTCTATCGATGTTGTCCATAATAGTTTGTCGCGGCACCCCATATTCTTGTGAAGCCTGTGTGGCATTTAGTAATTTGTTCCTCACATCCTTGATGGCATTTTCTAGATTTAGCAAATCATATTTTCTCTTTGACTGCAAAAAGGATAATTTGGATCTCTGTATTTCCACTATTTACAATAAAACTTATGAATAAAAATTGGTATTTTGCAATAAAATATCACTACATATGCTGTGTTAAAATTAAGACTGCATTATCATTTGAATAACTTTTTATGGTAATATTGTATAATAATTCAGACCTACACAATAATCAAAAATATTTTTACTCTCCCAATATGTTTTATTGCCAATAACAAAAATAAAACTTCTTAAAACAACGGTATTATATTTTGCATGTTCACAGTCACTGGCAGGTGGTTTTTGTATGAAAGTTGGATTTTAGTACTACATAGTTTGGGGTTATCTCCCTTCTACAACTCGCGTGCAGACGTTCTCGTTGTCATCTACGATTTGCAGACGCTGTTTGTAAACACAAAAACTATCATTTACAGCAAATATAGAAGTAAGTGGCATTTTTCCTCATCCCCCCGATATTTTTTACATAGTTTTTAAGCATGAAAACAGGAAATATGAAAGTTTTCATCAGTGCATTTAAATTAAATGCAATAATTTTCGGGACGTAATCTTACCATCTTGAGTTCTTCTTCACCAGCCTCGGACATCGGGAAATCGCGCGTGTACTGGAACGTGCATACATTCACGACTACTGTTCCGTCACGAGTACTGGTCGGGTCCCAGTACAGATAATCATTTGATAATGGTTCAATACTGATGAAAGTTTCAAATAAACTACATGCCTGATGGTATTAGTACAGTACTCAGGGATCATTTGGGCGAGATTTTAGGATTATTACTGATATTGTTCCTGAAGATATCATTGATTAAAAGTTCAAAATTACATTACTTGATATAGAAAAATCTCATAGATATTTTGCTGATTCCATAAAATCCCTCAAATTCTCCCATAGGTTTTACTTGTAAGAGTCCGAATTATCCTGGGGTACTGAACTATAATTGTTCACAAGCCGTGTCATGGCTCTTTCGATATATCGAGAACCTACAAATAAATGCTACTTTAGCCAATGAAGGAAGAGGTCAAATATTAGACTGGTAATGACTTGGCATGTATTTCACGAAATCACCGACATTTACTAAGGCAATACCTTATACTAGACCTAATTACTATCAACTAGTTCAATATTATCATCACCAAACCGCAAGAACAATGTTCTAACATAATATCATTTCTGTACCAAACATCAAATTGTATCGGTAAGCAACATTCCACAGTTATCGCCTAACATTGGTCAGGCCAGACTACATTACGTAAGAATTTCTGTGTTATGTGGTTGGAAGTTCAAAAGTTCAAATTAAGGGCAAAATATATTTCACAATATCCTTCATTTGTCTTCCCAATAATGTTAACTGTAGTTTGTTTGTAAACATCACAGCGGCATCTATCAATTAAGCTATCGTACAAAATCCCCTCGTATAAGTACATGTAACTTGTTCGGGGTGAACCCAATGGTACTGCCGAGTGCGTACAACCTTCGTGACTCAAAATGGCGGAGTATATTTACACCACAATACACACCACCGTTCGCACACCGAAATTTACAAAAATGACACGATTTTCTGGAACCACATGAAGCATATACAGACAAATGAGTACTTACCCATCTCTGAATGGTCCATACTGGTTTTAAAACCAGTTGTTATGGCCCAAGATGGATGTTAGCATGGATTTTGCTGCGATCAATTTATGGCTTCAAATATCTGCCCTAGTTTACCTTATTCCCAATAGCCGAATCACGCCGCGGAAAGCACTTCCAGTCGAATCTCAATGTTACACGTCTCCTGATAATTAGTAATTGATTGTGGTACATGCGTGCAATATACGCATCATCTTTGTGTGGTAAGATGGTAAAGGAGTATCGCTACTGTTAGAAAACGTATATATTCGTCGAATTTCTGAAACGTCTACTGGATATGTGGTAAACTAGGGCAGGGTTCAAGGTTGAAGTGAGGTGACACGCATAGCTGATTACACGGAGTGGGGTTCAGTGATCGTTCGTTCGTTGTGACCACTCTCCATTCATGGTGTACATTGAACTGCTGAAGTAATTTATGCCTTTGTTCAATTTACTTATATGAGGAGTTATATATCGCAGTAGTAGGATTCGAGAAACGTTTATGAAATATTCAAAAGTGTGTAGATCTAGAAGCACTAATTAAAAGCCTATCGGCTATTTATCTAGTGTTCAAGGCCGAGACGTACACAGGGCCTATAGGCTAGTGTCATGTATCTAGGCCTAAATTATACTAGCCAATGTGACGTGTCCTGCAGACTCGAAACCTATCCATCCTTTGACCAGGAGGACCCAAGTTTTATTTCTTCTAAAAACAGTCCAAGCCTTTCCCCGTTGTAAATGATAAAAACAGGTTACGTTGTGATCCCCACGACTAAGCTCCATAAACCAGGGACATATATACGCCCTGCATAGACTTACCGTAAAATTGACGTTTTCAATATATTTATTCAATGGCATATGATTGCAACCATATATACATCAGATGAGAGATCATCATCATCATCATCATTTTTCTGATGATCTAACTATGTACATCTCTATATATTTATTACATCAGAGACTTTGTACACATATAGAAGTGAAATACAATCTATATCTGTTTAGTAATGAGATTTGACTTACCACGTATAATATCAGAATACTTTTATACAACCCTATATGAATTAGTGGAAATGGATTGTATACGTGTACACGGCCTATATACATACAACACGAAAGGTCAAGGGGCCGAGCCTATAGACACGTTTATGTTTCATTATGCAGTGAATGTGAACTGATATTAAATTTCCATCAGCGTATATAACTTTTTTATATAGTATATATACAGTATATATGATCGTGGAAGTAATAGCGACAGTACGGACAAATAAATTATCAAATTTTCAAGGCTATCCGCCCCTTTATCAAGACACATAAAATACACGTTACATCACATAAAACATATATCAGAGACATATACGTCCCTGCATATATACAGTATCTATATGTACGTCTCTATTTTAATCAAACCATTATTGAATATTGTTTTTACGTAGCTTCAGTCCAGTCGATCATGTATTTTTACTAAAATGTATATTTACAGATTTCACAACTTTGAGGTCAACATAACTAATCACCTTGAAGTAGGTAAAAGTTTAACATATATATCAACCTTGAATTGTTCTTCCAGAATTTTGTTACGCTTGCATGTGTAACAGCCTGTTAAACAGGGAAGAGAATAACTAGTGTGGTTCCACCTGGGATCGAACCCTCGATCTCCATGTTCCTAGTCGGACGCTGTACAACTGAGCTAAATTCCACACTATTCTCTTTTCTGTTACACATGAACTCTCAACATCCCTGGAAACCGAAGGCCCGAAGTGCGCTACCTTGTTGATCACGCAAGACGACTCTTTCGACGTACATATAAAAAAATTATATCGCGGTCACATAACGGTAAAAATTGACAGGCATTCCTTTTTTTTATTTAAGTCGGTTGCGGATTCTTTAAAATTTTCAAAAGACATGTTTCAGTCTAGCGATTGGCCAGTTTCTTTTTTTCTCGAGTCTATCAAACTGCTATCTCAGTGCCTCAGTTTTGCAATGACATATTCAAAGGGCGTAGAGAACGTAGAGATCCTAACCCCCGGATATCGAGGATGAGCGTAAACCCTTGATATCGAGGGTGAGCGTAGGTTGAGGGTAAACCCTGAATACGGAGGATGAGCGTAATCCCAAGATATCGAGGGTGAGCGAATTCCTTGGATATCGACGGTGAGCGTAACCCCTGGCTATATATCGAGGGTGAGCGTAGGTAAGAGTAACTCCTGGATACCGAGGATGAGCGTAACCCCCGGATATCAAGGGTGAGTGTAATACCTGGATATCGAGGATGAGCTTATGTGAGTGTAACCCCTGGACAAAACAATAACTGTGACGCTATACATTTTAAGAAGGCCAGTAACTTATTTCTCTCTAACAGTTAACGATGACCCCGGTGACGAACAATTATATTCGCCCACAGATATGCAAACTTGACAATTTTTTTCATCCATATATGACGTCATCTGCATTAGTAGTTACAATAAAGAAGCCAAACTACAAACGATTAAAGTATGTTACTTCATCCAATCTGTTACTGTTTCTTTTTTAAGAGAAAAGATATATCTATACATAATATGTACCCTTTTCACTCACTGAATCACAGACATCGTCTATTTTGATAATAATGAAAATATCAATGAAAATCTTACCACGAATGTGTAGACCGGCCTGACATATCCCGTGTTTAACTAATGTCCAACTTCTTCTGTAGGTGCAAATTGCAAATAGTGCGTATCAACTAGATAACCTGTCGAAGTAACAGGTCGTTCAACTGTCGCGAGCCATGTTAGCCGTGTCACGTGGAGTCAGTCACAACTTATCCACCCAACGGACTGAGTAAACTTTACACAATTTGTAGAACGGCCAATCGATCTGTGCGTGGTCAGGCAAAGTACGATGACCAGCCGAAACTGACCGCTGAGGCTTCGTGGAGCAAGCCTATTGGCACTCGGTTCATTGCCACATGATGAGAGAAACCTGTTGCTGATGCGGTTTCCATGGATATGTATGACGTTGTATTCATCGAAACTAATATAAACTTGGATAGGGCATGTCGAGGTCAGTTACCGGGGACCGCGCTGACTAGGTCAGATACGAATGAAGTTTTGTCATATTCACCGATGTACATCTGTAATTTTTATTAAAAAAAAACCAAACGTGATAACGCTTTCCAAGTGCCTAAAGTCGACCCTTATACCACGCATAAACGAAATCGAGGTTAGTTATGTATTAAAAAAAAATCAAAAGCTGATGTGAAAAATAGCGAAGTTACCCGAAGTTTTTACCAATCTTATAAGGTAACAACACATGTGCTTGCCTGCTTTTGGCAAGCTAACCATAGACAGCCGAGTTTAACGACATGTCCCTTAGTCTAAAGTTGTTAATATGCATTCAAATTGCAAACCGGATACAAGGATAAAAGCGCAGGTCAGCTACCTGTAGCAGGGTCAGAAACTGTTCAGGTCAGCTACCTGTCGGGGTATTGATTATTGTTAACACATACATGTATATATATATATATATATATATATACTGAGGTTATAAATACAAGTGTTGTTATTCACTGGAAATAATTATATCTCATTGTTTGTTTCACATTTAACGTATGTTTCTTGGCACAGACCCAAGGTTTCAGAAGGAGTGTTTGTGGGAGGGGAAGGACGGGGTTTATGGATGGGGAGGGTGCTGGAGAGTGTCAAAGGGCGAACTCCTGGCGGGTATGGGTAAGAGGCTAAAGAAATGACCAGCTGACCAACACTCAATGATCCAGCCACTCCTTGAACCACTAATGAGTATCACCATTCAGTTATTAAGTCCTTTGTAAAAAGACTATCCTTTATCACAATATTAATGAAGAGAGGCTGCATATCACCTCTATTTCTGCAAAATGGAGACTGTAAAAAGACCCTCTATATCTAAAGGGAGACTTATAGAGCACCTCTATATCTAAAGAGAGACTTATAGAGCGCCTCTATTTCTAAAGGGAGACTTATAGAGCGCCTCTATATCTAAAGGGAGACTTATGGTGAACCTCTATATCTAAAGGTAGACTTATAGAGCGCCTCTATATCTAAAAGGAGACTTATAGAGAACCTCTATATCTAAAGGGAGACTTGTATAGAGCCTCTATATCTAAAAGGAGACTTATAGAGAACCTCTATATCTAAAGGTAGACGTATAGAGCGCCTCTATATCTAAAGGGAGACTTATAGAGAACCTCTATATCTAAAGGGAGACTTATACAGAGCCTCTATATCTAAAGGGAGACTTATACAGAGCCTCTATATCTAAAGGGAGACTTATACAGAGCCTCTATATCTAAAGGGAGACTTATAGAGAGCCTCTATATCTAAAGGGAGACTTATACAGAGCCTCTATATCTAAAGGGAGACTTGTATAGAGCCTCTATATCTAAAAGGAGACTTATACAGAGCCTCTATATCTAATGGGAGACTTGTATAGAGCCTTTATATCTAAAGGGAGACTTATAGAGAGCCTCTATATCTAAAGGGAGACTTATACAGAGCCTCTATATCTAACGGTAGACTTATAGAGAGCCTCTATATCTAAAGGTAGACTTATAGAGAGCCTCTATATCTAAAGGTAGACTTATAGAGAGCCTCTATATCTAAAGGGAGACTTATACAGAGCCTCTATATCTAAAGGGAGACTTATAGAGAACCTCTATATCTAAAGGTAGACTTATAGAGAGCCTCTATATCTAAAGGGAGACTTATAGAGCGCCTCTATATCTAAAGGGAGACTTATACAGAGCCTCTATATCTAAAGGGAGACTTGCATAGAGCCTTTATATCTAAAGGGAGACTTATAGAGAGCCTTTATATCTAACGGGAGACTTATAGAGAGCCTCTATATCTAAAGGGAGACTTATAGAGCGCCTCTATATCTAAAGGGAGACTTATACAGAGCCTCTATATCTAAAGGGAGACTTATAGAGCTTCTCTATATCTAAAAGGAGACTTATACAGAGCCTCTATATCTAAAAGGAGACTTATACAGGGCCTCTATATCTAAAGGGAGACTTATAGAGCTTCTCTATATCTAAAAGGAGACTTATACAGAGCCTCTATATCTAAAGGGAGACTTGTATAGAGCCTCTATATCTAAAGGGAGACTTATAGAGAACCTCTATATCTAAAGGGAGACTTAAAGAGAAGCTCTATATCTAAAGGGAGACTTATAGTGAACCTCTATATCTAAAGGGAGACTTATAGAGAGCCTCTATATCTAAAGGGAGACTTATAGAGAACCTCTATAGCCAAAGGGAGACTTATAGAGAACCTCTATATCTAAAGGGAGACTTATAGAGAGCCTCTATATCTAAAAGGAGACTTATAGAGAGCTTCTATATCTAAAGGAAAACTTATAGAGAGCCTCTATATCTAAAAGGAGACTTATAGAGAGCCTCTATATCTAAAGGGAGACTTATAGAGAGCCTCTATATCTAAAGGGAGACTTATAGAGAGCCTCTATATCTAAAGGGAGACTTATAGAGAGCCTCTATATCTAAAAGGAGACTTATAGAGAGCCTCTATATCTAAAGGGAGACTTATAGAGAGCCTCTATATCTGAAAGGAGACTTATAGAGAGCCTCTATATCTAAAGGGAGACTTATAGAGAGCCTCTATATATAAAGGGAGACTTATAGAGAGCCTCTATATCTAAAGGGAGACTTATAGAGAGCCTCTATATCTAAAGGGAGACTTATAGAGCCTCTTTATCTAAAGATAGACTTGTATAGAGCCTCTATATCTAAAGGTAGACGTATAGAGAGCCTCTATATCTAAAGGGAGACTTATAGAGAGCCTCTATATCTAAAGGGAGACTTATAGAGAGTCTCTATATCTAAAGGGAGACTTATAGAGAGCCTCTATATCTAAAGGTAGACTTGTATAGAGCCTCTATATCTAAAAGGAGACTTATAGAGAACCTCTATATCTAAAGGGAGACTGATAGAGAACCTCTATATCTAAAAGGAGACTTATACAGAGCCTCTATATCTAAAGGGAGACTTGTATAGAGCCTCTATATCTAAAAGGAGACTTATACAGAGCCTCTATATCTAAAGGGAGACTTGTAGAGAGGCTCTATATCTAAAGGGAGACTTATAGAGAGCCTCTATATCTAAAAGGAGACTTATAGAGAGCCTCTATATCTAAACGGAGACTTGTATAGAGCCTCTACATCTATAGGGAGACTTATAGAGAGCCTCTATATCTAAAGGGAGACTTATAGAGAGCCTCTATATCTGAAGGGAGACTTATAGAGAGCCTCTATATCTAAAGGGAGACTTATAGAAAGCCTCTTTATCTGAAGGGAGACTTATAGAGCCTCCATATCTAAAGGGAGACTTGTATAGAGCCTCTATATCTAAAGGGAGACTTATAGAGAGCCTCTATATCTAAAGGGAGACTTATACAGAGCCTCTATATCTAAAGGGAGACTTATAGAGAGCCTCTTTATCTGAAGGGAGACTTATACAGAGCCTCTATATCTAAAGGGAGACTTATAAAGAGCCTTTATATCTAAAGGGAGACTTATAGAGCCTCTATATCTAAGACTGTCTGTTTTCTTTACCTGTGTCCTGTTACAGTAGAAATCATAAGACCGTCTGTTATCTCTGCTTGTGTCCTGTTACAGTAGAAATCATAAGACTGTCTGTTATCTCTGTCTGTGTCCTGTTACAGTAGAGACCATAAGACTGTCTGTTATCTCTGCCTGTGTCCTGTTACAGTAGAGATCATAAGACAGTCTGTTAACTCTGTCTGTGCCCTGTTACAGTAGAGACCATAAGACAGTCTGTACACTCTGCCTGTGTCCTGTTACAGTAGAGATCATAAGACTGTCTGTTATCTCTGTCTGTGTCCTGTTACAGTAGAGACCATAAGACAGTCTGTTAACTCTGTCTGTGCCCTGTTACAGTAGGGATCATAAGTATGTCTGTTATCTCTGCCTGTGTCCTGTTACAGTAGAGATCACAAGAATGTCTGTTATCTCTGTCTGTGTCCTGTTACAGTAGAGATCATAAAAATGTCTGTTATCTCTGTCTGTGTCCTGTTACAGTAGAGATCATAAGAATGTCTGTTATCTCTGTCTGTGTCCTGTTACAGTAGAGATCATAAGTCTGTCTGTTATCTCTGTCTGTGTCCTGTTACAGTAGAGATCATAAGAATGTCTGTTATCTCTGTCTGTGTCCTGTTACAGTAGAGATCATAAGAATGTCTGTTATCTCTGTCTGTGTCCTGTTACAGTAGAGATCATAAGACAGTCTGTTAACTCTGTCTGTGTCCTGTTACAGTAGAGATCATAAGTCTGTCTGTTATCTCTGTCTGTGTCCTGTTACAGTAGAGATCATAAGACTGTCTGTTATCTCTGTCTGTGCCCTGTTACAGTAGAGACCATAAAACAGTCTGTTATCTCTGTCTGTGTCCTGTTACAGTAGAGATCATAAGTCTGTCTGTTATCTCTGTCTGTGTCCTGTTACAGTAGAGATCATAAGAATGTCTGTTAACTCTGTCTGTGTCCTGTTACAGTAGAGATCATAAGAGTGTCTGTTATCTCTGTCTGTGTCCTGTTACAGTAGAGATCATAAGAATGTCTGTATCTCTGTCTGTGCCCTGTTACAGTAGAGATCATAAGACTGTCTGTTATCTCTGTCTGTGCCCTGTTACAGTAGAGATCATAAGAATGTCTGTTATCCCTGTCTGTGCCCTGTTACAGTAGAGATCATAAGAATGTCTGTTATCTCTGTCTGTGTCCTGTTACAGTAGAGATCATAAGTCTGTCTGTTATCCCTGTCTGTGCCCTGTTACAGTAGAGATCATAAGACTGTCTGTTATCTCTGTCTGTGTCCTGTTACAGTAGAGATCATAAGTCTGTCTGTTATCTCTGTCGTGGCCTGTTACAGTAGAGATCATAAGACAGTCTGTTAACTCTGTCTGTGTCCTGTTACAGTAGAGATCATAAGTCTGTCTGTTATCTCTGTCTGTGTCCTGTTACAGTAGAGATCATAAGACTGTCTGTTATCTCTGTCTGTGCCCTGTTACAGTAGAGATCATAAGACTGTCTGTTATCTCTGTCTGTGTCCTGTTACAGTAGAGATCATAAGAATGTCTGTTATCTCTGTCTGTGTCCTGTTACAGTAGAGATCATAAGACTGTCTGTTATCTCTGTCTGTGTCCTGTTACAGTAGAGATCATAAGATGTCTGTTATCTCTGTCTGTGTCCTGTTACAGTAGAGATCATAAGACAGTCTGTTATCTCTGTCTGTGTCCTGTTACAGTAGAGATCATAAGACTGTCTGTTATCTCTGTCTGTGTCCTGTTACAGTGGAGATCATAAGACTGTCTGTTATCTCTGTCTGTGTCCTGTTACAGTAGAGATCATAAGAATGTCTGTTATCTCTGTCTGTGTCCTGTTACAGTAGAGATCATAAGACTGTCTGTTATCTCTGTCTGTGTCCTGTTACAGTAGAGATCATAAGACTGTCTGTTATCTCTGTCTGTGCCCTGTTACAGTAGAGATCATAAGATTGTCTGTTATCCCTACCTGTGTCCTGTTACAGTAGAGATCATAAGAATGTCTGTTATCTCTGTCTGTGTCCTGTTACAGTAGAGATCATAAGAATGTCTGTTATCTCTGCCTGTGTCCTGTTACAGTAGAGATCATAAGAGTGTCTGTTATCCCTGCCTTGTGTCCTGTTACAGTAGAGATCATAAGACTGTCTGTTATCTCTGCTTGTGTCCTGTTACAGTAGAGATCATAAGACTGTCTGTTATCTCTGCTTGTGTCCTGTTACAGTAGAGATCATAAGACTGTCTGTTATCTCTGCTTGTGTCCTGTTACAGTAGAGATCATAAGAATGTCTGTTAACTCTGCCCTGTGTCCTGTTACAGTAGAGATCATAAGAATGTATGTTAACTCTGTCTGTGTCCTGTTACAGTAGAGATCATAAGACTGTCTGTTATCTCTGCTTGTGTCCTGTTACAGTAGAGATCATAAGACTGTCTGTTATCTCTGCCCTGTGTCCTGTTACAGTAGAGATCATAAGAATGTCTGTTAACTCTGTCTGTGTCCTGTTACAGTAGAGATCATAAGAATGTCTGTTATCTCTGTCTGTGTCCTGTTACAGTAGAGATCATAAGAATGTCTGTTAACTCTGTCTGTGTCCTGTTACAGTAGAGATCATAAGAATGTCTGTTATCTCTGTCTGTGTCCTGTTACAGTAGAGATCATAAGACTGTCTGTTATCTCTGTCTGTGTCCTGTTACAGTAGAGATCATAAGACTGTCTGTTATCTCTGCTTGTGTCCTGTTACAGTAGAGATCATAAGAATGTCTGTTATCTCTGTCTGTGTCCTGTTATAGTAGAGATCATAAGAATGTCTGTTAACTCTGTCTGTGTCCTGTTACAGTAGAGATCATAAGAATGTCTGTTATCTCTGTCTGTTTCCTGTTATAGTAGAGATCATAAGAATGTCTGTTATCTCTGCCTGTGTCCTGTTACAGTAGAGATCATAAGAATGTCTGTTAACTCTGTCTGTGTCCTGTTACAGTAGAGATCATAAGAATGTCTGTTATCTCTGTCTGTTTCCTGTTATAGTAGAGATCATAAGAATGTCTGTTAACTCTGTCTGTGTCCTGTTACAGTAGAGATCATAAGAATGTCTGTTATCTCTGCCTGTTTCCTGTTACAGTAGAGATCATAAGAATGTCTGTTAACTCTGTCTGTGTCCTGTTACAGTAGAGATCATAAGATTGTCTGTTATCTCTGTCTGTGTCCTGTTACAGTAGAGATCATAAGAATGTCTGTTATCTCTGCCTGTGTCCTGTTATAGTAGAGACCATAAGAATGTCTGTTAACTCTGTCTGTGTCCTGTTACAGTAGAGATCATAAGACAGTCTGTTAACTCTGCCTGTGTCCTGTTACAGTAGAGATCATAAGAATGTCTGTTATCTCTGCCTGTGTCCTGTTACAGTAGAGATCATAAGATTGTCTGTTAACTCTGTCTGTGTCCTGTTATAGTAGAGATCATAAGAATGTCTGTTAACTCTGCCTGTGTCCTGTTACAGTAGAGATCATAAGATTGTCTGTTATCTCTGCCTGTGTCCTGTTACAGTAGAGATCATAAGATTGTCTGTTATCTCTGCCTGTGTCCTGTTACAGTAGAGATCATAAGAATGTCTGTTATCTCTGCCTGTGTCCTGTTACAGTAGAGATCATAAGACTGTCTGTTATCTCTGTCTGTATCCTGTTACAGTAGAGATCATAAGAATGTCTGTTATCCCTACCTGTGTCCTGTTACAGTAGAGATCATAAGACTGTCTGTTATCTCTGTCTGTATCCTGTTACAGTAGGGATCATAAGAATGTCTGTTATCTCTGTCTGTGTCCTGTTACAGTAGAGATCATAAGAATGTCTGTTATCTCTGCCTGTGTCCTGTTACAGTAGAGATCATAAGAATGTCTGTTAACTCTGCCTGTGTCCTGTTACAGTAGAGATCATAAGAATGTCTGTTAACTCTGCCTGTGTCCTGTTACAGTAGAGATCATAAGAATGTCTGTTATCTCTGTCTGTGTCCTGTTACAGTAGAGATCATAAGAATGTCTGTTAACTCTGTCTGTGTCCTGTTACAGTAGAGATCATAAGATTGTCTGTTATCTCTGCCTGTGTCCTGTTACAGTAGAGATCATAAGACTGTCTGTTATCCCTGCCTGTGTCCTGTTACAGTAGAGATCATAAGACTGTCTGTTAACTCTGTCTGTGTCCTGTTATAGTAGAGACCATAAGACTGTCTGTTATCCCTACCTGTGTCCTGTTACAGTAGAGATCATAAGAATGTCTGTTATCTCTGCCTGTGTCCTGTTACAGTAGAGATCATAAGAATGTCTGTTAACTCTGTCTGTGTCCTGTTATAGTAGAGACCATAAGACTGTCTGTTATCTCTGCCTGTGTCCTGTTACAGTAGAGATCATAAGAATGTCTGTTAACTCTGCCTGTGTCCTGTTACAGTAGAGATCATAAGAATGTCTGTTATCTCTGTCTGTGTCCTGTTACAGTAGAGATCATAAGAATGTCTGTTAACTCTGCCTGTGTCCTGTTATAGTAGAGATCATAAGAATGTCTGTTAACTCTGTCTGTGTCCTGTTACAGTAGGGATCATAAGAATGTCTGTTATCTCTGCCTGTGTCCTGTTATAGTAGAGATCATAAGAATGTCTGTTAACTCTGCCTGTGTCCTGTTACAGTAGAGATCATAAGAATGTCTGTTAACTCTGTCTGTGTCCTGTTACAGTAGGGATCATAAGAGTGTCTGTTAACTCTGTCTGTGTCCTGTTACAGTAGAGATCATAAGAATGTCTGTTAACTCTGCCTGTGTCCTGTTACAGTAGAGATCATAAGAATGTCTGTTATCTCTGTCTGTGTCCTGTTACAGTAGAGATCATAAGAATGTCTGTTATCTCTGCCTGTGTCCTGTTACAGTAGAGATCATAAGAATGTCTGTTATCTCTGTCTGTGTCCTGTTACAGTAGAGATCATAAGAATGTCTGTTATCTCTGTCTGTGTCCTGTTACAGTAGAGATCATAAGAATGTCTGTTAACTCTGCCTGTGTCCTGTTACAGTAGAGATCATAAGAATGTCTGTTATCTCTGTCTGTGTCCTGTTATAGTAGAGATCATAAGAATGTCTGTTAACTCTGCCTGTGTCCTGTTATAGTAGAGATCATAAGAATGTCTGTTAACTCTGTCTGTGTCCTGTTACAGTAGAGATCATAAGACTGTCTGTTATCTCTGTCTGTGTCCTGTTACAGTAGAGATCATAAGAATGTCTGTTAACTCTGTCTGTGTCCTGTTATAGTAGAGATCATAAGATTGTCTGTTAACTCTGTCTGTGTCCTGTTATAGTAGAGATCATAAGACTGTCTGTTATCTCTGTCTGTGTCCTGTTATAGTAGAGATCATAAGAATGTCTGTTATCTCTGTCTGTGTCCTGTTATAGTAGAGATCATAAGAATGTCTGTTAACTCTGCCTGTGTCCTGTTACAGTAGAGATCATAAGATTGTCTGTTATCTCTGCCTGTGTCCTGTTACAGTAGAGATCATAAGAATGTCTGTTAACTCTGCCTGTGTCCTGTTACAGTAGAGATCATAAGAATGTCTGTTATCTCTGCTTGTGTCCTGTTACAGTAGAGATAATAAGATTGTCTGTTATCTCTGTCTGTGTCCTGTTACAGTAGAGATCATAAGACTGTCTGTTATCTCTGTCTGTGTCCTGTTACAGTAGAGACCATAAGACTGTCTGTTAACTCTGTCTGTGTCCTGTTACAGTAGAGATCATAAGAATGTCTGTTATCTCTGTCTGTGTCCTGTTACAGTAGAGATCATAAGAATGTCTGTTATCTCTGTCTGTTTCCTGTTACAGTAGAGACCATAAGACTGTCTGTTAACTCTGTCTGTGTCCTGTTACAGTAGAGATCATAAGAATGTCTGTTATCTCTGTCTGTGTCCTGTTACAGTAGAGATCATAAGACTGTCTGTTATCTCTGCCTGTTTCCTGTTACAGTAGAGATCATAAGAATGTCTGTTAACTCTGCCTGTTTCCTGTTACAGTAGACAGTCTATTGTCAACCTATACTATCATATCAGTCCGGAGACTATAGGTACGTCTTTTTTCTGCGTCCGTATAAACTGAAATATAAACATCCCACCCACCACACCCAACTCCCATTTCCGTTTATAGAAATCATATATTTCGTATCGAGACTGGAAATCTTGTATTTCGACGATGACAGACATCTTACTTTAACCGCGTTGACGTATTTGAACTCATTTTACATTTCATTATCTTAATTAGTGGATAAATCGATTGCCTTGTATTGATCCGATGTCCTCGGAGTAGCAAAACTAATAGGATGTGTGATATAGGCAGCCAGACAAACTAATAATATATGGTTGGCCCTGGCTACACAAATAGTGTCACTGGACAATCTCTTAATCTTAATGACCACAGACTAGAGCGGAAATCATAGAATAGCCTAATATCTATATATGTCAACAGACTAGAGCGGAAATCACAGACTAACCTAATATCTATATTCCAATAGACTAGAGCGGAAATCACAGAATAGCCTAATATCTATATTCCAATAAACTAGAGCGGAAATCACAGAATAGCCTAATATCTATATGTCAACAGACTAGAGCGAAAATCACAGACTAACCTAATATCTATATGTCAACAGACTAGAGCGGAAATCACAGACTAACCTAATATCTATATTCCAATAGACTAGAGCGGAAATCACAGAATAGCCTAATATCTGTGATCTATATGTCAACAGACTAGAGCGGATATCACAGAATAGCCTAATATCTGTGATCTATATGTCAACAGACTAGAGCGGAAATCACAGACTAACCTAATATCTATATGTCAACAGACTAGAGCGGAAATCACAGAATAGCCTAATACATGTATCTGTGATCTATATGTCAACAGACTAGAGCGGATATCACAGAATAGCCTAATATCTGTGATCTATATGTCAACTGACTAGAGCGGAAATCACAGAATAGCCTAATATCTATATGTAAACAGACTAGAGCAGATATCACAGAATAGCCTAATATCTGTGATCTATATGTCAACAGACTAGAGCGGATATCACAGAATAGCCTAATATCTGTGATCTATATGTCAACAGACTAGAGCGGAAATCATAGAATAACCTAATTACTGTGATCTATATGTAAACAGACTAGACCGGAAATCACACAATAACCTAATATCTATATGTCAACAGACTAGAGCGGAAATCACAAAATAACCTTATATCTGTGATCTATATGTCAACAGACTAGAGCGGATATCACAGAATAGCCTAATATCTGTGATCTATATGTCAACAGACTAGAGCGGAAATCATAGAATAACCTAACATCTATTTATGTAAACAGACTAGAGTGGAAATCACAGACTAACCTAATATCTATATTCCAAAAGACTAGAGCGGAAATCACAGAATAGCCTAATTTCTGTGATCTATATGTCAACAGACTAGAGCGGATATCACAGAATAGCCTAATACCTGTGATCTATATGTTAACAGACTAGAGCGGAAATCACAGAATAGCCTAATATCTGTGATCTATATGTCAACAGACTAGAGCGGATATCACAGAATAGCCTAATATCTGTGATCTATATGTCAACAGACTAGAGCGGATATCACAGAATAGCCTAATATCTGTGATCTATATGTCAACAGACTAGAGCGGATATCACAGAATAGCCTAATATCTGTGATCTATATGTCAACAGACTAGAGCGGAAATCACAGAATAACCTAATATCTGTGATCTATATGCCAACAGACGGGAGCGGAAATCATAGAATAATAACATGATAACATGGTAACAGAACACTAGTACAAATGTAATCTGTAATATTTACAGTCTACATTCACTCGATAACCATTGCACTGCAAACTAGAGTTATTTTCCAATATTTACAGTCTACACTGACATTCACTCGATACTCATTGCTCAACAGATTATCAGTAGCACCGCATAACTGTAGTCAAACATGTGACAAATTTCTATGACGTCGACAACAATACATGTGGGCGGAGCTATGCAAATCCTACAGTTTGAAACACAATTGTGTGACGTCACCAACAATATAACGTGGGCGGAGCTTGCAAATTTCATGCTGTTACATATATTGAACCATTCCCACGTTTATTAGTTTTGAAATGACATATGTGTTCGAAGATTTCACTATAATGAACAAAATAATTACGAACATTTCACAGAAAGATACTGTAAATATAAGGATAAACTTTCTATTTTGTTTAGGTTATCGTGGGATAACTACATTGGAAAACGGGTAAATTCAATAACCGGCGAAGCCGGTTATGTATAATTAACCCGCATAATTTTAGTTATCCCCCGATAACCTAAACAAAATAGAAAGTTAATCCTTAAATAAAGATCTTGTGTGAATAAATGAGTGGACGCCATGTTCCGTACTCAGTACAAGACAGATGATCACAGATGGATCATGGCGTTCCGAACATTGGGCTCCCTACAGGTTTGCAACCCTGCGTTCGCTCATTTGTTCTTTGATAGTTGGATCTTTTCCTTTCGTTGCTTCTTTTCTCTTACTTGCTTTTAATTTTGTAAAATGTGAGAACTTCTTTTAAGACATATACATAATAGTAATTAACTGTCGAGTCAAACATGGTCGCTTGTAAACCATTTATTTTTCTGAACCTGCATAGGACATTTGAGAGAGATATATCTTGTACATATTACATGCAATCTATAGCGGTAATAAGAATCGTTTAGGAGGCGGTTTGAACTGCACACCCTGTGATGATGGTGGGCTAAAACATGTTAAAGTATGTTACAATGTACAAAGGTAAATTGTACAGTATGCAAACTATGGGTCTAGTACACCTAGCTACAACGGTTAGGATGAGAAGTCAATGAAAGTAGAAAACTGGTTTCAAATTCCAATTCACCTTGAGTGAAAGAGAAAACACGATTTTCAATGGCCAGTAGTTTGAATCTACAGACATAACACGCTCCCTCCTTCCATGTTTTCCACTTTATTGCAATTTAACCCACTTAAACGTTTTAAAGTGAGAGATGAGGGATTCGGTGGTATGTTGTTACGTAATCGATTCCGAGTGAAGTTTACGAGAAAACCGTCTGTGGTCCACAAAGTGTCACCTAGCACATCCCCAGGTCGTAACAGTCAAGGATGGTATCACCTGGCTCTCGAGGCACAATTAACACAACCTAGTGGCGTGTAGCACGAACGGTTCTTACTCGCTGATCCGCTAAAACTAGGGTCGCTGGCGGCTCGAGTCAGAACTCTTCGGACTAAGTTCAAGTTCAAGTTCTTTGTTCAAGTAATTCAAGTGGTACGTGGTGTTAGGTATCGAGGTTTGAGAGCGTGTGGTGAAAATAATCATAAAGATATTGTGAGTTCGTATTAGAAATGAAATTTAAAGTAACCGAAATATAAAAGTCAAATATACAAATACCATAAATAAACATGTTTTACTTCAAATTTTAACCCATCATCCAAAACACATCTTCTGCCGTTTCAGCACACCCAGAACCTAATAGTGCGGCCTCCGAGTTACTGCCAACCTCCAACCTTTCTACTCTTCCGTGATTAATTTACAACCACCTCGCATTAAAAATCTGGATTTCCTATTGATATGCTAGATAAAGTAGGTACTACCGTTACTCGTTAGAGTAACAGTGCTACCATGCCCGAACCTATTCTTAGCTTTCTATCTCCGTTTTTCATTGTTAAGTTTACAGCCTAACGAAACCGATATTCCGTGACAGATGTATTGTTTCACCATACAGTAAATTACGGTGTGTGTTTGTCTATATTCACGCGTGTTTGCGTGTAACCGCGTGCATGCCTATAATTCTTTGGATAATTGCTAGAAATGCTTTACAATACGAGGTGAGCGCGCAAAACCAATCCATAGAGAGAACAAGAGATCACAGAGGGATCTTGGCGCTCACCATCCATGGTCTTCATTCGGAACCTACATATAAAATTTGAGAAAATCCATCATGTATTTATAAAAAAAAAAACCATAACCCAAACTTTTTGGTCAAAATTCAAGATGGCCGCCTGTTGGCCATACTTTTATCGGATCTGTCCAAAAGTGAACCATGCACATTATTGTAAAATCCAAAATTGCCGTTTGTCGGTCATATTGTTATCGGATCTGTTGGAAAATGGACCATGCAGAGCTAGGCACCCACCAAGGGGAACTTACATATGAAATTTGAGAATGATCCATTCATTACTTCTCAGGAAATAGCGATAACATAAATTGTTTAAAGAAGGACGGACCACGGACGCATGGCGATTTAAGTAACCCATCATCTGATTATGGTCGGCTAAAAAGAGTTTGAGAGGCGGGGAAAAATCATGTATTGGATACATTTGAGAGTATATCACAAACACTCGTCCAATGACAGTATATCACAAACACTCGTCCAATGACAGTCCGTCACAATACTCGTCCAATGATAGTCCGTCACAATGCTCGTCCAATGATAGTCCGCCACAATACTGGTCCAATGATAGTCCGCCACAATACTGGTCCAATGATAGTCCGCCACAATGCTCGTCCAATGATAGTCCGCCACAATACTGGTCCAATGATAGTCCGCCACAATACTGGTCCAATGATAGTCCGCCACAATACTGGTCCAATGATAGTCCGTCACAATACTCGTCCAATGATAGTCCGTCACAATACTCGTCCAATGATAGTCCGTCACAAACACTCGTCCAATGATAGTCCGTCAAAAATACTCGTCCAATGACAGTCCGTCAGAGCTGGCGCTTAAGGTTGATTTTTTTACGTATTTTGACATTTTCACATATTGTCACCCTACATATTGTTGTCTCCACTTATCTTACTATATGATATCGCCTTTAGAGGTTTGCCATTGATTTGTTCAGTTTACATGACGAAATGACAATTATTAGCGCGGTTGTGATAAGGAATGTTGACGAAGAGGAAGTAATCTCTCGTAGTTAGTAGTAAGGATTAACAGGCAGCACGCCTACACATCATCACTACCACAGCACGCCTACACATCATCACTACCACAGCACGCCTACACATCATCACTACCACGGCTGTGTTTTGCTATTCTGCTAGAAAGGCTGGCTCATTAGTACTACAATGTATATATAGGCACGCTCCAGGGGAGGTCAACACGACTGTCGACATATTCAGCAAAATCTTCCAAATGAAAAATTACTTCCTGTCCACATAACATTTCAATGACATTTTTCAAGTACCAATCGTACTTTATTAGAAATCGATTTGTAAAAGGACCCTCCACTGTATTTCACGGGAGCAGCGGCCGTGGCGTCTGATACTCTATTACAATTAGCCGTTCACCACTGGGCCAAGGGTTCGAAACTTTCGTGGGGCGGTCGCCAGGTACTGTTCGCAGGTCAGTGGGTTTTCTCTGGGTACTCCGGCTTTCCCCCACCTGACATAACGACCTCAAATGATCAAAGCTGTTACAGTAATAGTACAACACAAATAAAAGCAAATGCATTTATATAATATATGTATTTTCAAAATACCTTTATCAAACTCGATCTCATTACTCTCTGTGGCTGTCCTGTCGCAGCACTGTCCAATGATCCATATACGCCGTTTACTACGGCGATTTACCAGTCAGCTGTTTTATGAAATGAATTTCAATTCCCATACAGTCATGATTCTCTTTCTTGACAGTAACAACATCACTTTTATCACCTATAGCGTTAACAAATGTCTCCCTTGATAGGTATTTCGGATGATGCTGACGAACGAACTGACAACACGTTGATTCCAAAGACGAAGATACAAAACACGTAGACCAGCAATAAGCTTTCGCCATAACGATCGCACTAGGAGATTCCTCGGTTCCTTGTGTGATATAGAAGTCGGTTATTATAATCGTGATCGTAATTGTGTTT
Organism: Mimachlamys varia; assembly: GCA_947623455.1. Classification (NCBI taxonomy): domain Eukaryota; kingdom Metazoa; phylum Mollusca; class Bivalvia; order Pectinida; family Pectinidae; genus Mimachlamys; species Mimachlamys varia. The sequence goes on from OX392529.1 coordinate 9,915,512, forward strand.
GAGAGTTTGTTGTTACCAAGCAAGTTCTCAATGTGAGTGACACAGCTTGGATCTCACACAGATTTAAATGGCGCACGTTTCAGTCGACGGGTACCCTTCAGGAATTTCATATGTTCGAATTAAGCAGATGATCTTATTTTAAATTGTTTAAATTTTTTTTTTGTTCACTTTAATTATGTCCCCGCCATGAAATAGGTGGGGGGGGGGGATATAGTGTTACCCATGTCCGTTTTTGTGAAAACTAAAATAGGAGACAATCCAGATAGTATATCCCATGAAATTTTGCAGAACTGCTTTCATATGAGGGCGGGAGTATTTCCAGTTTTCCCTTTTTTGTTTCTATCAGGAAGCAGACTTGATTGCGTAACTTCATTATACATCGTCGTTTTCACTTGAACAATCACCCTCAAACCTGCAGCAGTATTCAATGAGAGCTTATCTTTAACACTGCATGGCACTGTTGTTTTTCTACAGATCCTGTCTCTACTTATTATGTGCAGATCTGATAACGAAAGTTGATCTGTGGATCTACTCTATTTTTATACTTGAATTCTGAGTTTTCATTAAGATACCAAGTTTTCCGACCCTGCTTCCAAATCCAGTCGGCGCCAGTTCGCTGAATTCCTCGTCAACAACATCCAGATGTAGATTTCTTTGTATAGTAGATACATAACTTTGTGAGAATTAAGAATAACAGTGTAAAAAGTGGTACATTGTTTCAATAAAAATATCGGTTCCTCATTTAAGAAAATGTGTTGCTATGCCGAAGATGAAAATTCTAAGATGAAAGACAAAGATGATACCAGGATTAACAATTACCCGTAATTGTCGCCCGTTGATTAAGTCGTATCCTGTATCCTAACGCCCGCACTGGGGTGTAAACAACGGAAGAAATTAACAGGAGATGTCACTTACTAATTAGTGCTGAGGCGTTGATCAAAGAGGCTGGCGTTCACTTATCAGGCGTCAAACACGTCCATGTATTTGTATTATAAAGTATATTAGTGTGTGTATAACGAGCAGCAAGCACGGAGATGTAGCGAATATTTAGCCTTGTTTACGGGTCAAGTAGGATTTCATACTGGTGTCTATAGTGACACTATCAAAACAAAAGAGCAGGTAAGAAAGAAAACACAAGACAACAGATATCTAGTAGAGATGCCAACTCTAGATCACGGCAGAAACCCCCGTATCGAGTTGAGATGCCAACTCTAGATCACGGCAGAAAGCCCAGTATCGAGTAGCGATGCCAACTCTAGATCACGGCAGAAAGCCCAGTATCGAGTAGCGATGCCAACTCTAGATCACGGCAGAAACCCCAGTATCGAGTAGAGATGCCAACTCTAGATCACGGCAGAAACCCCAGTATCGAGTAGAGATGCCAACTCTAGATCACGGCAGAAAGCCATGATCTACAGGCTCCCACATTAGTCGCCTCGACCGACAACATGCTCTCCTCGAACCAGTTGGTATCTAGTAAATTATTCACAGACTCGATTATTCATTTATTTATGAGGTTGGGATGGCAGATGGAGATATTTTTTAACCCTGAATATACTCAGAAAATGCCAAGTAAATATCCAATATATCCCCAGTATATACCAGTTAATGCCCAGTATATACCCTGTTAAAGCCCAGTATATACCAGTAAATGCCCAGTATATACCAGTATATACCAGTTAATGCCCAGTTAATGCCCAGTATATTCCAGTTAATGCCCAGTATATACCAGTTAATGCCCAGTATATGCCCAGTATATGCCAGTTAATGCCCAGTATATACCAGTTAATGCCCAGTATATACCAGTAAATGCCCAGTATTTACCAGTAAATGCCCAGTATATACCAGTAAATGCCCAGTATATACCAGTTAATGCCCAGTTAATGCCCAGTATATACCAGTAAATGCCCAGTATATACCAGTAAATGCCCAGTATATACCAGTAAATGCCCAGTATATACCAGTAAATGCCCAGTATATACAAGTAAATGCCCAGTATATACAAGTAAATGCCCAGTATTTACCAGTAAATGCCCAGTATATACCAGTAAATGCCCAGTATATACCAGTTAATGCCCAGTTAATGCCCAGTATATACCAGTTAATGCCCAGTATATACCAGTAAATGCCCAGTATATACCAGTAAATGCCCAGTATATACCAGTAAATGCCCAGTATATACCAGTTAATGCCCAGTATATACCAGTAAATGCCCAGTATATACAAGTAAATGCCCAGTATATACCAGTAAATGCCCAGTATATACCAGTAAATGCCCAGTATATACCAGTAATTGCCCAGTATATACCAGTTAATGCCCAGTAAATGCCCAGTATATACAAGTAAATGCCCAGTATATACCAGTAATTGCCCAGTATATACCAGTTAATGCCCAGTAAATGCCCAGTATATACAAGTAAATGCCCAGTATATACAAGTAAATGCCCAGTATATACCAGTTAATGCCCAGTATATGCCAGTTAATGCCCAGTATATACCTGTTAATGCCCAGTAAATGCCCAGTTAATGCCCAGTATATGCCAGTTAATGCCCAGTATATACCAGTTAATGCCCAGTATATGCCAGTTAATGCCCAGTAAATGCCCAGTATATACAAGTAAATGCCCAGTATATACCAGTTAATGCCCAGTATATACCTGTTAATGCCCAGTAAATGCCCAGTACATGCCCAGTATATACCAGTTAATGCCCAGTATATACAAGTAAATGCCCAGTATATGCCAGTTAATGCCCAGTTAATGTCCAGTATATGCCCAGTATATACCAGTTAATGCCCAGTATATGCCAGTTAATGCCCAGTATATGCCAGTTAATGCCCAGTATATACCAGTTAATGCCAAGGATATACAAGTAATAGGCCCAGTATATACCAGTTAATGCCCAGTATATACCAATTAATGCCCAGTAAATGCCCAGTATATACAAGTAAATGCCCAGTATATGCCAGTTCATGCCTAATATATGCCAGTTAATGCCCAGTTAATGCCGGTTAATGCCCAGTTAATGACCAGTATATGCCAGTTAAAGCCCAGTATATACCAGTAAATGCCAAGTATATACACATTGGAATACAATTCAAAATGACGACACACATAGTTCGAAAACAAAGGGATCTTTCACTTTAAGATAAACAAAATCATTCTAATCTGTTCTATTTACTTCAGTGCCAAATTTTGAGCATGCATACTTGATCAGAAACAGCACTGTATAGAGAATGTGTATGGCTACCTATGTTTTAATACCGTCATCCATCACCATTACCAATACAACAGTATAACGAGGTAATGCGATTTATACAACAAACCATATCTACATTAATGGTATGTATTCATGCATATTCATGACCGCGAATTAAACACATAACATTATATAAACAGATCACCAGACAGACGAATTATGTGTAATCACGTCTCTGGTCAATGGCAGTACATACGTACCAGGTCTGGGCACAATAGCAGGGTAATAACACTGACTATTTATCGGTAAACGTAGCAGACATTAACAATTAGCTTGGAGTGCCGTGTACCTTGACAGGCAATATGCAACGTCATGCACGTACATCATGGCTACAGCAGCTGCAATCAGTGCACGTGCACTTGTCCCATCTCATAAAACACACTGCTCTTATCTTGTCACAACTCATAAAAATACAAATAACATTCTGATGTTGTTTTTACACAGACCCATACGGCGAATTGGTGGGGGGTCTCATTCAAAATGAACACGTTATATCATATCGTGTGATGTTAGGATAACTCTCATAAAATATTCAAATTTCATTATCACAAAATATTTCAAATTTCTGCTTTATTACCCTACCCACCCTCGTATTTCTTTTGAAATGAGTGATTTATTATTTTGATCACATTTTAAGAAGAAAAAACGCTGCCTTCTGGAACCTGAAGTGTGTTTTTTTCTGTCTCTCTCAAAGACAACGGACATGATCCTCTCCTCACCAGCTACCGACGTGCTCCCAAACATACACGTCACATATGTACACCCAACTCCCGTCCAATATTGTACACAGTGATATATAAATATATGTACACCCAACTCCCGTCCAATATTGTACACAGTGATATATAACCAAGATATACTAAAATCCCTCGATCTAAAAAATATGTATGCGCACATGGTAAGACTTATTATACTTATTTAATAATCTATGCCCTAGAATGTCAATATGTAATACATCATTATACTGTATATATATACACGATTAGCGCTATGTGTACATTTAACTCGTCAAACGTGAAGCTGCACCTACCTTCTATACGAGAAAGTATGCTAGCTCGCATGTTTACCCTCCCTTACACACACAGGTAACACGCATCTACCTAACTGGGGCCCCATATCTAAAGACCTACGGGAAAGTATGCTAGCTAGCATGTTTACCCTCCCTTACACACACAGGCAACACGCATCTACCTAACTGGGGCCCCGTATCTAAAGACCTACGGGAAAGTATGCTAGCTCGCATGTATTCCCTCCCTTACAAACACAGGCAACACGCATCTACCTAACTGGGGCCCCGTATCTAAAGACCTACGGGAAAGTATGCTAGCTCGCATGTATTCCCTCCCTTACAAACATAGGCAACACGCGCATGTACCAGACTCGGGCCCATATCTATAGGCCTATACGGGAAAGTATGTTAGCTCGTATGTATTCCCTCCCTTACACACACAGGCAACACGCATGTACCAGACTCGGGCCCATATCTATAGGCCTATACGGGAAAGTATGTTAGCTCGCATGTATTCCCTCCCTTACACACACAGGCAACACGCATGTACCAGACGCGGGCCCATATCTATAGGCCTACGGGAAAGTATGTTAGCTCGCATGTATTCCCTCCCTTACAAACACAGGCAACACGCGCACGTACCAGACTCGGGCCCATATCTATAGGCCTATACGGGAAAGTATGTTAGCTCGCATGTATTCCCTCCCTTACACACACAGGCAACACGCATGTACCAGACTCGGGCCCATATCTATAGGCCTATACGGGAAAGTATGCTAGCTCGCATGTATTCCCTCCCTTACAAACACAGGCAACACGCGCACGTACCAGACTCGGGCCCATATCTATAGGCCTACGGGAAAGTATGTTAGCTCGCATGTATTCCCTCCCTTACAAACACAGACAGCACGCATGTACCTAACTGGGGCTTCATATAGATATATAGGCCTACGGGAAAGTATGCTAGATCGCATGTATTCCCTCTCATTCACACACAGGCAACACGCATGTACCAAACTGGGGCCCCATATCTAAATACCTATACGGGAAAGTATGCTAGCTCGCATGTATTCCCTCCCTTACACACACAGGCAACACGCGCACGTACCAGACTCGGGCCCATATCTATAGGCCTATACGGGAAAGTATGCTAGCTCGCATGTATTCCCTCCCTTACAAACACAGGCAACACGCGCATGTACCAGACTCGGGCCCATATCTATAGGCCTATACGGGAAAGTATGCTAGCTCGCATGTATTCCCTCCCTTACACACACAGGCAACACGCGCATGTACCAGACTCGGGCCCATATCTATAGGCCTATACGGGAAAGTATGCTAGCTCGCATGTATTCCCTCCCTTACACACACAGGCAACACGCGCATGTACCAGACTCGGGCCCATATCTATAGGCCTATACGGGAAAGTATGCTAGCTCGCATGTATTCCCTCCCTTACACACACAGGCAACACGCGCATGTACCAGACTCGGGCCCATATCTATAGGCCTACACGGGAAAGTATGTTAGCTCGCACGTATACCCTCCCTTACACACACAGGCAACACGCGCACGTACCAGACTCGGGCCCATATCTATAGGCCTATACGGGAAAGTATGCTAGCTCGCATGTATTCCCTCCATTACAAACACAGGCAGCACGCATGTACCTAACTGGGGCCTTATATAGATATATAGGCCTACGGGAAAGTATGCTAGATCGCATGTATTCCCTCCCATTCACACACTGGCAACAAGCATGTACCAAACTGGGGCCCCATATCTAAAGACCTATACGGGAAAGTATGCTAGCTCGCATGTATTCCCTCCCTTGCACACAAAAGGAGCACCCCATATCTACTGGCCCTTCTCGAGTCGTGACATTATAAAACGCATACTGTTCCTCATCTTCTCCACTGGGTAAAGTGACCTTATTAGTATACGTACCGTGTTTAACAGTGAGAAGGACGTTTGCTATGTTAAAAAAAAGGCATTTATGGGTCATACGTCACACAGGTCAATGAATTCATGAGAAAAACACTAACATCAGCGTGACATGTTTATTGTTTAGATCGATAAGAACCTGACATATACTGGCTAATACTTTATAACCGACAGTTTTATTGTGAATAGTAATGAAACAGGTATATAGACAGCAACATAAGGTTGTCAGCGGTCCCTGGGTCGACTGTCGGACATAGCTAACGACAACAATAGTTAAGGAATGTTGACCACGGTCAATAGTCTATGTGTTTAATATTAACCGACTTATAGACTTTATCTACGATTTCCGTGTCTCTAAGACGTATCGACTGTTATACTTGATCAATGTCAATATCAACACCTAGACTTCCCTGTTAGTAAGAATTAGCAACTCTAAGACTTCATCAATTTTCTGTGTCTCTAAAACGTATTAATTGTTGAAATTTATCAATGGTTTCCATGTCTGTAGGATTTATCAACTGAGAGGCTTTATTAGTAGTTTCCTATCTATAAGACTAATCAACTTTTAGACTCTATCAAAAGTTTTCCTGTCTATAAGATTTATCAACTGTTAGGCTTTATCAATGATTTCCTGTCTATTAGATTTATCAGCACATACTTTATCAATGGTTTCCTGTCTATAAGATTTATCAACACAGACTTCATCAATGGTTTCCTGTCTATAAGATTTATCAGCTGTTAGACTTTATCAATGGTGTCCTGGCCATAAGATTTATCAACTGTTAGAATTTATTAAATGGTTTCCTGTCTATAAGATTTATCAACTGTTAGAATTTATTAAATGGATTCCTGTCTATAAGATTTACCAACTGTTAGACTTCATCAATGGTTTCCTGTCTATACGATTTATCAAATGTTAAGACTTTGTCAATATTTTCCATGTTTGTAAGATTTATCAACTGGATTTGTCTTTCAACATAAAGTTCCCGAAGTGTTAGCACATTAAGTAACTTTGTACTTTAAGTACATTAATCAGCGGTTCCCTTTATACGGCATCACAGAAAAGTCTACCAAACAGGTCGCTGTACGTGATATTTCTATAATGCTAACAGTAAAATCTGACAACATTACGGGTTTAATACAAGCATTTCTGGTTGTAAACAAGGTGATAAAATAGCTGTATTAGGATATATGAAACGTGTAGGTTTCAGTATATCTCCACTGGTGTCACAACATCGACTGTTTTCATTCTTAATGGTCATTTTTATGGTCAGTGTTCGTAACATATATACGGAGAATGATAGTAAAGGTTTGATGGGCAATTGATATATGCTAATTGTATGTCCTGTAAATAGTTAATAATGTATTATTCAGGATAGCCCCCCTCTCAACCCCCCCCCACTCGTAACAGTCACTCCCCTCCGTCACATTTACCCCTCCGTAACAGCCACCCCCATCCCTACCCCCACACTCAAACCTGAAACAGTCACCGCTCCATAAAAGTCATACGCACGTAAAAACAACCCTCCGTAACAGTCACCGCTCCCCCAGAACATTCCCCCCTCCGTAACAATCATCTGCCCGTAAAATCACCCCTTCGTAACTGACCCCCCCCCCCCCCCCCGCGAACAGTCACACCTCCGTAAAAGTCATCCCCCTAGATAAGAAGCACCCCACCGTAGCAATCATCTGCCCGTACAATCACCCCTCCGTAACAGTCATCTGCCCGTACAATCAACCCTCCGTAACAGTCATCTGCCCGTACAATCACCCCTCCGTAACAGTCATCTGCCCGTACAATCACCCCTCCGTAACAGTCATCTGCCCGTACAATCACCCCTCCGTAACAGTCAACCCTCCTTAACAGTCATCTACCCGTACAATCACCCCTCCGTAACAGTCATCTGCCCGTACAATCAACCCTCCGTAACAGTCATCTGCCCGTACAATCACCCCTCCGTAACAGTCATCTGCCCGTACAATCACCCCTCCGTAACAGTCATCTGCCCGTACAATCACCCCTCCGTAACAGTCAACCCTCCGTAACAGTCATCTGCCCGTACAATCACCCCTCCGTAACAGTCATCTGCCCGAACAATCACCCCTCCGTAACAGTCATCTGCCCGTACAATCACCCCTCCGTAACAGTCAACCCTCCGTAGCAGTCATCTGCCCGTACAATCAACCCTCCGTAACAGTCATCTGCCCGTACAATCACCCCTCCGTAACAGTCATCTGCCCGTACAATCACCCCTCCGTAACAGTCAACCCTCCGTAACAGTCATCTGCCCGTACAATCACCCCTCCGTTACAGTCATCTGCCCGAACAATCACCCCTCCGTAACAGTCATCTGCCCGTACAATCACCCCTCCGTAACAGTCAACCCTCCGTAACAATCATCTGCCCGTACAATCACCCCTCCGTAACAGTCATCTGCCCGTACAATCACCCCTCCGTAACAGTCATCTGCCCGTACAATCACCCCTCCGTAACAGTCATCTGCCCGTACAATCACCCCTCCGTAACAGTCATCTGCCCGTACAATCACCCCTCCGTAACAGTCATCTGCCCGAACAATCACCCCTCCGTAACAGTCATCTGCCCGTACAATCACCCCTCCGTAACAGTCAACCCTCCGTAACAGTCATCTGCCCGTACAATCACCCCTCCGTAACAGTCATATGCCCGTACAATCACCCCTCCGTAACAGTCATCTGCCCTTACAATCACCCCTCCGTAACAGTCATCTGCCCGTACAATCACCCCTCCGTAACAGTCATCTGCCCGTACAATCACCCCTCCGTAACAGTCATCTGCCCTTACAATCACTCCTCCGTAACAGTCATCTGCCCGTACAATCACCCCTCCGTAACAGTCATATGCCCGTACAGTCACCCCTCCGTTACAGTCATCTGCCCGTACAATCACTCCTCCGTAACAGTCATCTGCCCGTACAATCACTCCTCCGTAACAGTCACCCCTCCGTAACAGTCATATGCCCGTACAATCACCCCTCCGTAACAGTCATATGCCCGTACAATCACTCCTCCGTAACAATCATCTGCCCGTACAATCACCCCTCCGTAACAGTCATATGCCCGTACAATCACTCCTCCGTAACAGTCATCTGCCCGTACAATCACCCCTCCGTAACAGTCATATGCCCGTACAATCACTCCTCCGTAACAGTCATATGACCGTACAATCACTCCTCCGTAACAGTCATATGCCCGTACAATCACCCCTCCGTAACAGTCATATGCCCGTACAATCACCCCTCCGTAACAGTCATCTGCCCGTACAATCACCCCTCCGTAACAGTCATATGCCCGTACAATCACTCCTCCGTTACAGTCATATGCCCGTACAATCACCCCTCCGTAACAGTCATCTGCCCGTACAATCACTCCTCCGTAACAGTCATCTGCCCGTACAATCACCCCTCCGTAACAGTCATCTGCCCGTACAATCACTCCTCCGTAACAGTCATCTGCCCGTACAATCACCCCTCCGTAACAGTCATCTGCCCGTACAATCACCCCTCCGTAACAGTCATCTGCCCGTACAATCACCCCTCCGTTACAGTCATCTGCCTGTACAATCACCCCTCCGTAACAGTCATCTGCCCGTACAATCACCCCTCCGTAACAGTCACCCCTCCGTAACAGTCATATACCCGTACAATCACCCCTCCGTAACAGTCATATACCCGTACAATCACCCCTCCGTAACAGTCATCTGCCCGTACAATCACCCCTCCGTAACAGTCATATACCCGTACAATCACCCCTCCGTAACAGTCATCTGCCCGTACAATCACCCCTCCGTAACAGTCATCTGCCCGTACAATCACCTCTTCGTAACAGTCATATGCCCGTACAATCACCCCTCCGTAACAGTCATCTACCCGTACAATCACCCCTCCGTGACAGTCATCTGCCCGTACAATCACCCCTCCGTGACAGTCATCTGCCCGTACAATCACCCCTCCGTAACAGTCATCTGCCCGTACAATCACCCCTCCGTGACAGTCATCTGCCCTTACAATCACCCCTCCGTAACAGTCATATGCCCGTACAATCACCCCTCCGTAACAGTCATCTGCCCGTACAATCACCTCTCCGTAACAGTCATCTGCCCGTACAATCACCCCTCCGTAACAGTCATCTGCCCGTACAATCACCCCTCCGTAACAGTCATCTGCCCGTACAATCACCCCTCCGTAACAGTCATATGCCCGTAAAATCACCCCTCCGTAACAGTCATATGCCCGTACAATCACCCCTCCGTAACAGTCATCTGCCCGTACAATCACCCCTCCGTAACAGTCATATGCCCGTACAATCACCCCTCCGTAACAGTCATATACCCGTACAATCACCCCTCCGTAACAGTCATCTGCCCGTACAATCACCCCTCCGTAACAGTCATATACCCGTACAATTACCCCTCCGTATCAGTCATATACCCGTACAATCACCCCTCCGTAACAGTCATCTGCCCTTACAATCACCCCTCCGTAACAGTCACCCCTCCGTAACAGTCATATGCCCGTACAATCACCCCTCCGTAACAGTCACCCCTCCGTAACAGTCATATGTCCGTACAATCACCCCTCCGTAACAGTCATATACCCGTACAATCACCCCTCCGTAACAGTCATCTGCCCGTACAATCCCTCCGTAACAGTCATATACCCGTACAATCACCCCTCCGTAACAGTCATCTGCCCGTACAATCACCCCTCCGTAACAGTCATATGCCCGTACAATCACCCCTCCGTAACAGTCATCTGCCCGTACAATCACCCCTCCGTAACAGTCATCTGCCCGTACAATCACCCCTCCGTAACAGTCATCTGCCCGTACAATCACCCCTCCGTAACAGTCACCCCTCCGTTACAGTCATATACCCGTACAATCACCCCTCCGTAACAGTCATATACCCGTACAATCACCCCTCCGTAACAGTCATATACCCGTACAATCACCCCTCCGTAACAGTCATCTGCCCTTACAATCACCCCTCCGTAACAGTCACCCCTCCGTAACAGTCATCTGCCCTTACAATCACCCCTCCGTAACAGTCACCCCTCCGTAACAGTCATATGTCTGTACAATCACCCCTCCGTAACAGTCATATACCCGTACAATCACCCCTCCGTAACAGTCATCTGCCCGTACAATCCCTCCGTAACAGTCATATATCCGTACAATCACCCCTCCGTAACAGTCATCTGCCCGTACAATCACCCCTCCGTAACAGTCATCTGCCCGTACAATCACCCCTCCGTAACAGTCACCCCTCCGTAACAGTCATCTGCCCGTACAATCACCCCTCCGTAACAGTCACCCCTCCGTAACAGTCATCTGCCCGTACAATCACCCCTCCGTAACAGTCACCCCTCCGTAACAGTCATCCCTCCGTAACAGTCATCTGCCCGTACAATCACCCCTCCGTAACAGTCATCTGCCCGTACAATCACCCCTCCGTAACAGTCACCCCTCCGTAACAGTCATCCCTCCGTAACAGTCATCTCCCCGTACAATCACTCCTCCGTAACAGTCATCTGCCCGTACAATCACCCCTCCGTAACAGTCATCTGCCCGTACAATCACCCCTCCGTAACAGTCATCTGCCCGTACAATCACCCCTCCGTAACAGTCATCTGCCCGTACAATCACCCCTCCGTAACAGTCACCCCTCCGTAACAGTCATCCCTCCGTAACAGTCATCTCCCCGTACAATCACCCCTCCGTAACAGTCATCTGCCCGTACAATCACCCCTCCGTAACAGTCATCTGCCCGTACAATCACCCCTCCGTAACAGTCATATACCCGTACAATCACCCCTCCGTAACAGTCATATACCCGTACAATCACCCCTCCGTAACAGTCATCTGCCCTTACAATCACCCCTCCGTAACAGTCACCCCTCCGTAACAGTCATCTCCCCGTACAATCACCCCTCCGTAACAGTCATCTGCCCGTACAATCACCCCTCCGTAACAGTCATCTGCCCGTACAATCACCCCTCCGTAACAGTCATATACCCGTACAATCACCCCTCCGTAACAGTCATATACCCGTACAATCACCCCTCCGTAACAGTCATATACCCGTACAATCACCCCTCCGTAACAGTCATCTGCCCTTACAATCACCCCTCCGTAACAGTCACCCCTCCGTAACAGTCATCTGCCCTTACAATCACCCCTCCGTAACAGTCACCCCTCCGTAACAGTCATATGTCTGTACAATCACCCCTCCGTAACAGTCATATACCCGTACAATCACCCCTCCGTAACAGTCATCTGCCCGTACAATCCCTCCGTAACAGTCATATATCCGTACAATCACCCCTCCGTAACAGTCATCTGCCCGTACAATCACCCCTCCGTAACAGTCATCTGCCCGTACAATCACCCCTCCGTAACAGTCACCCCTCCGTAACAGTCATCTGCCCGTACAATCACCCCTCCGTAACAGTCACCCCTCCGTAACAGTCATCTGCCCGTACAATCACCCCTCCGTAACAGTCACCCCTCCGTAACAGTCATCCCTCCGTAACAGTCATCTGCCCGTACAATCACCCCTCCGTAACAGTCATCTGCCCGTACAATCACCCCTCCGTAACAGTCACCCCTCCGTAACAGTCATCCCTCCGTAACAGTCATCTCCCCGTACAATCACTCCTCCGTAACAGTCATCTGCCCGTACAATCACCCCTCCGTAACAGTCATCTGCCCGTACAATCACCCCTCCGTAACAGTCATCTGCCCGTACAATCACCCCTCCGTAACAGTCATCTGCCCGTACAATCACCCCTCCGTAACAGTCACCCCTCCGTAACAGTCATCCCTCCGTAACAGTCATCTCCCCGTACAATCACCCCTCCGTAACAGTCATCTGCCCGTACAATCACCCCTCCGTAACAGTCATCTGCCCGTACAATCACCCCTCCGTAACAGTCACCCCTCCGTAACAGTCATCCCTCCGTAACAGTCATCTGCCCGTACAATCACCCCTCCGTAACAGTCATCTGCCCGTACAATCACCCCTCCGGAACAGTCAACTGCCCGTAAAATCACCCCTCCGTAACATTCATTCCCTAGAAACATTCACCCCCATAACAGTCTTATATTGTATGCCTAATAAAGGTTAATTTACTTCACATCATTTTATACTTTATTATTAGAGAACTCCTTTATGGTAACGATCTTCCAAATAACAACCCGGATACTAAAACCCCAACAAATCAAGGTAAAAACAGTTTGAGATTGTCGTAATTAACAGATGTCGACTATTCATCACAACTCGTACCCGTGTGATGAAATCACTTTAGACCAGTATACACTAACTGGCCGTCGTCTATTACTTTCACGTAATTGTCTTTCTTCTGTCTATTGTTCTTTGTCTCGATCTCTCTAGCACATATCTTTCTCATGTACTCGTCCAAAGTTATTAACTAAACGTCATCTCATTAAGTCGATGAGCATGCGCACTTAACTCGCACCTACTGCCCTATATGGGAGTAGCGATACTTTATTGCGAGCGTCCTTGACGTAAATAGTAGAAACTTCCCTGTTTAACTCGAGTTTCATTAGTGTTTCGGAATGCAGGGTAATAACAGCGCAGGTTTGTTTCCGAGGACAATTTCTTTGCGTAGTTACAAATCATGTTTGATGTAATGTAGTGTACAGCCTGCTAATTATGTTAAAGACGGCGGTTAGAAAATACAGCAAATATTGGAAATGTTTCTCTGTGGAGGAAGAACCGCGTTCATTAATATTTTAATAACGTTACTAAACGTTATATAATAATGAACTCGGAAATTGCCTGAAAATCTAACTCACTGAGCAACTAACACCTGTTGTGCATACATTTGTAATTATGAATATAAGGAGTTAGTACAGGTCCGGATTTCGTGTGTAAGTCATACTGTATACAGTGCAGACTAATGTCACATGTGTAAGTCATACTGTATACAGTGCAAACTAATGTCAATTGTGTAAGTCATACTGTACACAGTACAGACTAATGTCACGTGTGTAAGTCATACTGTATACAGTGCAGACTAATGTCACGTGTGTAAGTCATACTGTATACAGTGCAGACTAATGTCACGTGTGTAAGTCATACTGTATACAGTGCAGACTAATGTCACGTGTGTAAGTCATACTGTATACAGTGCAGACTAATGTCACGTGTGTAAGTCATACTGTACACAGTGCAGACTAATGTCACGTGTGTAAGTCATACTGTACACAGTACAGACTAATGTCACGTGTGTAAGTCATACTGTATACGTTACAGACTAATGTCACGTGTGTAAGTCATACTGTATACGGTACAGACTAATGTCACGTGTGTAAGTCATGCTGTACACGGTACAGACTAATGTCACGTGTGTAAGTCACACTGTACACGGTACAGACTAATGTCACGTGTGTAAGTCACACTGTACACGGTACAGACTAATGTCACGTGTGTAAGTCACACTGTACACGGTACAGACTTATGTCACGTGTGTAAGTCATACTGTACACGGTACAGACTTATGTCACGTGTGTAAGTCACACTGTACACGATACAGACTAATGTCACGTGTGTAAGTCATACTGTACACAGTACAGACTAATGTCACGTGTGTAAGTCATACTGTACACAGTACAGACTAATGTCACGTGTGTAAGTCATACTGTATACAGTACAGACTAATGTCACGTGTGTAAGTCATACTGTATACATCATAGTGTAATTATAATTGATAAGGTCAGATCACGTGAGTTAAGATATATCTTACACAGCGCAGACTAAAGTCTCACGTGGGGAGCCAGAAAATAAGTAGTGGACTTGTCACTGGAAAGGTACTGATAGAGGAGATAGATTATAAGTAGTGGAATGGTAACGATAGAGGAGACAGATGATAAGTAGTGGAATGGTAACGATAGAGGAGACAGATGATAAGTAGTGGGATGGTAACGATAGAGGAGACAGATGATAAGTAGTGGGATGGTAACGATAGAGGAGACAGATGATAAGTAGTGGGATGGTAACGATAGAGGGGACAGATGATAAGTAGTGGGATGGTAACGATAGAGGAGACAGATGATAAGTAGTGGGATGGTAACGATAGAGGAGACAGATGATAAGTAGTGGGATGGTAACGATAGAGGAGATAGATAATAAGTAGTGGGATGGTAACGATAGAGGAGACAGATGATAAGTAGTGGAATGGTAACGATAGAGGAGATAGATGATAAGTAGTGGGATGGTAACGATAGAGGAGATAGATAATAAGTAGTGGGATGGTAACGATAGAGGAGACAGATGATAAGTAGTTGGATGGTAACGATAGAGGAGATAGATGATAAGTAGTGGGATGGTAACGATAGAGGAGACAGATGATAAGTAGTGGGATGGTAACGATAGAGGAGACAGATGATAAGTAGTGGAATGGTAACGATAGAGGAGATAGATGATAAGTAGTGGGATGGTAACGATAGAGGAGACAGATGATAAGTAGTGGGATGGTAACGATAGAGGAGAGAGATAATAAGTAGTGGGATGGTAACGATAGAGGAGACAGATGATAAGTAGTGGAATGGTAACGATAGAGGAGACAGATGATAAGTAGTGGAATGGTAACGATAGAGGAGATAGATGATAAGTAGTGGGATGGTAACGATAGAGGAGACAGATGATAAGTAGTGGGATGGTAACGATAGAGGAGACAGATAATAAGTAGTGGGATGGTAACGATAGAGGAGACAGATGATAAGTAGTGGGATGGTAACGATAGAGGAGAGAGATAATAAGTAGTGGGATGGTAACGTTAGAGGAGATAGATGATAAGTAGTGGGATGGTAACGATAGAGGAGACAGATGATAAGTAGTGGGATGGTACCGATAGAGGAGAGAGATAATAAGTAGTGGGATGGTAACGATAGAGGAGACAGATAATAAGTAGTGGAATGGTAACGATAGAGGAGATAGATGATAAGTAGTGGGATGGTAACGATAGAGGAGACAGATGATAAGTAGTGGGATGGTAACGATAGAGGAGACAGATGATAAGTAGTGGGATAGTAACGATAGAGGAGATGACATTGAGATCGTCACTTTAGTACATATACAAGTGCACGTACACCAGTACTTCACACCGGTACAATAACGTGTCACTAATTCACACGTAAAGCTAGTTGTCGATGAGCTATGTGAGCCACTCTTTGGTTGTGAATATGTTATTTATAGTGCAACTTGCAATGTAATGCCAAATGACTTGGTTGTCCCTTTTTAGGACACTGCAGTATATTTTACCTAATTTATTTCACATTCATATCTCTTCTCGCTCCAAACCCATCAACAGACAGTTAATATGGTTACCTATAGATGTAGTGGCGAACAATTAATGTGTCATATAACAAGTTACACGGCAGACAACAGCGGATAGCCCGTAGTGGCGGGTAGTGGTAGGGATGTTACCGGGGTTACCCGTCATCATCTCATCATAAAACCGCCGTGTACGTCGGGAGGGGCACTACACCCACTGTACAATGACAGACTAATGGCACAAATCACCGCGCCTATCTAGCGTCATGTTCAAGGGTCGCCTTCAGCTCTTATTTATCATAACAATGCAACCGTAAGTTTGAGTTGGTATTAAAAGACTCCGTAATTTTACAACTGTTATAGAAGTGTGAGAACTTTATATGTAATAGGAAGCGAGTTCAAATCGTGCATGTTGTAGCTAAATAATCCAATGGCAAAATTAACTATTATTGATTATCTCGTTATGTTGTGTAATTGGTTATATTTCATATCAATAAATGTTGAAATCAAACCATCCCTTGTGAATTTCGAAAACCATCCGAAAGTGATAAGAGAAGATAAAAAAAGATGGCGACGGATGTGTATTTCTGTACCAAACATCTATCCCTGGGGTAGTTATGGCCGTTAGAAAGAGATCGGACGAGATAGTCCGCCACTCTAGAGTGGGTTTCTGTGTTTGTTACATTTGCCGTTTATATAGTTCGAAATCATTTCTAACCAATTATATAGCATATCATAAAGATGTGAGCACAAAGAGATTCGATGTAATTTTAACTGAAGTATGTCTGATAAAAAATATAACATTAAACATATACATGTATATAATATTCATGTATTACAGCTCACGTTGCCCGGTCCTGACAGCGTTACAAAAGCTACACTCGTATAATTACCGTAAACCTACACAGGGATATATTGAGCGCAGTAATATAATAGGTTTTTAGCACAGTAATATTTAAGGTAACTTACGTTACATTTGGCACAGGTAATTGAAGTTATATAGGCGCAGTAATACTGCAGTAACTGAGGTAATTCGGCGCATTAATATTATACATGTGCATGTAGGTAACGGATATAGGGGCGTAGTAATACTATAGTAGCTGAGATTATATTCCGCGCAGTATTGGCGCAGTAATACTATAGTAACTGAGATTATATTCGGCGCAGTATTGGCGCAGTAATACTGCAGTAACTGAGATTATATTCGGCGCAGTATGGGCGCAGTAATACTACAGTAACTGAGATTATATTCGGCGCAGTATGGGCGCAGTAACACTACAGTAACTGAGATTATATTCGGCGCAGTATGGGCGCAGTAATACTACAGTAACTGAGATTATATTCGGCGCAGTATGGTCGCAGTAATACTACAGTAACTGAGATTATATTCGGCGCAGTATGGGCGCAGTAACACTACAGTAACTGAGGTAATTCGGCGCATTAATATTATACATGTACATGTAGGTAACGGATATAGGGGCGTAGTAATACTATAGTAGCTGAGACTATATTCGGCGCAGTATGGGCACAGTAATACAATAGTAACTGAGATTATATTCCGCGCAGTAGGGGCGCAGTAATACTATAGTAACTGAGATTATATTCCGCGCAGTATGGGCGCAGTAATACTATAGTAACTGAGATTATATTCCGCGCAGTAGGGGCGCAGTAATACTATAGTAACTGAGATTATATTCCGCGCAGTAGGGGTGCAGTAATACTATAGTATCTGAGATTATATTCCGCGCAGTAGGGGCGCAGTAATACTATAGTTACTGAGATTATGTTCCGCGCAGTATGGGCGTAATGATACTATAGTAACTGAGATTATATTCCGCGCAGTAGGGGCGCAGTAATACTATAGTTACTGAGATTATATTCCGCGCAGTATGGGCGCAGTAACACTATAGTAACTGAGATTATATTCGGCGCAGTATGGGCTTAATGATACTAGATCAACTTGCGGTATATTTACTAAGGCTACGTAGGCGCAGGTTCACATCAACCCAATCAGTTATCAAGTCGCTTCAATTGAAAGTTTTGACAGTATTCAACAATCAAAAATATCATTTGAAAGATTTGCATTTAATTGTTATAATAAACATAAGTTCCTCTTTAAGCGAAATGCAAATTAAATGTTCTGAAATTTATCAATATTTTGATAATAAATTTGGGTTGCTTAAGCATTTTGTGGTTCTTCACATTAAATTGGGCAGAAGAAAATATCTTTCACTACAAAAACAACATGCTTCGCGGACGTAACACGACAGTTTAAACGATTTCAGCGACTCGGACATACCACGACAGTTTAAACGATTTTACCTACTCGGACATACCACGACAATTTAAACGATTTCATCAGCATGAAGTTTCTGCCAAAACTAATGTTTTCTCATCCAGGAGACACTGCCATTGGTAAATATAGCCAATGTTACTAAAATATACAATCTAAGTCCGTGGTACTGGCAACAATTCATCTATAAATAAACAGGCCACGACCTTATAAACTTGGACCCAAAATAGCATAACAACGCCACACAACAATGACAGTACTTAGCCGTTCTCGTGACGTTATGAATCTGCAAACCTGCTGTAAATTCAACTTCAATTGCACATTAGTAAGAAAACGGATAATGAAGGTGTTTTGACGTTTTTCTCCAACAATTTAAAAAAACAATAGTTTACATATTTTATATCACTTTTGTGTAGACAAGACGCGACCAAATTGTATTTGTTGTTTGTTGTATTGTATACGAAAATGAGATCTAATGACTTTTACTCTGCTCAATAAGCCACTATTTTTAAACATCAATAAAGATGGTATCGCCGTGACTAGATTTAGATTTAATTTCACAATAAGAAATGACCCCAGGCATTGTAACAGTCTTGGCTGGTGTCACAAGTCTCTGTTGTCTAGAAAAGCCCACCGACAAGGCACCATCTTGTTGAAAGTTGTAATTATAATCGAGCAATGAAATATAAGTAGTTGTATTATTTATTATAAAATCTTAATAATCAAATCTTAATAATCGCAATAATTCGTCATTTTTTTGCAAGCAAAACTATCCACGTTTTACTTCCTAAAGTATTGCGTTTACCCAAACAAATGACTCTCTTGAATTTAACGTAACATACCTACTTCAAACTTATATAATCACCATAATTCTTCAGTTTTCATCTGCTTGAAATAATATTATGTTTATTAACATCATAATCGGTAGCACATGGTTCTTCCCCAATACCGGAAATGCCTTCAGCATTCCGACCTTACGCACAGATAGATATATAACTGCCAGCATAATGTAACAGGTGACGTTCAACAGACACAGGTACGCATGCCCCGCGGCCATGATCTTGTCACATGGTCACGTGACTGTCGGGTAAAAATATACATGAATGTATACAGTGGCTTAGGAAGCGCACCAAGTCGGCCTGTTTACACTAAGATAAGTAAAAACTTACACGCAGAGAGACGTACCTGACGAACTCCCTGGCCCGATATGTACAGCTTCGGTGTGCTGTAGTTACACACACGGTCTCTTTATTATTGCTATAGCATCGAAACATTGCTACTACTGTGCGGTTATATTTTTATTAAATATGTTATACCAGTTCACTTAAATTTATGCAAGTTGGGACTTTTTAAAACTATGTCAAGACAACCAATGATCTAACTCATGCACACACACACACTATTTCAAATCTACAAGTTCTTTAAAATCTATGTATAAAACAACTTTTCGCTATTTTCTAATCTCAGACGAGCCAATGCACGTGTGGTGAAGACTACTGAAATAAATAGGGCTAGTGTTGTAGATAGACATGTATTTTTTTCAATTCTTAATGAACACGTGCCTATGACATCCAGCTCGCTCAAGAACAAAACTTCTTAACAAACTTTGATGCATTTAATTAATCTGCATATATATTTTATTAAAAGCAGATCTGAATACAATTATATATACTAATTATACCTATGAACTGCTAACTTTCTATAGACAGAGTATTGTCACCGAGAGGTCGGTATAGACCGGATATCTTACCTCAATGAACGATATCTATAGGCAAGATATCTAAAGTCACTCTGAAGTTTCTTTTGACCAGATATCTTAACTCACCTACATGTCTCTATTGACCAGATATCTTAACTCACCTACATTGTACATGTCTCTATTGACCGGATATCTTAACTCACCTACATGTCTCTATTGACCAGATATCTTAACTCACCTACATGTCTCTATTGACCGGATATCTTAACTCACCTACATGTCTCTATTGACCAGATATCTTAACTCACCTACATGTCTCTATTGACCGGATATCTTAACTCACCTACATGTCTCTATTGACCGGATATCTTAAACTCACCGACATGTCTCTATTGACCGGATATCTTAACTCACCGACATGTCTCTATTGACCGGATATCTTAAACTCACCGACATGTCTCTATTGACCGGCTATCTTAACTCACCGACATGTCTTTATTGACCGGATATCTTAACTCACCGACATGTCTTTATTGACCGGATATCTTAACTCACCGACAGGTCTCTATTGACCGGATATTTGACCTCAATAACAAATCTCTATAGACAAAATATCTTAACATCATTGAGAGGCTCTATTGGCCGGATATCTTACCTCACCGACGGGGCCCTATGGACAAGATATCTAACGTCACTGAGAAGCTCTATTGGCCAGATATCTTACCTCACCGACATGTCTCTATATATCGGATATCTAACGTCACCTACATGTCTATATTGCCAGGGTATCTTACGTCACTGACTGAGTGGACTCTATTGGCCGTACATCTTACGTCAACGAGGCATATATTGACTAGATTTCTTACCTCACCGACAGGTCAACGAGGTATATATATATTAACCGGATATCTTACCTCATCGACATTTTGCTATTGACCGAATATCTTACGTCACTTAGATGCCTCCATCGACCGGACATCTTACGTCACTGAGATAACTCTTTTAACAAGATATATGCATTGAAAGGTCTCTATTGACGAATTATCTTACGTCACTGATATATCTCTATTGACCGGGTATCTAACATGTTCTTCACAGACAGGTTTCTATTGACCGAATATCTTACGTCACTAAGTGGCCTCTTTTGACCGGATATCTTACGTCACTTAGATGCCTCTGTTAACCGAACATTTTACGTCACTGAGAAGGTCTCTATGGACGAGTTATCTTACGTAACTGAGAGGTTTATATTGACCAGATATCATACGACACCGACAGTCCTTTATAGACCGGATATATTACGTCGCCGAGAAGTCTCTATAGGCAGGATATCTAATCTCACTGCTTACTCTTTGACCGGATATCTAACGTCACTGAGAGGTCTCTATTGACAAGATATCTAACGTCACCGATAAGTCTTTATAGACCGGATATCTAACGTCACTGATAAGTCTTTATAGACCGGATATCTAACGTCACTGGGAGGTCTGTAGTGACCCAATATCTATCATCACTGATAGGTCTCAATAGACAGGATATTTTGTCTCGCCGAAATGTCTCTATAGACAAGTTATCTTAAATCACCGACATGTCTCTATATACCGGATAATATGTCACTGAGAAGTTTCTATTGACCAGATATCGTACGTCACTGAGAGGTCTCTATTTACCGGATATCTTACGTCACTTAGAGCTCTCTATTGACCAGATATCTCACGTCACTGAGAGCCTCTATTCACGGGATATCTTACGTCACTGAGAGGTCTCTATTTACCGGATATCTTACGTCACTGAGAGACCTCTATTTACCGGATATCTTACGTCGCTTAGAGCTCTCTATTTACCAGATACCTCACGTCACTGAGATGTATCTATTTACCGGATATCTTACGTCACTTAGAGCTCTCTATTTACCGGATATCTTACGTCACTTAGAGGTCTCTATTTACCGGATATCTTACATCACTTAGAGCTCTCTATTTACCGGATATCTTACGTCACTTACAGCTCTCTATTAACCGGATATCTTACGTCAATTAGCGCTCTCTATTTACCGGATATCTTACGTCACTTAGAGGTCTCTATTTACCGGATATCTTACGTCACTTAGAGCTCTCTATTTACCGGATACCTTATGTCACTGAGAGGTCTCTATTTACCGGATATCTTACGTCACTTAGAGATCTTTATTTACCGGATATCTTACGTCACTTAGAGCTCTCTATATACCGGATATTTTACGTCACTTAGAGCTCTCTATTTACCGGATATCTTATGTCACTGAGAGGTCTCTATTTACCGGATATCTTACGTCACTTAGAGGTCTCTATTTACCGGATATCTTACGTCACTTAGAGCTCTCTATTTACCGGATATCTTACGTCACTTAGCGCTCTCTATTTACCGGATATTTTACGTCACTTAGCGCTCTCTATTTACCAGATATCTTACGTCAATTAGAGCTCTCTATTTACCGGATATCTTACGTCACTGAGAGGTCTCTATTTACCGGATATTTTACGTCACTTAGAGCTCTCTATTTACCGGATATTTTACGTCACTTAGAGCTCTCTATTTACCGGATATCTTATGTCACTGAGAGGTCTCTATTTACCGGATATCTTACGTCACTTAGAGCTCTCTATTTACCGGATATCTTAAGTCACTTAAAGCTCTCTATATACCGGATATCTTACGTCACTTAGAGCTCTCTATTTACCGGATATCTTACGTCACTTAGAGCTCTCTATTTACCGGATATTTTACGTCACTTAGAGCTCTCTATTTACCGGATATCTTACGTCACTTAGAGCTCTCTTTTTACCGGATATCTTACGTCACTTAGAGCTCTCTATTTACCGGATATCTTACGTCACTTAGCGCTCTCTATTTACCGGATATCTTACGTCACTTAGAGCTCTCTATTTACCGGATATCTTACGTCACTTAGAGCTCTCTTTTTACCGGATATCTTACGTCACTGAGAGGTCTCTATTTACCGGATATCTTACGTCACTGGGAGGTCCCTATTTACCGGATATCTTACATCACTGGGAGGTCCCTATTGACCAGATATCTCACGTCACTGAGAAGTCTCACATCACCAAGGGGTCTCTATGGACAAGATACCTGACATCATCGAGACATGATATAAAACTACATGTACTTTATCGGACCTTTAAAGACGGAATTGTTCTATAACGGCCGGTTTTCCGTATTTGACCTGTCGATTCATATAGACCGGTTTGTACAATGTACACCTGGCGATCCCTATAGACCGGTTTGTACAATGTACACCTGTCGATCCCTATAGACCTGTTTGTACAATGTACACCTGGCGATCCCTATAGACCGGTTTGTACAATGTACACCTGGCGATCCCTATAGACCGGTTTGTACAATGTACACATGTCGATCCCTATAGACCGGTTTGTACAATGTACACCTGTCGATCCCTATAGACCGGTTTGTACAATGTACATCTGGCGATCCCTATAGACCGGTTTGTACAATGTACACCTGTCGATCCCTATAGACCGGTTTGTACAATGTACACCTGGCGATCCCTATAGACCGGTTTGTACAATGTACAAGGATTTCAAATGGATGGATTAGCGTTATTAATACAGCGGCCCAGAAAGACAGATTTCATTTTAGCAAAATTTTATTTAAATACGTAGCGAAACTTCAATAAAAAATATTAAAGTTTTAGATTTACGACAATCTCAAAAGGATCCCTTTTTTTTGATACGTGAAGAAACCGCAGATGAGATAAAAATGTATTTAACATGCTACTTAACTTCGACTAACCGCAACGACCCGTGGATAAGTGGGTCAAACTAGAAAGTTAGCGAACCAGAGAATCAAAACAACAGCATGACAGCTGGAAAATAAATAGTATCAACGGAAATAAAATCGTTTTAAATTGAACAAATTAATAAGATAATGTCTTACCTGTTATAGGTGGAATCCATAGGCCGTAAAGGCTACTTTCCGTTTCGATAGGTTTAAAGTTAGCCACCATAGCACTGGTATTTACTATAGGGGCAGTGAGCGCTGTGTTGTCATACACCGTACTGGATCACATACGTAAAACCCACAAATGTAACCGAGATGTAAGCGGCCTTGTGATTGGCTACAGCCTCAGAATGGGTCATACAGTACATGCACCTTACTTGTTGGGTCACTATTCTTCCTACTGCAGTCGGTCTTACCTCGACCCTTTTACAGCGATCTTATGCTTGTCGTTTATGTTATGTGACGGATGACATGGACATAACTAAAACTAGGAACATAAAGCGGGGATAGTTATATACACAGGAGCTAAATTATAATTTTAAAAAAGCATTCGGCTATGAAATGAAAGCATTAGTGAAAAAGCTTAGAGAGTTTTACACTGAGCCTCGCACTGACTCACCGGTTCCTATCAACCATCTGCAATACAGAAGGCTCGCTACAGCGAGATGTATTTTGGCACTGAGATAAAAAAACAAATCGAAGTATTTGCCTAGAAGGAATGCTGGCAGTTTGTATAATTAGTCTTTGTACGCCGGGTATGTCTACAAGAGTCCTAGACCGGGGCTGCGTAGATATATGGGCGTATACACGGTACCGGTATTAATACTTGTGATGTTGTAGACACGCCAGGTTGTCAGTAGAAGTGTGATGATGTGTGGACGTCAGATTCCACTATCAGGCCGGAGTGTAATGGTGCGAGTGTGGGGGCCTAATTACACTTGATCGATGTTTTTTCACACGAGCAGACAGCGCGTGTGGTACTGTAACCAGGGGGTTCATGGGTTCGAACACCGCCCTGGCAGTATTTCTTGTTACCTCGATGGATTTGTTGGTATTACAGGCATACTAGCATTTATTGTTGTTTTATCGTTAAACCGCTCTAATTTTACATTGTTCTTAAAGAGGCAATTTGGTGAAGTTTGCTTCTTTTTTTGATATATCGTCAGATATTGTATAAAAGTGAAGTTCTGTTCTCCTTATTAACTACTCAAACCGATATTTTAACAAATGGTATGTTTTCCGTTTGTTTTATTAATTGATAATAACGAAATCCTTAATCTCGAACCCGATAAATAATATGTATAAGAGACCAATGTTTACAAACATCTATGAACATTTTGACCTTTATGAGCATGCACTTTCTTCACATCACCTCTATAGCTTAAATTCGTGACGAGTTCACTTTTATGTAACACTAATTAACGTATCATATCGGCGAACACACATGTCCAGGTAATGAAATTGACCCATTTGTGTGCAAGCTCTCAATAATATCCGTTTCTGGCTGATTTTAGATATAAAAAATAAATTTCTCTTTGGGTTCTAATAACCTTAACGCCTATCATAATTGTTTACAACGTATTTCGTAAATTCAACAACCATAGAAAGAAGTATTTGTGAAATCAAACGTACCATGTAACATTTGTTTACATGACACGCACTCTCTACACGTGTTCGCGCCAGGGGGCGCGCTTTTTCGTGCTAAATTTGACGTCGCTATATTTGACACGGGCTTCCCAAAATTAAATTGACCATACTGGACATTGGCTACATATTATCTATTATTATCAAGTACGGATTCTTTTGTCTGAATGTAATATGTATTTTTTTATTCTAGTTTAATTTAAAAAAAGAAGTTGGTTGACTAAATTGCAATTCGTATATTCCGCCCGTTACATAGATGGATTCCCAACATACCTTTTGGTTTGTTTTGCGTTTTACGTCTTATAAGCAGCTATGGGCGGATTGGTCGAGTGGTTACACTTCAACATCTTCCATGCAGGTGGCCGGGGTTCGATTCCCGAAGTCGTCATACGTATGGAATATTCAAGAAAAACGTTTTTATCCTGTCCACAAAACTCCAAAAACCCAGGTGAAGTAAAAATAATATGAGTAAATATACAATAGTTTAGCAGATGCCATTGGAAGCACTGTTCCATTACCAACAGAATACACTACATCCTCAGCGCGCGCACACATAAAGGGAGATACAATTGTATTAGCCAAGTGACATAGCACAGAGAGTTACCGCCTGTTAGGGCAACTCTTGCGAATTATCTAGAATTATATATGCTAGTTGTATTGATATTAGTAAAAATTATATATGTTCTGTAAAGCTCTTTTTAGTTGCTAAGTGAGCTAGATTGGACAATATTATCATATAAACGTTCCAGTTTTGGTGATAGGGAAAAGCCACAGTTACTTGATTGGGATATCATGTTAAACATGATTTATGTAAAATTGAATTTAATCAAATGAAAAACAGTTTGTGGAAATGTACAAGCCACGTGAGCATCACATATTTATATAGACATCCTGTAGATTCTATTAATATTCACCTCTATTCAGCAGAGCCTCTAACAGTATCACTAGCATACGCATATAGTGCCGAGAGGTCAACGGATATGTACAGCTTGTGATGAAATGATACCAAAGATGAGGTAAATTGTATTTTTAAGCGGGCGGAAGTTAGCAGCAGATTCGTTATTCTTTATTGCAGATTCAAATGACAAATCTGCTTCAGATTGGGGATTCGGTTCTATATGCTTAAATGGTGTTTTCCTTTTTTGACATTTTGTTGTTAGTATTCGAATAACGAATCCGCCGCCATCAGCGGATTTGGGATCGTACGATCGGGTAATTATTGACAGTATGTTACTACCAAAAGAAAAGCTCTGGTGCAGTAATATTGCCCGAGTACTGGTGCAGTAATATTGCCCGAGTACTGGTGCAGTAATATTGCCCGAGTACTGGTGCAGTAATATTGCCCGAGTACTGGTGCAGTAATATTGCCCGAGTACTGGTGCAGTAATATTGCCCGAGTACTGGTGCAGTAATATTGCCCGAGTACTGGTGCAGTAATATTGCCCGAGAACGTATTTGATTTGTGTGATCAATGCTTATATGGAACTGGCCTCTGCCATCTTGTAAATTGCAATATGTTTTATGTCTACCATGTTCTAGTATTCATGTTACCTATATATGCAGTATTGTATTTGGAAATAAAAAAAAAACTTGATACCAGAGAAAACCAAACAGCCTGCGACCAGTACCGCAGTACGTGAGCCTCGAACCCTAGAGGTGGAGGGATAGCAGTACCAGGATGTCAGACATCTGAACTACTTGGACATCTCGGTCACAATCTCGTTATATCGCCACCTTCTGTTCTCAGCGATTTTGGCGATATAACGAGTTTGGCGGTATATCGGGTTCTACATTATGCGACAACAAATATACTACATCATGTTACAGTGGGCTTTCTCCATGTGTAACGATGTATATTGTCAATATCGACTACTGTCAACACCCCTTACATGCAATACACGAGATTGAGGGAACACCCTGAAAACAAACTAGAATCAGGGAACACCTTTACAACTCACAGAATTCAGGGAACACTCTTACAACACACGAGATTCAGGGAACACCCTTACAACACACGAGAGTCAGGGAGCACCCTTACAACACACGAGATTGAGGGAACACCTTTACAACACACAGAATTCAGGGAACACCCTTACAACACACGAGATTGAGGCAACACCCTTTCAACACACAAGATTGAGGGAACATACTTACAACACACGAAATTGAGGGAACACGTTTACAACACAAACGATTGAGGGAACACCCTTAAAACACACGACATTCAGGGAACACCCTATCAACACACGAGAGTCAGGGAACACCTTTACAACACACGTGATTGAGGGAACACCCTTACAACACACGAGAGTCAGGGAACACCCTTACAACACACGAGATTGAGGGAACACCCTTACAACACACGAGATTGAGGAAGCACCTTTACAACACACGAGATTGAGGGAACATCCTTAAAACACACAAGAGTCAGGGAACACCTTTACAACACACGAGATTGAGGGAACACCCTTACAACACACGAGAGTCAGGGAACACCCTTACAACACACGAGATTGAGGGAACACCCTTACAACACATGAGAGTCAGGGAACACCCTTACAACACATGAGATTCAGGGGACACCCTTACAACACACGAGAGTCAGGGAACACCCTTACAACACACGAGATTCAGGGAACACCCTTCCAACACACGAGATTCAGGGAACACCTTTATAACACACGAGAGTCAGGGAACACCCTTACAACACACGAGAGTCAGGGAACACCCTTAAAACACACTAGAGTCAGGGAACACCCTTACAACACACGAGATTGAGGGAACACCCTTACAACACACGAGATAGAGGGAACAGCCTTACAACACACGAGATTGAGGGAACACCCTTACAACACACGAGATAGAGGGAACAGCCTTACAACACACGAGATTGAGGGAACACCCTTACAACACACGAGATTGAGGGAACACCCTTACAACACACGAGATTGAGGGAACATCCTTACAACACACGAGAGTCAGGGAACACCCTTACAACACACGAGAGTCAGGGAACACCCTTACAACACACGATAGTCAGGGAAACCCTTACAACACACGAGAGTCAGGGAACACCTTTACAACACATAGAATTCAGGAAACCCTGGTACCCTGTCTTCCATTGCGTTACACAATGTACATATACACAATGTTGACGTCACAAGCTGACGTTGATGGCTTGTCGACATGACGTAATGTGAAGAAATTGGAGAATCCCCATATCTCAACCGTAGGGCGAGACAGGGATTATTTCTCTTACCATCGACAGGGATATCAACAATTTTAACGGTGTGCAATCACATCCTAGTGCTAAGGCAAACTACACGTAGTCTTTGTACGATCTCAACAATTGTATGACGTCATAGCCACTATACAATGATGTCACGGCAACAATATAATGACGTCACAATTCAAACAAATCAAATCAACATTGTCTTGCATTGGAGTAACGTCAATATTAGATATATGAGAGGGTAAACAGATTTAGAGAAGAAAATAATAATTCATCCTCTTTGGATGTAGACAGGGTCTCTCAGACCTTGGAGTGATGGTTGAGATACCCCTGTTTCCCTCCAAGGATGTGGAAGATCATATTAAATTCACGCCGGTAAAAGTGTGTATACACTGTCAATGGTAAGTGTGTATACACTGTCAATGGTAAGTGTGTATACACTGTCAATGGTAAAAGTGTGTATACACTGTCAATGGTAAGTGTGTATACACTGTCAATGGTAAGACATATAGACAAAAGACAGCACAGTGTCAACATATATATCCCAGTCTAAACCCGTATATATCCCAGTCTAAACCCATATATATCCTAGTCTAAACCCATATATATCCCAGTCTAAACCCATATATATCCCAGTCTAAACCCATATATATCCCAGTCTAAACCCGTATATATCCCAGTCTAAACCCATATATATCCTAGTCTAAACCCATATATATCCTAGTCTAAACCCGTATATATCCCAGTCTAAACCCATATATATCCCAATCTAAACCCATATATATCCCAGTCTAAACCCGT
Source organism: Mimachlamys varia (assembly GCA_947623455.1). Classification (NCBI taxonomy): domain Eukaryota; kingdom Metazoa; phylum Mollusca; class Bivalvia; order Pectinida; family Pectinidae; genus Mimachlamys; species Mimachlamys varia. The sequence continues at coordinate 9,945,526 of OX392529.1, forward strand.
ATATATCCCAGTCTAAACCCGTATATATCCCAGTCTAAACCCATATATATCCCAGTCTAAACCCGCATATATCCCAGTCTAAACCCATATATATCCCAGTCTAAACCCGTATATATCCCAGTCTAAACCCATATTTATCCCAGTCTAAACCCATATATATCCCAGTCTAAACCCATATATATCCTAGTCTAAACCCATATATATCCCAGTCTAAACCCATATATATCCCAGTCTAAACCCATATATATCCCAGTCAAAACCCATATATATCCCAGTCTAAACCCGTATATATCCCAGTCTAAACCCATATATATCCCAGTCTAAACCCATATATATCCCAGTCTAAACCCATATATATCCTAGTCTAAACCCATATATATCCCAGTCTAAACCCATATATATCCCAGTCTAAACCCATATATATCCCAGTCAAAACCCGTATATATCCCAGTCTAAACCCATATATATCCCAGTCAAAACCCATATATATCCAAGTCTAAACCAATATATACACAACAATACCGCAACGTTAACGCACAGTGACAACTTCGGTACTCTAAGGAGAAATGACGAAAACCTAGTCAAAGAAAGAAAAGACATGATAAACCTATCCAACAGTCATCATGATACATGACTGTAATCCAGTACATAATGTTGGTTATCAACGACCGGTGAGTAAGCTATAAAATTATCATGTTATACCATAAAGTCGAGAACTGAAATATGCTGCAGGCGACAATATGCATCTGAGGTATGTACTGCGACGTGTGACAGGACGAGTACCTCATAAACAGACGGGGACAGACCTGGGCAATGAACCGAGGGCGGTATAAGTGTTATGTTTGGTAACTTTTGTCTATAACGGTTGACTCGGTGATTATATTGCTCCTTGTGTTGACGTTGTAGTATATTGTTCTGTGTGTTGACGTTGTGGTATATTGTTCCGTGTGTTGACGTTGTGGTATATTGTTCCGTGTGTTGACGTTGTGGTATATTGTTCCGTGTGTGACGTTGTGGTATATTGTTCCATGTGTTGACGTTGTGGTATATTGTTCCATGTGTGACGTTGTGGTATATTGTTCCGTGTGTTGACGTTGTGGTATATTGTTCCGTGTACTGACGTTGTGGTATATTGTTCCGTGTACTGACGTTGTGGTATATTGTTCCGTGTGTTGACGTTGTGGTATATTGTTCCGTGTGTGACGTTGTGGTATATTGTTCCATGTGTTGACGTTGTGGTATATTGTTCCGTGTGTTGACGTTGTGGTATATTGTTCTCTGTGTTGACGTTGTGGTATGTTGTTCCATGTCATGACGTGGTGGTATATTGTTCCGTGTGTTGACGTTGTGGTTTATTGTTCCGTGTGTTGAAGCTGTGGCATATTGTTCCGTGTGTTGACGTTGTGGTATATTGTTCCGTGTGTTGACGTTGTGGTATATTGTTCCGTGTGTTAACGTTGTGGTATATTGTTCTGTGTCATGACGTGGTGGTATATTGGTCCGTGTGTTGACGTTGTGGTATATTGGTCCGTGTGTTGACGTTGTGGTATATTGGTCCGTGTGTTGACGTTTTGGTATATTGTTCCGTGTGTGACGTTGTGGTATATTGTTCTATGTGTGACGTTGTGGTATATTGTTCCATGTGTGACGTGGTGGTATATTGTTCCTTGTGTTAACGTTGTGGTATATTGTTCTGTGTCATGACGTGGTGGTATATTGGTCCGTGTGTTGACGTTGTGGTATATTGGTCCGTGTGTTGACGTTGTGGTATATTGGTCCGTGTGTTGACGTTTTGGTATATTGTTCCGTGTGTGACGTTGTGGTATATTGTTCTATGTGTGACGTTGTGGTATATTGTTCCATGTGTGACGTGGTGGTATATTGTTCCGTGTGTTGACGTTGTGGTATATTGTTCCATGTGTGACGTTGTGGTATATTGTTCCATGTGTGACGTTGTGGTATATTGTTCCGTGTGTTGACGTTGTGGTATATTGTTCTGTGTCATGACGTGGTGGTATATTGTTCCATGTGTGACGTGGTGGTATATTGTTCCTTGTGTTAACGTTGTGGTATATTGTTCCATGTGTGACGTGGTGGTATATTGTTCCTTGTGTTAACGTTGTGGTATATTGTTCCATGTGTGACGTGGTGGTATATTGTTCCATGTGTGACGTGGTGGTATATTGTTCCGTGTGTTGACGTTGTGGTATATTGTTCTGTGTCATGACGTGGTGGTATATTGTTCCATGTGTGACGTGGTGGTATATTGTTCCATGTGTGACGTGGTGGTATATTGTTCCATGTGTGACGTGGTGGTATATTGTTCCGTGTGTTGACGTTGTGGTATATTGTTCTGTGTCATGACGTGGTGGTATATTGTTCCATGTGTGACGTGGTGGTATATTGTTCCATGTGTGACGTGGTGGTATATTGTTCCATGTGTGACGTTGTGGTATATTGTTCCATGTGTGACGTGGTGGTATATTGTTCCGTGTGTTGACGTTGTGGTATATTGTTCTGTGTCATGACGTGGTGGTATATTGTTCCATGTGTGACGTGGTGGTATATTGTTCCTTGTGTTAACGTTGTGGTATATTGTTCCATGTGTGACGTGGTGGTATATTGTTCCTTGTGTTAACGTTGTGGTATATTGTTCCATGTGTGACGTGGTGGTATATTGTTCCTTGTGTTGACGTTGTGGTATATTGTTCCATGTGTGACGTGGTGGTATATTGTTCCTTGTGTTAACGTTGTGGTATATTGTTCTGTGTCATGACGTGGTGGTATATTGGTCCGTGTGTTGACGTTTTGGTATATTGTTCCGTGTGTGACGTTGTGGTATATTGTTCTAAGTGTGACGTTGTGGTATATTGTTCCATGTGTGACGTGGTGGTATATTGTTCCGTGTGTTGACGTTGTGGTATATTGTTCCATGTGTGACGTTGTGGTATATTGTTCCATGTGTGACGTTGTGGTATATTGTTCCGTGTGTTGACGTTGTGGTATATTGTTCCATGTGTGACGTTGGGGTATATTGTTCCGTGTGTTGACTTTGTGGTATATTGTTCCGTGTGTTGACGTTGTGGTATATTGTTCCGTGTATTGACGTTGTGGTATATTGTACCGTGTATTGACGTTGTGGTATATTGTTCCGTGTGTTGACGTTGTGGTATATTGTTCCGTGTGTTGACGTTGTGGTATATTGTTCTCTGTGTTGACGTTGTGGTATGTTGTTCCGTGTCATGACGTGGTGGTATATTGTTCCGTGTGTTGACGTTGTGGTTTATTGTTCCGTGTGTTGAAGCTGTGGCATATTGTTCCGTGTGTTGACGTTGTGGTATATTGTTCCGTGTGTTGACGTTGTGGTATATTGTTCCTTGTGTTAACGTTGTGGTATATTGTTCTCTGTCATGACGTGGTGGTATATTGGTCCGTGTGTTGACGTTGTGGTATATTGTTCCGTGTATTGACGTTGTGGTATATTGTTCCTTGTGTTGACGTTGTGGTATATTGTTCCGTGTATTGACGTTGTGGTATATTGTTCCGTGTGTTGACGTTGTGGTATATTGTTCCGTGTATTGACGTTGTGGTATATTGTTCCGTGTGTTGACGTTGTGGTATATTGTTCCGTATGTTGACGTTGTGGTATATTGTTCCGTGTGTTGACTTTGTGGTATATTGTTCCGTGTGTTGACGTTGTGGTATATTGTTCCGTGTGTTGACGTTGTGGTATATTGTTCCGTGTGTTGACGTTGTGGTATATTGTTCCGTGTGTTGACGTTGTTGTATATTGATCCGTGTGTTGACGTTGTGGTATATTGTTCCGTGTGTTGACGTTGTGGTATATTGTTCCGTGTGTTGACGTTGTGGTATATTGTTCCGTGTGTTGACGTTGTGGTATATTGTTCCGTGTGTTGACGTTGTTGTATATTGTTCCGTGTGTTGACGTTGTGGTATATTGTTCCATGTGTTGACTTTGTGGTATATTGTTCCGTGTGTTGACGTTGTGGTATATTGTTCCATGTGTGACGTTGTGGTATATTGTTCCTTGTGTTGACGTTGTGGTATATTGTTCCTTGTGTTGACATTGTGGTATATTGTTCCATGTCTGACGTTGTGGTATATTTTTCCTTGTGTTGATGTTGTGGTATATTGTTCCGTGTGTTGACGTTGTGGTATATTGTTCCTGGTGTTGACGTTGTGGTATATTGTTCCATGTGTGACGTTGTGGTATATTGTTCCTTGTGTTGATGTTGTTGTTTATTGTTCCGTGTGTTGACGCTGTGGCATATTGTTCCGTGTGTTGACGTTGTGGTATATTTTTCCGTGTGTTGACTTTGTGGTATATTGGTCCGTGTATTGACGTTGTGGTATATTGTTCCATGTGTTGACGTTGTCGTACATTGTTCCTTGTGTTGACTTTGTGGTATATTGGTCCGTGTGTTGACGTTGTGGTATATTGTTCCGTGTGTTGACGTTGTGGTATATTGGTCCGTGTGTTGACGTTGTGGTACATTGTTCCGTGTGTTGACTTTGTAGTATATTGTTCCATGTGTGACATTGTGGTATATTGTTCCGTGTATTGACGTGGTGGTATATTGGTCCGTGTGTTGACGTTGTGGTACATTGTTCCGTGTGTTGACTTTGTGGTATATTGTTCCGTGTGTTGACGTTGTGGTATATTGTTCTGTGTGTTGACGTTGTGGTACATTGTTCCGTGTGTTGACGTTGTGGTACATTGTTCCGTGTGTTGACGTTGTGGTATATTGTTCCTTGTGTTGACTTTGTGGTATATTGGTCCGTGTGTTGACGTTGTGGTATATTGTTCCGTGTGTTGACGTTGTGGTATATTGGTCCGTGTGTTGACGTTGTGATACATTGTTCCGTGTGTTGACTTTGTGGTATATTGTTCCATGGGTGACTTTGTGGTATATTGTTCCGTGTATTGACGTGGTGGTATATTGGTCCGTGTGTTGACGTTGTGGTACATTGTTCCGTTTGTTGACTTTGTGGTATATTGTTCCGTGTGTTGACGTTGTGGTATATTGTTCCGTGTGTTGACGTTGTGGTATATTGTTCCATGTGTGACGTTGTGGTATATTGTTCCGTGTGTTGACGTTGTGGTATATTGTTCTGTGTGTTGACGTTGTGGTATATTTTTTTCGTCTGTTGACGTAGAGGTATATTGTTTCGTGTATTGACGCTGTGACATATTTCCAAGTTTATAACTTGTTTGTCTTATATTTATATATATGAATTATGAATTAAGTTTTATTGTATTTTCCGTTTGTTAGTATTATACGTCCAGGTAGTCTGTATGGAGGACTTGGGATTTTTCGGTATTTTAAAAACTCATCAATCGAATCGGGTGTCGGACATTTTGGCGTGCGCGTAAAAAACAATATAACAACACCACTGACAGACACCTCTGTATTCGTATTCTTAAATAAAAAAAAAGTCCTTTCTGTCCTGTATCGCGTGGTGCGTTCTAGGACTGGCGATTCTCTCCCGTTCTCGGCCCAGAGTGTACATAGACGTGTTTTGACTAAGACGACGTTTTATGTATACATTCTGTCTCGTCTGTCTGATGTCGGGCGGGCGTTGATGGATGTGGTGGCAATAACATCATTGATATACGTTTGCATGTCATCCCCATCGTTATTATGTTGTGAAGACTGAGATCACTCGTTTATCACCGACTAACAACCTAAACGTCTAGACGATTGGGATGTTCAGAATATAAGACCCGAAACAAAAACGCTTGACACGTAGGTGAAAATAGGTTCCCAACGCGTATAGGACATTTATACAAAAATTTTACAGGTGTATTACGAGTAACATATACACAGGTTAGTTTCATTTTCATGGAAACCAGTAGACTATGCAGGCCAGTAATTATAACTATTTGATTGGGAAATACGTGTTATCGTCTTGAAATCCAAGTAAGACCGAGCGATCGGTAGAAAGTATTAAGAGATCAGGATCGTCAAGAAAACTTATGTAGGTGGTGTTAATATAACATGACCAGGATTTCTCACTCCCCACCATTTTTGATTCGGTGCTTCAAAGAACCAACAATGCGGAGTGATTTGAGTCGATATAACGGAACCTCTGTCAAACAAACAACTTACAGGAATAAAATCAACAGTAAAATTAGTCTAACAAACACAAGTAATAAATGGAATACGTTGAAATAGGCTGTAATGCGACTCCCGGAGTCCTGTTTGGACGACAGTGTCTTTTAAGATAAAGCAAAATATGACCTCTCAAAACTGCAATCAATAAGATGAAAGGTATTAGATTTAAGAATACATCACGCGTTGCAGAAACCGGAAGTGCTTTTAAAATGTGTTCTTTCTTGCTGTCTTTCCAGCATTGTTAGAGATTCATCTGTACAACTTGGCCTCTGGGAGAAAACAAGTACCTCTGATACCGGAAACCCTTCATATAATTCATGACTCTGTCTTAAGAATTGGCGCCTGAATCTTTAAAGCAATCGGTTATTGTCGTCACTGCGCGTGAATGCAATCTGGCGGGACGGTTGTTTAGACAGACGTCGATTACACGCCGAACACAAGACTAACACTATCACAACGTTTTGTTCAGTGTAACCGAGATTATTTAAAAAGTGACGGATACATTACTGAAAATGGAAGTCAAATATATATGCAAAGCGTTTTTATGGAGATAGGACTGGTGGATCTCAAGCAATTTGAAGGAAAAAACGTTCCAGATCTTCGTGTATAAGCTCACAATACTTGAAATAGTTTACATTGGTTTATTAACACTATCGCGGGCAGCTCTGTGGTAACGACGGTGACATAACAGCTTCATAACCTGTCATGTAGCTTACGTAGCCTTATTTATCATCTTATAAACACTTGGTCGAGACGGACAAGACATCCCCTTGGTAAGAAAGCCAGATACACATGTCTGATCCCAAAAACAGGCCGATCCGATCATACACTCTGACAGACCAATACAAACAGGCCGATCCGATCATACATTCTGACAGACCAATACAAAAAGGCCTATCAGATCATACACTGTGACTGACCAAAACAAACAGGCCTATCATATCATACAATCTGACAGACCAATACAAACAGGCCTATCAGATCATACACTCTGACAGACCAATACAAACAGGCCTATCAGACCATACACTGTGACTGACCAAAACAAACAGGCCTATCATATCATACAATCTGACAGACCAATACAAACAGGCCTATCAGATCATACACTCTGACAGACCAATACAAATAGGCCTATCAGACCTTACACTCTGACAGACCAATACAAACAGGCCTATCAGACCTTACACTCTGACCGACTAATACAAACAGGCCTATCAGACCATACACTCTGACAGACCAATACAAACAGGCCTATCAGACGATACACTCTGAATGACCAATACAAACAGGCCTATCATATCATACAATCTGACAGACCAATAAAAACAGGCCTATCAGATCATACACTCTGACAGACCAATACAAACAGGCCTATCAGACCATACACTGTGACTGACCAACACAAACAGGCCAATCAGATCATACACTGTGACTGACCTATACAAACAGGCCTATCAGACCATACACTGTGACTGACCTATACAAACAGGCCTATCAGACCATACACTATGACAGACCAATACAAACAGGCCTATCAGATCATACACTCTTGACAGACCAATACAAACAGGCCTTTCAGACCATACACTCTGACAGACCAATACAAACAGGCCTATCAGACCATACACTCTGACAGACCAATACAAACAGGCCTATCAGACCATACACTCTGACAGACCAATACAAACAGGCCTATCAGACCATACACTCTGACAGACCAATACAAACAGGCCTATCATATCATACACTATGACAGACCAATACAAACAGGCCTATCAGACCATACACTCTGACAGACCAATACAAACAGGCCTATCAGACCATACACTATGACAGACCAATACAAACAGGCCTATCAGACCATACACTCTGACAGACTAACACAAACAGGCCTATCAAACCATACACTCTGAATACAAACAGGCCTATCAGACCATACACTCTGACAGACCAATACAAACAGGCCTATCAGACCATACACTCTGACAGACCAATACAAACAGGCCTATCAGACCATACACTCTGACAGACCAATACAAACAGGCCTATCAGACGATACACTCTGAATGACCAATACAAACAGGCCTATCATATCATACAATCTGACAGACCAATAAAAACAGGCCTATCAGATCATACACTCTGACAGACCAATACAAACAGGCCTATCAGACCATACACTGTGAATGACCAACACAAACAGGCCAATCAGATCATACACTGTGACTGACCTATACAAACAGGCCTATCAGACCATACACTGTGACTGACCTATACAAACAGGCCTATCAGACCATACACTATGACAGACCAATACAAACAGGCCTATCAGATCATACACTCTTGACAGACCAATACAAACAGGCCTTTCAGACCATACACTCTGACAGACCAATACAAACAGGCCTATCAGACCATACACTCTGACAGACCAATACAAACAGGCCTATCAGACCATACACTCTGACAGACCAATACAAACAGGCCAATCAGACCATACACTCTGACAGACCAATACAAACAGGCCTATCAGACCATACACTCTGACAGACCAATACAAACAGGCCTATCAGACGATACACTCTGAATGACCAATACAAACAGGCCTATCAGATCATACACTCTGACAGACCAATACAAACAGGCCTATCAGACCATACACTCTGAATGACCAATACAAACAGGCCTATCAGACCATACACTATGACAGACCAATACAAACAGGCCTATCAGACCATACACTCTGAATGACCAATACAAACAGGCCTATCAGATCATACACTCTGACAGACCAATACAAACAGGCCTATCAGACGATACACTCTGAATGACCAATACAAACAGGCCTATCAGATCATACACTCTGACAGACCAATACAAACAGGCCTATCAGACCATACACTCTGACAGACCAATACAAACAGGCCTATCAGACCATACACTCTGACAGACCAATACAAACAGGCCTATCAGACCATACACTATGACAGACCAATACAAACAGGCCTATCATATCATACACTATGACAGACCAATACAAACAGGCCTATCAGACCATACACTCTGACAGACCAATACAAACAGGCCTATCAGACCATACACTATGACAGACCAATACAAACAGGCCTATCAGACCATACACTCTGACAGACTAACACAAACAGGCCTATCAAACCATACACTCTGAATACAAACAGGCCTATCAGACCATACACTCTGACAGACCAATACAAACAGGCCTATCAGACCATACACTCTGACAGACCAATACAAACAGGCCTATCAGACCATACACTCTGACAGACCAATACAAACAGGCCTATCAGACGATACACTCTGAATGACCAATACAAACAGGCCTATCATATCATACAATCTGACAGACCAATAAAAACAGGCCTATCAGATCATACACTCTGACAGACCAATACAAACAGGCCTATCAGACCATACACTGTGAATGACCAACACAAACAGGCCAATCAGATCATACACTGTGACTGACCTATACAAACAGGCCTATCAGACCATACACTGTGACTGACCTATACAAACAGGCCTATCAGACCATACACTATGACAGACCAATACAAACAGGCCTATCAGATCATACACTCTTGACAGACCAATACAAACAGGCCTTTCAGACCATACACTCTGACAGACCAATACAAACAGGCCTATCAGACCATACACTCTGACAGACCAATACAAACAGGCCTATCAGACCATACACTCTGACAGACCAATACAAACAGGCCAATCAGACCATACACTCTGACAGACCAATACAAACAGGCCTATCAGACCATACACTCTGACAGACCAATACAAACAGGCCTATCAGACGATACACTCTGAATGACCAATACAAACAGGCCTATCAGATCATACACTCTGACAGACCAATACAAACAGGCCTATCAGACCATACACTCTGAATGACCAATACAAACAGGCCTATCAGACCATACACTATGACAGACCAATACAAACAGGCCTATCAGACCATACACTCTGAATGACCAATACAAACAGGCCTATCAGATCATACACTCTGACAGACCAATACAAACAGGCCTATCAGACGATACACTCTGAATGACCAATACAAACAGGCCTATCAGATCATACACTCTGACAGACCAATACAAACAGGCCTATCAGACGATACACTCTGAATGACCAATACAAACAGGCCTATCAGACCATACACTATGACAGACCAATACAAACAGGCCTATCAGACCATACACTATGACAGACCAATACAAACAGGCCTATCAGACCATACACTCTGACAGACCAATACAAACAGGCCTATCAGACGATACACTCTGAATGACCAATACAAATAGGCCTATCAGATCATACACTCTGACAGACCAATACAAACAGGCCTATCAGACGATACACTCTGAATGACCAATACAAACAGGCCTATCAGATCATACACTCTGACAGACCAATACAAACAGGCCTATCAGACCATACACTCTGACAGACCAATACAAACAGGCCTATCAGACCATACACTCTGACAGACCAATACAAACAGGCCTATCAGACCATACACTATGACAGACCAATACAAACAGGCCTATCAGACCATACACTCTGACAGACCAATACAAACAGGCCTATCAGACCATACACTATGACAGACCAATACAAACAGGCCTATCAGACGATACACTCTGAATGACCAATACAAACAGGCCTATCATATCATACAATCTGACAGACCAATAAAAACAGGCCTATCAGATCATACACTCTGACAGACCAATACAAACAGGCCTATCAGACCATACACTGTGACTGACCAACACAAACAGGCCAATCAGATCATACACTGTGACTGACCTATACAAACAGGCCTATCAGACCATACACTGTGACTGACCTATACAAACAGGCCTATCAGACCATACACTATGACAGACCAATACAAACAGGCCTATCAGATCATACACTCTTGACAGACCAATACAAACAGGCCTTTCAGACCATACACTCTGACAGACCAATACAAACAGGCCTATCAGACCATACACTCTGACAGACCAATACAAACAGGCCTATCAGACCATACACTCTGACAGACCAATACAAACAGGCCTATCAGACCATACACTCTGACAGACCAATACAAACAGGCCAATCAGACCATACACTCTGACAGACCAATACAAACAGGCCTATCAGACCATACACTCTGACAGACCAATACAAACAGGCCTATCAGACCATACACTATGACAGACCAATACAAACAGGCCTATCAGACCATACACTCTGACAGACCAATACAAACAGGCCTATCAGACCATACACTATGACAGACCAATACAAACAGGCCTATCAGACCATACACTCTGACAGACTAACACAAACAGGCCTATCAAACCATACACTCTGAATACAAACAGGCCTATCAGACCATACACTCTGACAGACCAATACAAACAGGCCTATCAGACCATACACTCTGACAGACCAATACAAACAGGCCTATCAGACCATACACTCTGACAGACCAATACAAACAGGCCTATCAGACCATACACTCTGACAGACTAACACAAACAGGCCTATCAAACCATACACTCTGAATACAAACAGGCCTATCAGACCATACACTCTGACAGACCAATACAAACAGGGCTATCAGACCATACACTCTGACAGACCAATACAAACAGGCCTATCAGACCATACACTATGACAGACCAATACAAACAGGGCTATCAGACCATACACTCTGACAGACCAATACAAACAGGGCTATCAGACCTTACACTCTGACAGACCAATACAAACAGGGCTATCAGACCATACACTCTGACAGACCGATACAAATAGGCCTATCGGATCATACACTCTGATAGACCAATACAAACTTTGTGATACATTGGCGTGTTAAAACCAGAAACAAACATGATGAGGGCTTATTACGTTATATGTAACGATTGTACACGTATTACACACAGCTGCAGCTGACATACAAATACACAGCTGTGAACCTGTCCTCCCTTAACTAAATTACCTCGCTTTACTGTGAACCTGTCCTCCCTCAACTAAATTACCTCCCTTTACTGTGAACCTGTCCTCCCTCAACTAAATTACCTCCCTTTACTGTGAACCTGTCCTCCCTCAACTAAATTACCTCCCTTTACTGTGAACCTGTCCCCCCTCAACTAAATTACCTCCCTTTACTGTGAACCTGTCCTCCCTCAACTAAATTACCTCCCTTTACTGTGAACCTGTCCTCCCTCAACTAAATTACCTCCCTTTACTGTGAACCTGTCCTCCCTCAACTAAATTACCTCCCTTTACTGTGAACCTGTCCTCCCTCAACTAAATTACCTCCCTTCACTGTGAACCTGTCCTCCCTCAACTAAATTACCTCCCTTTACTGTGAACCTGTCCTCCCTCAACTAAATTACCTCCCTTTACTGTGAACCTGTCCTCCCTCAACTAAATTACCTCCCTTTACTTGCAGATTTTTTATGTCAAGTAAAAGTCTATGTATAAAAGTCTATGTATAAAAGTCTATGCATAAAAGTCTATGTATAAAAGTCTATGTATAAAAGTCTATGTATAAAAGTCGAATCGAATATATGTAAACATGGCGATTTTGTAATGAGGATCAATCTGCTACCACTAACGGTAACTAAGCTGAAGTCACGTGGACTTAAGGTCAGGACAGTGTAAGGGGTAATGCACGAAGTGTGACGTACAGGCCACATTGTCAGTCTTACCGGTCGGTCACAAGGTCTGACATAAGTAAAATAAATATAAAACATTAAGTATAGTGCCGTGAAGTTTCCCTTTCTGGAAAGTAACATCTCAGCTTTTCCAACCTATGGTGCTTACATGTCCAGATGTTCCGTTATTCTAGGGCTTGCTCTGAATATTGCGATTTTCGTGTTAGATGACAGCTGCTGACGAAGACGCTTACGGTTCAGGGATTCGAGAGATGCAGGTTGGTGAAGACTATCAGCAAGTTTAATGGTTACACCGAGAAAAATATTCTATATCCTTGTATGTTCATTAATAAGCGCGCACTGACCACTGGACGATAAGTTGGAAATAGATATAACCTTTGACATTACTGAAAACCGGTTTACAAAGCATGATAAATATACATACAGTTCCATCACAAAATGCCGGACCGGATCTCAATTACGTAAAAATAAAACAGTAAAAAAAATATATGTTAATTTCAAATACATTGAACTTGCATCCTACTACAGTTGCGGTGGAGAATGCTGACTCAGTTCTTACTTTGAGACATTTACATGGCGGGTGTCGTCGATGAATACCCTTACTCTCACGGAACGCTTGGTCTTATGTCTTGTATTTTTCAAGGGTATCAGTGTAAATGTTTCCTTTGCTCATACTTTGTGCCTACATTTTTGTAAATTTTGAGTTCGGATAACGGTTTTGTTGACGCTTCGGTATTCTTTCTTCTTCTATTAAGACACGGTCCTTGTTTTCTCGAGCCTTACCTACTGTACTCCGCTACCTCAGTGTGGAGGTAAAGAGTAGGCTCATTCACGCATTGTCTACATGGGAACCATTGATGGAACCATAGAATCCGCGGCTTTAATCTACACTATAGCTCGATGATTTCTTGTTTGCCGTTGTCATTTGATTGAAATATATTTTAAGTGTTTGTTTCAAAAGACAATCAATCAAACAAAGCATCGACTTCAAAATACGTCGTCATCTGCAGAGTTAAGATTTGACGATGTTCTGAGTTTTATAGTCGTGTATATGTTTACTTGCTTCGGGCTCTGCTACGGAGACACTTCCGGGTTCGACTATTTGGGTAAGTGAAAAACTCAATCCGTGTGTAGGAATAGTATTCAACGGAGAAAAAAAACATACCTGGTATATATCATGAAATTAAAAAGGTATTAAAAACCAAACGACAATAAGATAAAAATGTATTACATTATTGGTAAAGAACGCAATGTAATAAACTACCCCGTGGCTAGCAACTTAAGAATCATATAGTTATCCATTCAGAAATGTCCAATGTACCCGGTTTTATATATGTCCTACCCTATGTCCTAAGCTTCATCCAACTTCCCAACTTCCCAACCCCATTCCCACAAACTCTCTATCCGATAGATGTATGTTATGTATATGATGTACAATATTTTACAATGACTAGCATACACTAGTTAGGACAACCATGTTATAGTGAAGTGATCCTGATTGTAAGGACAACCATGTTATAGTGAAGTGATCCTGATTGTAAGGACAACCATGTTATAGTGAAGTGATCCTGATTGTAAGGACAACCATGTTATAGTGAAGTGATCCTGATTGTAAGGACAACCATGTTATAGTGAAGTGATCCTGATTGTAAGGACAACCATGTTATAGTGCATGTTTCTGTTTACATAATACTGTTATTTACAAAATGTACCCAAAAGTACTGTAATTACAAACGTATATCTCAATATTCATCGGTTTTAAATGAAGATTAAATTATTTCAAATAGGCAAATTAGTAAAACTGTGCATATGCCTTCCAAATATTGCTTTTCTAAATTTCCTATATATAATTATATTCAGCTAAATGTTGTATCCATGGCTGGTTCCTATAACCTGTGGGTGGATGACATGCGGCTAATTGTGCTGTCATGTAGTGTATTCCATTTATTGGAGCGTACACAGTTGGAACAGGTCTGTTAAATGTAACAGAGCGTGCCGAATTCCGTTCCTGTTGGTGAAAATCTAATGATCGAAAAAGACAAGAGAAGACATTTCCGGGAATAACCATAACAGTTCAGAAGCAAACTTTGCAAAACAATGCAAGTTATCGCTTTTATTTACAAGTTTTACACAACGATGCGACTTGGAGTCGGTAGTGATATATTTTAGCGATGAAATGCAGTTTAAACCTCGAGTTAGAACCACGGGTGGGATATCGTTCACGAATTCCACATTGTAGATAAGCCTTGTTTAGATTCCATTGCACAAATTCTGTTATTATGAGTAAATAAGTGCAATGTACAGGGATAAATAATTACTGTTCATGTATGATTCCTAACGTAGGTGCCGACTGGTATGTGTCAGTTCTTTCGTTTAGATTATTAAATATTTACACTTAGTATAGTATCTATTAATACGATTAATTTAGCAGTTATATAGTTTGTAATAGTGTAATGTTCTATTACAGTAGTGGAGAGGCGCGCCTGGTTAACATGTGTAGAGGAGATAGAAACAATCTCAACCAGACATGCCTGTCTGGCTTTTTCTTACTATCAATCAACATTATTCAGCTATAATTTTACTTTTATAGATATTTTTTTAACATTTCAAGTTCTAAATCACCGTGCCAATACTTTGTCTCTGCTTAATTAATTCTTAGAGTTTGAATATCCCGTGTCGTATTGTTTTTCCATCAATGTGTCATACAAATGTAAATACATCTGAAATTTACCAGCTATATAATACGTAGGAGCTCGATATATCAGGAACATAATGAGTTACTATATTTTCCTGTTTCCCAAGAGTTACCGTTCGTCTGAACAGCAGCCCGGAGTAGCCGACTCCCTGGAATAGACTGTTGTCTTAGGTACTGAAGTGTCTGTAATTATCTATATAGTAAAGACGAATAACTGCCACGGACAGGATGTAAACAAAGTTTCCTCTAACCGGGATTGTTGGCTGTCTTACCCTGAGGTTCGTTTTTGAAGTGCCCTGTGACCATATAGAAAGAAATCGACGGTTTAGCTATAACAATACGACACTTTTTATTTACTTAATTAATAATGACACAATGACATAATAAAATGTACAAATGATGATGCGTCCCTGAGGAGTCTATATATATATATATATATAAGTTCTCGTCGCGGTTACATATAGGTAATACCCACAGCCGACATTGATTGATAGGTCTACACTTATATATATATATATGTTAGGTCTACACTTGTTTATATATGTCCAAGGCACGATCTACACAAGACAACATGCTTAGCGTCCCACCACAACCTTGAAATCATCTATAACACTATCATGTAAATAGAAGCTATACGATGGGAAAGGGAGCTTTTAACGAACACATGACGAAGAGTTGCTATGTCAACAAATCTTAGAACGAAATGGAGGCATACTACCTAAATAGCTGTGATCCACAGAGTGAACATATATAATCAAAGAAATCATATTACATGTGTATGATAGAAGATAACAGTTCTGAAACAGAACATGTCCTGTTTGATTTCTTCATGCATTGAGATCTGTAAATTACAGACTCGTTGACCTATACAGCTTGACATGTAGATATGTTTATAAATCCTCCCGGCCAAAGCAGTAGTTCACTCACCAATAAAGCCATGTCTAGACCAAAGTAGTAGTTCACCAATTAAGCCATGTCTAGGCCAAAGCAGTAGCTCACCAATTAAGCCATGTCTAGGCCAAAGCAGTAGCTCACCAATAAAGCTAAGTCTAGGCCAAAGCAGTAGTTCACCAATAAAGCCATGTCTAGACCAAAGCAGTAGTTCACCAATAAAGCCATGTCTAGACCAAAGTAGTAGTTCACCAATAAAGCTAAGTCTAGGCCAAAGCAGTAGCTCACCAATAAAGCCATGTCTAGACCAAAGTAGTAGTTCACCAATAAAGCCATGTCTAGACCAAAGCAGTAGCTCACCAATAAAGCTAAGTCTAGGCCAAAGCAGTAGCTCACCAATAAAGCTAAGTCTAGGCCAAAGCAGTAGTTCACCAATAAAGCTAAGTCTAGGCCAAAACAGTAGCTCACCAATTAAGCCATGTCTAGACCAAAGTAGTAGTTCACCAATAAAGCCATGTCTAGGCCAAAGCAGTAGTTCACCAAAAAAGCCATGTCTAGGCCAAAGCAGTAGCTCACCAATGAATCCAGGTTTAGGCCAAATCAGTAGCTCACTAATAAAGCCATGTCTAGGCCAAAGCAGTAGTTCACCAAAAAAGCCATGTCTAGGCCAAAGCAGTAGCTCATCAATGAATCCAGGTTTAGGCCAAAGCATTAGCTCACCAATAAAGCTATGTCTAGGCAAAAGCAGTAGTTCATTCAACAATAAAGCTATGTCTAGGCAAAAGCAGTAGTTCATTCAACAATAAAGCTATGTCTAGACCAAAGCAGTAGCTTACCAATACAGCCATGTCTAGGCAAAAGCAATAGTTCATTCAACAATAAAGCTATGTCTAGGCAAAAGCAGTAATTCATTCAACAATAAAGCCAGGTCTAGGCCAAAGCGGTAGTTTACGAATGCAGCCACGTGTAGCCCAAAGTAGAAGTTCACCAATAAAGCCATGTCTAGACCAAAGCAGTAGTTTACCAATAAGCCATGTCTAGGCCAAAGCAGTAGTTTACCAATAAAGCCATGTCTAGGCCAAAACAGTAGTT
The DNA here is from genome assembly GCA_947623455.1 of Mimachlamys varia. Lineage (NCBI taxonomy): Eukaryota > Metazoa > Mollusca > Bivalvia > Pectinida > Pectinidae > Mimachlamys > Mimachlamys varia. Next base: position 9,963,075 of record OX392529.1, read on the forward strand.
TACCGAAAACGCCATATCTAGGCCAAAGCAGTAGCTCACTAATAAAGCCAAGTCTAGGCCAAAGTTGTAGCTTACCAAAAAAGCCATGTCTAGGCCAAAGCAGTAGTTTACCGAAAACGCCATATCTAGGCCAAAGCAGTAGCTCACTAATAAAGCTTTTTCTAGGCCAAAGTAGTAGCTCACCAATAAAGCCATGTCCAGGTCAAAGTAGTAGCTCACCAATAAAGCCAAGTCTAGGCCAAAGTTGTAGCTTACCAAAAAAGCCATGTGTAGGCCAAAGCAGTAGCTCACTAATAAAGCTTTGTCTAGGCCAAAGTAGTAGTTCACCAATAAAGCCATGTCTAGACCAAAGCAGTACCTCACCAATTAAGCCAGGTCTAGGCCAAAGTAGTATCTCTCCAATAAAGCCATGTCTAGGCCAAGGTAGTAGCTCACCAATAAAGCCATGTCTAGGCCAAAGTAGTAGCTCACCAATAAAGCCATGTCTAGGCCAAAGTAGTAGCTTATCAATAAAGCCAGGTCTAGACCAAAGCAGTACCTCACCAATTAAGCCAGGTCTAGGCCAAAGCAGTACCTCACCAATTAAGCCAGGTCTAGGCCAAAGCAGTAGCTCACGAATAAAGCCATGTCTAGACCAAAGTAGTAGCTCACCAATAAAGCTATGTCTAGGCCAAAGCAGTAGTTCACTCACCAATAAAGCCATGGGTAGGCCAAAGAAGTAGCTCACCAATAAAGCCATGTCTAGGCCAAAGCAGTAGCTCACCAATTAAGCCATGTCTAGACCAAAGTAGCAGCTCATCAATAACGCCAGGTCTAGGCCAAAGTAGTAGCTCACCAATTAAGCCATGTCTAGACCAAAGTAGTAGCTCACCAATAAAGCCATGTCTAGGCCAAATCAGTAGCTCATCAATGAATCCAGGTTTAGGCCAAATCAGTAGCTCACCAAAAAAGCCATGTCTAGGCCAAAGTAGTAGCTCACCAATAAAGCCATGTCTAGGCCAAAGCAGTAGCTCACCAATTAAGCCATGTCTAGGCCAAAGCAGTAGCTCACCAATTAAGCCATGTCTAGACCAAAGTAGCAGCTCATCAATAAAGACAGGTCTAGGCCAAAGTAGTAGCTTACAGATAAAGCCATGTCTAGACCAAATCAGTAGCTAACCAATAAAGCCATGTCTAGACCAAATCAGCAGCTCACCAATAAAGCCAGGTCTAGGCCAAATCAGTCGCTCATCAATGAATCCAGGTTTAGGCCAAAGCAGTAGCTCACTAATAAAGCCATGTCTAGGCCAAATCAGTAGCTCATCAATGAATCCAGGTTTAGGCCAAAGTAGTAGCTCATCAATGAAGCCAGGTTTATGCCAAAGCAGTAGTTCACCAATAAAGACATGTCTAGGCCAAAGCAGTAGCTCACCAATAAAGCCATGTCTAGACCAAAGCAGTAGTTCACCAATAAAGCCATGTCTAGGCCAAAGCAGTAGTTCACCAATAAAGCCATGTCTAGGCCAAAGTAGTTGTTCACCAATAAAGCTTTGTCTAGGCCAAAGCAGTAGTTCACCAATAAAGCCATGTCTAGACCAAAGTAGTAGTTCACCAATAAAGCCATGTCTAGGCCAAAGCAGTAGCTCATCAATGAAGCCAGGTTTAGGCCAAAGCAGTAGTTCACCAATAAAGCCATGTCTAGGCCAAAGCAGTAGTTCACCAATAAAGCCATGTCTAGACCAAAGTAGTAGTTCACCAATAAAGCCATGTCTAGGCCAAAGCAGTAGCTCATCAATGAATCCAGGTTTAGGCCAAAGCAGTAGTTCACCAATTAAGCCATGTCTAGACCAAAGCAGTAGCTCTCCAATAAAGCCATGTCTAGACCAAAGCAGTAGTTCACCAATAAAGCCATGTCTAGGCCAAAGTAGTTGTTCACCAATAAAGCTTTGTCTAGGCCAAAGTAGTAGCTTACCAATAAAGACATGTCTAGACCAAAGCAGTAGCTCTCCAATAAAGCCATGTCTAGACCAAAGTAGTTGTTCACCAATAAAGCTTTGTCTAGGCCAAAGTAGTAGCTTACCAATAAAGACATGTCTAGACCAAAGCAGTAGCTCTCCAATAAAGCCATGTCTAGGCCAAAGTAGTAGTTCACCAATAAAGCCATGTCTAGGCCAAAGTAGTAGCTTACCAATAAAGCCATGTCTAGGCCAAAGCAGTAGCGCACCAATAAAGCTTTGTCTGTATATAGACAGCAGGCCAAAGTAGTAGCTCACTAATAAAGCTTTGCTGTCTATTGCTATCAGACCAATGACATAATGGCCCTTTTAACGGTCATTTGACATTCGAATAATTCACTAAGAACATAATTGATTGCCAATACCAAGATATATTTTAAGGAATTTTATGAAAATCTAAACAAGCTCAGTAATACACGGAAAAAAATTGTGCGAGTACTTAGTAACACCTTAGAACAAACTTGGTTATTAAATGATAAAGAAATCAATCACGCGTATCAGTCCTTGAGCATTTTGTGGTTGATTTACGATGCGGTTGCGTTATTACGAGTTTCTGTCTTGAACGATACAAATGAAAAGGAAGCCTTATGTTTCTAACATAAAAACTGTCCTGTACTATTAGGTGATATTTCTCTTCCTGGTTCAAGTGTAACATCTCGGTCTCCAACACCCACGGCATCAGCCAGTACAGTCGGTAACGATTCTCTACAAAACATGCTTCAGCATTTCCTGTTATAAACTTTCCATTCGTCGATTGAACAATCCGGTAAGGTACTAAAACGTTATATAGTTTCTGTAATTAATAGGACATATTAGTCCATTCGTGTCCAACATTGCTGTTGTATGATGTGTGGGTACACCTGGAGTGTTTGTAACATTGCTGTTGTATGATGTGTGGGTACACCTGGAGTGTTTGTAACATTGCTGTTGTATGATGTGTGGGTACACCTGGAGTGTTTGTAACATTGCTGTTGTATGATGTGTGGGTACACCTGGAGTGTTTGTAACATTGCTGTTGTATGATGTGTGGGTACACCTGGAGTGTTTGTAACATTGCTGTTGTATGATGTGTGGGTACACCTGGAGTGTCTGTAACATTGCTGTTGTATGATGTGTGGGTACACCTGGAGTGTTTGTAACATTGCTGTTGTATGATGTGTGGGTACACCTGGAGTGTCTGTAACATTGCTGTTGTATGATGTGTGGGTACACCTGGAGTGTCTGTAACATTGCTGTTGTATGATGTGTGGGTACACCTGGAGTGTTTGTAACATTGCTGTTGTATGATGTGTGGGTACACCTGGAGTGTCTGTAACATTGCTGTTGTATGATGTGTGGGTACACCTGGAGTGTTTGTAACATTGCTGTTGTATGATGTGTGGGTACACCTGGAGTGTTTGTAACATTGCTGTTGTATGATGTGTGGGTACACCTGGAGTGTTTGTAACATTGCTGTTGTGTTGTAGGATGTGTGGGTACACCTGGAGTGTTTGTAACATTGCTGTTGTATGATGTGTGGGTACACCTGGAGTGTTTGTAACATTGCTGTTGTATGATGTGTGGGTACACCTGGAGTGTTTGTAACATTGCTGTTGTGTTGTATGATGTGTGGGTACACCTGGAGTGTTTGTAACATTGCTGTTGTATGATGTGTGGGTACACCTGGAGTGTCTGTAACATTGCTGTTGTGTTGTAGGATGTGTGGGTACACCTGGAGTGTTTGTAACATTGCTGTTGTATGATGTGTGGGTACACCTGGAGTGTTTGTAACATTGCTGTTGTGTTGTATGATGTGTGGGTACACCTGGAGTGTTTGTAACATTGCTGTTATGTTGTATGATGTGTGGGTACACCTGGAGTGTTTGTAACATTGCTGTTGTGTTGTATGATGTGTGGGTATACTTGGAGCGTTTGTGACGTTGCTGTTGTATTGTAGGATGTGTGGGTACACCTGGAGTGTTTGCAACATTGCTGTTGTATGATGTGTGGGTACACCTGGAGTGTTTGTAACATTGCTGTTGTATGATGTGTGGGTACACCTTGAGTGTTTGTGACGTTGTTGTGTTGTATAATGTGTGGGTACACCTGGAGTGTTTGTAACAACGTGTTGTGTTGTGTGATGTGTGGGTACACCTGGAGTGTTTGTAATATTGTTGTTGTATGATGTGTGAATACACCTGGAGTGTTTGTAACATTGCTGTTGTGTTGTGTGATGTGTGGGTACACCTGGAGTGTTTGTAATATTGTTGTTGTATGATGTGTGGATACACCTGGAGTGTTTGTAACAACGTGTTGTGTTGTGTGATGTGTGGGTACACCTGAAGTGTTTGTAACCTTGTTGGTGTGTTGTATGATGTGTGGGTACACCTGGAGTGTTTGCAACATTGCTGTTGTATGATGTGTGGGTACACCTGGAGTGTTTGTAACATTGCTGTTGTATGATGTGTGGGTACACCTGGAGTGTTTGTGACGTTGTTGTGTTGTATACTGTGTGGGTACACCTGGAGTGTTTGTAACAACGTGTTGTGTTGTGTGATGTGTGGGTACACCTGGAGTGTTTGTAATATTGTTGTTGTATGATGTGTGAATACACCTGGAGTGTTTGTAACATTGCTGTTGTGTTGTGTGATGTGTGGGTACACCTGGAGTGTTTGTAATATTGTTGTTGTATGATGTGTGGATACACCTGGAGTGTTTGTAACAATGCTGTTGTATGATGTGTGGGTACACCTGGAGTGTTTGTAACAATGCTGTTGTATGATGTGTGGGTACACCTGAAGTGTTTGTAACATTGCTGTTGTATGATGTGTGGATACACCTGGAGTGTTTGTAACAACGTGTTGTGTTGTGTGATGTGTGGGTACACCTGAAGTGTTTGTAACCTTGTTGGTGTGTTGTATGATGTGTGGGTACACCTGGAGTGTTTGTAACAATGCTGTTGTATGATGTGTGGGTACACCTGGAGTGTTTGTAACAATGCTGTTGTGTTGTGTGATGTGTGGGTACACCTGAAGTGTTTGTAATATTGTTGTTGTATGATGTGTGGATACACCTGGAGTGTTTGTAACAACGTGTTGTGTTGTGTGATGTGTGGGTACACCTGAAGTGTTTGTAATCTTGTTGGTGTGTTGTATGATGTGTGGGTACACCTGAAGTGTTTGTAACAATGCTGTTGTATGATGTGTGGGTACACCTGGAGTGTTTGTAACATTGATGTTGTATGATGTGTGGATACACCTGGAGTGTTTGTAACAACGTGTTGTGTTGTGTGATGTGTGGGTACACCTGAAGTGTTTGTAACCTTGTTGGTGTGTTGTATGATGTGTGAGTACACCTGGAGTGTTTGTAACAATGCTGTTGTATGATGTGTGGATACACCTGGAGTGTTTGTAACAACGTGTTGTGTTGTGTGATGTGTGGGTACACCTGAAGAGTTTGTAACCTTGTTGGTGTGTTGTATGATGTGTGAGTACACCTGGAGTGTTTGTAACAATGCTGTGGTGTTGTGTGATGTGTGGGTACACCTGGAGTGTTTGTAACAACGTGTTGTGTTGTGTGATGTGTGGATACACCTGGAGTGTTTGTAATATTGTTGTTGTATGATGTGTGAATACACCTGGAGTGTTTGTAACATTGCTGTTGTGTTGTGTGGTGTGTGGGTACACCTGGAGTGTTTGTAATATTGTTGTTGTATGATGTGTGGATACACCTGGAGTGTTTGTAACAACGTGTTGTGTTGTGTGATGTGTGGGTACACCTGAAGTGTTTGTAACCTTGTTGGTGTGTTGTATCATGTGTGGGTACACCTGGAGTGTTTGTAACAATGCTGTTGTATGATGTGTGGGTACACCTGGAGTGTTTGTAACATTGCTGTTGTATGATGTGTGGGTACACCTGGAGTGTTTGTAACAATGCTGTTGTATGATGTGTGGGTACACCTGAAGTGTTTGTAACATTGCTGTTGTATGATGTGTGGATACACCTGGAGTGTTTGTAATAACGTTTTGTGTTGTGTGATGTGTGGGTACACCTGAAGTGTTTGTAACCTTGTTGGTGTGTTGTATGATGTGTAGGTACACCTGGAGTGTTTGTAACAATGCTGTTGTATGATGTGTGGGTACACCTGGAGTGTTTGTAACAATGCTGTTGTGTTTTTTGATGTGTGGGTACACCTGAAGTGTTTGTAATATTGTTGTTGTATGATGTATGGATACACCTGGAGTGTTTGTAACAACGTGTTGTATTTTGTGATGTGTGGGTACACCTGAAGTGTTTGTAACCTTGTTGGTGTGTTGTATGATGTGAGGGTACACCTGAAGTGTTTGTAACAATGCTGTTGCATGATGTGTGGGTACACCTGGAGTGTTTGTAACATTGATGTTGTATGATGTGTGGATACACCTGGAGTGTTTGTAACAACGTGTTGTGTTGTGTGATGTGTGGGTACACCTGAAGTGTTTGTTACCTTGTTGGTGTGTTGTATGATGTGTGGGTACACCTGGAGTGTTTGTAACAATGCTGTTGTATGATGTGTGGGTACACCTGGAGTGTTTGTAACATTTCTGTTGTATGATGTGTGGATACACCTGGAGTGTTTGTAACAACGTGTTGTGTTGTGTGATGTGTGGGTACACCTGAAGTGTTTGTAACCTTGTTGGTGTGTTGTATGATGTGTGAGTACACCTGGAGTGTTTGTAACAATGCTGTGGTGTTGTGTGATGTGTGGGTACACCTGGAGTGTTTGTAACAACGTGTTGTGTTGTGTGATGTGTGGATACACCTGGAGTGTTTGTAATATTGTTGTTGTATGATGTGTGGATACACCTGGAGTGTTTGTAACAACGTGTTGTGTTGTGTGATGTGTGGGTACACCTGGAGTGTTTGTAACAATGCTGTTGTATGATGTGTGGGTACACCTGGAGTGTTTGTAACATTGCTGTTGTATGATGTGTGGATACACCTGGAGTGTTTGTAACAACGTGCTGTGTTGTGTGATGTGTGGGTACACCTGAAGTGTTTGTAACCTTGTTGTTGTGTGGTATGATGTGTGAGTACACCTGGAGTGTTTGTAACAATGCTGTTGTGTTGTGTGATGTGTGGGTACACCTGAAGTGTTTGTAACATTGTTGTAGTGTTGTATGATGTGTGGGTACACCTGGAGTGTTTGTAACATTGCTGTTGTGTTGTGTGATGTGTGGGTACACATGGCGTGTTTGTAACATTGCTGTTGTGTTGTAGGATGTATGGGTACACCTGGAAGGTTTGTAACATTTCTGTTGTGTTGTAGGATGTGTGGGTACATCTGGAGTGTTTGTAACATTGCTGTTGTATGATGTGTGGGTACACCTGGAGTGTTTGTAACATTGCTGTTGTATGATGTGTGGATACACCTGGAGTGTTTGTAACAACGTGTTGTGTTGTGTGATGTGTGAGTTCACCTGAAGTGTTTGTAACCTTGTTGGTGTGTTGTATGATGTGTGGGTACACCTGGAGTGTTTGTAACATTGCTGTTGTATGATGTGTGGGTACACCTGGAGTGTTTGTAACAATGCTGTTGTATGATGTGTGGGTACACCTGGAGTGTTTGTAACAATGCTGTTGTATGATGTGTGGGTACACCTGAAGTGTTTGTAACATTGCTGTTGTATGATGTGTGGATACACCTGGAGTGTTTGTAACAACGTGTTGTGTTGTGTGATGTGTGGGTACACCTGAAGTGTTTGTAACCTTGTTGGTGTGTTGTATGATGTGTGGGTACACCTGGAGTGTTTGTAACAATGCTGTTGTATGATGTGTGGGTACACCTGGAGTGTTTGTAACAATGCTGTTGTGTTGTGTGATGTGTGGGTACACCTGAAGTGTTTGTAATATTGTTGTTGTATGATATGTGGATACACCTGGAGTGTTTGTAACAACATGTTGTGTTGTGTGATGTGTGGGTACACCTGAAGTGTTTGTAATCTTGTTGGTGTGTTGTATGATGTGTGGGTACACCTGAAGTGTTTGTAACAATGCTTTTGTATGATGTGTGGGTACACCTGGAGTGTTTGTAACATTGATGTTGTATGATGTGTGGATACACCTGGAGTGTTTGTAACAACGTGTTGTGTTGTGTGATGTGTGGGTACACCTGAAGTGTTTGTAACCTTGTTGGTGTGTTGTATGATGTGTGGGTACACCTGGAGTGTTTGTAACATTGCTGTTGTATGATGTGTGGATACACCTGGAGTGTTTGTAACATTGCTGTTGTATGATGTGTGGATACACCTGGAGTGTTTGTAACAACGTGTTGTGTTGTGTGATGTGTGGGTACACCTGGAGTGTTTGTAATATTGTTGTTGTATGATGTGTGGATACACCTGGAGTGTTTGTAACAACGTGTTGTGTTGTGTGATGTGTGGGTACACCTGAAGTGTTTGTAACCTTGTTGGTGTGTTGTATGATGTGTGGGTACACCTGGAGTGTTTGTAACATTGATGTTGTATGATGTGTGGATACACCTGGAGTGTTTGTAACAACGTGTTGTGTTGTGTGATGTGTGGGTACACCTGAAGTGTTTGTAACCTTGTTGGTGTGTTGTATGATGTGTGGGTACACCTGGAGTGTTTGTAACAACGTATTGTGTTGTGTGATGTGTGGATACACCTGGAGTGTTTGTAATATTGTTGTTGTATGATGTGTGAATACACCTGGAGTGTTTGTAACATTGCTGTTGTGTTGTGTGATGTGTGGGTACACCTGGAGTGTTTGTAATATTGTTGTTGTATGATGTGTGGATACACCTGGAGTGTTTGTAACAACGTGTTGTGTTGTGTGATGTGTGGGTACACCTGAAGTGTTTGTAACCTTGTTGGTGTGTTGTATGATGTGTGGGTACACCTGGAGTGTTTGTAACAATGCTGTTGTATGATGTGTGGGTACACCTGGAGTGTTTGTAACATTGCTGTTGTATGATGTGTGGATACACCTGGAGTGTTTGTAACAACGTGTTGTGTTGTGTGATGTGTGAGTACACCTGGAGTGTTTGTAACCTTGTTGGTGTGTTGTATGATGTGTGGGCATACCTGGAGTGTTTGTAACATTGCTGTTGTATGATGTGTGGGTACACCTGGAGTGTTTGTAACAATGCTGTTGTATGATGTGTGGGTACACCTGGAGTGTTTGTAACAATTCTGTTGTATGATGTGTGGGTACACCTGAAGTGTTTGTATCATTGCTGTTGTATGATGTGTGGATACACCTGGAGTGTTTGTAACAACGTGTTGTGTTGTGTGATGTGTGGGTACACCTGAAGTGTTTGTAACCTTGTTGGTGTGTTGTATGATGTGTGGGTACACCTGGAGTGTTTGTAACAATGCTGTTGTATGATGTGTGGGTACACCTGGAGTGTTTGTAACAATGCTGTTGTGTTTTTTGATGTGTGGGTACACCTGAAGTGTTTGTAACATTGCTATTGTATGATGTGTGGGTACACCTGGAGTGTTTGTAACATTGATGTTGTATGATGTGTGGATACACCTGGAGTGTTTGTAACAACGTGTTGTGTTGTGTGATGTGTGGGTACACCTGAAGTGTTTGTAACCTTGTTGGTGTGTTGTATGATGTGTGGGTACACCTGGAGTGTTTGTAACAATGCTGTTGTATGATGTGTGGGTACACCTGGAGTGTTTGTAACATTTCTGTTGTATGATGTGTGGATACACCTGGAGTGTTTGTAACAACGTGTTGTGTTGTGTGATGTGTGGGTACACCTGAAGTGTTTGTAACCTTTTTGGTGTGTTGTATGATGTGTGAGTACACCTGGAGTGTTTGTAACAATGCTGTGGTGTTGTGTGATGTGTGGGTACACCTGGAGTGTTTGTAACAACGTGTTGTCTTGTGTGATGTGTGAATACACCTGGAGTGTTTGTAATATTGTTGTTGTATGATGTGTGGATACACCTTGAGTGTTTGTAACAACGTGTTGTGTTGTGTGATGTGTGGGTACACCTGAAGTGTTTGTAACCTTGTTGGTGTGTTGTATGATGTGTGGGTACACCTGGAGTGTTTGTAACAATGCTGTTGTATGATGTGTGGGTACACCTGGAGTGTTTGTAACAATTCTGTTGTATGATGTGTGGGTACACCTGAAGTGTTTGTAACATTGCTGTTGTATGATGTGTGGATACACCAGGAGTGTTTGTAACAACGTGTGGTGTTGTGTGATGTGTGGGTACACCTGAAGTGTTTGTAACCTTGTTGGTGTGTTGTATGATGTGTGGGTACACCTGGAGTGTTTGTAACAATGCTGTTGTATGATGTGTGGGTACACCTGGAGTGTTTGTAACAATGCTGTTGTGTTTTTTGATGTGTGGGTACACCTGAAGTGTTTGTAACATTGCTATTGTATGATGTGTGGGTACACCTGGAGTGTTTGTAACATTGATGTTGTATGATGTGTGGATACACCTGGAGTGTTTGTAACAACGTGTTGTGTTGTGTGATGTGTGGGTACACCTGAAGTGTTTGTAACCTTGTTGGTGTGTTGTATGATGTGTGGGTACACCTGGAGTGTTTGTAACAATGCTGTTGTATGATGTGTGGGTACACCTGGAGTGTTTGTAACATTTCTGTTGTATGATGTGTGGATACACCTGGAGTGTTTGTAACAACGTGTTGTGTTGTGTGATGTGTGGGTACACCTGAAGTGTTTGTAACCTTTTTGGTGTGTTGTATGATGTGTGAGTACACCTGGAGTGTTTGTAACAATGCTGTGGTGTTGTGTGATGTGTGGGTACACCTGGAGTGTTTGTAACAACGTGTTGTCTTGTGTGATGTGTGAATACACCTGGAGTGTTTGTAATATTGTTGTTGTATGATGTGTGGATACACCTTGAGTGTTTGTAACAACGTGTTGTGTTGTGTGATGTGTGGGTACACCTGAAGTGTTTGTAACCTTGTTGGTGTGTTGTATGATGTGTGGGTACACCTGGAGTGTTTGTAACAATGCTGTTGTATGATGTGTGGGTACACCTGGAGTGTTTGTAACATTGCTGTTGTATGATGTGTGGATACACCTGGAGTGTTTGTAACAACGTGCTGTGTTGTGTGATGTGTGGGTACACCTGAAGTGTTTGTAACCTTGTTGTTGTGTGGTATGATGTGTGAGTACACCTGGAGTGTTTGTAACAATGCTGTTGTGTTGTGTGATGTGTGGGTACACCTGAAGTGTTTGTAACATTGTTGTAGTGTTGTATGATGTGTGGGTACACCTGGAGTGTTTGTAACATTGCTGTTGTGTTGTGTGATGTGTGGGTACACATGGCGTGTTTGTAACATTGCTGTTGTGTTGTAGGATGTATGGGTACACCTGGAGTGTTTGTAACATTTCTGTTGTGTTGTAGGATGTGTGGGTACATCTGGAGTGTTTGTAACATTGCTGTTGTATGATGTGTAGGTACACCTGGAGTGTTTGTAACATTGCTGTTGTGTTGTAGGATGTGTGGGTACACCTGGAGTGTTTGTAACATTGCTGTTGTGTTGTAGGATGTGTGGGTACACCTGGAGTGTTTGTGACATTGCTGTTGTGTTGTAGGGTGTGTGGGTACACATGGCGTGTTTGTGACATTGTTGTTGTGTTGTATGATGTGTGGGTACACCTGGAGTGTTTGTAACATTGTTGTTGTGTTGTGTGATGTATGGGTACACCTGGAGTGTTTGTAACATTGCTGTTGTGTTGTATAATGTGTGGGTACACCTGGAGTGTTTGTAACATTGCTGTTGTGTTGTATGATGTGTGGGTACACCTGGAGTGTTTGTAACATTGCTGTTGTATGATGTGTGAGTACACCTGGAGTGTTTGTAACATTGCTGTTGTGTTGTATGATGTGTGGGTACACCTGGAGTGTTTGTAACATTGCTGTTGTGTTGTAGGATGTGTGGGTACACCTGGAATGTTTGTAACATTGCTGTTGTGTTGTAAGATGTATGGGTACACCTTGCGTGTTTGTGACATTGTTGTTGTGTTGTAGGGTGTGTAGGGAATTGACCTTCAATCTTCAATTACATAACTTATCTCAAAACTTTTTTCAAACAATCGGTATATACGCAATCCTTACCTTACTAAAACTGTTGGTATAGTCAAAAAGCTAAAACTTAATCATATCTACTTTAACGAGTTTTCTATTTGACTTGTCTTCACGTGACATTTTCACTGGTTTGATGTTGTTTCTTGAGCATTGTGAATCTTCTCTGATTGCCCCAGTAACCTCATTTGTGTCTATCGGCCGTTAAGAATCAAATATTGATACTATTTATAACGTGATTGCCGTGCTATATACAGTGACTAATTATCTATTATGGCTCTGTTGAGAGGGCACTATTGCCTCATAGTATTGTCGAGGGATGGAATAGTGCCTGAGCCGAAGGCGAAGGCACTATCTCATCACGAGACAATACTTTGAGGCAATAGTGCCCTCTCAACAGGGCCATAATGGATTTAGTACATCAACCGTTAAATTTGAATACGCACGTATACACAAACATTCGTTTTATTGTGCTAGACCATGGCAAGCTTTGGGTCGTTTCAAGAGTCAGCCATTTTCTAGCAGAACACAATGGCACAACGTAATAGTGACGTAGCTTGATAGTGACATCATAATCGATTCACGTTCAACATAGCACCAAATTTGATAGTGCCCGGGTGAGCGGGCACTATCGCTTCATAGTAGTCAATGGGAAGGCAGTATTCAGTCACGTGATGTACTAATTATCTATTATGGCCCTCTTGAGAGGGCACTATTGCCTCATAGTATGGTCGAGGGATGGAATAGTGCCTGAGCCGAAGGCTAGGGCACTATCTCATCACGAGACCATACTATGAGGCAATAGTGCCATCTCAACAGGGCCATAATGGGTTAAGTACATCACCCTTTAATTTATATACATATGTATACAGCAAAACACTTTTTAATGTGATAGATTATTGACAGCTTTGGGTAGTTTCCAGAGACAGCCATTTTCAAGCAGAACAGTGGCACGACGTAATAGTCACGTAACGCAATAGTGACGTCATAATAGCTTCACGTTGAACATCGCGCCAAATTTGATAGTGCCCGATTGAGCGGGCACTATCGCTTCATAGTACCAATGTGTGTAGCCAATGGGAAGGCAGTATTCAGTCACGTGATGTACTAAAGCCTTTTTATTACATTTTTACCAGTGAAATATCGAAAATAATCATACATAAAAGTGATATTTTTCACTAGTGAGAAATATCACTTTTTCTGATTTGACCAATCAGACCGCTGCTGACAAACGACATTTGGGGAAATCAAAAGCTGCCACTGTAGATTTTGCTATAAAAATATAATAAGCAGAATATGTAACAGTATCCTTAGTAATACCAAACATATATCACTTGTGTGGATAATATTTTGATATTTTTCACGAGTCCGATATTAGCCCCAATCGTGAAATATATTTGGTATCACTGAAGATACTGTAAGATATTCTCTATGTATTGTCTACTGACCGTCATATTATAACCTTTCAGCCCTGCGATTGGCTTTGAGTGGCAATTGTCTTTATTGCAACACCACGCCTATGACAATTATATGACGTCATACACTTCCAATTTGTATACTTACATTTGCTCTTCTATTGTAATGCATGGTGACGGCAAATGTTATGTTTGCTATCGTAACGTCATCAATCTCTATTGTGTGACGTCATCATTGTCATTGCTGTCAGCACTTGATTTATGGTTCTAGAACTCTTTGGAATAACTATATAAAGCACAATTACTATGAAATATAATAATATAAATTACATAAACAAAGAATATGCTTGCGGACAAACTTACATAAAGCCCTATCGATCTTTATTAAGTTTGTCATCAATAGCAATATGTGTTATAGGACCAATACAATATTTGCAAATGCATTTATTGCTAAAATGAAAAAAATGTCATTTTACATGAATAAATGTCACAGAGTTTTATTATATGATAAAAACGATTTCATTTTTACTTCTTTTGAGATTTATAAAATTCGCCAGAGGCTGCTAAGTTGAAAAATATTTACACTCGTTTTATAAATCCCATTACAGAGCAAATGTTAATATTGTAATATGGTAATCAGAGATAAAAAATTGGTGTTTTTGTTGTTGCTGGTCGTGAGATTGTTGTCATGATGAAAAGCTTTTAATTTTATCGAAATCGAGCAGTTCTGTTGTTCAGCAAGGCCAGTCTAACAAGAGCATGATGCTTAGACTGTTAGAACACAAGTCGGTCGGCGTGTTTCAGAGTAATATCGTCTAGATGATTCAGTCACGTAATGAGCTGTTTCTGCGCATATCTTATCTTATGTTTCCGGTTCCGATAGGTGTCGGTCTATTTCCCGTACAGCAAGAGATAATTAGACAACAGGAAATAGCGGGTGCTGGAATAGCTATCGCGACAATTCGCAGTGAATCAAGTTAATGATACTTTAGTGCAATGTACATAACTTCTCTCGTTAGCTTATAAAGCATGCATATTCCTATATATACGTGTTTAAGTTCAGACGAGAATCAAGTTTAGCTATATATCCATCCCTGAAGCTATTATCATCCAGCAACAGGAAACAACGTAAAAACAACGTAAAAAACAGAATGCTCATTAAAGTGTATTTAAAAAAATAAAAAGACAATTTTACGAAGTTTCATAACTGAAAACTTTTTTCATATAACATATAGTTTCTTACACATAAAAGATTGAAAAAGGTTCAATACCGAGTTTTATTTTGTGGACATATACAATGTTGTAACATCATAAACTGTTAGATTATGGTAAATTAATATACAATGTAATTATATCATGGATTGCTACATTGTGTATACATACAATGTAATTATATCATGGATTGCTACATTGTGTATACATACAATGTAATTATATCATGGATTGCTATATTGTGGATACATACAATGTAATTATATCATGGATTGCTACATTGTGTATACATACAATGTAATTATATCATGGATTGCTACATTGTGTATACATACAATGTAATTATATCATGGATTGCTACATTGTGTATACATACAATGTAGTTATACAATGTATCACGGATTGCTACATTGTGGTACTATACAATACAGTTATACCATGTACTGTTACTTTGTGGACATATACAATGCACAAGATGTAGTTAGTTCATGGGATGTAATATTGTGGTAATATACAATGTAATTATATCATGGATTGCTACATTGTGTATACATACAATGTAGTTATCACGTTATGTTACTTTTTCGGATATATACAATGCAGTTATTTCATGGACTGTATATCCTTATGAAATATGGACCATTGCTGAGGTCAATATGGTGTTATACTAACATGGCAGAAACAAATATTAACCGGTGGTGAATATTTAGATTCTACCAGGTTAGAATAACACCATATTAACCGAATCCTTAATTCTTATAAGATATGAAACTTGTTTGCAAAATACTGAAATTGCGTTATATCTATCTTGATAAAGTATGTAATTACAGTGGTGCACTGTGACGTCACAATGGTTATGACATCATAAATGCAATATTTATTTCTAAAAGCAGAAACATCAGGTCAGTATAACAAAATATGGACCTCCATGTGACCACATTTTCGCCAATGAGAATTGAAAAAAGTCGGACCATATCTGATATATATTGCAATGTAGCTATATCATGGAATGTTACATTGTTGACCTATACAATGTAGCTATATCATGGAATGTTATAATGTGGACATATACAATGTAGCTATACCATGGAATGTTACATTGTTGACCTATACAATGTAGCTATACCATGGAATGTTACATTGTAGACCTATACAATGTAGCTATACCATGGAATGTTACATTGTTGACCTATACAATGTAGCTATACCATGGAATGTTACATTGTTGACCTATACAATGTAGCTATACCATGGAATGTTACATTGTTGACCTATACAATATAGCTATACCATGGAAAGTTACATTGTTGACCTATACAATGTAGCTATACCATGGAATGTTACATTGTTGACATATACAATGAAGCTATATCATGAACAGGTTTAATTTGAATATTCAATTAAAAAAGAAAGTTCCATTCTGTAATGTATGTAACAACAATAAATAGACCAAAGGCATTCCACATCAATGACCGCGAGGAAAATGTTTTTATACGTTGTTTTATAAACTTCTGAAAAAAATCGAATATAAAAAGGTAACAAGGCTGGTACACTTTTTGTATTCTGTCCTTTACTTAGCAAATCTGATTTTAAAGAAACAAGATACTTGGATAGCTTCATCCTCAAATTGTCCTCATCCTCAATTGTCCTCATCCTCAAATTGTCCTCATCCTATCATTGTCCTCTTTCTCAAATTGTTCTCATCCTCAATTATCCTCATCCTCAAATTGTCCTCTTCCTCAAATAGTCCTCATTATCAAATTGTCGGCATCCTCAAATCGTCCTCCCACTAACATTGTCTTCATCCTCAAATTGTCCTTATCCTCGATTGTCCGCATCCTCAAATCGTCCTAATCATTATTGTCCTTATTCTAAATTGTCCTAATCCTCAAATTGACCTTATCATCAATTGGCCTCAATCTCAATTGTCCTCATCCTCACATTGTCCTTAACCTCAAATCGTCCTCATCTTCAATTGTCCTTATCCTCAAATTGCCATTATTCTTAATTGTCCGCAACCTCAATTGTCCTCATCCTCAAATTGTCCGCATCCTCAATTGTCCTAATCCTCAAATCGTCCTATCTTAAATTGTCCTCATCCTGAAATTATCATTTTTCTCAATTGTCCTTATCCACAAATCGTCCTCATCTTCCATTTTCCTCGTCCTCAAATTGTCCTTGTTCTTAATTATCCGCGCAACCTCAATTGTCCTCGTCCTCGTATTATTAGTTCTCATCCAAGAAAATGTCCTGATACTCAAATAGTCCTTATTTAAACTATTCAGTGTAGTCCTTAGAGGCTGTTTGTAGTACACCTCAACATGGTTGCACACTCCAGTTTGTGTTCGTGAATGAGTTACGGCTGTAACACTGGTATACGTACACGTACCGACAGACTTACTTATGTCCTTGTGTCAGCCTCACCACGCTGGTGTAAAGAACCCAGAGGGAAGCAAGATATTTAAGTTATATTTATTACAATAGAATTAACCAGTAACACGAATCAATGGCACGCACGTCCATTACGTTTTGACTGACTGTGTCTGGCATGGCGGCGTCTTGGATCTGAAGTCTTCCATTATCTTCATCACACAAACAAGATCGAAGGTTACATCCAAATTAAGAAAAATCGTATTCAAACGGACGTTCATACAATTGGAAATGTAGCCTTGACTTTAGTCACCATACTGCTGCCTTTATACTTCTCTGTGGTGCAAGTCTGCCTGGCCTACATTCACAGAACATTTATTATACAAACCGTTACAATTCGTTTTAACAACCAACAGCAAATCTAACTTCAATAATCCAGCAAATAAACCAACAGCATATCTAACTTCGATAATGCAGAAAATAGACCAACAACAATTTCAACTTCGAAAATCCAAAAAATAGACCAACAGAAAATTTAACTTCGATAATCCAGAAAATAGCCCAACAACAAATTTAACTTCGATAATCCAGAAAATAGATCAACAGCTTTAACTTCGAAAATCCAAATAGAAGGCTACCAACAAGTTTGACCTCAAAAATCAGAAAAATATACTACAAATAGATTGAACTCATGTAATCCAGAAAATAAAATGTCGACATTCCGCTCAAAACTTAAAAAATCTTTAAAATCTGAATGCCGGAAAATCGGCTTTAATTTCATCTTTATCATTACTATTGAACTACAGCAATCTTGCAATGAGAATGTGTTACGTTGTTTGTGACGTCACCATACGTTTATGGTACAGCGACCAGAGGCTCTCCGACGAGTTTTATCTCATTTCAAAAGTGGTAAATTATTAAAATTTTATTGGATATTTCGGATATTGAGCTAGAAAGTATGACGGTATGTTAGCGTATGTTAAGCAGAATTTAGCACTGCAGTGACCGTATAAATCAGGTGGTAATTTCCGATACAACAGAAATGGAAGAAAGCATTAGGATAGGGCTGCTGCTGTAGATGAAGATCTACGACTTATATACAGTCAGTCATGGACTAATTTATTATAGAGCTTTCAAGTTCGGGCGGGTGAATCTAAATGTCAAAAATTCTTCCTGGTTATAATATCACTCGGAGCAAAATTGGACATTTCCGTTTTGAAACAAACTATTTTCTGTTCCTTCACAAGATGATCTTGTTATTATCTGGTACACTGATAGATTTACGTGGTAGATAAGCTATCTGTTGTTAGGGCAGACGACACTATACATGGGGTTTATAGGAAGGGGCGTAACTCTCAAACTGCACAATGATCCTGATTCTGATGTCAAGACTTATGCCGACATGAGTCGGTGAAAACACTCCAAAGGATTCGAGAATATACTAACATCTGGGGCCGATCGCGAGAACACACCAAAATCTGGACCGACATTTTCCTTGAAGGTTACCCATATGACGTAAATAAAAATAAAACTCCAAAGCATATTGCGTGAATTAGAATAAAGATGTCTAAACGTGGTATTTGTGTTTATAACGGCTGTTGTGATGAGGAGAGGAAGACGCTAGGTTTTATATTCTAGTTACGTAATATAACAGTACCAGGCCTGCAGTGTAGCACAGGCTAACACGAGTCTGTTTACGACGGGGACAGCGGATTACAGCAGTGATAGGATTAATTCATTTAAACAAAAATTCCATTTAATTGTCCACAATCATCTTAGCGAAAATCAAATTCTTGCGTTCGCAAATCTTTATCAATTGTTGAGAACTTGAGGGTAAAAGTTTTCAGAGTATAATTAGATGTAATTAATAACACAGTGAACCCTTTGGGAGAACTCGAGTTAACAAATAAAATCGGCATGGTTAAACATTCCTATTTGCCATTGTTCAGTACACGACGGGAATTAGACAGACACACACGATGTGTAAGCCGATTTCCCATTTTCGGATTAATTATGGCCAGGTAACCGTATTGAGCATTGTTGACAGGAAATAGCAAACAGTCGCCATATTTCTTCCGTTATTGAGAAAGTGCAAGCTGAACAGAAAAATAGCCGACATTCGGAAACATTTTCTTGGAAACCTTCATATTATGACACGGATATGAAGAATACGCTGGACTGGTCCGAAAAGGGGGTGGGGGAGGGGGAGGAGAGGGGGGAGAGGGGGGAGGGGAGAGGGGGAGGAGAGGGGGGAGGAGAGGGGAGGAGAGGGGGAGGGGAGAGGGGGAGGAGAGGGGAGAGGGGGAGGAGAGGGGAGGGGAGAGGGGAAGGAGAGGGGAAGGAAAGGGGGAGGGGGAGGAGAGGAGAGGGGGAGGAGAGGGGAGAGGGGAGGGGAGAGGGGGAGGAGAGGGGAGGGGGAGGGGAGAGGGGAAGGAGAGGGGGAGGAGAGGAGAGGAGAGGGGGAGGAGAGGGGGAGGGGTTGAAGGCTGGCGTGGGGAAGGGGAATGGAGGAGAGTGCATGATGGTGGACGTTGAATTGATGCTGACTGCTATAAATGTCGTCGTTTAATGTTCAACACGATTTAATCATGTTAGATGTCACATGGAAATAAAGGGTATTGGATGAAGTTTCTGTTTTAATGTTGGTGTCAATATATTGACATTCTGATTGTTTCTTCTCTATATGAATATACCAACTGAAATCAACAAACACTAGACTATGAATACAGCATGAATACATTATGAATACATTATTCTCGTGAATTACTTATGACGTAATATATTAGTCTTGTCCAATACGAGTCTTACTGCTTCGCTTCGGATAACATGGAGAACGCCTCCGCGTCAAACGCTCAATGACTACGGTAAATTATTTGGCGCTAATTTTACTCAAATTATGACTGTTCCGCTTTTTCGTTTAAAGGACGGCGCAATAACAAACGCAGTCAATTAACCAGTTGTTCATTAAATAAGAAATTGAATTAAACAATTGTTCAATAGTAAAAACATAAATATAAAGATTGAACGGCGTTGTTTTAATTTTCATTCCGGTAGGTTACATCCATATTGACCAGCGGGCTTCATCATTCATACCGGCATGAAAATTAAAACAACGCCGTTCAATCCCTATATGAAGACCAATTGGTTACCTTAATCTTACAGGAATCCCTCACAGCTTCAATGTTTTATACATATATCAACATCTTAAAATAATTAATTGAGTTATAGCGTTTTTGTGTACAACACTCAGTAAGTAAGGTCAATCTAGGATGGAACTCGTGTGATAGCCACCTTTTTTTTGTTTGTTGGTGTCATTTCGAACAATTGTTTAACCACAAATGAAGGAGTGACAAAGAAATTGATGACGTCACCTAAGATTTTGATGACATCAAAATAACAAATATTGCGAAATTTTAAGTCACATTGTGTTATGGTAGCAATTACCTCTCATTTTGTTAATGGTTAAATATACTCAAATGCTAGTTGTCCGAGGTGTTCGGAAAAAGAGGAGAGGCTATTTGATTAATTGTGAAGTTTTTGAAAAAAACAGGTGGTCTTTGCGAAGACGTTCCGACATGAATATCACACACGAAATAAAAGGTATTGCGTTGTTGAAGTACGAGTGGTACGTACATGTCTGCACACGTACGTCTGGGTAAGGTTAAAGTACACGTGATACGTACAGGTCTGCACACGTACGTCTGGGTAAGGTTAAAGTACACGTGATACGTACATGTCTGCACACGTACGTCTGGGTAAGGTTAAAGTACATGTGATACGTACAGGTCTGTACACGTACGTCTGAGTAAGGTTAAAGTACACGTGATATGTACAGGTCTGTACACGTACGTCTGAGTAAGGTTAAAGTACACGTGATACGTACAGGTCTGTACACGTACGTCTGGGTAAGGTTAAAGTACACGTGATACGTACATGTCTGCACACGTACGTCTGGGTAAGGTTAAAGTACACGTGATACGTACATGTCTGCACACGTACGTCTGGGTAAGGTTAAAGTACACGTGATACGTACAGGTCTGTACACGTACGTCTGGGTAAGGTTAAAGTACACGTGATACGTACATGTCTGCACACGTACGTCTGGGTAAGGTTAAAGTACACGTGATACGTACAGGTCTGTACACGTACGCTTGGGTAAGGTTAAAGTACACGTGATACGTACAGGTCTGTACACGTACGTCTGGGTAAGGTTAAAGTACACGTGATACGTACAGGTCTGTACACGTACGTCTGAGTAAGGTTAAAGTACACGTGATACGTACAGGTCTGTACACGTACGTCTGAGTAAGGTTAAAGTACACGTGATACGTACAGGTCTGTACACGTACGTCTGGGTAAGGTTAAAGTACACGTGATACGTACATATCTGCACACGTACGTCTGAGTAAGGTTAAAATACACGTGAAACGCACAGGTCTGTACACGTACGTCTGAGTAAGGTTAAAGTACACGTGATACGTACAGGTCTGTACACGTACGCTTGGGTAAGGTTAAAGTACACGTGAAGGTCTGTAAACGTACGCCTGGGTAAGGTTAAAGTACACGTGATACGTACAGGTCTGTAAACGTACGCCTGGGTAAGGTTAAAGTACACGTGATACGTACAGGTCTGTAAACGTACGCCTGGGTAAGGTTAAAGTACACGTGATACGTACAGGTCTGTACTCGTACGTCTGGGTAAGGTTAAAGTACACGTGATACGTACAGGTCTGTAAACGTACGCCTGGGTAAGGTTAAAGTACACGTGATACGTACAGGTCTGTAAACGTACGCCTGGGTAAGGTTAAAGTACACGTGATACGTACAGGTCTGTACTCGTACGCTCGGGTAAGGTTAAAGTACACGTGATACGTACAGGTCTGTACTCGTACGCTCGGCTAAGGTTAAAGTACACGTGATACGTACAGGTCTGTACACGTACGTCTGGGTAAGGTTAAAGTACACGTGATACGTACAGGTCTGTACACGTACGTCTGGGTAAGGTTAAAGTACACGTGATACGTACAGGTCTGTACTCGTACGCTCGGGTAAGGTTAAAGTACACGTGATACGTACAGGTCTGTACTCGTACGCTCGGGTAAGGTTAAAGTACACGTGATACGTACAGGTCTGTACTCGTACGCTCGGGTAAGGTTAAAGTACACGTGATACGTACAGGTCTGTACACGTACGTCTGAGTAAGGTTAAAGTACACGTGATACGTACAGGTCTGTACATGTACGTCTTGGTAAGGTTAAAGTACATGTGATACGTACAGGTCTGTACACGTACGTCTGGGTAAGGTTAAAATACACGTGATACGTACAGGTCTGTACATGTACGTCTGAGTAAGGTTAAAGTACACGTGATACGTACAGGTCTGTACACGTACGTCTGAGTAAGGTTAAAGTACACGTGATACGTACAGGTCTGTACATGTACGTCTTGGTAAGGTTAAAGTACATGTGATACGTACAGGTCTGTACACGTACGTCTGGGTAAGGTTAAAGTACACGTGATACGTACAGGTCTGTACATGTACGTCTTGGTAAGGTTAAAGTACACGTGATACGTACATATCTGCACACGTACGTCTGGGTAAGGTTAAAGTACACGTGATACGTACAGGTCTGTACTCGTACGCTCGGGTAAGGTTAAAGTACACGTGATACGTACAGGTCTGTACATGTACGTCTTGGTAAGGTTAAAGTACATGTGATACGTACAGGTCTGTACACGTACGTCTGGGTAAGGTTAAAGTACACGTGATACGTACAGGTCTGTACACGTACGTCTGAGTAAGGTTAAAGTACACGTGATACGTACAGGTCTGTACACGTACGTCTGGGTAAGGTTAAAGTACACGTGATACGTACAGGTCTGTACACGTACGTCTGGGTAAGGTTAAAGTACACGTGATACGTACAGGTCTGTACACGTACGTCTGGGTAAGGTTAAAGTACACGTGATACGTACAGGTCTGTACACGTACGTCTGGGTAAGGTTAAAGTACACGTGATACGTACAGGTCTGTACACGTACGTCTGAGTAAGGTTAAAGTACACGTGATACGTACAGGTCTGTACACGTACGTCTGGGTAAGGTTAAAGTACATGTGATACGTACAGGTCTGTACACGTACGTCTGAGTAAGGTTAAAGTACACGTGATACGTACAGGTCTGTACACTTAAGTCTGGGTAAGGTTAAAGTAGACGTGATACGTACAGGTCTGTACACGTACGTCTGAGTAAGGTTAAAGTACATGTGATACGTACAGGTCTGTACACGTACGCTCGGGTAAGGTTAAAGTACACGTGATACGTACAGGTCTGTACACGTACGTCTTGGTAAGGTTAAAGTACACGTGATACGTACAGGTCTGTACACGTACGTCTTGGTAAGGTTAAAGTACATGTGATACGTACATGTCTGTACTCGTACGTCTTGGTAAGGTTAAAGTACATGTGATACGTACAGGTCTGTACACGTACGTCTTGGTAAGGTTAAAGTACACGTGATACGTACAGGTCTGTACATGTACGTCTTGGTAAGGTTAAAGTACACGTGATACGTACAGGTCTGTACACGTACGTCTGAGTAAGGTTAAAGTACACGTGATACGTACAGGTCTGTACACGTACGTCTTGGTAAGGTTAAAGTACATGTGATACGTACAGGTCTGTACATGTACGTCTGAGTAAGGTTAAAGTACACGTGATACGTACAGGTCTGTACACGTACGTCTGAGTAAGGTTAAAGTACACGTGATACGTTCAGGTCTGTACACGTACGTCTGAGTAAGGTTAAAGTACACGTGATACGTACAGGTCTGTACACGTACGTCTGAGTAAGGTTAAAGTACACGTGATACGTACAGGTCTGTACATGTACGTCTTGGTAAGGTTAAAGTACACGTGATACGTACAGGTCTGTACACGTACGTCTTGGTAAGGTTCAAGTACACGTGATACGTACAGGTCTGTACACGTACGTCTGGGTAAGGTTAAAGTACATGTGATACGTACAGGTCTGTACACGTACGTCTGGGTAAGGTTAAAGTACACGTGATACGTACAGGTCTGTACACGTACGTCTGGGTAAGGTTAAAGTACATGTGATACGTACAGGTCTGTACACGTACGTCTGGGTAAGGTTCAAGTACACGTGATACGTACAGGTCTGTACACGTACGTCTGGGTAAGGTTAAAGTACATGTGATACGTACAGGTCTGTACACGTACGTCTGAGTAAGGTTAAAATACACGTGAAACGCACAGGTCTGTACACGTACGTCTGAGTAAGGTTAAAGTACACGTGATACGTACAGGTCTGTACACGTACGTCTTGGTAAGGTTAAAGTACACGTGATACGTACAGGTCTGTACACGTACGTCTGAGTAAGGTTAAAATACACGTGATACGTACAGGTCTGTACACGTACGTCTGAGTAAGGTTAAAATACAAGTGATACGTACAGGTCTGTACACGTACGTCTGAGTAAGGTTAAAGTACACTTGAAGGTCTGTACATGTACGTCTGAGTAAGGTTAAAGTACACGTGATACGTACAGGTCTGTACACGTACGTCTGAGTAAGGTTAAAATACAAGTGATACGTACAGGTCTGTACACGTACGTCTGAGTAAGGTTAAAGTACACTTGAAGGTCTGTACACGTACGTCTGAGTAAGGTTAAAGTACACGTGAAGGTCTGTACATGTACGTCTGAGTAAGGTTAAAGTACACGTGAAGGTCTGCACACGTACGTCTGAGTAAGGTTAAAATACACGTGATACGTACAGGTCTGTACACGTACGTCTGAGTAAGGTTAAAGTACACGTGAAGGTCTGTACATGTACGTCTGAGTAAGGTTAAAGTACACGTGATACGTACAGGTCTGTACACGTACGTCTGAGTAAGGTTAAAGTACACGTGATACGTACATGTCTGTACATGTACGTCTGAGTAAGGTTAAAGTACACGTGAAGGTCTGTACATGTACGTCTGAGTAAGGTTAAAATACACGTGATACGTACAGGTCTGTACACGTACGTCTGAGTAAGGTTAAAGTACACGTGGAGGTCTGTACATGTACGTCTGAGTAAGGTTAAAGTACACGTGATACGTACAGGTCTGTACACGTACGTCTGAGTAAGGTTAAAGTACACGTGATACGCACAGGTCTGTACACGTACGTCTGGGTAAGGTTAAAGTACACGTGATACGCACAGGTCTGTACACGTACGCCTTATAATGTTAAAGTAAACCAGATGCACATCCATATCTGCTGCTGATGCTTAATATAGCATGGAGAGCACGCCCGGATAAATCATCAAAAGAAAATAACAACAATAATGATAGGGTTTGTTAGACACACCAGATTCTCCCAGGAAACATACCGAGTCCACTTATTATAGACACTGGTGTGAGTTAGGGTGTTGTGAGTCATAATGGACCACCCGGAAGGAAAACAGGACAGGAGTATTCACTTAGACCCTCACATCAGGCCATTTGAAGGTCAAGAAGACTTGTCACGCCGACAGGGAAGACATAACCGTGTCCCAGCAAAGTGGGAAGACACATATTCCAGCCTCAGCGCCTCTTGCAAAACCAGAATACCGTTACGAAAGGCTTGATTTCATACCTTTATAAAATGTAAAGATCACTATAGTCAATTATACTTTTTGTACAAATATCGAAGAATTTGAAAATCGTTCGCGTATATTGGTCAAGTTTTAAATCGCCACCTGTTTGGTTCTCGTTTACACAGAGGGTGACAAAGTGGTACAGAAACATTTTTCAGTTGGTGGCTAGTTAGATTTATATTCAAGCATACCTAAATTCCTTAAACATATTGCTTTGGTAAGTGCAGGAATTATTAGCACTGGCTAAGTTAATATGTTGAACATCATAAGTCGACCTTGCTGTGTGCAATGTTGGCAATTGAGCGTACATCATACGCTGGTATTTTGTACGCATGCAAACTTGTACCTAATGACCGCGGAATATGGCTGTATATTAAACAAGCATACCAACATATTGAATACATCCTTATATATAACTTACACAAGATATACAGTTACTTGTTTTTATCAATCGCATGAAAAGTGGGAAAGGTTATCGATATTAATGATCTGAGCGGCAGAATCAGGGGTTATCATTATGCGTGATCTAAGCGGCAGTATAAATAAGTTGGTACGTCTGAGGATGCCGGTGAAATGTAGCCCGTTGGGTTACTAAGTACACAGCTGTTCTCTAGCCTGACACACATATATATGTATTGTAAGCTCAGAAGCAAATCAAACATATATAAGGCAATTCAATTACGTCAAACAAATCGCACAAGGCACGTGGCGATATATGATCTAACTACAGGCGTGTTAGCCAAGGGGTTTCGCACACAACCTTATGGTTAAAGCATATTCAATTAATTCACGTGATTTATTTCCTATATACTCAATTATTTCATTATGAAATACGTAAACAATGAAATTATTGTTGCCTTTTTTTCACCATTTTTTTTACCAATTAAATATGCATTGTGCATGAAAAGCTTGTTTATAAAAAATAATTAGGCCATAATAGAATCAACAGTTCCATCTAGTCATATTACAATATCCTTTCTAGCCCTGATCTACGAGCCAGCCTCACTGATACACCTCACCGAACAGACACCTTCCACAACCCTGACATCTCGACGACAGTCCCAAACAATGGAAGCTAACAGCCAGATATCAGATATACTTAATGTCTTCAATTTGTTTAAGTTAACACTGGTATCCGTTTTAGACGGATGTGATACAATATGTCCTTCCACTTCACTATAGACTGATATACTCCTATTTAACACCTAGGTTGCGGTATTCTAAGACACAAGTTCAAGGAAATATTATAAGTTCAACTCGTCCGACCGATCCTGATGCTGCATCGGTCCACCTTATTCTGTTGACAGTCACTTAGAAATCAAATGCCATAAATGCTGCTGTGTCTATGTCATCTTCAAGCTTCGACTCATTGAAGGTCTTTCACCTGTCGTGAAGTTTTGTCGTAAAGTTTTTTCGTAAAGTTTTATCGTAAAGTTTTGTCCTTAGTTAAACTTTTTTCTCTTTCTATTGTCCAAGTCAAGCTCGTGCGTTCGACCGAGATAGAATGCTACTGACGCTGTGTTTTTACTTGTACAAGTCGTAAGGCGATATCAGTTCTGGTTAAAAAATATGCGACATTTTCGTCGTCAACGACATTTCGTATCGTTTTCGTGAGAATACCCTCCTCCCCTCAACCCCCCCCCCCCCACCAAAAAAAATGCTGGGCCCTTTAAGTTAACGAAAATGACATTCATTTTCGCACAACAGAGTCGACCTCATCACCGCCGTATTAATACACTACAGTGATAAAGTACAAGCTTTGGTGTATTTAGCACAAGACTACCGTGAAACAGATCTCGATGCAGTTATGAAATATTACTAACATGACGCATAACTATATATTTTGATTTTTTTAGTTATGTTTTCAAAACTAAATTTTATTCGTTTTGTTGTCATGCTATTGACCCCTGTATGCAAAAAAAAAAAATACCCACCAGTAATATTGTTATTAAAGAGGCATCACGGTAAAACTATATTTTTATGCTTATTTAGAATTATTGTATATATGAATTAAATGTATTCTCTTGTGGAAAATTAATGGGCGATTTACGCTGAAATATGTTCTCAAAAATTTTAATTAATAATTAAAATTGGGAATCACCATTCGTTGATCAACGATTTGGACATGTAAATTTTTTTGCATCACATATGATAACGCATGCGCATAACAAGCTACTTCGGTAAACAAAAAATGGCGATCCGCGTGACCTACATGTAACTACCAAGCGAAAAGTGGCCGAATGGTCAAATTTTAACGTAAGGATTATATTACGGAAGCATACATCCTCGATATCCAGGGGTTACGATCACCTATGTTATCTACACCCCTGGAATATATCGTGGCAAAATTGAAAGCCCCCGGGTCTGCCACCTAGCGGTCGGTGTGCGTTGTTTACCTTTGAATCACGTAATCATCGACCAATCAAAATGCGTGCAACAAAACGGCTTCTGCAATGAATGTAAACAAGGAAGAACATCTCATTCGGTTGATCTGTGAAAAATTCAAGCTTGATCAAATTAGACAGCATCAGGAAACGGCGATCCATGCACTGAGTCCTTACCGTAAATGTGTCGTTGAAGATTTTTCTTCTCTGTTTTACTGGTAAAGATCCATGACTCAGTCGACACTGTGCCATGTTTGTTTACATTTTTTCCTGTCCCATGAGAAGAGTGCGTGATCAAATGTAAGGTGCGCTCTTATTGGACGCAGCCAGACCTAGCTGCATCCAATGAAAATTCTCGTCGCGGGATTTACGAAATGTGGTCTATATATGCCAAGGGTGAAGATGAGTGTGCGGATCGTAACCCTTGGCTAGCGAAGATGTGATTGACAATGATGACTCGGTTCTCATTTTGAGAATTGATGATTACTTGGATGTGACCAAGATTTGCATGGCGGGTGTCATCGATAAAGCAGAAGACGCTTACTCTTCCGGAACACCTGATCTTATTATCTTGTGCTTTAACGAGAGTCTCCATGTAAATATTTCCTTTGTTCCTATTTTGCCTCTAGTTTAATCGATTTTGAGTTCGGATTTTTCATCCATATTGCATGAAGCCGCTAATGGTTAATATGGATGTTACCGATTTGCATTCATACCGGCATGAAATTAAAAAAAACAAAACTGGCGTCTATTCCATATGTTTCGTTTAACTATAGAACAGTTTTTAAAATTTATTTATTATTTCATTAAACGTTTTGTAATTAACTGCAATTGTTTTTACGTCGTCCTTTAAATGACATCGATGAAATCCCGGATTTGATAAAATTGGTGCCACTAATTAACCGTAGTCATTTGGACGTTTTATGCAAGGTAGATCTGCTGTATGCATTTAAACAATGAATGTTTTAGCAAATCTTGTTACAGTCCTATAATACACATAACTATTGATGACAAACTTTATAAAGTACGGTAGGGCTTTATGTAAGTTTTCCAGCAATAACAATAGGGGTGACTATTGAGCACAAATTTACCATTGTGACAGTATTGTGATAGTTAGAATTACTATTACGATAGTATTGCGATGCCAAAAAAATATTGTGATGCTATTACGGTTGTCATTGATACCTAAAATACTTAAAATATTGTACTTAAAATGACACAAGTACCTTCATTTACTAAAACGAGTCCAAAATATTTATCTTTTTAGTCCATTCAAATTTGTATAATGGGTAAATTTATACTTATAATTGTAATATTCAATAAAGTGTTTCATATCAACCAACGATATTAAAATTTCTTGATTATTATTTGTTTAAATGATGCCATTTAGGTAATACAATACCACTGAGAAAATGATTGTCTATTGCATTGCCACTTTACTATTTAGGGGATAGTACGTTGTTTTGAGTGGCTATACTGGCGATTAGAACATGAAATTTGGTTTGAACTCGAGACCGATAGGTCGAGAGTTTAAACCAAATTTCATGTTCTAATCGCCAGTATAGACACGAAAAATAACGTACTATCCCCATTCTAACACTCATTGACAAATTTAATACGCTATTTTGTTTAGATACATTGTATTTTCTTGCTACAAGTACGTAGTAAAGTACTCTGTGACCTGGCTGGTGACGTGTCTTTCTATAGCCGACTGACCAATCAGAAGGAAGCTTTCAAAAGTCGGTCATTTAGCCACGCCCATACATGTACTGGCGAGCGCTTGGTCTGGATGTTGACGAGGCGGAATATTTGGATTTAGGCCTAGTATTTTCGTGAACGAATGTATACGACATAGATGGATTAACATTGACAAAATGGCTACAATTCCATGTCAGTATGCATGCAAATATGTTCGTATCGACAAAATCGTGTGTTATTTTCAAGATCTGTTAAAAGTTTGTGCAGATGCACACGACACCGTCAAAGTGAAATGTTTGTTTTGATTCATAGAGGTGCATACACATGGATGGAATTCACGTTTCATGAATAAATGGAGGTAAGAACATGATATGATAACGTTTTATTCTTAATTTATTCAGCTAATACATTCAATCAGTCCTCTTTGCTCTGATGCTTACTTGACGTACGCCTATCATGCAGTGGAATGTTCATCGATAGACGATCCCCGTCACGACGCCATTTTGTTTTTAGTAGAAACGGGCGTGGCTTAAGCTCGATGGGAGGAGCTTGATACGATTGATCATGATTGATCATGGTTCTATCGCACATTAGAACATGGTCAATATCCAATCAAAACACTCATTACAAATGAATCGTGTTAGAATGCGATATAGCTATTGGGTGGTACACTATTGCGATAGAACTATTGGGTGGTACACTATTGCGATAGAACTATTGGGTGTTACACTATTGCGATAGAACTATTGGGTGGTATACTATTGCGATAGATCTATTGGGTGTTACACTATTGCGATAGAACTATTGGGTGGTACACTATCGCGATAGAACTATTGGGTGTTACACTATTGCGAGAGAACTATTGGGTGGTACGCTATTGCAATAGAACTATTGGGTGGTACGCTATTGCGATAGAACTATTGGGTGGTACGATATTGAGATAGAACTATTGGGTGGTACACTATTGAGATAGAACTATTGGGTAGTACACTATTGAGATAGAACTATTGGGTGGTACGCTATTGAGATAGAACTATTGGTTGGTACGCTATTGCGATAGAACTATTTGGTGGTACGCTATTGAGATAGAACTATTGGGTGGTACGCTATTGAGATAGAACTATTGGGTGGTACGCTATTGAGATAGAACTATTGGGTGGTACGCTATATAGATAGAACTATTGGGTGGTACACTATTGAGATAGAACTATTGGGTGGTACGCTATTGCGATAGAACTATTGGGTGGTACGCTATTGAGATAGAACTATTGGGTGGAACGCTATTGCGATAGAACTATTTGGTGGTACGCTATTGAGATAGAACTATTTGGTGGTACGCTATTGCGATAGAACTATTGGGTGGTACGCTATTGAGATAGAACTATTGAGTGGTACGCTATTGAGATAGAACTATTGGGTGTTACACTATTGAGATAGAACTATTGGGTGGTACACTATTGTGATAGAATTATTGGGTGGTACACCATTGCGATAGAACTATTGGGTGGTACACTATTGCGATATAACTATTGGGTGGTACACTATTGTGATAGAACTATTGGGTGGTACACTATTGCGATAGAACTATTGGGTGGTACACTATTGTGATAGAACTATTGGATGGTACACCATTGAGATAGAACTATTGGGTGGTACACTATTGAGATAGAACTATTGGGTGGTACACCATTGCGATAGAACTATTGGGTGGTACGCTATTGAGATAGAACTATTGAGTGGTACACTATTGCAATATAACTATTGGGTGGTACACTGTTGTGATAGAACTATTGGGTGGTACACCATTGAGATAGAACTATTGGGTGGTACACTATTGCGATAGAACTATTGGGTGGTAGACCATTGAGATAGAACTATTGGGTGGTACACTGTTGCAATATAACTATTGGGTGGTACACTGTTGCAATATAACTATTGGGTGGTACACTATTGCAATATAACTATTGGGTGGTACACTATTGCAATATAACTATTGGGTGGTACACTATTGCAATATAACTATTGGGTGGTACACTGTTGCAATATAACTATTGGGTGGTACACTATTGCAATATAACTATTGGGTGGTACACTATTGCAATATAACTATTGGGTGGTACACTGTTGTGATAGAACTATTGGGTGGTACACTACTATGATAGAACTATTGGGTGGTACACTATTGCGATAGAACTATTGGGTGGTACACTATTGTGATAGAATTATTGGGTGATACACCATTGCGATAGAACTATTGGGTGGTACACTATTGCGATAGAACTATTGGGTGGTACACCATTGAGATAGAACTATTGGGTGGTACACTATTGTGATAGAACTATTGGGTGGTACACTATTGCGATAGAACTATTGGGTGGTACATCATTGAGATAGAACTATTGGTGTTACACTATTGCGATAAAACTTTTGGGTGGTACACTATGCGATAGAACTATTGGGTGGTACCTTATTGCGATAGAACTATTGGGTGGTACACTATTGCGATAAAACTATTGGGTGGTACACTATTGAGATAGAACTATTGGGTGGTACACTATTGCGATAGAACTATTGGGTGGTATACCATTGCGATAAAACTATTGGGTGGTCCCTATTGCGATAAAACTATTGGGTGGTACACTATTGCGATAGAACTATTGGGTGGTTCACTATTGGGATAGAACTATTGGGTGGTACACCATTGCGATAGAACTATTGGGTGGTACACCATTGAGATAGAACTATTGGGTGGTACACTATTGCAATATAACTATTGGGTGGTACACTATTGCGATAGAACTATTGGGTGGTACACCATTGAGATAGAACTATTGGGTGGTACACTATTGTGATAGAACTATTGGGTGGTACACTATTGCAATATAACTATTGGGTGGTACACTATTGCGATAGAACTTTTGGGTGGTACACCATTGCGATAGAACTATTGGGTGGTACACTATTGCTATAGAACTATTGGGTGGTACACTAACGCGATAGAACTATTGGGTGGTACACTATTGTGATATAACTATTGGGTGATACACTATTGCGATGTATCGATAGTGTGATGCATTGTTACACCCTAAATAATAATGCGTGTTATAAGACTATAACAATATTTGCTAAAATGTTAATTACTTATTTTTACATTTTGATCGAATTAGTGAGTTTTATTTAGTCACTTCGAACCGATTTTGAACAGCAAATCAAATGTATAGACAACAATAAAACTGATGACATCACAATAGAGATTGGTTACAATAACAAATGTTGTTATAGTTTGAGGAACTAGGTGTTATAAGCGTATGACAGCAAATGCCTCCAAGCATTGTGTCAATGGGAAAATGTAAATCTAGCCTAGTGTTTATTGTTTTCAGTTGGTATATTCATATAGGGAAGAAACACTCCCCACCGGAAACGAACTAGTGTATAAAGGTAAAACGAATCTTCCTGTCTGCTAATTACAGTTCTCCTATAGCCTTACATTAATAAAACCTGGTGGCACAGGTATGAATCTAAAATGGCTGCCCACAGACATGCGAGTATCCAGTAACCGCCGAAATAGTTGGATATTGAACGGATCAAAAATACCAATCCTGCAATAAACTTCTACAAATTTTCATGGTATGAACAGATTATGAAATTTCGTCACGTCAAGCGTTCCTGTCGTGTTAAAGATGAAAAATCGATAACTAGATGCTGGTGGAATAGTTTGCGGCTCACATCATAAGTGAATTAAGTAATTCAGATATGAGTAACTGAGTTTGTTAGTTTGTTCTATTGAATTAGGTTTATAGTGGAACCAAAGGAGAAAATCTAGTGAAAGGTTAAACGTCCTTCTTAACTTGTCAATGCTTAAACAATTCATTTAGATATTGTTTTACTGTCAAAGTTTTCATAGGATGACGGAGGTCAAACCAAAGGATACATTTTAAACAATGATGCTATTAAGATGTATAATCAAATAAAACATAACTTCTCAAATGTTCTCCTTTGATTTTATCCACGAACAAATGTTCAGTTTCACCAACAAGTTACGTACTCAAAGGACAGCCGATATCAGAGGATACATGTATCGACGGCCCGTTCAGGACCAAAAGTCGGTCCGCACTGTGCAGAAGGTGAGGAATAGGACCAACACATTATGACAGGCTATCACTTGCAGGCACCTCAGAACAAAAATAATTCTGGCGGTCTAGTGACCTGAATCAGATATGAATCCGTCCACGCCGATCAGCATACTTCTATTCAACAATGTTGAAGTAGGTAGAAAACAAAAACCAACGACGACGCTCGAGACCACAATACCACTCGATGGACGTTTATCTTTGTTCACAGGTCGAGTAAGGAAAATGTTCTCAACATTAGAGAACATTGCACAAAATATACAAGTTTTAATGAGATCGCACAAAACAAGATTAATCAACGTCGCCGAAAACAATACCTTAGTTTAAACAGTTTTTATTCAAAATTCAAGCATGACATTTGGTACATGCTGTATATTATTACACAGGGATTGGAAAACAAGCTTAGAGCTGGACGAGAGAAAGACGTAAGGAAAACAATCACATCACTTAATATTTTTTTTAATATGTTACAGTTGTTGTGCCGATTGCAATGGTAAATATAGCGGGGGGGGGGGGGGGGGGGGGGGGTACAGGGCGGTCGGGGCACCTTACACTACAGGAGACACCAACGTGTTTGGACATTCTATCGTGTTACATGTGTCGAATGAGATTCTAGCTGTACTTACAATATTAATAATGTATAACAAAGTAGGCATGTTGATATGATATATCACGGTAGCTGTACCACCTGGAAGTATTAATTAGCCTAGATGCTGTGATTTGTTATTAGAGTAAACTAGTGGTTAATTAGGTCTCTGTCTATTACATCAGTAAACCGGGGCAAGGTGCAGTATTGGTCAAGATAATTAACACCAGCTGGAAATTAATTATTAATGCAGACGGCACTACTTTGCACACGAAGGGGGTTAGTAATTATAAGTATGAGCTAGTATTGGATAGGGTGAGTCTGTGATTAGAAGACCATGGATTAAGTCCTTGTACAGTCTGTAACATGAGAAGACTCTGGACTATAGGTCTTTGACAGTCTACACGAGAGACTGCCAGGAGGGCTACAGGCTAGTTCTAGTAAAGATGTAGAAGACTTATAAGTTGACAATTGACTTAGCCAGACTGAGACACAACGCCGAAGTACTAACAAGTTTAATGATGTTATAATACCATGAACACGTACTTGTGATGTCGGTGTAATTTACGATCACGAATAAACTGTCTATTATCCAACAGTATGTGTCGTTGCTGAATTGTGTCACAAGTGGCATCGTTGGTGGATGTGAAAACTTGTTCAATACATGCTTCATTACAGAACCGCTAAAATGTCGGACCGTTACACTTCAGCCAAGTGTTATACGTCTAATCGTCAAGGTCGCACTGTGTTCTATTTGCAACCGTCAGGGAAAACTATAGGGGTTCATATTCTGTCATGCCCGATAAAGGAAAACGTGACAGAGAACAGATAGCAACAACGATCGAATGAGAGCCACACTTAAAGGTTAAGCCAATCGTTCACAGATAGGAATGAGGAAGGAAAATTGAAATGTTGAAAAAACGCAAAAATGTACGAAACAAAAAGAAAATTATAAAACCTAAAAAGGAAAAGCTAAAAGAAAGGAACCAGGCGTTGATGATTTCAAAGGAACGACGGTACGAAATAGATACATCAATCTGTATCACTCGGAACGACTGTACGATATAGATACAGCAATCTGTATCAGAGGAACGACGGTACGAAATAGATACAGCAATCTGTATCAGAGGAACGACGGTACGAAATAGATACAGCAATCTGTATCAGAGGAACGACGGTACGAAATAGATACAGCAATCTGTATCAGAGGAACGACGGTACGAAATAGATACAGCAATCTGTATCAGAGGAACGACGGTACGAAATAGATACAGCAATCTGTATCACTCGGAACGACTGTACGATATAGATACAGCAATCTGTATCAGAGGAACGACGGTACGAAATAGATACAGCAATCTGTATCACCCGGAACGACGGTACGAAATAGATACAGCAATCTGTATCACTCGAAACGACTGTACGATATAGATACAGCAATCTGTATCAGAGGAACGACGGTACGAAATAGATACAGCAATCTGTATCAGAGGAACGACGGTACGAAATAGATACAGCAATCTGTATCAGAGGAACGACGGTACGAAATAGATACAGCAATCTGTATCACCCGGAACGACGGTACGAAATAGATACAGCAATCTGTATCACTCGAAACGACTGTACGATATAGATACAGCAATCTGTATCAGAGGAACGACGGTACGAAATAGATACAGCAATCTGTATCACCCGGAACGACGGTACGAAATAGATACAGCAATCTGTATCAGAGGAACGACGGTACGAAATAGATACAGCAATCTGTATCACTCGGAACGACTGTACGATATAGATACAGCAATCTGTATCAGAGGAACGACGGTACGAAATAGATACAGCAATCTGTATCAGAGGAACGACGGTACGAAATAGATACAGCAATCTGTATCACCCGGAACGACGGTACGAAATAGATACAGCAATCTGTATCACTCGGAACGACTGTACGATATAGATACAGCAATCTGTATCAGAGGAACGACGGTACGAAATAGATACAGCAATCTGCATCAGAGGAACGACGGTACGAAATAGATACAGCAATCTGTATCACCCGGAACGACGGTACGAAATAGATACAGCAATCTGTATCACTCGGAACGACTGTACGATATAGATACAGCAATCTGTATCAGAGGAACGACGGTACGAAATAGATACAGCAATCTGTATCACCCGGAACGACGGTACGAAATAGATACAGCAATCTGTATCAGAACGACGGTACGAAATAGATACAGCAATCTGTAACGGAACAATGAAAGGGAACGCCAACAGGAGAACTATTGTAGGATAAAAGAAAGATGTCTGAAATGTGACGTCGACAGAAAGTGACCCACTGACCTAAATACGACGTTTATGATATTCTTGAACGTAAGACGGTAGATCATTAACAAACTGAGCAAAAATCTGTTATCATCGTTAGAC